>CM062291.1:216602084-217202084 GCA_031216915.1 Pictodentalium vernedei | reverse complement strand
ATTTACACGTTCTCTTGTCTATCTAGTGTAGCAAGAGATTCAGACTGGGGCAAACATTCGGTGGTTGACTCAGAGAGTGCCACTGCAGTTGCCGGATCCGAGTTTTATAATTATGACGGTTGCCAGTCAAACAGGTTGGGATATAATATTGATCCCAACGGATTCGAAGTGCCTGGGTCTTTGGGTTCCGCAGTCTCTAAGTAAGCACTTATCTTCCACGGAATAATGTTTTTTTTTAGGCTTGCTTTATGTCATTGGATGAACATTATTCAGAAACGCATGTCCAAATCCTGTCCGTTAATTCGACAGTAGTGGCGTATCTCCGGAACCAGGGAGGCACTCATTCGTTTCCGTTATTCAATTTAATGGAAAGAATCCTTCTGTTTGTTATAGTACACCAAGTTCTGCTTCGGTCCGTCATATTCCGGGTCATCTGATTGTATTACCGGACTCCCGTTCACTTATGGGTCGCTTGTTGCCATCAGAATGGACTCTCAACAAACAAGTATTCAGAGTTGCTATCAATGGAAGCGCCCAATGATAATTTATTTACGACACAACTTGCTTGTCAATTGCAGACGTATGTGTATGCTTGTCCGGATCTCTGAGCTTATGTTGTTAACGCTCTATTGATCTAATAGGACGGAATGATAGGATATGCGTATCCCCCTGCGCTGTTGTTTCAGCAAGTATTGCTAAGATAAACAACCACAATACATTTCTGTTGATAGCATCTCTGTCTTCACAGAGACCGTGGGTAAATTTACTCTGAGGTCTACTGTCGGACTTAACGCGAAATCTTCCTCCATGAGAGGATCTTTTTTCGCTGGGTAACATCGTGTCATCTTTATCACAACCCGTAAGGTCTCAACCTTCACGTATTCCGTTGTGTGGTCCTTATTGCATTGTAAGCATTGTACTGGACGAGCTTTGGACGCGATTTCTTACTATAGGAGAACCTCTTCTTCGCTATACTATGCGGCTAAAGTGGAGGCTCTTCCGTCGTTGGTGTAGGGATCACTATGTTGATATTGTTGATCCCTCCATACTAGTCATTGCAACTTTTTAGTATACTTGTTTGACAAGATCTACTGCAGCCTGTTATTATTAAGGTTATAGGTTTATGTTACCTCATACCTATGCACTCTATGATAGTTTACAATTGAGTCTTATGTCTCTTTATCTAAGTCAGTAACTTTTCGATAAATAGCCTTAGAATCATTAGATTAAATTCCTATATGGAATTTAACTTCGGTTCTTATTTAGCTAAGTAATCATTTGAGCCTCTGGAAACAGTAGTTTTCAAATTCTGACCTTTTAGACAGTAATTCTGTTGGCTTCTCTTTTACTGAAGAGTCAGTGAGTTTCATGCACTATCGGTGGATGATTTTCACTTTCGTAGTTTCGGAATCACTACTTCCTTTACTATTTAGGTTGGATTTTTGCATAAGAGTCAGGCTCCTAATTAATATCCGGAACCTATTGTTATTAAGGTCCTTCCGTCTTCGTACGGGCATAGGCCTTTACTCTGTCCGGTTAGAGTTTATGTATTTATAAACAGATATCTGTTTATTACTACGGGCGTAAGCTTCTTCTGTCTTTGATGCCTAATAGAAGGACGTTACGCTCCATTCTATTGTTAATGGATTCAATTAACTATCGATACTGCTTATGGTATATCATTGACTCAGCAGTTGTGTTTGAGATTTCGGCTCATGAAGTAAGAGTTCTTCTACATCTTGGGCGTACATTAATAGTGTCGCTATTATAGATTTTTGAAGGCTGCTCATTGCGCTCAGCCATCCACATTCATGAATTTTTATCTCAGAAATATTGAGTCCATTTCTGGAGGCCTCTATTGTTAGGTCTATTATCTACTGCTCAGAATGTCATTCACTTAACAGTTGCTACTATAGCTAGGTAGGATGTCTGTTTCGGCAGTGACTCCGTTCTGCTGCCCTCTTCGCTCTGGGCTATTTGACCCAGGGCAAGAAAAAGGGGGGGGGGGGGGGGGGAGGGAGGATGTTCCCTTGGGTCACCTGTTTTACTATGAAAACAAGGGGATACCTCCTCTGGAGTTAATAATTCTGAGCTGTTATTGGGATGGTTGTTTAGTGAGAAGTTTATGTTTTAAAAATTCATTCAGGTCTTAGTTTTTAAAGTATAGCTTTTGAATATAACACGTGTCAACGGACATTATTATACAATCCTCAGACACTTTTAAGGAGTATAAAGAGTCTCTATTCTCTAGACTTACTTTATTTATTGGCTTACTTTAAAAATTATTAGTATAAGGATTATACTAGATATTAATAGAGTACATGGATGTATGATGCTCAATTTTGGAAGGTGTTGTATCTTTCTAATTTATCATAAATAAGAAAGATACATGTAAGGCCTAATACTTCTTTTTCCCTAGAGGGGATGACTCTTTTTTATATAATTGAGTGTATTCCATCTTGCTCTATGTCCTTGGCCCTCCAGCCTTTTTACTATTCAGCTATGTCTGGGTCATTGGTACAGTATAAAAATGTTAAAAAATTTATAGTAATTTATATATTTTTTATACTTACCAATGACCCAGACGGGGATGGCCCTCCTAGGAGTTGGGAACTCTTACCTCCCCGCTGAGTACATAGCGCTTACCAGGCACTGGTTATTAGAATGATTAATGGCGCCAATTTCGGAACGTCCTTGACACTGCGCATGCGCAGTAGAGGTGAAGTGTGGAGGGCCATTCAGGACATGTTTTCTTTGGTTTTAGATGCAAATTTTGGGGATTGGGGGGCAAAATTTGTGTTTGGCCCTGTATTTTAAGAGTTAGCACCAGCTATGTCTGGGTCATTGGTAAGTATAAAAAATATATAAATTACTATAAATTTTTTAACTTTTCAACAATCAAGAACTCAGAATTTTCATAAGAATTTCTGTTAGCACAATCAAGAACAATCAAGAATTTCTGTCACCAGCTTTGAGTGATAATTGTTTTGCAATAGAAAATAAGGTAATATTTGCATAAAAAATGAATTTTAGGCCCCACAAACAGATCATCTGTTTCACAGGCCATTTTTAGCTCAACTTTGGCAAAGCCAAATTTGAGCTTTTGTCATGGCCCGTCGTCCGTCTGTGCGTACGTCAACAATTGGATACAGCTCGGGCTAGAGGCCGTATTTATTAACCGATCTTTACAAAACTTCTTGGGTACCTTTGTTATGATGGTGGGACGAGAACAAGTATTTTGGGGTGCGGTCCAAAATTCAAGATGGCTGCTAGCCGCCATTTTGTACCGACGATGCAGAAATCTGTTTTTTGTACAGAACTTCCATATGAAAGCTCTGATTTGAATAATTTTTTGTATGAATGTTTAGTACCATGGGATACATCACATATAATACAGGTTTTTTTCTCGTGCGTAATTTTTGCAAATTAGACTAATTTTGATGTTTTTTGGTGTTACTTTCAGCACTGTAAGTGCAAATGCCAATACGGCTTGGGCTAGAGGCCGTATTTATGAACCGATCTTTACGAAACTTCTTGGGTACCTTTGGTATCACCGTGGGACGAGAATGGGTGTTTTGGGGTCCGGTCCGAAATTCAAGATGGCCGATGGCAGCCATTTTGTACAAAATTAGGTGCAATCAGATTTTTCAGAACTTCCATATGAAAGCGCTGATTTGAATAATTTTTTGTGTGAATGTTTAGTACCATGGGATACATCACATATAATACAGGTTTTTTTCTCGTGCAGAAATTATGCAAATTAGATGAACTTTGATTTTTTCAGTGCGACTTACACACAGTAAGTACACATGATAATACGGCTCAGACTGGAGTCTGTATTTATGAACTGATCTTCACGAAATGTCTTGGGTACCTTTGTGATCACCTTGGGATGAGAACGAGTGCTTCTGGGTGCGGTCTAAAATTCAAGATGGCTGCCAGTGGCCATTTTGTACCGAAATTAGGACTAATCAGTTTTTTGTACACAACTTCTATACAGCTCAGACTAGAGGCCATATTTATGAACCAATCTTTTCGAAACTTCTTGGGTACCTTTGTTATCACCGTGGGATGAGAGCGAGTGTTTTTGGGTGTGGTCCGAAATTCAAGATGGCCATCAGCAGCCATTTTGTTCCAAAATTAGTGCAATCAGTCTTTTGTACAGAACATCTGTATGAAAGTTCTGATTTGATTCAATTTTTGTATGAATGTTTAGTAACATGGAATACATCACATATTTTAAGGGGTTTTTTTTCGTGCAGAAATTATGCAAATTAGATGAACTTTGATTTATTCAGTGCTACTTACACAATGTAAGCACACATGTCAATACGGCTCAGGGTAGAGGCTGTATTTATGAACCGATCTTCACAAAACTTCTTGGGTACCTTTGTTATCACCTTGGGACGAGAATGAGTGTTTCTGGGTACGGTCCAAAATTCAAGATGGCTGCCAGTGGCCATTTTGTACCGAAATTAGGTCCAATCAGTTTTTTGTCACAAGTTCTATACAGGTCGTATTTTTGAACTGATCTTCACAAAATTTCTTGGGTACCTTGGGACAGGAACGAGTGTGTTTTGGGGTGCCTTTGTTATCACTGTGCTATGAGAACAAATATTTTGGGGTTCAGTCAGACCCACTCTGGGACTCAAAGATTTTTTTCTAGTTTAGCATCTGACTGTCACCCACCTTTACAATACTTTACCTATACATTTGTTACAGGCAACGGTCAGTATTTATGTACAGACCGTTACAATACTTTATATGTACCTTTGTTATCAGGTCATTACCTAGATGTTTGTCATTGCTGTGTCACATACTATACATGTATATGTCTTTGTCTTGACAAGTTGAGCTACAGTGTCATTGACACTTTCATTTGTAAAATTACACGTGGACAGGCTTTTTTTTAATTTTATATTATATTTTTGTATTTATTCTCTTTGCCATTAAAAGTTCATGTTCTTGTTTTGTTTTATGTTTTAGGTGTCACAATCTACAGAATACATAGCATGTGTGGTGGTGTATTTCGTCTCTTGAGTGCCAGAAGGCTTTCAGTGCTAAAGCGTTGCAAAGCCTTTTGTTGCACTCAAGGGACAAATTTATCAATTTTATTAACTTGGGTAAAATAAAACATAAACCATTTAATTTTTTTTTAAAGTTTGCATTGGATATAAAAAGATAGCATGCAGCAGCCAAAAGGACCAAGCAGGAGGACCTGAGAACAGATTTTAAACGTTTTTAGGCCTTATGTTGGTACATTAGGAATGAAAATTTATTCATTAGTGTCTGATTTTTAATAGATTTTTTCTGACATTTCCCATGACACCAATAATATTTTCTAACTGGTAGAGTGCTAGATTATTCATTGTAGCAGGCATTTGTCAATTACTGTTACCTTTTTTTTTTTAGGTTGCCTGTAAGCTCTCTCCAATAAAATTATAACAAAACAGAATTATATCATAAATATATTTGTTTTCACCTACGTATAATAAAACTTGATTGTGGCACTCGACACTTTTTTCATGAAGCCCAGATATGGGCTTCTTGCACTGAGCCAGCCAATTGTCCAACAGTTTTATATGGTTACTTTAGTATACATTGTGTTTTTTCCTCTTTTGTAGCTGTTAGTAAATAAGAAGATCATCAGTTTAGACTTACCAGTAAAAGAAGTATACAAGAAAGTTTGGGCACCAGAACATGGAGAAGTATGTTTTCATAATTTCAGAGTGTGTACTACTGCAACTCTAGTCCTTGACTCACAAAACCTTGTAATTGTTTGGTTTCAGTTTTCTAACTTCATTTCACAATGCCAGAATGTTTGGAATTGAGTTTTACTGCTGATAATAAATGGAAGGCTATATTTTTATACTATAAACCAGTGGCCTAGACTAGCTGGTGCAAACTCAAAGTTATCAAGGGTCAAACACAAATTTTGACTCCCCAATCCTCCAGATTTGCTTGCAAAACCGAAAATTAAAAGTCCTATTTGGTCCTCCATACTTTTACTCTTCGCACACGCGCAGCCGTCAGGAAGTGACCGGAATTGGTGCCAACATCATTCTTTGTTTGGCTCTAAAGTCAGCAACAATGAACTGACATCTGTGCTTCAAAATCTCCTTTTTTGAGGATGCCAGACACAAATCAATGCAAGAATTGGTGGATCCAAGGCTGTTATTGGATGATGGAAGTGTTCAACGGTGGTTTTAGACGTTCACGGCAGTAACTTTGTAATAATTATAAAATTATTTTATGTTTCCCAATTTTGGACATTCGCCTGATGTCATCATTTTTGATAATGATTATTCCACTGTTTGTTAAGTATTCCTTCCATGAACCCTTCCTGTTAAACTCTTAAGCTTTTTGGCTATTTTTTATTGAAATTTTTTATTAAATTTCTTGGGAGTTTAATATGTATTACAGAATATTTATTCTGTTTTTCCCCATAGTTACGTCCTCACCCTAGGGGTGTTCGGTCCTTTAGTCTTGCATCTTCTATCCGATGTATCATTTTATCTTCGTATGAAGATCTAGCTTTGCATCTGGTAGCATTTAAATTGGTTTCTGACCTTGGGCCTTTTTGTGTGCCTGATGTCTTGTTTCCGGTGTTTACATTGACAACATCCTCATAAAAAGGTAGTGTTTATATTCTATTACTGTAGAATTACTGTAGGATACATGGATTATTATTCCAGTAGTGTAGCTCAATAAATTTGGATTTTGTCCACACTTGGGCTCTATCGGGTGCCCTTGGGCTCTTAATGTTCCCTTTGGGAACTTAGGCGTTTTTTTTTTTTTTTAAATTTCCAAAAAATATTTTGAATTTAATTTTGATTGCTATTATTCATGTATCTTAATTATATATTTTGTTGTGGAGTTTGGAGGACTGATATCGACTTTAGTCGATGCACTTCTGCAGACTCCTGTCATTCTTGTGTTCACCAATGTTGGAGATGGGTGTTGCGGTACGTTGTTGGCAGTGAGGTCCTGAGGGCAGGCCACTCACCGCATTATAATTCATTTTTTCAGTTTCTATTTCAGAGGAACATCAACACGGTGATGGTATTGTGACACCCATCCAAGTGTGCTACCGTTGTCGCGCTCCGTTGAGCAAATATAGCTAGCTGCAGTGCTCATGATATGCAAGGGATAAGGCCTCTAGTTAGTGTCCTTAATCTCTTGCAAGCAGCTAGCACGACCGGTGAGGCGGTTACTCCATCTGTGGGAGCCGTGATACCGGGTAAGTCTGTTGTGGTCAAAGGAAGTGTAGATGTGGGTAGAGCGAGCACTTAAATATAAATAAGCTCACCCAGTGATGATGGAAATAGGAAGTCAGCAAGTTTCTTGTTGGGGCGGGGGGCTTGGCAAGGTCTAATAGACCGCGAGCAGGAGAGGCCCCTCTCTCTAACCTAATAACATTTGGGGTCAAATGTTGTTATGAGAAACTTGCACGAGCCGGAGCATACATCCGCCCACCGCTCGGGATGCTCAGTCTAGTCTGCAGCCGGGGTTGGCTTCAGTCACGGCTTCCTCTGCTACGTTATTAAAGCACACACGACCACAGGCTAGCTACCCAACTTCAGATATCCATTCAGCTGCGCAAGAGATCTATCTCAGGATCTTCATCCCTGGAGCAGTAAGCGGTGGGAAAAACAGAAGACCGCTGCTCCTCAAGCCTCGGGAACGAAATTGCAGGTGCACAGCTATTAGCAACATCCCAGATTATGCAAGAGCAGCCTCCCACAGACTCCAGTGTTGATCTGTCGGATGGTGCTGGGTCAGTCTGGTCAATTGTGCATGTAGAAGAAGCCAGAAGTTTCTCTATGGGATGCTCGGCTATATCTGGGGTCAGATCTCCGTTTGGAGAACCCTCTCCATCCTGTTAACAGTCGGGGTCGACTGTGTTTGTTGTGAGAAACTATATTGAGTCGAAACACACGTCGAGCATTCCTTCCATACTGCAGCCGGGGACGGCGGCAGTTATGGCTTCTTCTGCTTACATGGAAGCGCACAAAAGAGGATTAGTCTAGAAGTTTCTAAGCGGGATACTCTGCGAGATCTGGGGACAGATCGAGAGTGCAGAGCATTTTTTCGTCCTATTAACAGTCGTGGTTGACTGTTTTGTGTTGTAAGAAACTTCAATGAGGAGGAGCATCCATCCTATGTGACAAGTCGGGATGCTCCTTCATCCGGGGTCGGCTGTGGTTACGGCTTCCTCTTCTTCCATGGATATGCACGATAAGGGATAGATGCCTACAAGTTTCTAACAGAACGCTCGGCGAGGTCTGGAGCAGACTGTGAGCTGGAGAACCTTCTCATTTCCGTCAGCAGTCGGGGTCGACTTTTTGGTGCGAGAAACTCTAGTGAGTTGGGATGCCCATTCACGCTTGCGGTTCGGGACACTTCGTCCACACTGCAGCCAGATTTGGTGGCAGCTGTGGCATCTTCCCTTGCTTCATTAATGAAGTGCGTTGACCACAGACTAGCTATTGGACTTCGCAGGTTCGGGTTGATAGCAAGTTGTTTGAGACTAGTACTACCGTTTAACAGACTCCGATGGTGAGGTGTCAGACGGTGCTGTGTTGGTCCAGACATCCATTCAGTCGGATGGAGTTGACCATATTTGCGGATGGAACATTTAGATGGTGAGAGGGATACGGAGTCTGAGTCTCCATCTCTCACAAAAGAACACTTTAAGACTATGAAAAGTCTTAAGCTCTTGAGAATATTGTTCCATATGAATAAGTCTAGATGAGCAGGCCGGGGATGAAAATATGTCCCTACCTGCATCATTTAATATATGCTCGGAAATAATGGAATGTGCTATTTCATTGAAAAGAGCAAATCGGGGTGCAATGTCCTAAGATGATCACCTTACCAGAGCTATGGCACAACATCTCAATTGAAAGAAATATGAGGACATGGTTCCTTGCTAAGAGTTCTTTCCAGGGCAGTCATGTATGCTATGTACAACTCCGCACAGACAGTGAATTTGGAGTTGGTAAGATGTGATGCTGCCCTTACGTCGTCATCACTAAAAGATGACAAGGTGAAAAGCTCTCTCTGAGTCACTCCAGTTACCAGAAATATACTATTTGATGACAAGCTTGCATTGATATATGAGCAGGCTACAAGAAGCTTCAGTGCTCTGCTATTGAAGTCACTGTATCATCAACACACTTTAGCAGACCAGGGTAAGTGAGGCCGTTCTGCTTCTAACAAAGCATCATGAGAATGTCTCACGGGGGTACAATAACCCTCTTATATTTACTCTGGAAGTCGTCATTATAGTGACTCAGGAAAGGGGCATAGGTCTGATCAAGGCTATAGATCAGACCACCCCCCCCCCCCAGGCCGACGATTAATAGAAGGTTGTCATCTTCACGAGAAACTGGAAGTTAATCACGGAAGTTTCTTTCAAAGAGTCGCTTCTAGTGGTGGTAAAGGCTCTCTTATTGAAGGGAACAATTGAGGTCAACTAGACGAGCTTCTTCACGGGGAGGACGTAGTTTCTCCTCCCGTAAGCATCATAAGTCGTACAGGTGATGGACATGACCTCTATTGCTTGCCAGTTGATGGAGGATTATCAACTTCATAAGAAACTGGACGTTAATCACGGAAGTTTCTTTCAAAGAGAGTCGCTCCTAGTGGAGGTAAAGGCTCTCTTATTGAAGGGAACAATTGAGGTTGTCGAGAATAGATTTCGGTTGCTTGCCACTTGGCGGTAGGTTATCAACCTCGCAAAAAGTGGATAAATTGCGGAAGATCAGTGGATGAGAATGTAGTCTTGGCAGGCCAGCGGCTATCAGCCCGAGCAAGCTCCACTTAAAAGAATACTTGTTAGACAAATCTTCTAAGAGAGGCTTTCCTTCTGGAGGTAGAAGCTTTCCTATTGAAGAAAAGACATTGTCGAAATTATTCTCCATTTTTAGTCGAGTTGTGACGAAGTCAAACTCGACTTATAGTTTGGTGAATGGCAGACGGGCGGGCGGGCGGGCGGGGTGGGCGGGCGGGCGGGCGGGCGGCCGTAAACAATTGGTTTCCGGATGATAACTTGATAGTGGTTCAACTCACATTCATTAAACTTCATACGTAGGTTGGTCTTGGTGGGAGGAAGAACCCTATTGATTTTGGACATGCTACGTCGAAGGTTAAGGTCACAGTGACCTTGAACGTAGTAAATCTTAAACAATTGGTTTCCGGATGATAACTTGATAATGGTTCAACTCACATTCATGAAACTTCATAGGTAGATTGGCCTTGGTGAGGGGAAGAACCCTATTGATTTTGGACTCACTACGTCAAAGGTCAAGGTCAACATGACCTTGAACATAGTAAATCGCAACAATTCCTTTCCGGATGATAACTTGATAGTAGTTCAACCTACATTCATGAAACTTCATAGGTGGGTTGGCCTTGGTGCGAGGAAGAACTCTATTGATCTTGGACTCACCAGATCAAAGGTCACAGTGACCTTTAACATAGTATATCGCAACAATTGGTTTCCGGATGATAACTTGATAGTGGTTCAACCTAGAGTCATGAAACTTCATAGGTGTGTTGGCCTTGGTGCGAGGAAGAACCCTATTGATCTTGGACTCACCAGGTCAAAGGTCAAGGTCACAGTGACCTTGAACATAGTATATCGCAACAATTGGTTTCCGGATGATAACTTGATAGTGGTTCAACCTAGAGTCATGAAACTTTACAGGCGTGTTGGCCTTGGTGCGAGGAAGAACCCTATTGATGTTGGACTCACCAGGTCAAAGGTCAAGGTCACAGTGACCTTGAACATAGTATATCGCAACAATTGGTTTCCGGATGAGAACTTGATAGTGGTTCAACCTGGAGTCATGAAACTTCATAGGTGTGTTGGCCTTGGTGCGAGGAACTGTTGTCACAACTCGACATTGGATCGGTGATCCTGAGCGGCATTTTTTTTTTATCACTTGTTTCTCATCCTGAATCTGGATGGATAGTGCATAGATAGGTTGAGATATGCCTTAGCGTCAAGACAATTATGTCATTATTGACGCCATAGTAGCCTTCTGTACGGTTACAGTGGTCTCTTTGCTTAGGCTCTGTCCACTGTATTTGGGGAATAAAACCGAAAAAGACACTGTGCTTTTCAGTTTGTTTTTGCTATGTGTCATAGACTTGAGTCTTATTGTTACACCATAGTAGCCTAGCTAAAATCATGAGTGAGATTTTTTCAGTATTATGCAGTGGCATAACTGAATTTATTATCTCTTGGGACTGCGGTCTCTTTGGGAATTCAGGGCTGTTTATATAGCGGCTCCTCATTCCCTACCTTGCGCGACGATAATTGTAGGTCTCCATTAAGTGAGCCTTCAGGGTCACAACTTACACCGATATATCTGTCTTCACGTAGATGAAGACTTATAAGCTATGGCTAGCATTGTAAGTCTCCTTAGTGAGCTTCTAGGCCTCAGTTATCAGCTTTTAATGGTCTTCACGTACAGGAAGACCTTTAGCTGCTTCAGCTAGGCTGAGTTAGTTGTCCTATCAGACATGATTTTGTTCGTTAGAGGAGGTTATTCTCTTCAACCTGGTATGGTTGGTATGAGTTATTATGTTAATACGGTGTATTTGTTCATCACGTCCTTCTCCACCCTCAGTGGCATTATGGAGTCGGTCAGACATGAGGGAGCCTTGCTGTTCCTATACTCTTTGATGACTAACACAAAAACAATTCAAGTAATGTGGGTGAGAGGGGTTCGATATAATTTTGAATCCCCCCCCCCCCCCCCACCTCACCGCCAATGTGTTAAGAGGCGATTACCAGGCAAGACGTAGTTTTCTTCCCGTAAGGCTCGTATGCATTTAAGTATATACATGCATTTCATGACTTCTCGATTGGTTGCTGGGTTGTGTTCTATGGCAACCTCATGGGCACATCCACTTTTCAGTTGGTTTGTTTCCTGTGGTTGTTCGTCTATATGTCATATACGAGCACATGTTTCATCATCAATAAATTGCTAGCCATTGGATGCATGTAAGGCTGTCTAGTCCATTAACTGGTATTCAAATGATTACATGCGGGATTTCAATGCTCACGTGCATAATAAGTGTATTATTAGGCAGATGCATTATTGTATGTTATGGACCTTAGAAACAATGAATTATTTCGGGGGGCCATCCAAGATGAGTGTTAATCATAGCTCGTTCCATTTCTAAATCCAGGTTTCTATAAATTTCGGTACACAATAGAATATAACTTGTCTATACATTCTCGTATATTCGCACATGTCTGGGAGCATAGATATCGGATAGAACACGTCTGGGAGTGTTATTTATTGGAATTTACTGTACACCTGAATGGGGTCTCCTGTGGGTTACCTCGGAAGTGTGTTTACTATCCAGAGATCGTCCATTGTGATTCTATTGGACATGTGTATGTTGTACATATTATATCAGCAGTTTTCGACCAATCTACGTATGCCGACTCTGGTATACGTTACAAGTGGGTGCGATTAATTACCTGGATCGCCGCGATAGCCTTAGCTTCTGAAGTGGCGTTAAGCACCAATTTATTGATAATAATTAATATCTGGGTTCTTGTTCGACGAATATATATTGTTATTTGGTACCTCTGAGTTATTATGTAGTACAATGTTCTACAAAGAATGATGTTGGCACCATTTCCGGTCGCTTCCTGACGGCTTCGCATGCGTGGAGAATAAAAGTATGGAGGACCAGATAGGACTTTTAATTTTCAGCTTTGCAAGCAAATTTTGGGGATTGGGGGGTTCAAAATTTGTGTTTGGCCCTTGATAACTTTGAGTTTGCACCAGCTAGTCTGGGCCATTGGTAAGTATAAAAAATATACAAATTACTTTAAATTTATCATTTTCAGTTTTGGAATTTCAAAGCATGTAATTCTGTAAATTTGAATACAATCTTCAGTTCTATTGTTGTTTTTTTAGCCCACCTAAACAAACTTCAAGGAGAGATTTAGTGAACACTTTCCGTTGACCATCCCTTGTATGTCAGGCATAAACTTTACATTACCGACTGCGCCTCATAAACTTCTGGACCCTTCAGATTCACCAGTCAGAATCTTTCGATATTTATTACACAGTATCCTTATGAGGGTCAGATTCAAATTTGTTCAAATCATCACTCTGGGTTAATATTTGCACTCCCTGTTGGAGCCCAAATTTAACTTAGTGTTATTTGAGAAATATTCTTTAATAAATCTTTTTCTTCAGATCCACCTGTCCGAGTCATATGATATTTGGTATGTAGCATCCTTACAAGGATCAGATTCAAGTTTGTTCAAATCCATACGCTTGGTTAATATTTGGGCTTCCTATTGGAGCACAAATTTTAACTTAGTGCAATATGAGAAATATTCTTTAAAAATCTTCTTCAGAGCCACCAGACATAATCTTGATATTTGAACATCATCCTTATGGGGTCATATTCAAGTTAGTCCAAACTAAGTCCATGTTCCACATTTGGGCTTCCTCTGTGAATTTTAACTTTGTGCAATATGAAGAATATTCTTTAAGAATCCTCTTCTGAATCACCACTCAGAATCTTCTGATATTTCGTATACAGCATCCTTACGAGGGCCTGATTCAAATTTGATGAAATCGTGCCCCTGGGTGCATTGTGAGCCTGAATTCTAAGTTAGTACAATATGAGAAACTTTCTTTGAAAATCTTCTTCTTCAGATCCACCAGTCAGAATCTTTTGACATTTGGTATATTGCATCCTTATGGTGGTCAGATTCAAGTTTCTTCAAATCGTAGTCCCTGGGATCACTTTTGGGCTTCCCATGGAAATTTGAACTTAGTGCAATATTTAGAATAGTCTTTAAAAATCTTCTTCAGGTGCACCAGTCAGAATCTTCCTGGTATATGTATATGTGTTTTTTACCTGTTGTTTAATTTTAATTTTACAGGGAGAGCCAATGGTTATCATTTACAGAATGAGGGGATTGCTTGGCGATGCCACAGAAGACATGGTTAATTCTCTTGAAACTAAATCAGGTAAAAAATTTCTTGTTCTTTTGAACATCAGGAAAACAAAACAAAACTTTCTTAGGGCTGTTAAAAAAAAATCCTTGTTTCTTCTTGGTCATTGATAATATACCTCATAAATGTTTCTGTTTTAACTTTAAATCTCTTTTATGGTACCATTTAACACTTGTTGGAGTAAAAATTTAACCAATTATATTTTGTTTGACAAAGGTCACCGACCTCAAACAAGAAGTAGTTGGTTAAATTTGTAGCTGGATTATGAGGAATTTTTTATTCTTGAAACAAGGTTTATTTTTATACTACAACCAATGGCCCAGACTTAACTGGTGCAACCTCAATATTATTAAGGGCCAAACAAATTTTGAACCCCCCAATTCCCAAAATTTGCATACAACAATGAAAATTAAAAGTCCTATCTGGTCCTCCATACTTTTTTACTTGCGCATGTGTAAGTCCCAGGAAGAGACCAGAATTGGCGCAAATACCATTCTTTGTTTGGCCTTAAGTCAGTAAACATCTCAACTGACATCTGTGCTTTAAATCTCTTTTTTGGTGGATGCCAGACACAATTCAATGAAGTATATGGTGGATTCAAGGCAGTAAATGGATGATGGAAATGAACAATGGTGGTTTGAGATGTTCAGGGCTGTAACTTTTAAATAATATGAAAATTATTTCATGTTACCCAATTTCGGGATATATGCCTTGAAGTCATTAGTTTTGCTAATGATTTACCTACTGTTGGTTATATGTTCTTTCCCCCTCATTCCATGAACCCTCCGGTTAAACTCCTAAGCTTTCTGGCTGTTTTTTATTGAAATTTTTTATTAAATTTCTTTATGAGTTTAACATGTTGTACAGAAGGTTTATTCTGTTTATCCCCACTGTGACGTCCTCACCTTAGGGGTGTTGGGTCATTATTGTCTTGCATCTTCTACCGGATGCATTGTTTTTTCTTCACATGAAGACCGAGCTTTGCATCAAGTAACAGTTAATTGCTTACTGACTTGGGCCTTTTGTGTGCCTATTGTTTAGTTTCCAGTTTTTCTTCTTGATGTTGTTTACATTTAACAACACCCCTAACAGGTAATATTCAGGGTTTTATTGCATCACAGTTATAGTAGGATACATTTATTAATATTCCGGTAGTGTAGCTTTAATATTCTGCTGTTTGTCCACACTTGGGATTTAACGGGATGCCCTTGGGCTCATGAGGTTCCCTTGGGGAACTTCAGCATTTTAAAAAAAAAAGTTCGGAAAAAATTTGTTTTGATTTATTTTGAAATTATTTTTGATTGTCTTCGTCATGTATCCTTATAATGTATTATTATATATGTTAGAGTTTAGGAGTGCAGTGGACGAGGAAGTCTACATCGGATTTACATGCTTGTTGTCTTGCCTGTAGTCGCTGCACTCCTGCTGATTCAGGTCCTACTTGTGTGGTCGGGGTCGCCTCAGTGGGACACTAACGTTGGAAGCGTGTGTCGCTATGTATTCGCGGTGAAGTTCCGATGCCGGAGCTGTCACCACAAGATAATTCGAGTTTTCAATTACTTTTCCAGAGGAACAAGATCATGGTGATGCTATTGCGACACCTGTCCATTCAGAATGTGCTGCCATTGCTGCACTCTGAGGAGCAAACAGTGCTATCTGCAAAGGTGCTCTTGAATATCAAAGGGAATAAGGCCTCTTATGCCAGCAGCTAGCTCGACCGGTGAGGCAGTTACCCTATAGTGGGAGCTGTAACACCGGGTATGTCCGTTGTAGTCGAGGGGAGTGTAGATTTGGGTAGAGCGAGCACCTTATAACCAAAAGATCACCCAGTGACGACGACAAAAAAGGGAAAGAAGCCTGCTAGTTTCTCTTTGGGAAGCTTGGCGAGATCTGGGATCAGGCTGTGAGCGGGAGAGCCTTCTCTAATCCAGTAACAGTCGGGGTCGGCTGTTGCTTTGAGAAACTTGTACTGAGTTGGAGCTAATGTCCTCCCTGGACGCTCCTTCCACACTTCACCCGGGGCCGGCTGCAGTTATGGCTTCTTCCTCCGCTTCGGCAAAACACATATGACCACACACTAGCTGCCCGACTTTGAATGTTCGTGAAGCCAAGCGAAGTCTCTCCAGTCGGTCCATCCGGTAGCTAGTGATTCGATGCTTGATTCATCGGGACGTTTGGCAAAGAGATCGGCCGCCAGATCTCCATCCCGGGAGCAACATGTGGTGGAGAATAGAAGCTGCTGCTCCTTAAGCCTCCTTAAAGGACTTGCTGTCGCAATTTGCGCAGCTTATCGCAGCTTCCCAGCAAGGGGCATATGTCCGCTGACTCCAGTAGTGAGCTGTCAGACGATGCTGGGTCGATCCGATCATCTGTGCATGCAGAAGAAGCCAGGAGTTTCTCTATGGGACGCTCGGCTAGATCTGGGGTCAAATCGCCGATTGAAGAACCCTCTCTGTCCAGTTAACAGTCGGGGTCGATTGTGTCCGTTGTGAGAAACTAGAGTCAGAACATGCATCGGAATGTTCCTTCCACACTGCAACCGGGGCTGGCGGCGGTTATGGCTTCTTCTTCTTACATGGAAGGGCATGAAAGTGGATTAGCCTATAAGTTTCTCAGCGGGATACTCGGCAAGAACTGGAGACAGATCGCGAATGCAGAGTGATCTCCTTCCCATTAACAGTTGGGGACGACTGTTTTGTGTTGTGAGAAACTTCAATGAGTAGGAGCATCCGTTCAATATGTGACAAGTTTGGATGCTCCTTCTGCACTTCAGCCGGGGTTGGCTGTTGTTACGGCTTCCTCTTTTTCCATGGATATGCACGCTAAGGGGTAGATGCGTACAAGTTTCTAAACGGAACGCTCGGCGAGGTAAGCTCGAGCTGGAGAACCCTCTCCTTTCCGTCAGCAGTCGGGGTTGACTGTTTTTGATTCAAGAAACTTTAGTGAGTTGGGACACCCATTCACGCTTGCGGTTTGGGATGCTCCTTCCACACTGCAGCAGGGATCGGTTGTAGCTATGGCTTCTTCCCCTGCTTCATCAGTGAAGCACGTTGACTGCAGACTAGCTATCCGACTTCGCATGTTCATGCTGTTCCACGGAGATGTTTCCAATCTTCACCACCAAAGTCGGATTAAAGCTATAGCTAGTCGTTCAAGGCATTTTTATACGGGACATGTGTAGATGATCTGGGGTCAGATCTCTGTCCCGTGAGCAGCTTATGGTAAGAAGTGGATTATCACTGCTCTGCTAGCCTCGTTCACGGACCGGCTGCCACAGATGGCTCTGCGTATCGCAGCATCCCAGTAGTTGCTGGTACTACCATCAACAGGCTCCGATGATGAGCTGTCAGATGGTGCTGCATTGGTCCAGTCATCTGTTCAGTCGGATGGTGTTGACCATATTTTTAGATGGAACATTTGGATGGTGAGAGGGCTACGGAGGGCGAGTCGCCATCCCTCACAGAAGGGCGAGTCGTCATCCCTCACAGAAGGGTACCTTAAGACTATGAATTTGTAGTCATAAGCTCTTCGAATCTTGTTCCATCTGAATATAAGTCTGCATTTGCAAGGCAAAAACAGCTTAACATAACGGGCTAGGGAAAGATGAAGATCTTTCCTTCCCAGATCTTTTGGCTTAGGCATTGAGGGCTTTTGTCCCGATTAACGATGCCTTCCTTGCCTTAGCAATAGTTTAAGAAATGCATTGCTCAATGCTCTATTCCTTATGAATAGAAGTTCGATAAGTGCATAGTTAGGCTGAGACAGTGAGTCTCCTTTTAGTGAGCTTTCTGAGGCCGCAGGTCACACAGATATGTCTTCACACAGATGAAGACTCATAACTGCGTAGCTAAGTTGAGACTACTGTCTCTTTGGGAATTACGGCTGTTAGAGTAGTGGCTCTTCATTCCCTACCTTGCGCGACTATAGTTGTAAGTCTCCATTTAGTTTTCAAGGCCAAACGTTACACTGAGATATCAGTCTTCACGGAGATGAAGACTTCTAAGCTACATTAGCTAGGCTCAGACCGCTGTCTTTTGGGAATAGAACCACTAAAGGAAAGAGTGCTTTTTCCTTCTTGGTTTGTTTTCTTAAGTGTCACAGACTTGAGTCTTATTATTGACACCATAGTAGCCTAGCTAGAATCATAAGCAGTGTTTTACCTTTCATTAGCAGCTAGCGTTGTTAGTCTCCTTTAGTGGGCTTCTAAGACTGCAGTCATCAGCCATTTAATTGTCTTCACAAATAGGAAGACCTTTAGCTGCTTCAGCTAGGCTGAGTTCACTGTCCTATTGGACATGATACCATTGTGTTAGAGGAGGTTATTCTCTTCCTACCGGTATTGTTTGGTGTTAGTTATCTGAGGCTGTAGGCCCTATTATTGACACCATATTAACCATATTAACCTAGTGTGATTAATGAGCATTTCTTCAAACTCATATACTAAACTCCTTTTCAGGAATATATTTCCTGATATCAGATCGAACATAAGGAGTTCATCTAGGTTTTTATGATCGGGTGTCGGAACACTGTTTTTCGTCCCCCTCTTCATTTCTATCCAGTCTACTGTTGTGGGTTATATTTCCATGAGGGGGATTGGATATTATGTCTATATGGTGTAATATTTGGTCATCAAATCCCCCTCCGTCTTTAGTGGCATAATGGAGTCAGTCAGACGTGAGGGTGCCCTACGATTCCAATCGATTTGATAACTTAACACTAAAGCGTTACGAGTCGCACTGAGTTAGTGTTATTATGATTGCTTTAACTATAAGCTTTTTAGCTGTATTACTCTTTATTTAGAATAGCAGCAGCAGTACAGCTTTAATTCTACTGTGCCGGCCTTACTTATCTAGCGATTCAAATAATGCGGGTGAAGGGTGTTCGATAGGATTTATTTGTCGACCCCCCTCCCCGCCAATATGTTGAGAGGCGATTACAGGTCAGGATGTAGTTTTCTTCCCGTAAGCCTTGTATGCATTCAATTATATGCATGCCTTTCATGGCTCCTCGATTGGCGGCCAGGTTGTGTTCTAACGGCAACCTCATTGGCACATCCACTCTTTAGTTGGTTTGTTTCCTGTGGTTGTTCGTTTATAGGTCATATACGAGACTATGATTCCTGAACAGTAACTGTTTTTTTTATTCCGAATTTCTTTTATGAATACATTCGGTTGATATTGCTAGCCTACGTGTACCTGTGTGGCAGGCATGTCGGTTATCTGGGCGACATTCTCCAAATGTGGCAATTAGTCCACTCTGAAAAGTTTCGCTCAGAGTGGTCTGCCTTTTTCTTATGACGTATGAGTTTATTCCTCAGTTTAACTGCATTAACGTCGTATTATTCATTCAATTCAGTTTCCTGGTTGCATTTGTATCACTTGGTCATACCGTGGATATAGGCTGCATTCAGACGAGTACATGTGGGATTCTGTTGCTCGCATGCATAATATGTATATTTATTAGGCAGCCGCATTATTGAATAGATTCTCTAAAATTCTTGCTCTGCTTTATAGAGCTTATGAGAATTTTGGGGCTAGTTGGATCAGTTAAGGAGTTTCCAGTAGGCCATCTATGCTTACGTTCTCTATTTTTGGATTCATTATTCGGAGTAGTATATTCTTTCTCCGAACAGTCATTGTTTGTAACGGACCTAGGGAACAATGATTTATTTGGGGGACGGTCCGTGACGGGTCTTTTAATCATAGCCCGTTCCATGTTCTGAATCCAGATTTCTACCAGAAACAGTACACATGGAGAATTCCAATTCTCGTATATTTGCACGGTTCAATTTGGTGTTTCATTATTGGAATTAATTGTACACTTGAACGGGGCCACCTGTTGTTTGCCTCAGAAGCCTATTTGCTCTATCAGTTAACTTTCCATTGGGATTCAATTGGACAAGTTTAAGGTTGTACACGTTTATATCACCAGTTTTCGACCTATCTACGTATTCCGGTTCTGGCATACGTTAAAAGCTTGTGCTTTTAATAACCGGGATCACCATGATAGCCGAGCTACTGATGTGGCGTTAAGCACCAATAATTAATATCTGGGTGCCATTTGGGCGAATATATATAGATTATTTGGTACCACTTTTCATTGTTTCCAGAGTGCTTCCCTCTTTGTTTTGAAGAATATTCCTTCAAAAAAAAAAGTGGGGGGGGGGGGATTCTCTTCACCTCTTATGGCCTGATAATAAGTGTAACTATGAGTGAAGCTGTTTTTGTCTGTAGATTATTACTGATCTTATATACAGCTTGTTTTATTATATATATGGTGTGTGTTTGTAGGCGTTATTCTCTCACTCTCAGACATGCCATCCTGATTTTAAGTGGCTTATTCCAGACTAGCCTTAAAATTGGAGGCTCATTACACCCAATTAGCATAATCATTCATGCTAAGTAATACGGAATTACTTGGATATGGCTCCTTATTTTGATGATATGTTTTCTCTGTCATTGTGTAGAGACACAGCAATTCCTTAAAAATTTTAATCTCCTTTTCAGCTTGGAAGTTTAATGCAGGCTAAGGAGCTGTATTTGGTCTCCTAAGTCCTAGGCCCTCCACCTTTTTACGATTCAGCTAAGTCTGGGCCATTGGTTGTAATATAAAAATATTATAAATTTAAAGTAATTTGTATATTTTTTATACTTACCAATGGCCCAGACGGGGAGGGTCCTCCCATGAGTGGGCACTCATACCACCCCGCTAAGTTATCTCTTTAGTAGGCATGTCTACAAAGAATGGTGTTGGCGCCAATTCCAGTCTCTTCCTGGGTACTGCGCAAGTACAAAAGTATGAAGGGCCAGGTAGGACTTTTAATTTTCTATGTTGTATGCAAATTTGAGGGATTGGGGGTTCATAATTTGTGTTTGGCCCTTAATAATATTGAGGTTGCACCAGCTAAGTCTGGCAGACGCAGCCTAGTAGACGCAGCTTGCTGATCAGGTAGAACAAAGTCAGGATAGTATTGATGAATGAAATTCATCGCAACCATATGTTGTTCCAAAAGGGAAGGGTAATCCTCATCCTTCTCCCTTTCACCATCTGACTGATTCAGCCGAGAATTTCGGTCAACAGCATCTGAATGTACAGATGACCGGACCGACCCAGCACCGTCCGGCAGCTCACCACCAGAGTCTGCAGAAGGCTGCGCTTGCACTTGCTGGGAAGCGGCGGTGAGCTGCACAATTTGCAAAAGCAAGTCCAGTACAGAGGCTTGAGGGGCATCAGTCTTCTGTTTTGTCGCTGCTCCTGTGATGGAGATCCAGAACTAGATCTCTTCTCCCAACGTTTCGATGAATGAAGCCTTGGATCACAAGCTACCGGATGGCTCAACTTCACGGGCAAAGACTGGGAATGTCTTTGCACGGCCACCTGGATATCCGAAGTTGGGTAGCTAGTGTGCGGTTGTGTGTGCTTATCTGAACCTGAGGAAGATGCCATAACTGTAGCCAGCCTCGGCTGCAGTTTAGACAGAGCATCCCGAGTGGCGCGAGTGTGGACGTTAGCTCCGACTGATTGAAGTTTCTCAAAACAATATTTGGCCCCAAATGTTGCTGGGTTAGAGAAGACTCTCCTGCTCGCGGTCTATCAGACCTCGCCGAGCTTCCCAAAGAGAAACTTGCACGCTTTTGCCGTCGACACCGGGTGAGCATTAGTTTTTGAAGTGCTCTACACTTCCCTCGACTGCAACAGACTTACCCGGTGTTATGGCTCCCACTGTCATGTTGGCCACTTCACCGGTTGAACTGGCTGCTTAAATAAGAGTCCTTATTCCTTGTTTAATATTCAGGAGCACCTTAGCAGCCAGTTCTGTTTGCTCATCAGAGCGCAACAATGGCAGCACACTTTGGATGGGTGTCGCAATTCCATCACCATGTTCTTGTTCCCCAGAAAAAGAAACTGAAAATTATCCTGCAGTGACAGCTCTGGCATCGGAACTTCACTGCCAACGACTTACCATGACACCCGTCTCCGACGTCAGGCATCCCAATGTACACAAGTGGGACAAGAATCTGTAGGAGTGCATCAACTACAGGCAAGACAACAAGCATGTAAATCCGAAGTAGACTTCCTCGCCTTGAATTTAGAGCAGTAAGCTTTCATAATTAATTACAATCAAAAACAGAGTCGATAGCACTCGTACAAATTCAACAAAAATAATACATGATAAGGATACATGATAAGAGCAATCAAATTAATTTCGATACAATTATAAAAAAAATTTCAAAAATAATTTTTTTTTAAAATGCCTCAGTTCCCAATGGGAACATCATGAGCCCAAGGGCATCCCAATAGAGCCAAAGTGTGGACAAATGCCAATTTTTTTGAGCTACACTACCGGAATCATAATCGATGTATCCTACAATAATTCTGAAGTATTATAATACTAAATACTACATGTTAAGGGCATTGCCAAATGTAAACAATAGAAAAAAAACGGAAACAGGACAACAGGCACACAAAAAGTCTGGGCCATTGGTAAGTATAAAAAATATACAAATTACTTTAAATTTATAATTTTTTTCTCATTGTAGATGAAAACATTGATAAAGAGGAAGTATACAAGATGGCATCAGTGCTTAGTGAATGTGGCGGATTAGAAGTCATGTTAGATAGGTGAGCAATTAATTAACTTGACTATTTCAGAACCTCTGTACATTTTGGATAGAGAATACAATAATTGTGTATATGTTATACTCCTGTTAATTAAATTTTAAAAATCTTGTAATGTATCGAGAAATTGCCTTGACAATCACTAAATCCTCTTGTTTATAGACCTATTTGGCAGCAGTACATCCAATACAGTCTTTTAATCTATTGTATCTTGTTTGACAGAGCTTCATGAACTCTGTCAGATAAGATGTAATAGAATAAATCCTCAATCCATCTTTAGAATACAAGAAAGTGATGAGATACCAGTTAATTGAATACTCCTGTTAACTGAATAATTTTCCCTGGCTTGCTATTCATTTAATACAGTTCCATGGTAATTATTTTTTATTACTTTCTAAAGTGTGATTTACTGGGATTTCCGGGTTTGATTATAAACGATAGCTTTACAAGTGAATTATGTGTAGTAGGTCGAGGTATAAAGGCTTGTCTATTGGTTTCCTCATCCTCACATCAGCACACATGACCGCACCTTGGCTATGTGACCGTAGATATCCAGCCTGCTTTGCCGACCAGGGAATCCACGTCGACCAGGTCACGCCATCCGCTAGCCAAGGACACAAGGCCTTTCCAGTTGGGACATTCGCATATTATATAAATGCAGGAATCAACGTCCCTGGAGCTTCCAGCGGCTAATTATGTAAGACCGCGGCTCCACAGGCCTCCGTGACGGACTTGCTATCGCAGATAGCTCAATTCATCGTGGCATCCCAGCAGCTATCAGAAACTTTTTCAGTAAAGAACTATCTGAGCAAGCTGGGCCAGTTCACTCCCCTGCAGAGTCAGTAGGGATGACCAAGATTATTATGTGGTCCAGGCGGATGGTAAAAGGGAATCAGCACTGCTGAAATTTTTCCTTTCCGAACAACTTAAGGTGGCCGTAGATTTCATCCGACATCACCTTTTAGAAGTTGTTTCTCTGGACAAAAATGCTATGTTACCTGATAAGAAACAGTAAGCGTCACTGGACACAGACTTTTTCGGCCGGATTAGGGACACTGTCCCTGAGTTTCCAACCCAGTCCAGAAATGTCACGGACATTTGAACTTTTGAATGATGCTATATTCAAGCTAGCCTCTAAGACTGGCAAAACCGGTTTCTTATCGCCTAAGCGCTATACATCTGCCTTTCATCAATGCTAGACATAAATTTGAAATGGCAGGACAAGGCATGCCGAGAGTTCCTCTGCGTTTCGACGACTAGGCTGAAGACCTGGAACGTTCATTGCCGGCGTCCAAGTCTATTTACTCCAGTATACCGGAGAAGACAATATTATCTAACAGAATTTAGACGCATTATCTCACGCAGATCACCTTACCAGAGCGTTATCACTGCGTCTCGAAGCGAAAGAATTCCAGGATCTTCAAACTTCCTTAAGAGTTCTTTCGAGGGCTATAGCATATTCTACATATAACTCTGCCCTTTCAGTGGCAATATGGAGTTAGTCAGACGTGATGCTGCCCTGGCTACATCCACAAGAGTGGATAGTAAGGTGAAAAAACTCTCTTCCAGTGGCTCCGGTCTTAGGAGAGCTTCTCTTCGATGTTAAGCTTTCTACAATCTATATTAGATTACTAAGAAAGCTCCGGATTCTCTGCGTTTATTCCACTTTGAAAAAGTCGGACTCAGCAGGGAGGAGTAAGGCAGGTTCTTCGGGGCTGAATACGTCCAAAGGAAGTTCCTATAGAGGGTCAAAGCCTCTACGTCTCACCCCGGAGACCCTCAGAGTAGCGACTCACATAGGGGTTGTAATGCTGACCGAGATATCAGGTCAGACGCCCCTAGGTCGACTGGGCGAGGTGCAGGTCGTGGAGGACGTGATTTCTCCTTCTGCAATCCTCACAGGGCCAGGAGGTGATGGTCTAAACCTCTATTGCATTCCAGTGACGGAAGGCTGTCGAGATTCTTAACCAATTGGTTGTCAATTACAGATGACCCATGGTTACAAGGGGTTATTTCCGAAGGTCTAGCTGTCCTTCAAGGAAAAACCTCCGTTAAGTCCACGCTGGTCTCAGCTTCTGTTAAACGTTCAGAAGAGAGATTTGCTTCTGTCAGAAAACCAGGAATCTTGTGGCTCCACAGGCCTCCGTGACAGACTTGCTATCGCAGAAAGTTCAATTCATCGCAGCATCCCAGCAGCTATCAGAAACTTTTTCAGTAAAGAACTATCTGAGCAGCTGGGTCGGTTCGTTCCCCTGCAGAGTCAGTAAGGGACGACCGAAATTATTATGTGGTCCAGGCGGATGGTAAAAGGGAATCAGCACAGCTGAAATTTTCCCTTTCCGAACAACTTAAGGTGGCCATAGATTTCATCCAACATCACCTTTTAGAAGTTGTTTCTCTGAACAAAATGCTGCGTTACCTGATAAGAAACTGAAAGCATCACTGGACACAGACTTTTGCAGCCAGATTAGGGACACCGTCCCTGAGTTTCCGACCCAGTCCAGAAACGTCACAGACATTTGAACTTTTGAATGACGCTTTATTCAAGCAAAGGGAAAAATGTTGGCCTACTTGGACTACAGTCTTCAGGGTTACGGCAGCAAGTTAATGCTTCAGAACGATGTTCAGAGTCTGCTTCAATTGCTCCGACGTCTTGGTTTCATAGTAAACGAAAAGAAGTCGGATCTAGTGACGTCCTAATCATTCACCCACATGGGAATGAGCTTAGAGACGCACAACAATCTCGTTCGTCTACCGTTAACCAGAGTGATATTAGTCAGTTGTTACGCTCGCTTTTGCCTTCACTCAGATGTAGTAACAGCGAGAGAATTCATGAGACTGACAGGTTTGTGCGGACCCGCTGCGGATCTTATTCCGATGGAGCGGCTACGCACTCGTCCACTCCACAGATATTTTATCTCAGAATTGGAGTGTGAAGACTCATTCCCTCGAATCGAACATTGTCTTGTCGAATCAAGTGAACAAGGGTTTCAGACATCAGTAGATTTTCAGTGGTTAACTCAAGGAGTACCACTGCAACTGCCGGATCCGAGTTTAACGATAATGAGGGATGCGAGTCAAACAGGTTGGGGCGCAACTCTGAGCCCAACAGATTCAGGGTGTCAGGGTCTTTAGGATCCGCAGTTCCTAAACAAGTACATAAACATCAAGAGATGATGTCAATATGGCTTGCACTACGTCAATGAATGAACATTCTTCAAAATTCGCATGTTCAAATTCTGTCCGACAATTCAAATCCAACAGTTGTAGCATATATTTGGAAGCAGGGAGGCACTCATTCCATTCCGTTATTCAATTTAACAGAAACGATCCTTCTGTTTATCCTAGAGAATCAAGTTCTTCTATCGGTCCGTCATATTCCGGGTCGTCTGAACGTTCTAGCGGACTCCCTTTCTCGGAAAGGTAGTATGTTGTCATCAGAATGGACTCCATGACGAGTATTCAATCAGATTTGCTACCAATGGGATTGTCCAATGGTAGACTTATTTGCGACGCATCTCAACAATCAGTTGCAGACGTATGTGTCGAGCGTTTGCAGTAGACGCTCTCTCAATCTCTTGGGACGGAATGATATGCGTATCCTCCAGCGCCATTGATTGAGCAGATATTGCTCTAGATAAAGCAATCTCACTGCAAAATTCTGTTGGTAGCATCTCAGAGACAATGGAGACCGTGGATAAATCTACTGAGGTGTCTGCTGTGGGACATGCCGTGGAAGCTTCCTCCACAAGAGGATCTTCTTTCGCAGGGGAAATCGCGCACACTGCATCACAACCCGCAAGGTCTCAACCGTCACGTATTTCCGTTGTGCAGTCCTTCTTGCATAGCAAGCAATTTACAGGATAAGCAGTGGGCGCAATTTCTAACTGTAGGAGGACCTCCTCTTCGCTAAATTATGCTGCTAAGTGGAAGGTTTTCTCACGGTGATGTAGGAATCATTCTGTTGATACCTATGCACATCATGATAGTTTACAGATTGGATCTAATGTCTCTTTGTCTAAGTTACTGAAAAACTTTTCGATAAATAGACCTAGAACCCTTAGATTAATTCCTAAGTGGAATTTAGCTTGGGTTCTTCTTAAGCTAAAGAAGCGCCATTTTAACCTCTTGATACAGTAGACTTCAAATTCTTATCTTATAAGATAGCTTTCTCTTAGCCTTCTCTTCTGCTAGAAGAGTTAGTGAGCTTCAGGCACTATCTGTGTATGATTCTCACTATCGTAGTGTAGGTAATACTATTACCTTGACTACAAATGTTGGATTTTTGGCTAAAATCAGGCTCCTAATACGTATGCGGAACCTTTTGTTATTAAGGCTCTTCCGTCTTCAGATGGGCATAGGCCTTTATTCTGTCCTGGTAGAGCTATACGTATTTACATAAGTAGATCTGAGTTTATCAGAAAGGGAGGTAAACGTTTCTTTCTGTTTCTGCTGCCTAATAGAAGTGACATTTTGGTCCATTCTATTGCATGGTGGATTCAATTAACTATCCGTACTGCTTATGAAAAATTATATTTTTATACTGTACCAATGACCCAGACATAGCTGGTGCTAACTCTTAAAATATAGGGCCAAACACAAATTTTGCCCCCCAATCCCCAAAATTTGCATCTAAAACCAAAGAAAACATGTCCTGAAAGGCCCTCCACACTTCACCTCTACTGCGCATGCGCAGTGTCAAGGACGTTCCGAAATTGGCGCCATTAATCATTCTAAGTTTGGCCCTTCATCAGTTAACATCTGACTGATCTTTGTGCTTGTAAATCTCAGTTTAAATGATGCCAGACACATAAATATTAGTGAAATGGTGATTCTAAGGAGGATAGAGAAGGAGGAGAGGAAAAATGTGTGACAGAATATTATCAGGGCTGTAACTTAAAATTTTTTAATGAAATTATGTTAAGTTACCTATTTTCGAGGCAGCAGCCATTTTGTTGTCATTCTGATTATTTACTTACACTGTTTTTTCAGTGTTTTCCTCTCTCCCTGTCCTTTAAGTTCCCCCTTGCTATTCTCCCATGCTTTTGGCATAGTTTTTGTAATTATTATTACTAAATTTTCTTGGGAGTTTTAGCTGAATAACAGAATGAATTCTGTTCTTTTCCCCATGTTTACGTCTTCACCTACGGGTGGTTAGGCGTTGTGTTCTGCATCTACCATCTGATGTTCTGCAGTTTCTTCCCTGGAAGTCTCTGTTTTGCATCAGATAGTGTATTTTTGGTAACTGATTCCGGGCCTGGGTGCCTGGAGTCTTATTTTAGTGTTTTTACATTCATTGTTTACATTTACAACAGCCCTCTGTGTGAGGGGGGATTTCTTGAAAATAATATCTTGATATTATTTTAATCATAACTAGATACATTATTATTGTTCGTAAGTGTTGAATAAATTGTTTAAAATATTTTTAAAATTTTTGTCCACACTTAGGCTTGGGATCCATTGGGGCTCAACGTTACTTTTCAGAAACTTGGGCTGTTCTGAAAAAATATTTTTTCAAAATATTTTGATTTCATTTATTTTTTCTATATTAATGGATCATATTATTATTATGTATTTTGATTGTCAGGGGTTAGTGCGAGTACCAGGACCTGTTTTCTTTTCACATTGAAAGGATATTGATCAATTGTAATAAGAGGAAGTCTTCCTCTGACTTTTATAATCATTCTATATGTGGTCAGTGTACTCGCATTAACTCCTGTTCTGTATCGTATGATTTCGATGACAATATGGGAAGTGTATGTCACGGTATGTTATTGGGGAATTGGACACTCCGGTCCTTTCCCCGCAGGGTCACTCTACTTTATCAATTTCTATTTCAGACGATCAAGATTAGGGTGATGTATCTGTGATGTCTTCCAACAGTGTGCCTCCGTTGTCACAATTAATGAAGGGCTAGCGGAAAAGTGCTCATGTAAGTACGACAATTGCCTAAGAGGACCCTAGTAGGTTCGATGGCCTTTGACGTCCGCTAGCTCGCCCGGTGTAGCGTCCATTCACCGAATGGTTCGGCAGCCGGGTTCGTGCGTTGCGGTCTAGAAGGAATTTTCGGGTGATGCGAGCACTATAAATCAACCAAATGCACACCCAGTGACGGCGGATCGGAGGGAGAACGGAGGAAGCCTTTTAGTCCGGTTCATAGCTCGTTCTGGTCCATCCGGACGGCGAGCGAGAGAGGCCCCTCTCTCGTACAACAACATCTGGCCCCAGATGTTGTGGTACAAAATGTTTCGCATTCGGAGCATACGTCCGTCGCTCGGGACGCTCTGACATATAGTCAGTCCGGAGTAGACTGTCAATAAGGCTTCCTCATTCTCATGGTAGCGCACACGACCGCTCTTGGCTACGTGACCACGGATATCCAGTCAGCTTCGCCAGTCAGAGAATCATCGGCGACCAGGTCACACCATCCGGTAGCCAGGGACACGAGGCCTGCAGACTCCGGACGTTCGCATAGGAAGTGTGCTGGAGTCAACGTACACGGAGCTTCCGGCGGCAATGCATTGTAAGACCGCTACTGCACAGGCCTCGGGAACGGACGTGCTTTCCTAAATAGCACAGTTTATCGCAGCATCCCAGCATCAACTGAATCTGTCGCATATTTTTTATCCGACGATGCTGGGTCGGGACGCTCCGCGGAAGCGGGTACGGACGTCCGAAAATTTCATCCGGTCCGACGGGATACCGAAAGGGATTTCGAGGATTTCGAGCTTTCCCTTTCGGAACAACATATGCTGTTGTGTATGTCATCTGACTTGGTCTTCTACAGCTTCTTTCGTCGGACCAGATTGCTGCAATGCCGGATAAGAAACTGATAGCGTCGGTGGACTTAGAAATTTTTGGTTCGGTTCAGGGACATCGTCCCTCAGTTCCGACATAGTCCAATAATGTCACACAACTTTCGAATTATTGAACGATGCTATATATATTATTATTATATGCTTGCTATAACCAAGCATTTCTGGTTTCTTGTTCGCAAAGTTACAGAGATGTCTTTCAAAAGTGTGCCTCTGTCGTCATAGTTAATGAAGAGCTAGCGGCAATAAGTGCTCATGGAATATGTCTATCGCCTACGGAGTGACATTCGCTAGCTCACCCGGTGTAGCGTGCATTCATCGAATGGTTCGGCTTCCGGGTTCGTCCGTTGCGGTCTAGGAAGGAGATTTGGGTGATGCGAGCACTTTAATTACTTTAGTACTCACCCAGTGACGGCAGATTGAGGACAGATCGGAGGAAGCCTGTTAGTCCGGTTCCTGGCTTGTCCAGGTCCGTCCGGGCAGTGAGCGAGAGAGGTCCCTCTCTCGTCCAACAACATAGGGGACCGCATGTTGTGGTTCTGATATTTTACATTCGGAGCATATGTCTGTCGGTGGACGCTCCGTTATATTGACAGTCCTAGAGACTGTCCATAATGCTTCCTCATCCTCACAGCAGGGCACACGACCGCACATTGGCTACGTGACCTCGAATATCCGATCAGTTTCGTCATTCAGTGATTCCACGGCGAATAGGTCGCGCCATCCGGTAGCCAAGGGACACAAGGCCTATACACTCCGTTCTCTCGCATATTGGTAGTATGCACAGGGTAACGATCACGGAGCTTCCAGCGGCAATGCATTGTAGGACCGCTTCTCCTCAGGCCTCAGTGACGGACGTGCTACCCGAGTTAGTACAGTTGTTTCGCAGCATCCCAGCAATTGACAGTTTCTTGGTCGAATCAGGAATTATCCGACGACGCTGGGTCGGTGCGGTCCGCGGTTGCATCAGGTACGGACGACCGAACGCTTTATAGGGTCCGACAGGATGGCGAAAGGGATTCGAAAGATTTCGAGTTTTCCCTTTCGTAGTATCGGAAGCTGCCATTCATATCTTCTGGCATTATCTTCCAGTGATTGTTATTTCGGACTACATTGCTGCGATGTTGGATAAGAGACTTATAGCGTCATTGGACTCGGAATTTTCGATCGGTTCGGGGACATTATCCCTGACTTACCGACGCAGTCCAATAATTTCATTACAACATGTGTTTTATTTTTCGACGCTATATATGCATACAAGCCTGCTACCAAGCATGATAGTTTAGTTTCTTGTCCGCGTTGCTCATTTCTGCCGTTTTATCATTTATACAAATAGTTTATTTTGGCAGTGCAGGGCATACCGAGAGTTCATATGCGTCTAGACGGTGTGGTTAAAGACTGGAAATATTCTTTTTCGCCGTCTATGTCTTTTCCAACTTCAATGTTGGAAACGACAATGATGTCTAGTAGACTTAACTTAGACGCTTTATCATACGTGAGGCGTTATCATTATGTCTTCAAGAAAAGATTTACGGGATATTATTCTCAATGTAATTTCTTTTGAGGGCAGTAGTTTGTTCACGTATAACTCCGCCCTTCAGTGGCTGATTGGAGTTGGTTAGACGTGACGCAGCCCTAGCTACATCCACGCGCGTGGATAGTAAGGTTAAGAACTCTCTCAGAGTCGCTTCATTCTCGTAGAAGCTTCTCTTCGACGGCAACTTTTCAGCAATCCATGAATTGCTCGATTTACACGTTCTCTTGTCTATCTAGTGTTACAAGAGATTCAGACTAGGGCAAACATTCGGTGGTTGACTCAGAGAGTGCCACTGCAGTTGCCGGACCCGAGTGTTGCTGTTATGACGGTTGCCAGTCAAACAGATTGGGATATAATACTGATCCCAACGGATTCGAAGTGCCAGGGTCTTTGGGTTCTGCAGTCTCTTAGCAATCAATTATCTTCCGCGGAATAATGTGTTTTAGGCTTGCTTTATGTCATTGCATGAACATTATTCAGAAACGCATGCCCAAATCCTGTCCGTTAATTCGACAGTAGTGGCGTATCTCCGGAACCAGGGAGGCACTCTTTCGTTTCCATTATTCAATTTAATGGAAAGAATCCGTCTGTTGGTTACAGTACACCAAGTTCTGTTTTGGTCCGTCATATTCCGGGTCGTCTGATTGTTTTACCGGACTCCCGTTCACTTAGGGGTCGCTAGTTGCTGTCAGAATGGACTCTCAACAAACAAGAATTCAATCAGATTTGCTATCTATGGGAGCGCCCAATGATGATTTATTTACGACACTGCTTGCTAGTCAATTGCAGACGTATGTGTTGACTTGTCCGGATCTCTGAGCTAATGTTGTTAACGCTCTATTGATCTATAGGACGGAATGATAGGATACGCGTATCCTCCGGCGCTGTTGTTTCAGCAGGTATTGCTAAGATAAACAACCACAATACATTTCTGTTGATAGCATCTCTATCTTCACAGAGACCATGGGTAATTTACTCTGTTGTCTACTGTGGGACTTAACGTGAAATCTTCCTCAATGTGAGGATCTTTTTTCACTGGGTAAATCATGTCATCTTATCACAACCCGCAAGGTCGCAACCTTCATGTATTCCATTGTGTGGTCCGTATTGCATTGTAAGCATTGTACTGGACGAGCTTTGGACGCGATTTCTTACTATAGGAGATCCTCTTCTTCGCTATTCTATGCGGCTAAAGTGGAGGCTCTTCCGTCGTTGGTGTAGGGATCATTATGTTCATATTGTTGGTCCCTCCATACTACTCATTGCAATTTTTTAGTATACTTGTTTCACAAGATCTACTGCAGCCTGTTATTATTAAGGTTATAGGTTTATGTTACCTCATACCTATGCACTCTAGGATAATTTACAATTGAGTCTTATGTCTCTTTATCTAAGTCAGTTAGTAACTTTTTGATAAATAGACTTAGAATCTTTAGATTAAATTCCTATATGGAATTTAACTTCGGTTCTTATTTAGCTAAGTAATCATTTGAGCCTCTGGAAACAGTAGTTTTCAAATTCTGACCTTTTAGACAGTAATTCTGTTGGTTTCTCTTTTACTGAAGAGTCAGTGAGTTTCATGCACTATCGATGGATGATTTTCACTTTCGTAGTTTCGGAATCACAACTTCCTTTACTATTTAGGTTGGATTTTTGCATAAGAGTTAGGCTCCTAATATCTGGAACCTATTGTTATTAAGGTCCTTCCGTCTTCGTACGGGCATAGGCCTTTACTCTTTCCGGTTAGAGTTTATGTATTTATAAACAGATATCTGTTTATTACTACGGGCGTAAGCTTCTTCTGTCTTTGATGCCTAGTAGAAGGACGTTACGCTCCATTCTATTGTTAATGGATTCTATTAACTATCGGTACTGCTTATGGTATATCATTGACTCAGCAGTTGTGCTTAAGATTTCGGCTCATGAAGTAAGAGTTCTTCTACATCTTGGGCTTACATTAATAGTGTCGCTATTATAGATTTTTGAAGGCTGCTCATTGCGCTCAGCCATCCACATTCATGAATTTTTATCTCAGAAATATCGAGTCCATTTCTGGAGGCCTCTATTGTTAGATCTATTATCTACTGCTCAGAATGTCATTCACTTAACAGTTGCTACTATAGCTAGGTAGGCTGTCTGTTTCGGCAGTGACTCCGTTCTGCTGCCCTCTTCGCTCTGGGCTATTTGACCCAGGGCAAGAAAAAGGGGGGGGGGGGGGAGGGTGTTCCCTTGGGTCACCTGTTTTACTATGAAAACAAGGGGATACCTCCTCCGGAGTTAGTAATTCTGAGCTGTTATTGGGATGGTTGTTTAGTGAGAAGTTTATGTTTTAAAAATTCATTCAAGTCTTAGTTTTTAAAGTATAGCTTTTGAATATTGCATATGTCAACGGACATGATTATGCAATCCTCACACACTTTTAAGGAGTATAAGAGTCTCTATTCTCTAGACTTACTTTATTTATTGGCTTACTTTAAAAATTATTAGTATAAGGATTATATTGGATATTAATAGAGTACATGGATGTATGAAGCTCAATTTTGGAAGGTGTTGTATCTTTCTAATTTATCATAAATAAGAAAGATACATGTAAGGCCTATTACTTCTTTTTCCCTACAGGGGATGACTCTATTTTATATTATTGAGCGTTTTCCATTTTGCTCTATGTCCTTGGCCCTCCAGCCTTTTTACTATTCAGCTATGTCTGGGTCATTGGTACAGTATAAAAATGTTAAAAAATTTATAGTAATTTCTATATTTTTTATACTTACCAATGACCCAGAAGGGGATGGCCCTCCCTTGAGTTGGGAACTCATACCTCTCCACTGAGTACATAACGCTTACCAGGCACTGGTTATAAGAATGATAATTGCGCCAATTTCGAGACCTCCTTGACACTGTGCATGCGCAGTGGAGTAAAAGTATGGAGGACCATATAGGACATGTAATTTTCGGTTTTTGATGCTATTTCTCTTTTCTCCTCGAGGGGATAATTCTGTTTTATGTAGTTGAGCCTATTGGATTTTCCTTATGTCCTAGGCCCTCCAACCTTTTTACTATTCAACTAAGTCTGGGTCATTGGTACAGTATAAAAATGTTAAAAAATTTATAGTAATTTCTATATTTTTTATACTTACCAATGACCCAGACGGGGATGGCCCTCCCAGGAGTTGGGAACTCTTGCCTCCCCGCTGAGTACATAGCGCTTACCAGGCACTGGTTATTAGAATGATTAATGGCGCCAATTTCGGAACGTCCTTGACACTGCGCATGCGCAGTAGAGGTGAAGTGTGGAGGGCCTTTCAGGACATGTTTTCTTTGGTTTTAGATGCAAATTTGGGGGATTGGGGGGCAAAATTTGTGTTTGGCCCTATATTTTAAGAGTTAGCACCAGCTATGTCTGGGTCATTGGTAAGTATAAAAAATATAGAAATTACTATAAATTTTTTAACTTTCAACTCAGCAGTCTGTGTTTAAGATTTCTGTCTTCTTCTTGGACTTATGCTAATAATGTTGCTATTACCGATTTGATGAAGGCTGCATATTGGTCTCAGCCTTCTACATTCACGAGTTTTTATCTTAGAAATATTGAGTCGTCCATTTCTGTCGACCTGCGTTGCTTAGGTCCGTTATCTGTTGCTCAGAATGTCGTCCACTAAACAGTTGCAACTATAGTTATGCAGGCTTTCTGTTCCAGCAGTGACTCTGTCCTGCTGCACTCTTCGCTCCTGGGGATTTGACCCAGGGCAAGAGAAGGGGGGGGGGGGGGATGGTGTTCCCTTAGGTCACCTGCTTTATAGTGAAAAGCAAGGGAATACCTCCTCTGGAATCAGTAATTCCGAGTCCGTGCCGGGATGGTTTTAAAGTGTAAAGCTAATTCATGTAATATTTTTAAAGTGTAGCTCGGTGTGAAACATTTGTATATGTCACGGATCATACAAGCGCTAATATACAATCCTCGGACACTTTTTAATGAGTATAAAGCGTCTCATTATCTGGACTATCTTTAATTACTAGCTTTCCTTTAATAAGATTAGTATAATGGTTTATACGGGATGTTAATAGAGATCATTGATGTTATTATGCTCAATTACGGAATGGTATTGTGTCTTTCTTTTTTGATACAAACAAAAAAGATTCATGTAAAACCTGTTCTCTTCTCCTTGAGGGGATAATTCTGTTTTCATGTAATTGAGTCTATTGGAATTTCCTTTATGTCCTAGGCCCTCCAGCCTTTTTTCTATTCAGCTAAGTCTGGGTCATTGGTACAGTATAAAAATGTTAAAAAATTTGTAGTAATTTATATATTTTTTATACTTACCAATGACCCAGATGGGGATAGCCCTCCCATGAGTTGGGAACTCATACCTCCCCGCTGATTACATAACGCTTACCAGGCACTGGTTGTAAGAATGACTTTTGGAGCCAATTTCGAGACCTCCTTGACACTGCGCATGCGCAGTGGATAAAAGGTATGGAGGACCACATAGGACATTGAAATTTCAGTATTTTTATACTGTACCAATGACCCAGACTTAGCTGGTGCTAACTCTAACAAAACCAGGGCCAAACACAAATTTTGCCCCCCAATCCCCAAAATTTGCATCCAAAACCAAAAGAAATCATGTCCTATAGGACCTCCATACTACGCCCCCACTGCGCATGCGCAGTGTCAAGGACGACCCGAAATTGGCGCCAATTATCATTCTCTGTTTGGCCCTTCATCAGTCAACATCTCACTGATCTTTGTGCTTGTAAATCTCAGTTTAAAGGATGCCAGACACGTAATTTTTGGAGAAATGGTGATTCTAAGGAGGATATAGAAGGAGGAGAGGAAAAAGGAGTGACAAAAAATAATCAGGGCTGTACTTAAAATTTTTTATGAAATTATGTTAAGTTGCCTATTTTCGAGGCATGGGCCTCTTGTTGTCATTCTTGCTAAAATGTTGCACTGCTTATTCAGTGTTTCCTCTCCCCTGGCCTTCTAAGTCCCCCATTGCAATTCTCCCATGCTTTTGGCATATTTTTGAGAAAGTTCATTTCTAAAATTCACTTGGGAGAGTTGCTTGGTTACAGAATGTTTTCTGTTATTTTCCCCATAGTTACGTTTTCACCCATGGGTGTATAAACGTTGTGTTCTGCATCTTCCATCTGATGTTCTACAGATTCTCCCCTGGGAGTCTCTGTCTTGCATCAGATAGAGTGTAATTTTGATGACTGATTTCGGGCCAGTTTTTTCAGTGCCTGGAGTCATGTTTTCTGGTGTTTTACACTGTTTGTTTTCATTGGCAACAGCCTTTTTTGAGGGGGGCTGTTTGCCTTTGGTGTAGTTTATCTCACTATAAGATACATTTATATTATCCATAAGTGTCTCATTAATTATTTAATATAAATTTAAAATTTTTGACCACACTTTGCCATCGGATCCATCGGGGCTCAATGTTACTTTTCAGAAACTTGGGCTTCGCTGAAAAAATATTTTTTCAAAATTATTTTGATTTGCAATTGTTTTTTCATTATTAATGGATCATGTTATTATGTATCATTGTGTCAGGGGTTTGTGCGAGTAACTAGGACTTGTTGTTGACTTTTCACAATGAAAGGATATTGTTCAAATTGTAATAGGAAGAAATCTTCCTCTGACTTTCATGATCATTGTATTAATTGTAGTCAGTGTTCTCGCACTAATCCCTGCTCTATATGTCAATATTGGGATGAGAAACATTGGAAACGTGTGTCACGGTATGTTGTTACTGGAGAAAGGGCTCTTTCTCCGCAAGGTCACTCTACTCTCTCAGTTTCTATTTCAGAGGAACAAGAACAGGGTGATGTTTCCATGTTATCTTCTGCAAGTGCGCTTCCGTCGTCACAAATGAATTCAGAGCTAGCGGCAAAAGTGCTCATGGAGATTAAACAAATGTCGTCCGCTAGCTCGCCCGGTGTAGCGTCCATTCACCGAATGGTTCGGCAGCCGGGTTCGTCCGATGCGGTCCAGGAGGAAATGATGGGTGATGCGAGCACTATAAACATTCAATGTGCACACCCAGTGACGGCGGATAGTAAGCGAGATCGGAGGAAGCCTTTGAGTCCGGTTCCTAGCTCATCCAGGTCCAGCCGGGCCGCGAGCCAGAGAGGCCCCTCTCTTGTACAACAACATCTGGGACCAGATGTTGTGGTACAAAATGTGTCGCAAGCGGAGCATACGTCCGTCGCTCGGGACGCTCCGTTGTATAGGCAGTCCGCGGAGACTGCTCAGGCTTCTTCTTCTCGTCAGCGCACACGACCGCACCTTGGCTGCGTGACCGCCGATATCTTACCAGCTTCGCCGATCAGGGATTCTTCGGCGACCAGGTCACACCATCCGGCAGCCAGGGACACGAGGCCGATGGACTCCGGTCGTTCGCATAGAAAAAGTATGCGGGAGCCATCTGATGCGGAGCTACCCTTGGCGAAGCAGCGAAAGACTGCGCCTCCGCAGGTCTCGATGCCGGACATTCTTGTGCAGATAGCACAGCTTATCGCAGCATCCCAGCAGCCGACAGAAACGGTGTCGGATCGGGAATTATCCGACGGCGCTGGGTCGGTACGCTCCGCCAAAGCATCGGGGGCGGACGACCGGGAGCATCATGAGGTCCGACCGGATGGTGAAAGAGATACGGATGATTTGGAGCTATCCCTTTCGGAACAACATAAAGCTGCCGTGGACTTCATCCGGCACTTTCTCCCTCAAGTTGTTCCGTCGGGCCAGACTGCTGCGGTTCCGGACAAGAGGATTATAGCGTCATTGGACTCTGAATTTTTTGAGCGGTTCAGGGACATCGCTCCCGAGTTTCCGTCGCAGTCCAATAATGTTGCAAGAACATTTGAATTATTGAACGACGCTATATTTAAACTTGCTTCCAAGACGGGGAAAGCAGGTTTTTTGTCCGCCAATACTCTCAACCTGCCTTTCATTAATGCAAGGAATAAATTCGACACGGCAGGACAGGGTATTCCGAGAGTTCCTCTGCGTATGGACGACGAGGCGGAAGACTTAGAGCTTTCATTACCGTCGTCGGCTTCTATTCCAACCGCGGTGTTGGAAACAGCTATTTCGTCTAACAGAGCCAATTTAGATGCCTTATCTTACGCAGATCACCTTACTAAGGCGTTATCACTGCGCCTTCAAGGGAAAGAATTTCAGAATATACAATCCTCTTTAAGACTTCTTTCAAGGGCAGTAGCTTAATCCACGTGTAACTCCGCCCTTTCAGTGGCAAACCTGGAGTTGGTTAGATGTGACGCAGCCCTAGCTACATCCACACTAGTGGATACTAAGGTGAAGAACTCTCTTAGAGTCGCTTCGGTCTCCGGAGAACTTCTCTTTGACGGCAAGCTTTCTGCTATTTATGATAAAATTACAAAGAAAGCTTCGGATTCTCTGTTGTTCAAATCTGCTTCTGAGAAGTCGGATACGGCAGACAAGAATAAGACAGGCACTTCTGGGTCTAATGCTCCCAAGAGAGGTTCCTATAGAGGTTCCGGTGCATCCTCTTGGTCTTATTCGAGAGACCGTCAGGGTAGCGACTCTTGTTCGGGACGTCCTTCGGGCCGGGACAACCGGTCGGACACCCCGAGGTCGACGGGACGAGGTGCGGGTTGTGGAGGACGTGGTTTCTCCTACCGCAGGCCTCGCAGGTCCAGGAGGTGATGGCTTAAACCTCTATCGCGTACCGGTTGGCGGAAGGTTGTCGAGCTTTTCACAAGAATGGGCGTCGATTACAGACGACCCTTGGGTGAGAGGAGTGACTTCGGAAGGCCTAAAGATATCCTTCAAACGAAAGCCTCCATTAACTCGAAGTCCAAAGTGGACTCAACTTCCGTCAAATCCGCAGAAAAGAGACGCTCTATTATCAGAGGTGCAGTCTCTTTTAATGAAGAACGCGGTAGAGGTCGTAGAACCAGGAGACTCCGGGATTCTACAGCCATCTGTTTCTGGTTCCGAAACCAGACGGCTCGTTCCGTCCAGTCATAGATTTGAGCTGGATAAACAAGCTGATCATCGCTCCGAAATTTTATATGGAGACGATTCGGTCGGTCAGAGCGAGTATTCGGGTGAACGATTATGCAACAAGCATAGATCTCAAAGATGCGTACTTTCACGTCATGGTACATCCGACATTCAGAAAGTATCTACGCTTCGCAGTCCTAGGAGTGGTGTATCAATTCCGGACGATGTGCTTCGGACTGAATCTAGCACTCTGGGCTTTCACTCGGGTAATGAACTCGGTAATGATCTATTTCCGAGCTCATTCGTCTGCGGTAACGTCGGCCTACCTGGACGACATTCTTCAGAGGTACGGCAACGAGTTAACGCTTCAGAACGATGTTCAGAATCTACTTCTATTGCTCCGACGTCTTGGTTTTATAGTAAACGAGGAGAAGTCGGATCTGGTGCCGTCCAAGTCATTCACACATCTGGGAATGAGCTTCGAGACGCACAACAATCTCGTTCATCTGCCGTTAACCAGAGCGAAATTAGTCAGTTGTTACACTCGCTATTGTCTGCACGCAGACAAAGTCACAGCGAGAGAATTTATGAGACTGATAGGTCTGTGCGGAGCCGCTGCGGATCTCATTCCGATGGGGCGGTTACGCACGCGTTCTCTCCAAATTTTCTTGACTCAGAATTGGAGTGTGAAAATTCATTCGCTCGACGTAGACGTTCTCTTGTCAGATCAAGTGAAACAAGAGATTCAGACTTGGGCAACATTCAGTGGTTAACTCAGGGAGTTCCGCTGCAGTTGCCGGATCCGAGTTTTACCATTATGACGGATGCCAGTCAAACAGGTTGGGGTGCATCATTGATCCCAACGGATTCGAGATGCCAGGGTCTTTGGGATCCGCAATTCCTGTGCAAGCACATAAACATCAAGGAAATGATGTCAATTTGGCTTGCGTTACGTCATTGGATGGACATTATTCACAATGCTCATGTCCAAATTCTATACGACAGTAGTGGCGTATATACGGAATCAGGGAGGCACTCATTCAGTTCCGTTGTTCAATCTAACGGAAAGAATCCTGTTTGCGCTAGAACATCAGGTTCTTCTTTCGGTCCGTCACATACCGGGTCGTCTGAATGTGCTAGCAGACTCCCTTTCATGAAAGGGTCGCTTGTTGCCGTCGGAGTGGACTCTCAACAAACAAGTATTCAGTCAGATTTGCTACCAATGGGAACGGCCAATGATAGATTTATTTGCGACACATCTCAACAATCAGTTGCAGACGTATGTGTCACCGTGTCCGGATCCAAGAGCATTTGCAGTAGACGCTCTGTCGATCCCTTGGGACGGAATGATAGGATATGCGTATCCTCCAGCACCGTTAATTCAACAAGTATTGCTAAAGATAAAACAATCTCAATGCAAGATTCTGTTGGTAGCATCTCTGTCGCCACAGAGACCGTGGATAAATCTACTCAGGTGTCTGTTGTGGGACCTACCGCGAAAGCTTCCTCCACGGGAGGATCTTCTTTCGCAGGGGAAATCGCGTCAACTCCATCACAACCCGCAAGGTCTCAACCTTCACGTTTTTCTGTTGTGCGGTCCTTCTTGCATGGCAAGCACTTTACAGGACGAGCAGTGGACGCGATTTCTAACTGTAGGAGGACCTCCTCTTCGCTAAACTATGTGGCTAAGTGGAAGGTTTTTCGTCGTTGGTGTAGGGATCATTCTGTAGATATTTTTGATCCCTCTATACCAGACATTGCAAACTTTCTAGTATACTTGTTTGACGAAATCAAACTGCAGCCTGTTACTATTAAGGGTTATAGGTCTATGTTATCTGATACCTATGCACATCATGATAGTTTACAAATTGGATCTAATGTCTCTTTATCTAAGTTGGTCAGAAACTTCTCGATAAATAGACCCAGAACTCTTAGACTAATTCCTAAATGGAATTTAGCTTGGGTTCTTCTTAAATTGAAGGAAAAGCCATTTGAACCTCTTGGGACAGTAGATTTCAAATTCTTATCTTATAAGACAGCTTTTCTCTTAGCTTTCTCTTCGGCTAGAAGAGTCAGTGAGCTTCATGCACTGTCGGTGGATGATTCTAACTATCGTAGTGTCGGGAACACTATCACCTTCACTACTAATGTGGGTTTTTTAGCTAAGAATCAGGCTCCTAATAAATATCCGTAACCTATTGTTATTAAGGCTCTTCCGTCTTCAGACGGGCGTAGGCCTTTACTCTGTCCTGTTAGAGCGTTACGTATCTATAAACAGAGATCTCAGTTTATCAGAAAGGGAGGGAAACGTTTCTTTCTGTCTTTGATGCCTAATAGAAGGGACATTTCGGTCCATTCTATTGCTAGATGGATTCAATTAACTATCCGTACTGCTTATGAGAGTTTATTTTCTTCTCAGCAGTCTGTGCTTAAGATTTCCGCTCATGAAGTAAGAGCTCTTGCTACTTCTTGGGCTTATGCTAATAGTATTGCTATTACAGATTTAATGAAGGCTGCTTATTGGTCTCAGCCATCCACATTCACGAATTTTTATCTCAGAAATATTGAGTCCATTTCTGGAGACCTGCATTGTATAGGTCCTTTATCTGTTGCTCAGAATGTCGTCCACTAAACAGTTGCAACTATAGTTATGCAGGCTTTCTGTTCCGGCAGTGACTCCGTCCGGCTGCCCTCTTCGCTCTGGACTATTTGACCCAGGGCAAGGGGAAGGGGGGGGGGGGGGGGGGGGGCAGGTGTTCCCTTAGGTCACCTGCTTTATAGTGAAAAGCAAGGGAATGCCTCCTCCAAAGTCAGTATTTCTGAGTCGCTTCCGGGATGGTTTTAAAGTGTAATATTAATGTTAAAATTCATTCATGTCATATTTTTTAAGTGTAGCTCGGTGTGAAGCATTTGTATATGTCAAGTGTCAAACGGGCTTTAATATACAATACTCGGACACTTTTAAAAGATTATAAAGAGTCTCAATTCTCTGGACTACTTTATTTATTGGCTTACTTTAAAAATAATTAGTATAAGGGTTATACTGGATGTTAATAGAGAACATGAATGTTATTGTGCTCAATTATAAAGGGTATTGTATCTTTCTAATTTAATATTAAATAAGAAAGATACATGTAAAGCCTAATACTCCTTTTCTCCTTAAGGGGTTACCTCTTTATTATATAGTTGAGCTTATTGGATTTTCCTCTATGTCCTAGGCCCTCCAGCCTTTTTACTATTCAGCTAAGTCTGGGTCATTGGTACAGTATAAAAATGTTAAAAAATTTATAGTAATTTATATATTTTTTATACTTACCAATGACCCAGACGGGGATGGCCCTCCCAGGAGTTGGGAACTCTTGCCTCCCCGCTGAGTACATAGCGCTGACCAGGCACTGCCAGTAAGAATGATAATTGGCGCCAATTTCGGGACGTCCGTGACACTGCGCATGCGCAGTGGGGGCGTAGTATGGAGGTCCTATAGGACATGATTTCTTTTGGTTTTGGATGCAAATTTTGGGGATTGGGGTGCAAAATTTGTATTTGGCCCTGGTTTTGTTAGAGTTAGCACCAGCTAAGTCTGGGTCATTGGTAAGTATAAAAAATATATAAATTACTATAAATTTTTTAACTTTTGATGCAAATTTTGGGGATTGGGGGGCAAAATTTGTGTTTGGCCCTATAATTTAAGGAGAAGCACCAGCTAAGTCTGGGTCATTGGTAAGTATAAAAAATATATAAATTACTATAAATTTTTTAACTTTTGTGATTAGTTTTGTTGACTGAGGAGCAGAACTTTCTTACCTGTGTGAATTTGACATTGATAAAGGGCAAGCAAAGCATGGTCATTGTCACAAGTTAGTGAAACAGTAAATCCTTGATATGTATGTTAATTCTGTCAGGAATGTGGCTAGAGGGCACACTCTGAATATCCAACTGTGACTGCCCCTCCCCGGATGCCTGACAAATAACTTTTGGGAAAAGAATTTGCATCACGCTTGAATTTCTGTTAGAAATGATTACAGAAACAGATAAAATGCCACAAAATCTACTACCAAAAGGGATGAAATTCCCAACTGATGATGGTTGAAGCTTCAGATTTATAGAGATTGGGGAGTGAGACACCCATCCCAAAGTCAGAGAAATTTGTTGTGTGCCAATTTAGCCAATTGCACTAAAAGTTTTGCTTTGGCACCCACAAATCTTCATTGGCTAAAATTTTGGCATTAAAAACATTTTTTTCACTTGTGAGGAAAAACCATTGTGGCAATGGAGAGGGCAATTGATGACGAAAAAAAAAAGGTTTTTATTACAATATGTACTTCTTTTGTCAATAAGGTGTTACAAATAGTGTTTGGACAAACTTTCAGTGTTGATTGTCGGTGAGTGATAATGAGGCACTGCTTTTTCTTCAATAAAACATTGTTAGCAACTTTACAAAAGGCAGCATTTAATTAGGGCCCCGCCGTGAGGCGGATGCCCTATAGTGATCGCTCTGTCCGTGCATCCGTCCATGCGTCCGTCCATCCGTAACAAAACTTGTCCGGGCTGTAATCTTTCCCTCTTAATAGATAAGGGTTTGATATTTGACATGTGGGTATATTATCTCAAGACAATGGGTTGCGTACCAAGGTTGCCATGCTTTGACCTTGAACTTTGACCTCAAGGTCAAATTATTCCGTTTTCAGGGTTTTTTTCTGACAAATTCGTGTCCGGGCTGTAACTTTTTTCCCTTAATAGATAGGGTTTTGATATTTGGTATGTGGGTAGATTATCTCAAGACGATGTGTCGCGTACCAAGGTTGCCATGCTTTGACCTTGAAGTTTGACCTCAAGGTCAAATTATTCAGATTTTTTTTCTGACAAGTTCGTGTCCGGGCTGTAACTTTTTTCCCTTAATAGACAGGGTTTTGATATTTGGTATGTAGGTAGATTATCTCAAGACGATGTGTCGCGTACCACGGTTGCCATGCTTTGACCTTGAACTTTGACCTCAAGGTCAAATTATTCCGAATTTGGGTTTTTTTTCTGACCAGTTCGTGTCCAGGAAGGGATTTTAATCAGATTTTACCTATTGCTTGAAATATTTTAGTATTACGGTTCACATCAGTATATACCTAACATCGGTTAGTTTCTGCGGGGTCCGCAGAGATGGATTCCATCTCCGTGAGATCTAGTTACATAAATGCTTTATACCATCGCGAGTGTTTTGCGATGGTAAAAAATATTTATGTAATTAAATACTGTCTATTGTAAAGATATGGATTAACAGTAATTGGTCGATTAATCTGTTATTATCCAAGTGCAACAACAGGTATATGTACCAATAGCAATCAGCCTGACCATTAAGTGAATCAGTGGCATATAGATATAACAACTTAAGTTTACTGATCTTTTCACCTACCAATGATTTTGTCAGAATTTTAGAGGTCTGTCCAATTTTTTGCGTGACCAATTGTTCATTTACTCTTGAAATAATTGCCAGTTCATTTTGAAAACTTGATCAGTTTATTTAGATCAGACAGTGAAGTACAACCCTTAGCCCTCCCATTAGTGTTTTAACACTAAAACACTTTATTTGGCACTAAAATTCAGATCACCGAAGTTAAGCAACGTCGAGCCTGGTTAGTCCTCGGATGGGTGACCGTCTGAGCGATTGATTCGGACTCCCGCATTTTGTCCTTAGGCAAGGCACTTAACCCCGACGATTGTCCACATGGGGGCACGATGATGCCATGTACTAAGGCGTACTGCACATCGATGGTGCACATGTCTTCAACCAATCTAACCCTGCCTGTGCTGCAGTGTGGAATTACGATGTTGGGGAGCTGGCAGATGCTCATCGTTTTTCGGTGGTTCTCTCCAGGTACTCCGGCTTCCTCCACCCGTAAAACTGTCACGGTCATAAGTATGTGACCTTAAAACACCAATAAATAAATAAATAAATTGGCACTAAAATATCAAAATTGCTAAAAATGTGTTTCAAGCCAGCATGAGAATTGCATTTGAAAGATCTCCTGTTTACCGATTTCTGTGAGGAAAGAGCAACAACAATGTTTAGGAAGATAAATTTAGTGTATCTAGTGCTTTTGCCTGGATGCTGATTCATGAGTGATCTTTGCATATTTTAATGTTATTGAATGGTCATTTTTGCTGTCCGTGCATTCAATGATGTCAGATACTTTCAAATGAAGAAATTATACACCTTAAAAACCTCTGTTTGTAGGCTGGCATCAGTGAGAGATTTGGTTCTAGGGAAGCAGTTGATGATGGTATTATTGAAGCTGTTTGGATTTGCAGTTAATATCAAAGTAAACCGACAAAAGTTATGTGATCCAGAAATGAACACAATAAATATAATGTTGGGAGCACTTAATCTGGTGAGTTAGTAAATTCATCTATTCTTCATGTGTTTTTTTCAGTTGCTGTCCAGAAATTTTTGATATCATGGTCCTTGAATTGAAGGTGTGTTTTTAACCCTTTACTCAATTCTTACTAAAATTTAGTATGTTAATTATTTCTTTTTTTAAATTTTTCGAAACAAAATTCAATAAAACTGTATCAAGTGACACCTCATTGGAATGAGCTCAGTGAGCTTGTTCCAATGGGGGGGGGGGGGGGGGGGGGGGGTGTCACATGATATGGTTTTGTTGAACTTTTTTGAAAAATAATATTTTTACAACTGCTCAGTTTGTAAATTTATGCAGGTGGATGTGGCTGATTTGTTAAGTAAAGATTTAATACCTTGAAAGTACTTGAAAATTGTTCTTAAGACATAAAAGTTCTTGATTTTAAGGATGTTCAAAGGTTTAACACCTACAAGCCTAGAAAAGAAGAGACTTATTGAACATTATTGAAGAATTATGGTCTAGCAGTTGTTTTTAGTCAAGAGTTATCTGCCTGGATAGGCAGATAACTCTTGACCAAACACAACAGCTGAAGTTACATGACTTTTCTTGTTCACCATTAGTCAAGTGTCAGTGCAAGACCCTGCACAGCACTGGAGGTGAGCAGACTGACTTTAAGCTTGTAGGTGTTAACAATTATTTGTATTGTAATGTCTTATTCCGAAGTCTTACTCAAAATACATGCACATAGCTTGGAATAGTCTCTAAAAAATTATCGAAAAATGGCTTGAAAGGGTCTTTTAAAATCCTTGAATTAATCTCATTCTTTGAACAATGAAGCCTGGTTATGGTTTTCGTATGGCAGTCGTTGTATATTAATTATGAGTAACAACTCTTGAATTGACATTATCTGAACTGAATCTTCCCTTTATACACATTCCAGCAAATGGGTTAGTTTACTTTCCAAGTAATTAATGCTCAAGTATGTATGTGTGTGATCAATTTTATCTCTATTACAGGCACTGTGGTCAGAACAAGAAAGTGGAACAAGCACAAAGGGACAGACAGTAACGGAGCAGATTCTTCAAATTATGGAAGTTGTTTTATTGGAAGCTGGCAGTCAGCAAACTGATGGATCTAAGGTATATTGTGAAATATCCACTAAATAATTGATTAAACACTTAATATTTTGTCTTCACCATTCTACACATGGTTAAGTCACTATTCACACATGTATGAAGTTTGTTGAAAAATTTTCAAAATTGAAAATTTTTCAACAAACTTCATACATATGTTAATAGTGACTTAACCATGTGCAGAATGTTAAAATTTAGTCCATATTTCAAGAGTGAAGGTCACAACCAGAGGGCAGATGTCAAGATGACAATTATTTATTTTTGAGAAGGAGATTACTACCCCCTGAAAACTATACCCCTGTGGCTGAGCAAAGCTGCACAGACTGAGAGGACCTATTGTTTATTTTTCCTTTCAATCTGCCAAGCATACAAATTTGCAAAAAACAAATGTTCCGGTTTGTAGGAGGAGAATACAACAATAAACTGACAAGAATGGTCACTGATAATTTGATCCTACAGCAGAGGAGAAACCACTGGGGGATTGAGGGTGACTTCCCCCAACCCCACTGCACAATAGTGTTTGTGCAAAGTTTATTATGCAATTTTTGTGACAGTGTATTTTCCCTTTTCACAGTGGTCCATTAGCTGAAACTGTGCTCATGTTCCTGTTTTTTGCCCTCATGTTTCTAACTTGAATTTTATGGTGTGTTTGTGGTGGTGAGGTGAGGAAATGATGGGTAGGGTTATTGGAATTTCTTATATACAAATATTTTCCAGCCTAATTTTTATTGGTCAATTAGATGAAACTGTGCTTATGTTCCAGCAACATGACCAATATTTGTTTAATTTATTTTTTTTTAGCATAAATTTTGGTGGAGGAGAATTACTGTCTTTATCTTGTATGGAAAAACAGCTTTGCCATTTGAAAATCTCACTATTTTGAGTTTACATGTTAACATGTCTGAGTGAAATGAAGTGGGGTGTGGCAGATAAAAAATTTCGGCAACAGAAAAATATTTTGTCCCTTACTCTTCATTTAACCTAGCTACACCCTGGTCCTACATATTGATTCCTAGTACATTGATTGGTTTGGAAGAAACATTCTATTTTGTACAGTATCCTCACTGTGGGAACACCTTACCTGACAAGGGGTCTTTTCTAATCTTATGATGTTTCCTAGGGGGCAGCACCTGTAAGTGATTCTGTAAAGGATATTTTCCTTCATATAGATGATGACAAAACTTGATAAAGCCTTATATGAGAGTTTATTGCAACAGATTTATTCTGTTGTGTTTCTGATACATACAGAGCTTAAAATTCATGCACAAATTAGAATCGATTATTGTAAATGATTCTCACAAGGAAAACAATAAAAATCAATTTTGATACTTGCAAAATGTGCATTTGATTTTTTGTCATAGATTCTGAAAGTGTCCTTAAAGGCTTGGAGAATTCTACTTATGTTTTGCAACTTCATTATAAGGTAACATTTTGACTTAGCAGTGGTGTCTAGTGAAGTCTTGGATGCTTATACAGGCAGTCAAGACTTCACTAGAAATCACTGTTAAGGTACTGTAACTTGAAAATCTATCAGGAAGAACATGAAAAACCCTGTATGTTGGAACATGAGTTCCACATGTACGTGCAAAGACAAGTAACTGAGCAAAATTGGACTCATGAGGGTTAGACTAGTAAATATATAAATATGAGGTTTGAGTTGTGATTCTGTTTGAAATTCTTGACAAAATTTATGAACTAAGTTCACTTAACCCTCTGCACACTTATGAAGTAGACTTGCACTGGTAAGGGTATAGTCATACTCTAACTTCGAACTATTTAAGAACTGAAAATTGATTGTGGGAGGTCACAAGAATCAAAACCAACTGTCATGAATTGGAACAAATTTTAAGGCCTGAAATGATATTCTTATTTAACAACACATAAGATGGACTAAATCTAATATAAACTTGTTGAAAGAGGACTGTTTTAGCATTGTCTGGTTATGTGAAGTGGCCGAGTTTTGCAGCTAAGGCACTATGCAGTACAGTGACAGCAAATGCGGACAGCAGGGTTTGTATGGGTCATGGAATCCTGAAAAAGTCATGGAATTTTGAAAAAAAATTCAAGGGCCTTGAAAAGTTTTGGAAAATGGGCTGGAAGGGCTAAAGTTTTGCAAAAGTCATGGAATTTGTAACCAGGTTTAACTCTTTACCAACATGAAAAGCAGACGACACTTGCAAACAAAATTCTTGAATAACTAATTTTTTCATTTTTTATCTCTGAAACATAAGTTATGACTCATCATTGGAACGAGCTCGTTCCAAAGAGGGGTCATAACCTATGTTTTTGAGACAAAAAATGAAAAAAATAATGAAAATTAATTGGCGAGTTTTGTGAATAGCACTGGCCGGTTTTGGAAGTTACGTTGGGTAAAGGGTTAAAAGGGATTGATTTCGTGTAAAAATTATGCGCAACTTGTGCAAAATTTATTAAAAAAACGAAGCTTTTCTGTTTGGGTGCGAACTAACCCGGTCATGGAATTTTTTTGAAAAGTTTTGGAAAAGTCATGGAATTTGATTTTCTGAAAAGTGTATGAACCCTGGGACAGGGACTGGAATGTTGACCAATCAAAATTCTCTGTCGTTTTTACACACCACAGTAGAATCTCACCCATGGAAAAAAGAAGTGAATGAACAATGAATCTGAGTTGCTGTTTTCAGATGTTTTTCTCAGGGGTCTTGTGTTACCTTTTATTTAAGATATGACCTTGAATTTGACAACAGGCTGTTGGAGTGTGTAGTTACGGTTTCATAATGACCTAGATTTTTATGCCATAATTTGTGAAGCTGGGCCACTAAAAACCCAGAGGTTTGAGTATTGTAGGACCTTGAAAAATGTTGAGAAATGGCCATGAACAGCCCTGAGTTATATCAGTTCTTTTTATCTGCATGAATCCTATTTGTTTTTGTAACATAACATTTGGGAACACTGTGGCTCAGTAATTATGGCATTGAACTCCAAACCAAGAGGGCCACGGTTCGATCCCTGCCAGGAGTAACTGCATTGTGTCCTTGGACAAGGTACTTAATTTTGATTGCCCACGTGGGGGGCATGGTGGCACTGTGTACTAAGGCATATGCATGTCGATGGTGCACCTGTCTTCAGCCTATGCTAACCCTGCCTGTGTGGAGTTAGTATGTTCGGGAGCCTGACAGTTACTCATCATTGCCTGGTAGTTCTCTCTGGGTACTCACCTTCCTCTACCTCTATACCTGTCCAGCCCGAGGTGACCCTGGCTGTCGAAAGCGTCGTCAAACTCCAATAATTAAATCGCCACATTGCCAGTGAAAAATATTGAATTGACAGGAGTATCCAATCAACAGGAATTGGGTAATCTTTGTGTATTATAGAGATAAATTGAGCATTTATTCTACTATTTATTGTTTGACAATAGATTAAATGCTCATATATGATGTTCTGAGGCTGAATAAGTTGATAACTCTGATGGAATCTGGTTGTTAGAATAAATCTTTTTAGAGCTCATAAGGTTTTTTATCTAGAGTTTACTCTTTAACCTACAGGCAATTAACAGGTAAAATTTGTGCAGAGAATATGTTAAATGCTTCGGCCTTTGTAGTTATATGCAGTTAACTCTTTCAACACGAGAGACCGCTTTTCCAGTCCAGCAACACGATACGTCATAATTTCATTAAGTAGGATGGCTACTAAGTGAACGTGTGTGGTAGAACAATTAATATTTTCAATGTGCAGCCTGAAGGCTGCACTTTGAAAATATTAATTGCTCTAACCTCAAATAAGGGATATGGACTCTTCCAATTTCTGCCATTTAACTGGCATGGAAGATACCACCAGTGTTCAAAGGGTTAAGTGTGCTCCATTGTAATGTATAGGACAATACAGTGCAGGAAATAGATTTGAAAGATTTAAATTATTTGACAACTTTATGACAGATTGTTACTTCTTCTTTCATATCAAATCAAGACATGGTTAATTCCAACAATAGGTGAAATGATGAGTGAGAGGGTAAATGTGTTTTCTCAGCTATGTGGTGACAGAGATCAGCTGATGATGTTGTTGGATAGAATAAATAGTCCATTTGTGAGAGCCAACAATAATGTTCTACAAGGATTGATGAGACTAATACCATTCTTAGCATTTGGAGAAGATGACAAGATGTTGGCTTTGATTGACCATTTCAAACAGTATCTAGATTTCAATAAGTATGTTTTAATCATATTGTTTACCTTTATGATAGGGCCAAATATGCAGAGAGTCACTTTACATCTTATTTCCATCTTGTTGAGAAAACAAGATCAGCCCAATTATACACAATGCCCATAAATACAATCAATTGGCTGTGCCATCTTAGATTTGGAATATAAATTGTCAATTCCATTAGCACACCATACAGGCCACATCTCTCACTCGATCTTTTTCAGATTTCATATGCAGCTTTGGTGTAATGTCTAGATGGGAGCTATCAAATTTTTCTGAACTTTGTTAAAAAATATGGCCGCCAGCAGCCATCTTGCATTTGGTATATGAATTGTCAACAATTCCATTAGTACACCCTGCAGTCCGCATCTCTCACTCAGTCTTTTTTCAAATTTATGTAGTTTTGGTGTGATGTCTAGATGGGGGCTATCAAATATTTCTGAATTTTGTTGAAAAACGTGGCTGCCAGCAGCCATTTTTGATTTGGCATATAAATTGTCAACAATCCCATTAGCACTCCCCACAGGTCACATCCCTCCCCCCATCTTTTTCAAAATTTAACATGTGCCTTTGGTGTGATGTCTAGATTGGAGCTATCAAATTTCTTATCAACCTACCTTACAATTGTTTACTACAGGCTTGCACTACAGTGGAAGACCCTAACTCGGAAAATGTACTACAGTGGAAGACCCTAACTCGGAAAATGTATTCTCTATTTTGGTCTTTCCCAAACGATTTGGGAAAGAAAGTGGTGCAAAAGCACCAAGAAAAAATAAGCCAAAACTGGGTCAGGTGCCACCGGCACACACCCAGTAGGGGACACTCTTCTCTTAGTACAAATCCACGGCTTCCGGAAAACCAGTGTGCAGGCAGTAACTAATGAATCATTCTTTTTTCGTCAGCCCATGTGGCAGGACTTCCATTTGCATTCAGAAACTGATAATTCAACTCATTGATAATGGTTACCTGTGACTGGAATTATGGATCTGAGGATCGTATAATAACAGGACTGTGTTTTATATATTCTCGTTATTATTTTCAACCTCATTTTCATTGTATTTTATATATTTTTCACGTACCGTGCAGTTCGGACATAAATTTTTTCAGTCAATAAATTTATGTTATCCTTTTGGATGTTATTATTATTACTGGAGTTAGGTGTCAATGGGGGCTGTATGGACAGGATTTCTTCTCTCTGTTGTGTGCAGAATTTCTGTTTTTTGGTCCCTGTCGGCTGTCTGGGTTCAGTTGTGTTCCCGCCGGTCCTTTTTTCTGCTATCTTTCTCTCGTAGTTGGGGGTGTTCTACTTTCTACATCTGTTGAGTTCACCTTTTTCTTCTACTGCTCTCACATCTGTTTTGCCCAGAACTGTTCCTTGAGGGCAATGCCTTTTGCCCAAGCATGTGGTGCATTTTCGTGGTTGTTCCTCCCACAAACGCGGGGAGGTGGAAAGCTGTCGTTGAAATGCCTGGTGAAGAGATGCCTGGTTCCGTGACTGTGGTCCCTCTCCAGTTGACATCTGAGGCAGTCACTAGGGTTGTGACTCCTCCTTTGGAGCCCAGCTAGGTTGCTGTCTCCCGTTTTCCACCAGTTTCAACAGCTCCCATCGTATCTGCTGCTGTTCCGTCTGCAATGTCATCGGTCACCGTTTCAGCGAGATCCATCTCTGGTAGTGTGGATGTGTGGTATCGGCCTCAGCCTTCTCTGACTTCAACTCGGCGAAGTCGGAAGGGGCTGCCGACCGAACCCTCTGCTGCGGCCTCTCAGCCGTTGAGCACAGCAGATTTATCCCTGCAGGGGTCTGCAGAGATGTCTGGTAGTGTGGACGTGGGGTATCAGCCTCAGCCTTCCCGACTTCAACTCGGCGAAATCAGAAGGGGCTGCCGGCCGAACCCTCTGCTGTGGTCTCTCAGCCGTCGAGCACCGCAGTTTTCTCATTGGATTCAGATGTTCATGGTGGGGCCACCATGAACTCCGTGGCATTTCCATCCATGCACTCTGGTCCCATGGCCAGTTTTGCGGGACCAGTGCCTTTTGTGCAGTCTGGACCTTCTGTCCCTCAGAGGTCTGCGGCGACTCTCCTGAGTTCCCGCTCTGTAGATCCTCGGGGTATGTCATACCCTATACACATCTGCCTTCAGATGTTTCGGCTGCCACCCATCGCCCCGTGTTGAGTGTATTTGAGGACTTTCACGTTCAAATTCATCGGACATCGCGAAAGTATCTCAGGTTCGCTTTTCTGGGGCGAGTTTACCAGTTCAAGGCCATGCGCTTCGGCCTCAACCTGGCTCCTTGGGCCTTCACCCAACTGATGTCGCATGTGTTAGCCTTACATTGCACACAGTCCAGGGTGACCACTTCGGCATATCTAGACGATATCCTCCAGAGGCATTCCAATGCTGCCTTTCTGGAGTCAGATGTCGACTCACTGTTGAGTCTGCTCACGTCGCTAGGGTTCAGAGTCAACGAGGAGAAGTCGGACCTGGTCCTTTCTCCGTCGTTTTGTCATCTGGGGATGGACTTCCGTACTCAGCTGAATACGGTGGCGGTTCCCCAGGCAAGGGCTGTGATTCTCTCAGCTTTTGCCCTGACTCTGTCCCAGTCATGTCTGCAACAGCTCTGAGTCTTCTCCAGCTGTTCGGTCTCTGCGGTTCGGTGACGGATCTCATTCCTCTAGGTCGACTGCATGTCAGTCCTCTCCAACACTTTCTGCTCAGTTGTTGGAGGCCGAATGTCGATCCTCTGGATCTGGTGCTTCAGTTACCAGAGTCTCTTCATCGTCACCTTCTCCCCTGGACGGATGTTCAGTGTATTATGGATTATGCAGGGAGTTCCATTGGCCTTACCCACGACTGATCGTGTTCTGACGGCAGACGCCAGCGATCTCGGATGGGGTGCGACGTTGGATCCTCTAGGTATTTCCCTTCACGGGGCATGGGACCAAGATCAAGCAGCTCTTCACATCAACCAGAAGGAGCTTTTTGATCTTCTTCTGTGTTTCCGGCAGTGGGTCTCCCACCTTTCGGATCGCCAGGTCTTTCTGTTGTCCGACAATTTGACAGTGGTTGCTTACATTCGGAACTAGGGCGGCACGCACTCGGTTCCCATGTATGAATTGGCTCGGGATCTTCTACTGCTCGCTCAGGATGTCAACGCCGGAGTTGTGGTCACATTCCTGGTCGTCTGAACGTCCTAGACGACTTCCTGTCTCGACGGGGCAGGGTCATTTCCACCGAGTGGATGCTCCACAGGGCGGTGTTCCAGTCTCTTTGCGATCTCTGGGGTCATCCCCACATCGATCTCTTTGCGACTCGTTGGAACCATCAGGTGGACACTTTCGTGTCCCCATGTCCAGATCCTCTGGCTTTCACTGTGGACGCTCTGTCACTTGATTGGAACGGTCTTGTCGGCTACGCCTTCCCGCCTGTTCCGATTCTGCCTCAGGTTCTAACCAAGATATGAAACTGCAGTTGTTGAATCATTCTGTTCACTCCCCTGTCGCCTCAGTGGGTTTGGATCAATCAGCTCCGCTCTCTGTTGGCGGCAGTTCTGGCACATCTCCCTCTATGTCTCAACCTTCTTTGCCAAGGTCACCGGAGGAGGTTTCACGTCGACCCTACTTCATTGTGCTTTCACGCATATCTTTTGTCAGGTCCGGTCTCCTCCGTAGAGGTTTTTTCGAGATGAGCAGTGGAGTGCATTTCTTCAAGGAGGCACTTCACTTATTTAGCCTATGCGGCTAAGTGGAAGGTCTTCTGTCGATGGTGTGCCAATCAATCTGTTGATTATGCCAATCCTTCGATTTCACAGATTGTGGAGTTTCTGGTATTTCTGTTTGATTATCAGGGTCTCCAGCCTGTTACCATCAAAGGGTACAGGTCCTTGCTTTCGGAGACCTTTTTGTATGCGGGACAGCGTCGTATCGGCACTAATCCATACCGCTCCAAGCTTGTTCAGCTCTTTTCCTTGAAAAGGCCTAGGACTTTGCAGCTTACCCCAAGATGAAATCTTTCTTGGGTGCTGCTTTGCTTGGGGGGGGGGGGGGGGGGGGGGGGCGGCGCCATTTGAACCTTTATCCCAGGTGGATATGCATTTTCTCACAAAGACGTTTTTTCTGATGGCTTTTGCCTCAGCCAGACGGGTTAATGAGCTTCACACCCTCTCGGTTGACCCAGCCTTTTTCAGGAGCTCTCCCAACAGTGTTACGTTTACCACTGATTGCTCCTTTCTGGCCAAGAATCAGATACCAGAAACTACTCCACCCCCTATCTGTATCAGGGCTCTTTCTTCTGCCGAGGGTAACCGCCCTTTGCTCTGTCCGATTCGTGCAATTCGCATTTATATCAGACACAGTTCATTAGGAAAGGCAGGAAACAATTTTTTTTTCTGTCTCTTATTCCTGGTCGACAGAGACCTCTTCTCAATCCATTTCTCGATGGATTTGTCTTGCTATTCGCGGTTTACGCTCATCTAGCAACTGACAATTGTATTACCAATCGTATTTCTGCCCACAAGGTGCGTGCATTGTCTACCTCTTGGGCTTATACTAACTTTGTCATGTTGTCGGATGTTATGCAGGCAGCCTACTGGAGAAATGCTACTTTCTCCACCTATCTGCATCAGTTGCAGGAGCAGTCAGAGGACCTTTTTACTATGGGCCCTCTTTCTTCTGCTCAGGCTGTTGTCTACCCTAGCCATTTGGCTTCTTACAAGGTCAGTTCCAGCTCTGTGCTGTTACTGCCCTTTCTGTCTCATTGTCTTTTACTAATGATTGTGATGCTATGGTTTGATAGGCCTTGGGACCTCTTCCTCTGTCCACGGTTCCAGTGCTATTGGGTAATTTGGGGGTTGGTTATGTGATTCCCTCCATCCTATTGTCTAATCAGCCTGTAGTAAACAATTGTAAGGTTGGTTGATAAGAAATTTAAATTTTATAGTAAATTTTATTTCTTATTATACTTTCCACAATTGTTTACATGGAGGCCCTCCCGTCTTCTTTTTTGGGTAAGAATCCTTCCTCCATGCTGATCAGATAACTCCAATGTTGGCAGATTCAAAAGAATGATTCATTAGTTACTGTCCGTGCACTGGTTTTCCGGAAGCCGTCTATTTGTACTAAGAGAAGAGCGTCCCCTACTGGGTGTGCGCCGGTGGCACTCAACCCAGTTTTGGCTTATTTTTTCTTGGTGCTTTTGCACCACTTTCTTTCCCAATCGCTTGGGAAAGATCAAAATAGAGAGTATATTTTCCAAATTAGGGTCTTCCACTGTAGTGCAAGCCTGTAGTAAACAATTGTGGTAGGTATAATAAAAGGAAATTTACTATAAAATTTAAATTTTTCTGAATTTCGTTGAAAAACATGGCCGTCAGTGGCCATCTTGGATTTGGCATGTAAATTGTCAGCAATTCCATTAGCAGACCCTGCAGGTCACACCTCTCTCCCGACCTTTTTCAAATTTCATATGTGGCTTTGGTGTGATATCTTTTCTGTAGAAACTCATTCTGTTGCAGTGAAAAGTCAGAATTAAGTCTTTAAGGTTCAGGCTATTGAAAAAAATTACATGTTTCCCAGGCACGTGCCTCCTTATTAAAAAACTGCAGCATCACTCTTATAAATCTCTTCGCTGAAACTATTTTGCACTTGCTTTTTTTCCTCAAAACGTACCTCTCAAACAGTGCATTTAAGTGCTAAAATGGATCTAAAATTTGTTGCATTCTACATGAAATTTAATAACCTGATCCAGTAAATTTGATTTGTGTCTTTGTAAACCTCAGCTCAGATTGAATTAACCTTCTGCACATTGTTGAAATATCAAAATTTCAAGCTGCAATTTTTTTCATTAATTCATTCAGGAATTTAACTAACACAGCCTAGTCTTGTGTGACAGAGCTCTGTCAAACATGATTGAATTGGTTAAATTCCTAGTTGCATTATCAGAAAATTTTGCTGCTTGAAATTTCAGTATTTTGGCAAAAGTGTGAAGAGGGTTAAGTTAACATGGTTCATAAATTTTGTCAAGAATTTCAAACCAAATCACAACTTTTTAGAAATTTGCTAATACCTAATTGAGACTGATATTATTTTTGTTAATAACAATCATTTTATCACTAATTGTCCTGTTACAGTCGACTACTTAACAGGCAGCCAGGACTTGACTAGAAACCACAACCTAGGTAATTTGTCTATTGTTAGCAAGATTTCCTCATGATGTCATGTTGAGGTCACCTGATCAGAGGTCGTAAAACTTGGAAATAGGCCTTTAAGGGTAAGGTGGTCGGGCAGTCCACTCAAAAGAAATGGACTCTCCACAGAAAACGCACAAGATTGAATTGCTTGAATTCCTAAATTGCTTCTTAAAATATGGTAATTCAACATTAGTGTGTACTCTGTAGCGGGTTAATATATTGATATCTCATCACAAGATATTGAAATTTGTATAATTTATTTCAGGTTTGACTTTCACCATAGTCAGGATGAACAGATTCATGTGGAATGTTTCTGTGCAATTGCCAGTGGTATAGAGGTATGTACATAGTGGAAAAAAAGAATACTGAGGAAATATTTTAAGAATTATTCAGTGTGCCCAGTAAATTGAATACTGCATAATAGAATCAAACTGGTTAATTGCATATTATATTCAAACACAAAACCATTTAACTCTCTGCACTCTGATATCAAAGTACTAAAAGTTCATGCAGCAATTTTTAGCTCAACTTGACAAAGTCAAGATAATCTATTGCCATTATGCGTGCGGAGGTATGTCAGTCTATGAGTCTGTGAGTCTCTTCACATTTTCTTTAGCACAGGCAACACCTCGTAATTCTTGTCTGATCATCATGAAATTACTTATGCAGGTTCGAGGTCATGTCTAGATGAGAACATCCCCTTTTGGTCGTGATCAGTCAACTGTCACTGCTATGCAAGCCCAAAACTTTTAGCACAGTCTACAGGTCATATTTATGAAGGGATTTCTTTGTAACTTGGTAGAATGACTCCTTATAATGTCTAGATGAAAATGTCCCCTTGCGGTTGTGATTGATCAACCATGATGGGTACGCGAGCTTAAAATCTGAAAGCCTTTAGCACAGTCTACAGGTCGTATTTATGAAGGGTTTCATTGTAACTTGATAGGATGACCCTGTATAAGGTCCAAATGAGAATGCCCCCTTTTAGTTGTGATCGGTCAACCATGACTGCTGTGCAGACCCGAAACCCAAAAACCTTTAGCACAGTCTACAAGTCATTTTTATGAAGGGATTTCATTATAACTTGGTAGGATGACTCCATATAAGGTCTAGATGAGAACGTCCCCTTTTGTCTGCAATTGGTCAACCATGACTGCTACGCGATCCCAAAACCCCCAAACCTTTAGCACAGTCTACAGATCGCTTTTATGAAGGGATTTCATTGTAACTTGGTAGGATAACTTGGTATGATATCTAGATGAGCCTCCTGTTTTGGTCATGATCGGTCAACTGTGACTGCCAAACAGTAACGTGACTGAGATTCTAACTAGCAAAGTCTACAAGTTATATTTATGAAGGGATTTCATTGTAACTTGGTAGGATGACCCGTTTTGGAATGATTTACTGTAACTTGGTAACTTTGGTTGACATACATTAACTGTGAGGGCCACATTAACCCAGGCCTCAGTTCTTCAGTACAATCTGCACTTCAAATTATTCTTATTGAAAACATTGCATATAGGGAACAGAAATTAACATATTCTCAATTATCACAATTTTTGTCTTATTTTATAATCATTTCATAAACATTGATCATTATCCTTTTCATCAAACACCACACAGTCAAGTTCAGCTGCAGTGTCATTGACACTTTTATTTTCCCATAATGCAACTTGTAGTTCAGCCAATTTAATCTTGTTTGACAGAGCTCATTGAGCTCTGTCAAACAAGATTGAATTGCTTAAATTCCTAGTTGCATTTTGGGAAAAATCTGTACATTGATATTTTGATATTTTGACATTAGTCGCAAAGAGTTAATTTACTTTTAAAACAAATATGACCTATTAATTGTATATGCTCCCTTGAGTGGCACAAAGCACCATCTTCAATACTAAAGTATTGTAGAAGGCACTTTGTACTTCTCAAGGGATGAGATTGTCTATACAGCAAATCTCAACTATTGTGAGCTACCAACAACTTACACAGATGTTCCCCACCTCTCCCCTCCCTTCCCCATCTGACTTGTACAGACCTCTTTTGTTCCAGTAGTTATCCATGCAAATAACAGTCAAAACATGAGTAGCATTCTCCCTAGCATATGTATTAGTTTATGATTGTTTTATTCTCTGGACAAAAAATGGCTGCGTCTTTCCTCAGCAACCTTTGAACAGATTTGGTAAATGGTAAGTTCAGAACACAGGAATTTTAGTGTAGGTCTGTGTGTATTCAGTAAGGAAAATGGTCACATCTTTCCTCACCAAATTTTATACTTGGATGTTAAGATCTCAAGGTCACAAAATTTGTGTGTGTGTCTGCTTTATTGTGCTTTAAACAAGTAACAATTGCCTCTTTCCTCATCAAACTTTGTACAGGCATGGTTCAGGATAAGATTTGAACACCCATTATTGTCATTTCTTTTACCCTATCTTAGAAAGTCTACTTACATTTATTCCTAGTTTCACAGTGCATAGTTGTATGTTAGAAGACTTGTATACTAGGTAATATTCAGTTAATTTTACTTACCTTTTACGTACCTCTCATGTTTTATTTATAACATGCAATTATTATGATAAATATTTTAGGCCTCACAATGTAGATCTTTTGTTTCTCAGGCCTTTTTGTCAAATTGCATGCGGGCAAGGTTTTTTATTTTATTTTTAGCTCATCTTGACAAAGTCAAGCTGAGCTAATCTCATCGCTTCCCGTCCGTCGTCCGTCGTCCGTCAACACCATGTTTTGGTCTTCTCCTCCAAAGCCACTGGGCCAATTCAAGTGAAAGTTTATGTGAGTGATGGTCCCAAAGGGGCATTTCATTTTTGTTCAACTCAGCATGCCCAGCCCCATAGGGAGGGAGTGGGGGAAAATGCTCCAAAATATTTTTAAAATCTTCTTCTCAAGAACCAGTGTGTACAATGACTTGATATTTGCTATGGAGCTTCCATATGAGGTGTAGAATCAAGTTTGTTCAAACGAAGTTCGTGAAGTAATATTTGGCTTTGTAATAGGAGGGGTAAGATTTTTGGCCCCGCCCAAAATTTCTATTTTCTGAACCGATGGTTCGGTATGAACCAAATTTGGTTTGTGATGGTATTGGGTCATAAGTACTTGACCCATGCAAAAAAAAAAAATCCTGCATCCCCATGGGAACCCTGGGAGCTAAAAATAGAAATATTTTCAAACGCCCATATTTCCCAAACCCCATGGAACAGAGAGCTTTTATTTGGTATGAAGTATCCTTATGACCAGTAGAATTGAATGGTAAAAAAAAATTGCCATCGGTTATGTTAGGGTGTTCTGTAATGGGCATCGAAAAAATGCTGAGTCAGCATATTTGCAAAAATTTAAAAAAATCTTTTCTCCAGAACCAATCATCAGAATCTTTTGATATTTGGTATACAGCATTCATAGGGGGGTCAGATAAAAGTTTGTTGAAATAAAGCTCATTGGTTCATATTTGGGCTTTCTACAGGAGCCTGAAGTTTTAACATAGAGTAATATGGGGAATATTCTTTAAAAATCTTCTTCTTCAGAACCACCAGTCAGAATCTTTTAATATTTGGTATACATCATTGTTATGAGGGTCAGATTCTAGATTGTTCAAACCAAGTCCCTAGGTCAATATTTGGGCTCGCTATGGTAGCCCAAATTTTATCTTTGTTCAGTATGGAGGGTAATTTAAAAAATCTTCTTCAGATCCATCAGTCAGAATGCTTTGATATTTGGTATGCAACATCTCTATGGGGGTCAGATTCAAGTTTGTTCAAATTAGATCCCTAGGTATATATTTGGGCTCACTATGGTAGCCCAAATTTTTACTTAGTGCAATATGAGAAAATTTCTTTAAAAATCTTCTTCTTCAGATCCACCAGTCGGAATGCTTTTATATTTGGTATACAACATCTCTAGGGGGGGTCAGATTTCAGGTTGTTCAATTCGAATGCCTAGGTTAATATTTGGGCTCCATATGGGAACATGAAATTTAACTTAGTACAATATGAGGGAATTTCTTCAAAAATCTTCTTCTTCAGATTCACTTGTCAGAATGCTTTCACATTTGGTATACAACATCTCTAGAGGGGTCAGATTCAAGTTTGTTCAAATCGGATCCATAGGTCAATATTTGGGCTCGCTATGGTAGCCCAAATTTGAACTTAGTGCAATTCGAAGAAATTTCTTTACAATTTCTCTTCTTCAGATCCAACAGTCAGAATGCTTTCATATTTGGTACACAACATCTCTAGGGAAGTCAGATTTAACTGTGTTCAAATCAAGAGCCTGGGTTAATATTTGGGCTCTCTATGGGAGCCGGAATTGGCCATTTTGCTGAAGAATTAAAAATTTTGTATTCAGTACCCTCTAGAGGTACTAAGATTAATCCACATAGGTTGTATCAAGGGGCTTCATAGGGGAGCTCTACATTTTACTTATGATCAACTGAAGAAAAGGCATGATGCCCAGATTATTTTTGTCACCCCTGAGGGACTTAAGGATTGACAGTGTAGCCTATGAAGATGGCTTGCTTAATGTAGACTCATTCTTGGACTCTGTTTAAATTGTGTTCTGTACAAGATGAGTGCTTCAGGCCCTGTGGGGCCTCTTGTTTTATTTTTGTAATTATTTCTTTGCCATTAAAATTGTTCATGGTCTTGGTTTGTTTATGCTTTAGGCCCTATAATCTACAGAATAGCATGGGTTGTGTTGTGTTACGTCCCTTGAGCTGAAGCACTGTAAAGCCTTGTTGCACTCAAGGGACAGTTTGATTAACTTGGGTAAAATATCAGACATAAACCATTTAATTTTTATTTTTTCTAAGTTTGTATTGCTTATAAAAAGAGAGCATGCGGCAGCCAAAAGGATCATGCAAGAGGGCCTTGAGAAACAGATTTTTAATTTTTTTAGGCCTTAATGTTATATTGTAGGTTATACAAGTATACATAGATGTTGAGAGTTGAATTGAATAAAAGATATACATATGCATATACCCTTCAAAAATGTTTAACATATATTTTGCAAGAGTTTGTAAGGGATAAAATGCACATTGCAAAATAGTTATGTAGTAAACATTTAGAAAAGCAATTGATGTGGTTTGCAACTTGCAGATGAATAACCTATGCCATTACACAGACATGAAGCAGAACAACCATACACTGCATGTCCTCAAATTACCACCACGGAAACAGCACAGTAACAAAACTATATACAACTCCTACAATGCCTGCCAGAGTTTACCCAGGCAACACTGGTTAAAAAGTAGATAGTGAGATAGAAGTCCCAACATAGTGAATGTCTTGACAAGAAACTAGTTATTTGATTACATGCGTTTCCTATGGCAAACAATACATTGAAGAAACCAAGAGACACTTCCACTTGTGAATCACAGAACACCTAGCAACATTCATCTTTAGAGAGAAGCTCCAGTTTCAATACTTTTTAATGGTGAACAACACTCTATACATGATGCAGGATACCACATTATTCACATCCTGAAGTTGGACCCAAATAATGTCGACAAAACCAATCACAAGCATGAAAAAGAAATGAAGTGGATGTACACTATATATATGCTTATACCAAGCTGCCCGAACAGGAAGAATTTTTAATCTAATTATTCACATGTAGTAAATACACTTCATATATAAAACCTCATTATGATTTTTTCTTGACCCTTTCCAAGTTTAATCCTTAAAGCCTAAAAAAAGTTAAAAATCTGTTTATCAGACCCTCCCCACATTGTCCTTTTGGCTGCCACATGCTCTCTATTTATAACCAATGCAAACTTAAAAAACAAAAATTAAATGGTTTATGTCTGATATTTTACCCAAGTTAATAACATTGATAAATTTGTCCCATGAGTGGAACAAGGCTTTGCAATGCTTGAGCATTGCAAAGCCTTCTTGCACTCAAGGGACAAAATACACCACTATCCATACTATTCTGTAGATTATGAGGCCAAAAACAAAAAAACAACCAAGAACATGAACTTTTGATGGTAAAGAATTAATTACAAAAATAAAAAACTGTCCAACCAGATGCAATTTTACAAAAAATGGCCTGAGAAACAGATCTATTTTGTGGGGCTTAAAGGTCTATTTTTGACATTGACAAGCTTTGTGACAACAGAACAAATTTCCAAAAATGCAATCATGGGTTGAAGTCCTCTAAAATGGACAACATGGGTATAAACGATTGGCTTGATTTCACTTTATATCCATGTTGCTATCACAATTAGCCATTGTGCATAAATATATAACCTTAGACACCAATAAATATAAATAGATATAAGTATGCAATCATGGAGAAGTTCTGCAGGTAGTGATGAAATTACCTTGGCAGTTATTTCTTGTTATGTCTTGGCTGCTGATATAGGCAGCCAAGACTTGACTAGAAAGCACTGCTAAGCCCCCCTCGACATGCTGGATGTAGTGGGGTAAAACTGCTGCAAAAGTATCCGTTTCCTTAAGGATTCAATTATTATCTCCTTGCACTTTTTCTCTTAAATTTTGACACAAACCTGTTTTCTTCTTGGTTTCATTTTTGAGATAAAATGACAGAAATAATTTCATATGTTGATTGTCTCTACCAGTCAAAACTTATATATTTCAGAGTAATGCCAATGGAAATAGACTGAAAAATATGATTATTGAACATGGAATTGTTCATAGAGCAATGAAATATATATCTTTGCATGCTCCACCAATCACAACTCTGTTAGCGTAAGTTTAATTTTATGTCTTATATATCTTTCTTCCATTCTTTAGCTCTGGGACAGGTGTTTTTTTTCCATCAATTATATTGAGGTTGTTGGGATGAAGGAATGGGAAATTTTCTTGGTCTTTATTATAGGTGTGCAGTCCATTTTACAGTGGCAGTTAAAAAAATCTCTTGTTTCTCAAGAAATTTTATGTTGCCTGAAGCTTTTTATTTGTTTTCGTAACATGACATTTGGGCTTTGCACTACTCTGTTCAGGCTGAATGGAAGGAACAATATCGAAGTCCATCAAATTGTGTTTGTTGGAATTTGTTCAAATGCTTACTAAATGAACTACTTATGTTCCTTTTGCTAAAAACAGTCCACTGTAAAATAATTTGATATTCAGAGGTATACAAACTGAGAACATCAACATAATTTGGAAACTTGTTAGTAGAAACAGGAAATGGTGTATGTAAAATAGATCCAAGAAATTATCAAACATCAATTCTATTATGATTCTTTCTCAGATAATTACAACTAAGTGTTTTGTAGAGAAAATTATTACTTAAACTTTGTTTTATGTATTTGCCTGAATTAAAAGAATTGATATGTGGCAGGGTTTTCATGATGCAGGCAGTGTTTGAGAAACAAGTCTGTTTTTTAAAAGCCAAATTTACCAAGCTGTTTCATATCCTGGATGAACATCAGTTTTCAGAGAAATATATAGTGCTCAAATGTAGGAGATATTTGATGTTCTTTTTTAATAATTGAAATGATCATAGCGGTTTAGAACAAAATGTTCTTAGCATTTCAGATATGTCATTTTATTTCACAATCGGGGCGTTTTTGCACTATTACGCAACTAAAGTTTAATGTATCTGGGCCTTGTTCCGAATCTGTATCAAGGGCCCTTGATACAAGCGCGTGATTCTGCTGTTGCCAAAACAATGGCATTAATATCATTTTTCGATCGCTTCGCGTTTTTCCCTTCAGAGAAAACAATATTAGGTGGGGCGAAGCCGAACCTAATATTGTTTTCTCTGAGCCGTATATGACACTGTATCTGTCAACTAAACGCCCTTAACTAAATGCCCTGTAACATATTTATTATGCATGGCATGCTAAAATGTCACAGGGGAAGTTAACTCAACAAATAGTTACATTATGTGCACTTTTCGTCATCTTGGGCTGGTTTGTAGCCTAGTATTATTGTGATTTTCCTGAATGCTCGAGTCGAGGCTTCTCTCCTGAAGTTAAAGGATTAGCTTTCGCTATGAAATGTGGAAAACTCCACCTCAGTAAACAATGAACGGCATATTTTAAAATATAATAAACCTTTACACCAAGAGGAATATTTAATTCACCAGTAATTGATGCAAAATTTACAACCAAATTCACGCTGACAAAACACACAGTTGCTCCACTTCGCAAGACAGTATTCAGTAAAGTGAATCCCAGTGACATAATTTTCTCTGAAGTGTAACGTCATCACTGACCTCAATATGGAGATCAATGAACGCTGTTCTATTTTTCGATTTGCATCTTTCCATTGATAAGGCAAATGAAAAAGTTCCTCTTAAAATAGTTTTATAACACATTTTGTGGTCAATATTGTGAGATAAATTTATCATCACCACTTTGTGCTTGATCTGAATTCCCGGAGACACACACTGTGGTGATAATCTGTATGTACCACTTACAACCATATTTAATTGTTCTTTTGGTGGCTCATGGAAGGCAGTTCCTATGAAATGGAAACACCAAGGACAAAAGCCATATAAAAGTAGTGGGCAACTGGTGCATTTTCTGCAGTGTTCAGAGGGTTGATACCAAACCCACAATTTATGAACATTTAATTTCATAAACTTACTATTAGCTGCACACATGAAAGTATCTCGCCTTCTATTTTTTCTCTCTTTCAGTGCAAGCAATATCAAAATTTGTTTTTTGGTTTTTTTTCAACTTTTTCACAAAATTTCAACAAAACTATTACGTGACCCTCACTTGAAAGAGCTTGATTTGTAAATTATGTGGGAACATGTGGCCAGTTTGTTAGGTAAAGAGTTAAAAAGTCCAGAAAAATTAAGTCGAGCAGATAATTATTTGATTGTTTTACTTCTTCTTTCAGAACGGACTCGGATGACTGGAAGGATTTTCTTAGCAGGCCATGTCTAAGTTATGTTCTTCGCATATTGACTGGTCTTTGTCGTGGACATCCATCTACTCAGGTACGAATCAGTCATACTTTGGTCCAGTAATCTGCCTTTATCTTTCAATTCAGATACATGTATCAGAAAAAGTAAAGGTTTCCAGTATTTTTTCATCTGTGCTCATGACCAAACATGGTTTGGAGCAGTTCTGTAACTTAAACTGGTTGAGTGCTGGAAGCACAAATTTGGGATCCATTTTGAAGTGTGGGTGCTACAACATAAAGGCTTCATATTCTGTGTATGTTCTTCATATTAATGTTTTCATTTGTATGGATTCAGCTTGCTACAATTTATGGGAGAGCGCTTACAACCACTCTGCCATAATTTGTAACAAGGCAAAGATGCTTGGTCAAATTTTGTTGACCAGAAATACCAATTAAAATTTGAGTTATAAAATGTACTTTTATTTGGGACTGTCAAAACTGATGTGGAGATCATTTTAGCTACGACAAGTAGCTCTTTATGTGGTAGTCTGTTTCTGTCGGCCAGTCTGTAAACTCCAAAATATTTTTATACTATAAACCAATGGCCCAGACTAGCTGATGCAAACTTAAAGTTATCAAAGGCTAAACACAAATTTGGAACCCCCCAATCCCCAGAATTTGCTTGCAAAAACCGAAAATTAAAAGTTCTATGGTCCTCCATACTTTTACTCTCTTTGCATGCGCAGCCTTCGGGAAGTGACCGGAATTGGCGCAAACTTCATTCTTTGTTTGGCCCTAAAGTCAGCAACAATGAACTGACATCTGTGCTTTAAAATCTCCTTTTTAGCTCAACTTTAGCGAAGCCAAATTTGAGCTTTTGTCACCTGTCGTCCGTCTGTCAACAATTGGATACGGCTCGGGCTAGAGGCCGTATTTATGAACCGATCTTTATGAAACTTCTTGGATACCTTTTTTGTTACTGTGGGACGAGATCGAGTGTTTTTGGGTGCGGCCTGAAATTCAAGATGGCTGCCAGCCGCCATTTTGTACCCACGATGCAGAAATCTGTTTTTTGTACAGAACTTCCATATGAAAGCTCTGATTTGAATAATTTTTTGTATGAATGTTTAGTACCATGAGATACATTACATATCATACGGGGTTTTTTTCTCGTGCCTAAATTATGCAAATTAGACTAACTTTGATTTATTTAGTGTTACTTTCAGCACTATAAGTGCAAATGCCAATACGGCTCGGGCTAGAGGCCGTATTTATAAACTGATCTTTACGAAACTTCTTGGGTACCTTTGGTATCACTGTGGGACAAGAACAAGTGTTTTTGGGTGCGGTCCAAAATTCAAGATGGCCGATGGCAGCCATTTTGTACAAAATTAGGTGCAATCAGATTTTTGCACAGAACTTCCATATGAAAGCGCTGATTTGAATAATTTGTTGTGTGAATGTTTAGTACCATGGGATACATCACATATAATATGGGTTTTTTTCTCATGCAGAAATTATGCAAATTAGATGAACTTTGAATTTTTCAGTGCTACTTACACACAGTAAGTACACATGTCAATACGGCTCGGGCTAGAGGCTGTATTTATCAACCGATCTTCACGAAATTTCTTGGGTACCTCTGTTATCACCTTGGGACAGGAACAAGTGTTTCTGAGTGCGGTCCAAAATTCAAGATGGCTGCCAGTGGCCATTTTGTACTGAAATTAGGTCTAATCAGTTTTTAGCTCATCTTGACAAAGTCAAGCTGAGCTAATCTCATCGCTCTGCATCCGTCGTCCGTCAACACCATGTTTTGGTCTTCTCCTCCAAAGCCACTGGGCCAATTCAAGTGAATGTTTGTGTGAGTGATGGTCCCAAAGGGGCATTTCATTTTTGTTCAACTCAGCATGCCCAGCCCCATAGGGAGGGAGTGGGGGAAAATGCTCCAAAATATTTTTAAAATCTTCTTCTCAAGAACCAGTGTGTACAATGACTTGATATTTGCTATGGAGCTTCCATATGAGGTGTAGAATCAAGTTTGTTCAAAAGAAGTTCGTGATGTAATATTTGGCTTTGTAATAGGAGGGGTAAGATTTTTGGCCCCGCCCAAAATTTATATTTTCTGAACCGATGGTCCGGTATGAACCAAATTTGGTTTGTGGTAGTATTGGGTCATAAGTACTTGACCCATGCAAAAAAAAAAAATTCCCGCATCCCCATGGGAACCCTGGGAGCTAAAAATAGAAATATTTTCAAACGCCCATATTTCCCAAACCCCACAGAACAGAGAGCTTTTATTTGGTATGAAGTATCCTTATGACCTGTAGAATTGAATGGTAAAAAAAAATTGCCATCGATCATGTTAGGGTGTTCTGTAATGGGCATCGAAAAAATGCTGAGTCAGCATATTTGCAAAAATTTAAAAAAATCTTTTCTCCAGAACCAATCATCAGAATCTTTTGATATTTGGTATACAGCATTCATAGGGGGGTCAGATAAAAGTTTGTAGAAATAAAGCTCATTGGTTCATATTTGGGCTCTCTACAGGAGCCCGATGTTTTAACATAGGGTAATATGGGGAATATTCTTTAAAAATCTTCTTCTTCAGAACCACCAGTCAGAATCTTTTAATATTTGGTATACATCATTGTTATGAGGGTCAGATTCTAGATTGTTCAAACCAAGTCCCTAGGTTAATATTTGGGCTTCCTATGGAAGCCCAAATTTTATCTTTGTCCAATATGGAGGGTAATTTAAAAAAATCTTCTTCTTCAGATCCATCAGTCAGAATGCTTTGATATTTGGTATGCAACATCTCTATGGGGGTCAGATTCAAGTTTGTTCAAATCAGATCCCTAGGTATATATTTGGGCTCACTATGGTAGCCCAAATTTTTACTTAGTGCAATATGAGGAAATTTCTTTAAAAATCTTCTTCTTCAGATCCACCAGTCGGAATGCTTTTATATTTGGTATACAACATCTCTAGGGGGGTCAGATTCCAGGTTGTTCAATTCGAGTGCCTAGGTTAATATTTGGGCTCCATATGGGAACATGAAATTTAACTTAGTACAATATGAGCGAATTTCTTCAAAAATCTGCTTCTTCAGATTCACACTTGTCAGAATGCTTTCACATTTGGTATACAACATCTCTGGGGGGGGGGGAGGGGGGGCAGATTCAAGTTTGTTCAAATCAGATCCATAGGTTAATATTTGGGCTCGCTATGGTAGCCCAAATTTGAACTTAGTGCAATTCGAAGAAATTTCTTTACAATTTCTCTTCTTCAGATCCAACACTCAGAATGCTTTCATATTCAGTACACTAGGGAAGTCAGATTTAACTGTGTTCAAATCAAGAGCCTGGGTTAATATTTGGGCTCTCTATCGGAGCCGGAATTGGCCATTTTGCTGAAGAATTAAAAATTTTGTATTCAGTACCCTCTAGAGGTACTAAGATTAATCCACATAGGTTGTGTCAAGGGGCTTCATAGGGGAGCTCTACATTTTACTTATGATCAGCTGAAGAAAAGGCATGATGCCAAGATTATTTGTGTCACCCCTGAGGGACTCAAGGATTGACAGTGTAGCCTATGAAGATGGCTTGCTTAATGTAGACTCATTCTTGGACTCTGTTTAAATTGTGTTCTGTACAAGATGAGCGCTTCAGGCCCCGTGGGGCCTCTTGTTTGTACACAACTTCTGTACGGCTCAGGCTAGAGGCCATATTTATGAACCGATCTTTATGAAACTTCTTGGGTACCTTTGTTATCATCGTGGGATGAGAACGAGTGTTTTTGGGTGTGGTCCGAAATTCAAGATGGCCACCAGCAGCCATTTTGTACCAAAATTAGTGCAATCAGTCTTTTGTACAGAACTTCTGTATTGTATAAAAGTTCTGATTTGAATAAATTTTTGTATGAATGTTTAGTAACGTGGAATACATCACATATAGTACAGGTTTTTTTCTCGTGCAGAAATTATGCAAATTAGATGAATTTTGATTTATTTAGTGCTACTTATACACTGTAAGTGCACATGTCAATACGGCCCAGGCTAGAGGCTGTATTTATCAACCGATCTTCACGAAACTTCTTGGGTACCTTTGTTATCACCTTGGTTACGAGAACGAGTGTTTCTGAGTGCGGTCCAAAATTCAAGATGGCTGCCAGTGGCCATTTTGTACCGAAATTAAGTCCAATCAGTTGTATACAGCTTGTATTTATGAACTGATCTTCACGAAACTTCTTGGGTACCTTTGTTTTCACCTTGGGACAGGAATGAGTATGTTTTGGGGCGCCTTTGTTATCACTGTGCTATGAGAACAAATATTTTGGGGTTCAGTCAGACCCACTCTGAGACTCAAAGATTTCTTTTCTAGTTTAGCATCTGACTGTCACCCACCTTTACAATACTTTACCTATACATTTGTTACAGGCTACGGCCAGTATTTATGTACAGACCGTTACAATACTTTATATGTACCTTTGTTATCAGGTCATTACCTAGAAGTTTGTCATTGCTGTGTCACATACTATACATGTACATGTCTTGTGTCTTGACAAGTTGAGCTACAGTGTCATTGACACTTTCATTTGAGGATGCCAGACACAAATCAATGCAAGAATTGGTGGATCCAAGGTTGTTATTGGATGTTGGAAGTGTTCAGCGGTGGTTTTTGATGTTCAGGGCTGTAACTTTATAATAATTGTAAAATTATTTTATGTTTCCCAATTTCGGGATATACGCCTGACATCATCATTTTTGATAATGATTATTCCACTGTTTGTTAAGTATTCCTTCCCTATCCTTCCATGAACCCTTCCTGTTAAACTTTTAAGATTTTTATACTGTACCAATGACCCAGACATAGCTGGTGCTAACTCTTAAAATATAGGGCCAAACACAAATTTTGCCCCCCAATCCCCAAAATTTGCATCTAAAACCAAAGAAAACATGTCCTGAATGGCCCTCCACACTTCACCTCTACTGCGCATGCGCAGTGTCAAGGACGTTCCGAAATTGGCGCCATTAATCATTCTAAGTTTGGCCCTTCATCAGTTAACATCTGACTGATCTTTGTGCTTGTAAATCTCAGTTTAAATTATGCCAGACACATAAATATTAGTGAAATGGTGATTCTAAGGAGGATAGAGAAGGAGAGGAAAAATGTGTGACAGAATATTATCAGGGCTGTAACTTAAAATTTTTTAATGAAATTATGTTAAGTTACCTATTTTCGAGGCAGCAGCCATTTTGTTGTCATTCTTGTTATTTAGTTACACTGATTTTTCAGTGTTTTCCTCTCTCCCTTTCCTTTAAGTCCCCTCTTGCTATTCTCCCATGCTTTTGGCATAGTTTCTGTAATTATTATTAATAAAATTTCTTGGGAGTTTTAGCTGAATAACAGAATGAATTCTGTTCTTTTCCCCATGTTTACGTCTTCACCTCTGGGTGGTTAGGCGTTGTGTTCTGCATCTACCATCTGATGTTCTGCAGTTTCTTCCCTGGAAGTCTCTGTTTTGCATCAGATAGTGTATTTTTGGTAACTGATTTCGGGCCTGGGTGCCTGGAGTCTTATTTTAGTGTTTTTACACTCATTGTTTACATTTACAACAGCCCTCTGTGTGAGGGGGGGGGGGGGATTTCTTGAAAATAATATCTTGATGTTAATTTACTCATAACTAGATACATTATTATTGTTCGTAAGTGTTGCATAAATTGTTTAAAATATTTTAAAATTTTTTGTCCACACTTAGGCTTGGAATCCATTGGGGCTCAACGTTACTTTTCAGAAACTTGGGCTGTTCTGAAAAAATATTTTTTCAAAATATTTTGATTTCAATTATTTTTTCTATGTTAATGGATCATATTATTATTATGTATTTTGATTGTCAGGGGTTGGTGCGAGTACCAGGACTTTGTTTTCTTTTCACATTGAAAGGATTTTGATCAATTGTAATAAGAGGAAGTCTTCCTCTGACTTTTATAATCATTCTATATGTGGTCAGTGTACTCGCATTAACTCCTGTTCTGTATCTGATGATTTCGATGACAACATGGGAAGCGTATGTCACGGTATGTTAGTGGGGAATTGGACATTCCGGTCCTTTCCCCGCAGGGTCACTCTACTTTATCAATTTCTATTTCAGACGATCAAGATTAGGGTGATGTATCTGTGATGTCTTCCAACAGTGTGCCTCCGTCGTCACAATTAATGAAGGGCTAGCGGAAAAGTGCTCATGTAAATACGCCAATTGCCTAAGAGGACCCTAGTAGGTTCGACGGCCTTTGACGTCCACTAGCTCACCCGGTGTTGCGTCCATTCATCGAATGGTTCGGCAGCCGGGTTCGTCCGTTGTGGTCTAGAAGGAGTTTTGGGGTGATGCAAGCACTATAAATCAACCAAATGCACACCCAGTGACGGCGGATTAGAGGGAGAACGGAGGAAGCCTTTTAGTCTGGTTCATAGCTCGTTCTGGTCCATCCTGACGGCGAGCGAGAGAGAGCCCTCTCTCGTACAACAACATCTGGCCCCAGATGTTGTGGTACAAAATGTTTCGCATTTGGAGCATACGTCCGCCGCTCGGGACGCTCCGACATATAGTCAGTCCGGAGAGACGTCAATAAGGCTTCCTCATTCTCATGGTAGCGCACACGACCGCTCTTGGCTACGTGACCTCGGATATCCAGTCAGCTTCGCCAGTCAGAGAATCATCGGCGACCAGGTCACACCATCCGGTAGGCAGGGACACGAGGCCTGCAGACTCCGGACGTTCGCATAGGAAAGTGTGCGGGAGTCAACGTACACGGAGCTTCCGGCGGCAATGCATCGTAAGACCGCCACTGCACAGGCCTCGGGGACGGACGTGCTATCCTAAATAGCACAGCTTATCGCAGCATCCCAGCAACAACTGAATCTGTCGCATAATGTTTTATCCGACGATGCTGGGTTGTGACGCTCCGTGGAAGCGGGTACGGACGTCCGATAATTTCATCCGGTCCGACGGGATACCGAAAGGGATTCGGAGGATTTTGAGCTTTCCCTTTCGGAACAACATATGCTGTTGTGTATGTCATCTGACTTGATCTTCTACAGGTTCTTTCGTCGGACCAGAATGCTGCGATGCCGGATAAGAAACTGATAGCGTCGGTGGACTTAGAAATTTTTGGTTCGGTTCAGGGACTTCGTCCCTCAGTTCCGACATAGTCCAATAATGTCACACAATCTTTCGAATTATTGAACGACGCTATATATTTATTATTATATGCTTGCTATTACCAAGCATTTCTGGTTTCTTGTTCGCAAAGTTACGGAGATGTCTTTCAAAAGTGTGCCTCTGTCGTCATAGTTAATGAAGAGCTAGCGGCAATAAGTGCTCATGGAATATGTCTATCGCCTAAGAGGTCCCTTGTAGGATCGACGGAGTGACATTCGCTAGCTCACCCAGTGTAGCGTACATTCATCGAATGGTTCGGCTGCCGGGTTCGTCCGTTGCGGTCTAGGATGGAGATTTGGGTGATGCGAGCACTATAATTACTTCAGTACTCACCCAGTGACGGCGGATTGAGGACAGATCGGAGGAAGCCTGTTAGTCCGGTTCCTGGCTTGTCCAGGTCCGTCCGGGCTGTGAGCGAGAGAGGTCCCTCTCTCGTCCAACAACATAGGGGACCGCATGTTGTGGTTCAGATATTTTACATTCGGAGCATATGTCTGTCGCTCGGGACGCTCCGTTATATTGACAGTCCGAGAGACTGTCGATAATGCTTCCTCATCCTTACAGCAGTGCACACGACCGCACATTGGCTACGTGACCTCGAGTATCCGATCAGTTTCGTCATTCAGTGATTCCACGGCGAACAGGTCACGCCATCTGGTAGCCATGGGACACGAGGCCTATACACTCCGTTCGCTCGCATATTAGTAGTATGCACGGGGTAACGATCACGGAGCTTCCAGCGGCAATGCATCGTAGGACCGCTTCTCCACAGGCCTCAGTGACGGACGTGCTATCCGAGTTAGCACAGTTTTTTCGCAGCATCCCAGCAATCGACAGTTTCTTGGTTGAGTCAGGAATTATCTGACGGCGCTGGGTCGGTGCGGTCCGCGGTTGCATCAGGTACGGATGACCAAACGCTTTATAGGGTCCGACAGGATGGCGAAAGGGATTCGAAAGATTTCGAGTTTTCCCTTTCGTAGCATCGGAAGCTGCCATACATATCTTCCGGCATTATCTTCCAGTGATTGTTATTTCGGACTACATTGCTGCGATGTTGGATAAGAGACTTATAGCGTCATTGGACACGGAATTTTGGATCGGTTCAGGGACATTGTCCCTGACTTACCGACACAGTCCAATAATGTCATTAGAACATGTGTATTATTTATCGACGCTATATATATATATAAGCCTGCTACCAAGCATGATAGTTTAGTTTCTTGTCTGCAATGCTCATTTCTGCCTTTTATCATTTATACGAATAATTTATTTTGGCAGAACAGGGCATACCGAGAGTTCATATGCGTCTAGATGGCGTGGTTAAAGACTGGAAATAATCTTTTTCGCCATCTATGTCTTTTCCAACCACAATGTTGGAAACGACAATGATGTCTAATAGACTTAACTTAGATGCTTTATCATACGTAATCCACCTTACTGAGGCGTTATCATTACGTCTTCAAGAGAAAGAATTCCGGGATATAATCCTCAATGTGATTTCTTGTGAGGGCAGTAGTTTGTTCACGTATAACTCCGCCCTTCAGTGGCTGCTTGGAGTTGGTTAGACGTGACGCAGCCCTAGCTACATCCACGCGCGTGGATAGTAAGGTGAAGAACTCTCTCAGAGTCGCTTCGTTCTCGGAGAAGCTTCTCTTCGACGGCAACTTTTCAGCAATCCATGAATTGCTCGATTTACACGTTCTCTTGTCTATCTAGTGTTGCAAGAGATTCAGACTGGGGCAAACATTCGGTGGTTGACTCAGAGAGTGCCACTGCAGTTGCCGGATCCGAGTTTTATAATTATGACGGTTGCCAGTCAAACAGGTTGGGATATAATATTGATCCCAACGGATTCGAAGTGCCTGGGTCTTTAGGTTCCGCAGTCTCTAAGTAAGCACTTATCTTCCACGGAATAATGTTTTTTTAGGCTTGCTTTATGTCATTGGATGAACATTATTCAGAAACGCATGTCCAAATCCTGTCCGTTAATTCGACAGTAGTGGCGTATCTCCGGAACCAGGGAGGCACTCATTCGTTTCCGTTATTCAATTTAATGGAAAGAATCCTTCTGTTTGTTATAGTACACCAACTGCTTCGGTCCGTCATATTCCGGGTCGTCTGATTGTATTACCAGACTCCCGTTCACTTATGGGTCGCTTGTTGCCGTCAGAATGGACTCTCAACAAACAAGTATTCAATCAGATTTGCTATCAACGGAAGCGCCCAATGATAATTTATTTACGACACAACTTGCTTGTCAATTGCAGACGTATGTGTTTGCTTGTCCGGATCTCTGAGCTTATGTTGTTAACGCTCTATTGATCTATTAGGACGGAATGATAGGATACGCGTATCCTCCTGCGCTGTTGTTTCAGCAAGTATTGCTAACATAAACAACCACAATACATTTCTGTTGATAGCATCTCTGTCTTCACAGAGACCGTGGGTAAATTTACTCTGAGGTCTACTGTGGGACTTAACGCGAAATCTTCCTCCATGAGAGGATCTTTTTTCGCTGGGTAAAATCGTGTCATCTTTATCACAACCCGTAAGGTCTCAACCTTCACGTATTCCGTTGTGTGGTCCTTATTGCATTATAAGCATTGTACTGGATGAGCTTTGGACGCGATTTCTTACTATAGGAGAACCTCTTCTTCGCTATACTATGCGGCTAAAGTGGAGGCTCTTCCGTCGTTGGTGTAGGGATCACTATGTTGATATTGTTGATCCCTCCATACTAGTCATTGCAACTTTTTAGTATACTTGTTTGACAAGATCTACTGCAGCCTGTTATTATTAAGGTTATAGGTTTATGTTACCTCATACCTATGCATTCTATGATAGTTTACAATTGAGTCTTATGTCTCTTTATCTAAGTCAGTAACTTTTCGATAAATAGACTTAGAATCATTAGATTAAATTCCTAAATGGAATTTAACTTCGGTTCTTATTTAGCTAAGTAATCATTTGAGCCTCTGGAAACAGTAGTTTTCAAATTCTGACCTTTTAGACAGTAATTCTGTTGGCTTCTCTTTTACTGAAGAGTCAGTGAGTTTCATGCACTATCGGTGGATGATTTTCACTTTCGTAGTTTCAGAATCACTACTTCCTTTACTATTTAGGTTGGATTTTTGCATAAGAGTCAGGCTCCTAATTAATATCCGGAACCTATTGTTATTAAGGTCCTTCCGTCTTCGTACAGGCATAGGCCTTTACTCTGTCCGGTTAGAGTTTATGTATTTATAAACAGATATCTGTTTATTACTACGGGCGTAAGCTTCTTCTGTCTTTGATGCCTAATAGAAGGACGTTACGCTCCATTCTATTGCTAATGGATTCAATTAACTATCGATACTGCTTATGGTATATCATTGACTCAGCAGTTGTGGTTGAGATTTCGGCTCATGAAGTAAGAGTTCTTCTACATCTTGGGCTTACATTAATAGTGTCGCTATTATAGACTTTTGAAGGCTAGGCTGCTCATTGCGCTCAGCCATCCACATTCATGAATTTTTATCTCAGAAATATTGAGTCCATTTCTGGAGGCCTCTATTGTTAGGTCTATTATCTACTGCTCAGAATGTCATTCACTTAACAGTTGCTACTATAGCTAGGTAGGCTGTCTGTTTCGGCAGTGACTCCGTTCTGCTGCCCTCTTCGCTCTGGGCTATTTGACCCAGGGCAAGAAAAAAAGGGGGGGGGGGGGGGGAGGGTGTTCCCTTGGGTCACCTGTTTTACTATGAAAACAAGGGGATACCTCCTCTGGAGTTAGTAATTCTGAGCTGTTATTGGGATGGTTGTTTAGTGAGAAGTTTATGTTTTAAAAATTCATTCAGGTCTTAGTTTTTAAAGTATAGCTTTTGAATATAACATGTGTCAACGGACATTATTATACAATCCTCAGACACTTTTAAGGAGTATAAAGAGTCTCTATTCTCTAGACTTACTTTATTTATTGGCTTACTTTAAAAATTATTAGTATAAGGATTATACTAGATATTAATAGAGTACATGGATGTATGATGCTCAATTTTGGAAGGTGTTGTATCTTTCTAATTTATCATAAATAAGAAAGATACATGTAAGGCCTAATACTTCTTTTTCCCTAGAGGGGATGACTCTTTTTTATATAATTGAGCGTATTCCATCTTGCTCTATGTCCTTGGCCCTCCAGCCTTTTTACTATTCAGCTATGTCTGGGTCATTGGTACAGTATAAAAATGTTAAAAAATTTATAGTAATTTATATATTTTTTATACTTACCAATGACCCAGACGGGGATGGCCCTCCCAGGAGTTGGGAACTCTTACCTCCCCGCTGAGTACATAGCGCTTACCAGGCACTGGTTATTAGAATGATTAATGGCGCCAATTTCGGAACGTCCTTGACACTGCGCATGCGCAGTAGAGGTGAAGTGTGGAGGGCCATTCAGGACATGTTTTCTTTGGTTTTAGATGCAAATTTTGGGGATTGGGGGGCAAAATTTGTGTTTGGCCCTATATTTTAAGAGTTAGCACCAGCTATGTCTGGGTCATTGGTAAGTATAAAAAATATATAAATTACTATAAATTTTTTAACTTTTTGGGCTATTTTTTATTGAAATTTTTTATTAAATTTCTTGGGAGTTTAATGTGTGTAACAGAATGTTTATTCTGTTTATCCCCATGGTTAAGTCCTCACCCTAGGGGTGTTAGGTCGTTAAGTCTTGCATCTTCTATCCGATGTATCGTTTTTTCTTCATATGAAGATCTGGCTTTGCATCTGGTAGCATTTAAATTGGTTTCTGACTTTGGGCCTTTTTTGTATGCCTAATGTCTTGTTTCCAGTTTTTTCACTGACATTGTTTACATTGACAATATATAGGTAGTATTTTATATTCTTTTAGTGTAGAATTTCGATAGGATACATGAATTATTATTTCGGTAGTGTAGCTCAATAAATTTGGATTTTATCCACACTTAGGCTGTGTCGGGATGGCCTTGGGCTCTTAATGTTACCTTTGGGAACTTAGGCTTTTTTTTTTTTTTTTAAATTTCCAAAAAATATTTTGAATTTAATTTTGATTGCTATTGTTCATGTATCTTAATTATATATTTTGTTGTGGAGTTTGGAGGACTGATATCGACTTTAGTCGATACACTTCCCGGGAATCTTGTCATTCTTGTGTTCACTGGGATGACTAATGTTGGAGATGAGGTTCTGAGGTCAGGCCTCTCACCGCATTATAATTCATTCTTAGTCGAGTTGTGACAAAGTCAAACTCGACTTATAGTTTGATAAATGGCGGGTGGGCGTATACAATTAGTTTCCGGATGATAACTTGATAATGGTTCGACCCTCTTTCATGAAACTTCATAGGTAGGTTGGCCTCGGTGAGAGGAAGAACCCTATTTATTTTGGACTCTCTAGATCAATGGTGAAGGTCACAGTGACCTTGAACATACTAAATCATAAACAATTGGTTTCCGGATGATAACTTGACTATGGTTGAACCCACATTCATAAAACTTCATATGTAGGTTGGCCTTCGTGAGAGGAAGAACTCTATTTATTTTGGACTCGCTACGTCAAAGGTCAGGGTCAGAGTGACTCTGAACATAGTAAATCAAAACACTTGGTTTCCAGATGATAACTTGATAATGGTTTGACCCACATTCATGAAACTTCATATGTAGGTTGGCATCAGTGAGAGGAAGAACCCTATTTATTTTGGACTCGCTAGGTCAAGGGTCGAGGTCACAGTGACCTTGAACATAGTAAATCATAAACAGTTATTTCCGGATGATAACTTGGCTATGGTTCAACCCACATTTATGAAACTTCATATGTAGGGTGGCCTTCTTGAGAGGAAGAACTCTACTTGTTTTGGACTCGCTAGGTGAAAGGTCAAGGTCACAGTGACCTTCAACATAGTAAATAGTAAACAATTGGTTTCCGGATGATAACTTGATAATGGTTTGACCCACATTCATGAAACTTTATAGGTAGGTTGAATCAGGTGAGTGGAAGACCCCTATTTATTTTAGACCTGCTAGGAGGGTCAAGGTCACAGTGACCTTGAACATAATAAATTGTAAACAATTGGTTTCCGGATGATAACTTGATAATGGTTCCATCTACTTTCATGAAACTTCATAGGTAGGTTGGCATTGGTGCAAGAAAGAGCCCTATTTATTTTGGAATCACTAGGTCAAAGGTCAAGGTCACCGTGACCCTTCACATAGTAAAGTGTAAACAACTGGTTTCCGGACGATAAGTTGATAATGATTAAACCCACTTTTGTGCCGTCACAACTCAACATTGGTTCGGTGATCCTATCGGCATTTTTTCAGTTTCTATTTCAGATGAACATTGTGATGATATTGTGACACCCATCCAAGTGTGCTACCGTTGTCGCGCGCCGTTGAGCAAATAGAGCTAGCTGCAGTGCTCATGATATGCAAGGGATAAGGCCTCTAGTTAGTGTTCTTAATCTCTTGCAAGCAGCTAGCGCGACCGGTGAAGCGGTTACTCCTTTTGTGGGAGCCGTGACACCGGGTAAGTCCGTTGCGGTCGAAGGAAATGTAGATGTGGGTAGAGCGAGCACTTTAATATAAATAAGCTCACCCAGCGAAGACGGAAATAGGGAGGAAGTCAGAAAGTTTCTTGTACTCTGCGAGGTCTAATAGACCGCGAGCGGGAGAGGCCCCTCTCTAATCTAACAACATTTGGGGCCAAATGTTGTTATGAGAAACTTGCACTAGCCGGAGCACACGTCTGCCCACCGCTCGGGACGCTCTGTCTAGTCTGCAGCCAGGGTCGGCTTCAGTCATGGCTTTCTCCGCTATGTTTCACAAGCCAAAATGAAGATTTCTGGTTGGAAACTTTCACGAGATGGATCATACGTCCGCCCACCGCTCGGGATGCTCAGTCTAGGGTAGCCTTCAGTCTCGGCTATGTTACTAAAGCACACACGACTACAGGCTAGCTACCCGACTTCAGATAACCAGTCAGCTACGCAAAGATGGAGCCTTTCTTTGTCCTTGAAGTCGGACCATCCAATAGCTAGCAATCCAAGGCATCTATCAATGGGACGTTCGGAGAAGAGATCTATCTCCGGATCTTTGTCCCAGGAGCAGCAAGCAGTGTGAAAAACAAGACTGTTACTCCTCAACCCTTGGGAACGGACTTGTTATCGCAGTTGCGCAGCTATTAACAGCATCCCAGCTAATGCAAGAGCAGCCTCCTGCAGACTCCACTGTTGAGCTGTCGGACAGTGCTGGGTTCGGTCCAGTCAATTGTGGATGTAGTAGAAGCCAGAAGTTTCTCTACGGGTCACTCAGCTAGATCTGGGGACAGATCACCGATTGGAGAACCCTCTCCATCTCGATAACAGTCGGAGCCGACTGTGTCCATTGTGAGAAACCTTATTGAGTTGGAACACGCCGGCGGCAGTTATGACTTCTTCTACTTACATGGAAGCGCACTAAAGAGGATTAAGCCTAGAAGTTTCTAAGCGGGATACTCTATGAGATCTGGGAACAGATCGAGAGTGCAGAGCGTTTTTCGTAACTGTTAACAGTCGTGGATGACTGTTTTGTGTTGTAAGAAACTTCAATGAGAGGGAGCATCCGTCCTATGTGACGAGTCGGGATGCTTCTCCCGCACTTCAGCCAGGGTCAGCTGTGGTTATGGCTTCCTTTTCTTCCATGGATATGCACGATGAGGGATAGATGCCTAAACGGAATGCACGGCGATGTCTGGAGCAGACTGCGAGCTGGAGAACCTTCTCCTTCCCGTCAGCATTCAGGGTCGAATGTATTTGGTGCGCGAAACTTTAGTGAGTTGGAATTCCGGATTCGGTGGAAGCTATGGCATCTTCCCTTGCTTCATGACCACAGACTAGCTATCTGACTTCACAAGTTCGGGTTGATAGCTAGTCATTTGAGACTAGTACTACCGTTTAACAGATGAGTACTACCATTTTACCGACTCCGATGGTGAGCTGTCAGTCAGCGGTGCTGCGTTGGTCCAGTCATTCGTTTAGATGGATGGAGTTGACCATATTTTCGGATGGAACATTTGGATGGTGAGAGGGATACGGAGTGTGAGTCTCCATCTCTCACAGAAGTGCACTTTAAGACTATGAAAACTCTTAAGCTCTTAAGAATATTGTTCCATCTGAATAAGTCTGTGTTTAGATGAGCAGGCCGGGGATGAAAATATGTCCCTACCTGCATCATTTAATATATGCTCAGAAATAATGAAATGTGCTATTTCATTGAAAAGAGCAATCTGGACGCAATGTCCTAAGCAGATCACCTTACCAGAGCTATGGCGCAATGTTTCAATGGAAAGAAATATGAGGATGTGGTTCCCCGCTAAGAGTTCTTTCCAGGGCAGTCATGTATGCCACATATTGAAGAGAGTTGCTCCTAGTGGAGGTAAATGCTCTCTTATTGAAGGAATCAATTGAGGTCATCGAGAATAGATTTGGAGTTGGTAAGACGTGATACTGCCCTTGCATCGTCATCACTTATAGATGACAAGGTGAAAAGCTCTTTCTGAGTCGCTCCGGTTCTTGGAAATATACTATTTGACGACAAGCTTGCGCTGATATATGTGCAGGCTACAAGAAGCTTCAGTGCTCTGCTATTGAAGTTGATGTCTCATCAACACACTTCAGCAGACCGGGGTAAGCGAGACCGTTTTGCTTCTAAGAAAGCATCATGAGAATGTCTCGCAAGGGTACAATAACCCTCTTATATTTACTCTGGAAGTCGTCATTATAGCGACTCGGAATAGGGGAATAGGTCTGATCAAGGCTATGGATGAGACACCCCTAGGCCGACGATAAACGGAAGGTTATCATCTTCATGAGAAACTGGGCATTAATCATGGAAGTTCCTTTCAAAGAGAGTCGCTTCTAGTGGAGGTAAAGGCTCTCTTACTGAAGGGAACAATTGAGGTTGACGAGACAAGCTTCTTCGTGGGGAGGATATAGTTTCTCCTCCCGTAAGCATTGTAAGTCGTACAGGTGATGGACATAACCTCTATTGATTGCCATTTTACGGAGGATTATCAACTTCACGAGAAACTGGACGTTAATCACAGAAGTTCCTTTCAAAGAGAGTCACTTCTAGTGGAGGTAAAGGCTCTCTTATTGAAGGGAACAATTGAGGTCGATGAGACGAGCTTCTTCATGGGGAGGACGTAGTTTCTCCTGTAAGCATTGTAAGTCGTACAGGTGATGTGCATGACCTCTCTTGCTTGCCAGTTGATGGAGGATTATCAACTTCACGAGAAACTGGACGTTAGTCACGGAAGTTCCTTTCAAAGAGAGTCGCTCCTAGTGGAGGTAAAGGCTCTCTTATAGAAGGGATCAATTGAGGTCGTCGAGAATAGATTTCGGTTGCTTGCCACTTGGCGGTAGGTTACAAACCTCGCAAAAGTGGATAAATTGCGGAAGATTAGTGGATGAGAATGTAGTCTCGGCAGGCTTGCGGTTATCAGCCCGAGCAAGCTCCACTTACAAGAATACTTGTTAGACAAATCTTCCAAGAGGGGCTTTCCTTCTGGAGGTATAAGCTTTCCTATTGAAGAAAAGCAATTAGACGTCGTCGAAATTATTCTCCAGTTTTTTTATTATCACCTGTTTCTCGTCCTGATCTGGATGGATAGTGCATAGATAGGCTGAGATAAGTCTTATTGTTACACCATTGTTGCCTAGCTAAATCTTGAGTGGGATTCTTTCAGTATTATGCAGTGGCATAACTGAATTTATTATCTCTTGGGACTGCGGTCTTTTTGGGAATTCAGGGTTGTTTATATAGCAGCTCTTCATTCCCTACCTTGCGCAACGATAACTGTAAGTCTTCATTAAGTGAGCCTTCAGGGTTGAAACTTACACTGATATATCTGTCTTCACTTTGATGAAGACTTATAAGCTATGGCTAGCATTGTAAGTCTCCCTAGTGAGCTTATAGGGCCTCAGTTATCAGCTTTTAATGGTCTTCACGTACAGGAAGACCTTTAGCTGCTTCATCTAGGCTGAGTTAGTTGTCCTATAGGACATGATACCATTTGTTAGAGGAGGTTATTCTCTTCAAACCGGTATGGTTTGGTGTGAGTTATGTAAATACGGTGTATTTGTTCATCACGTCCTTCTCCTCACTTAGTGGCATTATGGAGTCGGTCAGACGTGAGGGAACCTTGCGGTTCCTATACTATTTGATGACTAACACAAGAACGATTCAAGTAATGTGGGGGAGGGGGGGTTCGTTATAATTTTTGAATCCCCCCCCCCCTTCCTGCCACCAATGTGTTACCAGGCAAGACGTAGTTTTCTTCCCATAAGCCTCGTATGCATTTAAGTATATTCATGCATTTCATGACTTCTCAATTGGCAGCTGGAACGTGTTCTGTGGCAACCTCATGGGCACATCCACGTTTTAGTTTTTTGGTTTCCTGTGTTTGTTCGTCTATATGTCATATACGAGCATATGCTTCATCATCAATAAATTGCTAGCCTTTGGGTACCTGCAAGGCTGTCTCAGTTAACTGGTATTCAGATGATTACATGCAGGATTTCAATGCTCACGCGCATAATAAATGCATTATTAGGCAGACACGTCATTGTATGTAATGGACCTTAGAAACAATGAATTATTTTGGGGGCGGTCCGTGATGAGTCTGTTAATCATAGCTCGTTCCATTTCTAAATCCAGGTTTCTATTAATTTCGGTACCCAATCGAATACAACTTGTCTTTACACTCGTATATTCGCACGTTTCTGGGAGCATAGATATCTGATAGAACACGTCTGGGAGTGTTATTTATTGGAATTTATTGTACATCTGAATGGGGTCACCTGTGGGTTACCTCGGAAATGTGTTTACTCTCCATAGATCGTCCATTGTGATTCTATTGGACATGTATATGTTATATATTATATCACCGGTTTTCAACCTATCTATGTATGCCGACTCTGGTATATGTTACAAGCGGGCAATATTAATTACCGGGATCGCCACAATAGCCTTAGCTTCTGAAGTGGCATTAAGCACCAATTTATTAATAATAATTAATACCTGGGTGCCTGTTCAATGAATATATATTGTTATTTGGTACTGCTTTTACTGATTCCAGAGCGCTGCCCTCTTCGTTTTTGAAGAAGATTCCTTCAAAAGGGGGGTGGGGGGGATTTTTTTTACCTCTCCTCCAGCTTAATAAGTGTGTAACCATGAGTGAAGCTGTTTTGTCTGTAGATTATATCCTGGATACAGTATGTGTTTTATTGTATATGTCGTATGTTTGTGGGGGATAACCTCTCATTCTCAAATATGCCATCCTAATTTTTGGGGCTTGTTCCGGACTAGCCTTAAAAATTGGGAACTTGTTACATCCAATTAGTATAGTCTTCATGCTAAGAATACAGAATTACTTGTATTGGGCTCCTTATTTATGATCTGTCTTTATTACTGTATAGAGAGACATACATGTAATTCCCTTTAAATTTAATTTCCTTTTACCTTGTATTACAGACTTGGAACTATGTTGATATACTAATTCTGAAGTCCTAGGCCCTCCGTCTTTTTATGATTCAGCTAGTCTGGACCATTGGTTTATAGTATAAAAATATGATAAATTTAAAGTAATTTGTATATTTTTTTATACTTACCAATGGCCCAGACGGGTTTGGCCCTCCCATGAGTGGGCACTCATACCTCCCCACTGAGTTATTATGTAGTACTCTTTTCTACAAAGAATGATCTTGGCGCCAATTCCAGTCACTTTCTAATGGCTGCGCATGCGCAGAGAGTAAAAGTATGGAGGACCAGATAGGACTTTTAATTTTCGGTTTTGCAAGCAAATTTTGGGGATTAGGGGGTTCCAAATTTGTGTTTGGCCCTTGATAACTTTGAATTTGCATCATCTAGTCTGGGCCATTGGTAAGTATAAAAAATACACAAATTACTTTAAATTTATCATTTTTAAAATACTTGGTGGAATGACATCATATTTGGTATGCAAGTGTATCATATTGATGTCTGCCCCATGGTCAGTGCAGGTATTATTCAGAATATTTTTGTCAGAGTTATTGCCCTTTATGGACTATGAATTTCTCTCATTTTTACCATGAAACTCAAGAACGTTTAAAATTCTTGGTGGAATGACCTCATACTTGATATGCAAGTGCATCTTATTGATGTATTGCCCCTTGTTCTTGGCAAGTGTTATTGAGAGTAGTTTTGTCAGAGCTATTTACCTATTAATGCCTTCCGTTGAGGGCACTATGCTCTCATAGTGTTGCTGAGGGATGCAATAGTCGCGAGGGCACTATTTGGTTCCCGAAGCAACACTATGAGAGCATATTGCCCGAAATGGAAGGCATTAATGGGTTTAGTACATCACACCCAGACCATCTCCACAACATATTAAGGAAGGAACGGAGAGATAACTAACACTTTACTATCCAAAATAAAACAATGAAATTAATAACATGAAAATGTCAGGAAAACATTAAACTATCAACTGGATTCAAACTCAACGAGTAAAGTAGAATAATGTAAATAAACACATGAAACCGATCTACCAATCATGTGGCACATAACTGGTTAACACGAGATATCATACAACAGAATCAACGTCTCACATATGGTGGTTTTAACAGAGCTTGTGAGGCACTATAGAAATTCCATTATTCATGACACTAAAGTTTTATTAACGTTCACCCCATTGAACGTGTTATGGGTACTTCCTCTGATGTACGAGCACATTTTAATTATTGTAAATATTTACAACACAATTGCTGAAATTGAATTTTAGGGCACAATACTGCATTTTGTTGCATATTTCTTTGGATTGCTTTCAAATGTCATTTGATGTTGAGTTTTTTGAACACTCGATTTCCTCCAACGCACTTATCAGATCGTCGTCATCAATATCGGTATCTAATAATTCGGGTGCTGATACTGTGGAATTTGCTGACTGGAAAGAGAGTTGCGTTGTTGTTTTCTCAACAGCATTCCTCGCTGCAGGCATTTCGGAATGTTCAGCATCTGCATTATCGACCATGGAACTCAAGCTCTCTGACATACGTCGTTTGACATCAGCTCTTGTGTCCGAAACGTAACTTGACAATGATTTTTCATTTCTGTGTCCCGATAAAGAAATAATATCGCGATCTTTGAATCCACAATCATTAAGAATTGTTATGGTCGTAGTACACACACAGTGGTTGGTATATGTATCAGAAAGACCAACTTGTTTAGACATTTTTACCATGAACTCTCCTATGGAATTTTTTCCCATTGCCCTTCACTCAAACCAACATTTGTCATTCTCGTGGTATGAATTTTTGGGAATTTGAAAGAACGCATCACACTCATGGTTTCGTTTCATAAGATATCGTTGAAAACTATTAACAGGGCACATTTTTGTGCCAGTTTCATACATTCTAGGTCCATCACCTTCATCCTCATTCGTTACACCTGTGTGATTTTTTGTTCGCTCAGAAGTAGTTTTCAGGATGTATTTTCTTCTAGTGTCATCAGTTTTAACTACAAAATCACAAGCTTTAATTTTTCGAATGTTTTCTCTCCCTTCCGACAAAAGTAAAATAAAAGCTCAAACATTACTTTATTCAAAAGACCTCTTGGAATGTCCGGATTAAACACAATTGGGTGCTGATATAATTTCCTTAGATCGCCTGAAATAGAATGAAACACTAAGCATCAAAGCAGAATAAACGTTTACACGGTCAATCACAATCGTTTATTGTGATCGAAGATAAATAATATTCAGTGCCCTCTCTAACACTCTTATTCAAAACTATTTAATTGATAGGTCTACAATTTATTTATTTATTCATGTTTATGATAACTTTCAACATACTTTGCTCCCCGTAATTTATCTATTTATTTATTCATGTTTATGATAACTTTCAGCAAACATTGCTGCCCGTTATTTATTTACTTTCTCTCACAACTGTTCTTATGTGTCTCTTGTCGATTTGAGTAATAAACAACACTCGTCTATTTCATGTAATTAACAAGACTGTGTATTTATACGAGAACAAATAATTACAACACCACTGTCTATTGCAGACACTGACTTGGTCATTTTCTAGTTTTGTTGTGTTTTATTTTATTATGTATTTTTTATAGCTGTCGAATACACGATTAGCACCTTTGAAAGCTGGGTCTGTTATTATATCAAAGTGTCTCTCATGTTGGGGTTCTTGCAAATATCTTCTTATTCCTTGACGAATGGCACAAATACTGCTTTTGGAATACAAATCACCATCACGATTTCTAACGTTTGTATAAAAGTCTTTCAATAGTTCCGTTAATCTTCCAACATCTAACGTTTCAAATGCACCATTCCTTTTTTTGTCAGAACAGAACTGCCGGAGAATATTGACAGCACATTTGGTTAAACTAACAGTCTTTCGGCTCTGATGTTGTTCCAGAAAAGAATTAACATTCTCGTTTGCGAATCTCGAAACGCTCATTTTATTTCTATTTGTCTCCACATTTGCCATCTGCTCAGAAGAAAAGGGGAATCCCCTCGGGATTCTGTTTGCAATGCGTGCGCACTATTGCATGACTCCGGGCACTATGCTTGACTCCGGGCACTATGCTTTCATAGTCCCTATCAGTACAGCCAATGAGAATACGGGGATTTGTCACGTGATGTACTAATGCCCATTATGGACTTGAATTTGTTTCATTTTTACCATCCATCGGAGTTTAGGTGCAAACTCGCAATCTTTTTTATTCTAGTGTTGACTACTCGTTTAGGTGGCCTGCTCAAGTTGCCATGCAGCCAAAAACTTCCATTATTATATTGCTATGAAAGTGTTGCCCAGATGTGTTTGTCCTTGAGATCTCTTCTGGTAGGCTCCAGAAAACAAACAGTTCAAGTCATACAGTTACATAGAGATCATGAGTGATACCAGATCTTGCATTTGTATTTCGGAATTTATAAAGTCATTCTTTAATATTTGGTGTTGATGTTGTTTGAAATAAAGCATTACATTATAATGAACTTTTAAAAAAAATTTCACAGACTTGAATCATTCAGTAATTCCAGAACAATGTGGTAATATTAATTTTACTTTATTTTCAGGCATTGATTGATTCAAAGTTGATTCGTATTCTGCATAAACTGGAGCAAGTTTCATCTGACAAACACATTGGTACAATGGCAGAAAATCTGTTGGAAGCATTGAAAACACATGATGAAGTGAAGGCTAAGGTATGATATATACTTACGTTATTTATCCCAAGAACTGATACACCTTTTGTACTGACACACCCAAATTTTTAGCAAAAGTAATTTCCAAATCTGCTTTAATAACTGAGACAGTTAAAAATTATTTTTCCAAATTCATCCTAAATATTGACACAGCCTAAATGGGGTGGTTTAATGACTCATAGTGTTTGTTTTTGTATGTACATTTGGATGAAACAATGACCTTCTTATCAAACAAAGTTGAACTTTGTTGACACTTTCAATATGCTTATTAAAAAATACATATCAATGGTGTTTATTACTACTCACGCCAGAGAAATATCCATTGTTTAATGTGTACAAAGTAAGTTAAACTTAATTCAAATACAGTTGAAACTCCATTAACTCGAAGTCAGATATCTCAGAATAACCTAGATAACTCGAAGTTAGCCGTTGGTTGTGACCAAATGTACAATTAGTATTAATAAACACTCAGTAAGTCAAACATGAATATCTCTACTAACTTGAAGTAATTACCTGGTCCTAATTAATATATTTATATATTATATATTCATATTATTAATATATTTGGTTTACAACATCATTAAGGGGACCCGATGTAACATTGTGAAATCAAGTCCCATCCTCGTGAGAACCCCGGGAGGTGAAGCAGTGCTTGTTTACAGATCCACCACTGATCAGAATCTTTAGATACTTGGTATGCAGCATCCATAGGGGAGTCAGATACCAGTTTGTTAAAATTAAGTCCCTTTCTTTATATTTGGGCTCAAGACATGAACCTGAATTTTAACTTTGTACAAAATAAGAAGTACTCTTTAAAGAATCATCTTCTCCAGAACCACTAGTCAGAATCTTTTAATATTTGGTATGCAACATCCTTACAGGCATCAGATTCATGTTTGTTGGTCAAATCATGTCCCCAGTTAATATTTCTGCTCTCCATGGGAACCCTTATTTTAACTTAATGCAATACGAGAAAAAATCTTTAAAAATCTTCTTCATAACCAAAAGTCAGAAACTCTTGATATTTGGTATACAGCATCCTTAGGAAGGTCAGATCTAAGTTTGTTCAATCCACAACACAGGACATTTTTCTGCAAAAAATTCGGAGGTCACTTTTGAAGGGCACCACCATTGTTATCAACCTGCTAAACGCTTTTGTTGCAGGTGAAGGAGGAAGGGGTGAAACCTGACCCCCTATCACATGCTGTTGGACTCTTAGCCGACACAAGTCATTACTTGGATGTGAAGAGAAAAATGCTGTTTAAGCCAGAACTAAGTGAAGAATATAAATCTCTTTGCAATGAACGGGATCCCATTGGCACACAACTGTTTGGGGATGACCTGGTGCAAACTGTCAAAGACCTGTCTGAAACGAAGCGGCTCACCACCAGTGGTTACTAAGCCAAGAACAACAGTCAGACATCAGCCCTACCAACCCCGTATGGGCACATCTGGGCAGCACAGATTTCCTTTTTTAAGCCAGAGAACTGGGTGCCGCCAACGATATCCATACTCCAAGAACAACACATCAGCTGGGTTCCAGAACAAGGGCATGAATGCTTACAAAAACGACCGCAAGAAACAGTAACAAATAGCACAGCTGGCAGTAGTAACCCTGTATATAGCACAAATGTAAATACCTTTATAGCTGGAAATATTCTGTTTAAAAATATTATGTTGTAATCTTTTTTCAGCCTGTTGAACCTAAAGAAATTCGGTTTCAAGCTCATGAGAAATCAGCCATTCAAGCACAGATACATGATTTTGCAGATAAAGGAATCATTGAAAAATGTATAAAGGAAGATGGAGATTTATATCTAATAATTTTTTCCATCCTAAGAAATCTGAATCTTTTCGGCTAATTTTGAATTTGAAAAATTTCAACAAATTTCTAAAATATCAGCATTTTAAAATGGGTACATTGCAGTCTTGCATAGAATTGATGAGACCGAATTGCTTTATGGCTTCAGTTGACCTAACAGATGCATATTATTCAGCACAAAAGCTATAGAAAATATTTAAGGTTCAAGTATCATTCAACTTTCTATCAATTTACTATCCTACCGAATGGCCTGGCATGTGCACCTAGGGTGTTTACAAAATTGTTAAAACCTGTATTTGCAAAATTGAGGGCACAAGGTTTTCTATCGAGTGGTTATCTGGATGATTTCTTTTTAACAGCGAAAGAATGTAATAATTGTAAGCTTAATGTAGATGGCACTTGTGACCTGCTTCAGAAGCTTTGGTTTTATATTTCATATGAAAAATCAATTACAATACCCACACAGGTAATAGAACATTTGGGGTTTATACTCAATTCTAAGAACATCACAGTTTCTATCAGTACAGAAAAGAAAGAGAAATTAACAAATTTAGGGAGGGGCATTTTGGCTCTTTCTGCACCTTCCATTCGCCACATAGCCAAACTCATTGGTCTCATGGTCTCTTATTGTCCAGAAGTTGAATATGGAGCTTTACATTATCGACACTTGGAAATTGAGAAAAATGAAGCACTTGTGCATGCTAATGGTAATTTTGATGCTACATGTACACTATCTGAGGATGCCAAATGCGATATTACCTGGTGGTTAACAAATGCTTTCCAAAGCACCCGACATATTTCTCATGGTAATCCACAAATAATTATCCAAACAGATGCATCTGGCTCGGGCTGGGGTGTTGTTTGGAAAGATAGGACTGCAGGGGGCAGATGGATTTAGAGGAAGCAAAATTTCATATTAATTATTTAGAATTGAAAGCAGCATACTTTGGTTTGCAGGCCCTCTGTCACGAAATTTCTGATTCACATATACAGTTGCAGATAGATAATGTCACAGCTGTAGCTTATATCAATAACATGGGAGGGACCCATTCAAGTAACTGTAATTTTATGGCTAGAGAAATCTGGAACTGGTGTGTTCCCAAGAAAATTTGGCAACACATATTGCTGGTAAAATTAATGTGGAGGCTGACAGATTAAGCCGATTAACAAACAGTAGAATGGAATGGAAACTGGAGCCAAAAATATTTTAAGAGATTGTTAAGAAATGGGGCATACCCAATTTTGATATGTTTGCATCACGATTGAATTTCCAATTTGAACCATATGTTTCGTGGCAACCAGATCCAGGTGCTCTAGCTGTAAATGCCTTTGCTTTAAACTGGGCGAATAAATTTCTATATCTTTTTCCTTCATTTAGCCTTTTCCCACAAGCTCTCACAAAAGTAATGAATGACCAGAGCAAAGCGATTTTTATTGTTCCCTTTTGGGAAACACAAGTTTGGTTTCCAGTGTTGATATCACTGCTAATAGATCTGCCAGTTTTGCTGCCCAAGAAAAACATTTTGAAGCTGCCATTTAACCAAGCAATGAAACATTCACTCGAGGGAAAAATGATTTTGATGGCCTGTCTCTTATCAGGGAGAACATCAGACAGGAATTTCATCAGCAGCTCAAGATATCATCTTTTCATCACGGAGAAAAAGTTGCTTTTCACAATACAAAGTTATCTGGATAAATGGATCAGATTTTCCAAATAACAAAATTTCAATACCATGTCTCTGACTGAACAACGTCATTGAATTCTTAACACATCTTTTTCAAAGTGGATTACATTACAGTGCTATCAACACTGCACGTTCTGCATTATTGCAATTTATAAAATTTTCAGACTCAGAGTTTGTTGTGGGAGAACATCAGTTAATACGGCAATTTCTCAGAGGCATTTTTGTGAAAAGGCCTGTTTTAGCTAGATATAAAGATATCTGGGATGTAGATATTTTACTGACCTACTTGAAAAAATTGTTACCAGCGAAATGTTTAAGTTTGAAACAATTGACTCTAAAAACAGTTGTCTTATGCATGCTGGTTACTGGACAGAGATGTCAAACTATTACTTAAGGATTGTGACTACATGGTACGGGGAAGTGCTCTTATACGTTTCACATACATGACTTGATAAAACATTCAGCACCATGAAGAGTGCAACCTTCTCTAAAACTGCAATCTTTCCCAGCGGATAGACGCTTGTGTGTTGTCACATATTTAGATGCCTATATTAAACGAACGCAGCCTTTTCGTCAAGACAAGACGCTTTTTATTAGTTTTTGCAAACCTTATCAGTGGGTTTCAAAAGACAATGTAGCATGCTGGATCCAAACCATTATGCTTAAGGCAGGCATAAATTCTACAGTGTTCAAACCGCATAGTTTGTGTGCTGCTTCCACCAGTATAGCCTTGCACAGGACATGTGACATCAACACCATCATGTCATCGGCAGGATGGTCAAATTCATCAACATTTGCAAAGTTTTACTGCAAACCAATACAGAAATCAAAAGGATTTGCTGACTATATGTTGGCAGCAAAGTAGAGAGGTATGTGAATTCAGTTTGCTTTAGACCATTTACCTGTAAGAGTTGCATGTTTGATCAGACTCTCAGTTCGGTCTTGTGGGCTTTGAAGTCTCGCGTAGCCTCCTTAGGTCGGAATGGGAGGTAGAATTCAAAAATTAAACGAGACTTACCTGTATGGTAAGTTATGATTGGAATTCTACCGACTCGTGTAGACTAAGGAGGCTAAGCACCCACCCACGTTCTTTGACAAAAACGTTTACCCAACCCATCGATAGTGACCACAAGACCTCACGTGGTGAATAGGACGTCCATGTGCATGCGCTTATCGCATTTTGCCTCCTTAGTCTACATGAGTCAGTAGAATTCCAATCAAAACTCACCTTACAGGTAAGTCTCGTTCAATTTTTGAATTATATGTACTGAGACAAAGAGCCCTATAAATGTGGAGAATTCAGTGACTGTATTAGAAAACAAGATATTTTTATACTGTACCAATGACCCAGACTTAGCTGGTGCTAACTCTAACAAAACCAGGGCCAAACACAAATTTTGCCCCCCAATCCCCAAAATTTGCATCCAAAACAAAAAGAAATCATGTCCTAAAGGACCTCCATACTACGCCCCCACTGCGCATGCGCAGTGTCACGGACGTCCCGAAATTGGCGCCAATTATCATTCTCTGTTTGGCCCTTCATCAGTCAACATCTCGCTGATCTTTGTGCTTGTAAATCTCAGTTTAAAGGATGCCAGACACGTAATTTTTGGAGAAATGGTGATTCTAAGGAGGATATAGAAGGAGGAGAGGAAAAAGAAGTGACAAAAAATAATCAGGGCTGTACTTAAAATTTTTTGATGAAATTATGTTAAGTTGCCTATTTTCGAGGCATGGGCCTCTTGTTGTCATTCTTGCTAAATGTTGCACTGCTTATTCAGTGTTTCCTCTCCCCTAGCCTTCTAAAGTCCCCCCTTGCAATTCTCCCATGCTTTTGGCATATTTTTGAGAAAGTTCATTTCTAAAATTTTCCTGGGAGAGTTGCTTGGATACAGAATGTTTTCTGTTATTTTCCCCATAGTTACGTTTTCACCCATGGGTGTATAACGTTGTGTTCTGCATCTTCCATCTGATGTTCTGCAGATTCTCCTCTGGGAGTCTCTGTCTTGCATCAGATAGAGTGTAATTTTGATGACTGATTCCGGGCCAGTTTTGTCAGTGCCTGGAGTCATGTTTTCTGGTGTTTTACACTGTTTGTTTACATTGGCAACAGCCTTTTTTGAGGGGGGCTGTTTGCCTTTGGTGTAGTTTATCTCACTATAAGATACATTTATATTATCCGTAAGTGTCTCATTAATTATTTAATATAAATTTAAAATTTTTGACCACACTTTGCCATCGGATCCATCGGGGCTCAATGTTACTTTTCAGCAACTTGGGCTTCGCTGAAAAAATATTTTTTCAAAATTATTTTGATTTGCAATTGTTTTTTCATTTATTAATGGATCATGTTATTATGTATCTTTGTGTCAGGGGTTTGTGCGAGTAACTAGGACTTGTTGTTGACTTTTCACAATGAAAGGATATTGTTCAAATTGTAATGGGAAGAAATCTTCCTCTGACTTTCATGATCATTGTATTAATTGTAGTCAGTGTTCTCGCACTAATCCTAGTCCTATATGTCAACATTGGGATGATAAACATTGGAAACGTGTGTCACGGTATGTTGTTTCTGGAGAAAGGGCTATGCTGGCTCTTTCTCCGCAAGATCACTCTACTCTCTCAGTTTCTATTTCAGAGAAACAAGAACAGGGTGATGTTTCCATGTTATCTTCTACAAGTGTGCGTCCGTCGTCACAAATGAATTCAGATCTAGCGGCAAAAGTGCTCATGGAGATTAGACAAATGTCGTCCGCTAGCTCGCCTGGTGTAGCGTCCATTCACCGAATGGTTCGGCAGCCGGGTTCGTCCGATGCGGTCCAGGAGGAAATTTTGGGTGATGCGAGCACTATAAACATACTAGGTGCACACCCAGTGACGGCGGATAGTAAGCGAGAACGGAGGAAGCCTTTGAGTCCGGTTCCTAGCTCGTCCAGGTCCAGCCGGGCCGCGAGCGAGAGAGGCCCCTCTCTCGTACAACAACATCTGGGACCAGATGTTGTGGTACAAAATGTGTCGCAAGCGGAGCATACATCCGTCGCTCGGGACGCTCCGTTGTATAGGCAGTCCGCGGAGACTGCTAAGGCTTCTTCTTCTCATCAGCGCACACGACCGCACCTTGGCTGCGTGACCGCCGATATTTTACCAGCTTCGCCGATCAAGGATTCTTCGGCGACCAGGTCACACCATCCGGCAGCCAGGGATTCGAGACCGATGGACTCCGGACGTTCGCATAGAAAAAGTATGCGGGAGCCATCTGATGCGGAGCTGCCCTCGGCGAAGCAGCGAAAGACTGCGTCTCCGCAGGTCTCGACGCCGGACATTCTTGTGCAGATAGCACAGCTTATCGCAGCATCCCAGCAGCCGACAGATACGGTGTCGGATCGAGAATTATCTGACGGCGCTGGGTCGGTACGCTCCGCCGAAGCATCGGGGGCGGACGACCGGGAACATCATGAGGTCCGACCGGATGGTGAAAGGGATACGGATGATTTGGAGCTATCCCTTTCGGAACAACATAAAGCTGCCGTGGACTTCATCCGGCACTTTCTCCCTCAAGTTGTTCCGTCTGGCCAGACTGCTGCGGTTCCGGACAAGAGGATTATAGCGTCATTGGACTCTGAATTTTTTGAGCGGTTCAGGGACATCGCTCCCGAGTTTCCGTCGCAGTCCAATAATGTTGCAAGAACATTTGAATTATTGAACGACGCTATATTTAAACTTGCTTCCAAGACGGGGAAAGCAGGTTTCTTGTCCGCTAATACTCTCAATCTGCCTTTCATTAACGCAAGGAATAAATTCGACACGGCAGGACAGGGTATTCCGAGAGTTCCTCTGCGTATGGACGACGAGGCGGAAGACTTAGAGCTATCATTACCGTCGTCGGCTTCTATTCCAACCGCGGTGTTGGAAACAGCTATTGCGTCTAACAGAGCCAATTTAGATGCCTTATCTTACGCAGATCACCTTACTAAGGCATTATCACTGCGCCTTCAAGGGAAAGAGTTTCAGGATATACAATCCTCTTTAAGACTTCGTTCAAGGGCAGTAGCTTATTCCACGTGTAACTCCGCCCTTTCAGTGGCAAACCTGGAGTTGGTTAGACGTGACGCAGCCCTAGCTACATCCACACTCGTGGATTCTAAGGTGAAGAACTCTCTTAGAGTCGCTTCGGTCTCCGGAGAACTTCTCTTTGACGACAAGCTTTCTGCTATTTATGATAAAATTACAAAGAAAGCTTCGGATTCTCTGTTGTTCAAATCTGCTTCTAAGAAGTCGGATACAGCAGACAAGAATAAGACAGGCACTTCTGGGTCTAATGCACCCAAGAGAGGTTCCTATAGAGGTTCCGGTGCGTCCTCTTGGTCTTATTCGAGAGACCGTCAGGGTAGCGACTCTCGTTCGGGACGTCCTTCGGGCCGGGACAACCAGTCGGACGCCCCGAGGTCGACGGGGCGAGGTGCGGGTCGTGGAGGACGTGGTTTCTCATACCGCAGGCCTCGCAGGTCCAGGAGGTGATGGCTTAAACCTCTAACACGTACCGGTTGGCGGAAGGTTGTCGAGCTTTTCACAAGAATGGGCGTCGATTACGGACGACCCTTGGGTGAGAGGAGTGACTTCGGAAGGTCTAAAGATATCCTTCAAACGAAAGCCTCCATTAACTCGAAGTCCAAAGTGGACTCAACTTCCATCAAATCCGCAGAAAAGAGACGCTCTGTTATCAGAAGTGCAGTCTCTTTTAATGAAGAACGCGGTAGAGGTCGTAGAAAACCAGGAAACTCCGGGATTCTACAGCCATCTGTTTCTGGTTCCGAAACCAGACGGCTCGTTCCGTCCAGTCATAGATTTGAGCTGGATAAACAAGCTGATCGTCGCTCCGAAATTTTATATGGAGACGATTCGGTCGGTCAGAGCGAGTATTCGGGTGAACGATTATGCAAGAAGCATAGATCTCAAAGATGCGTACTTTCACGTCATGGTACATCCGACATTCCGAAAGTATCTACGCTTCGCAGTCCTAGGAGTGGTGTATCAATTCCGGGCGATGTGCTTCGGATTGAATCTAGCACCCTGGGCTTTCACTCGGGTAATGAACTTGGTAATGATCTATTTCCGAGCTCATTCGTCTGCGGTAACGTCGGCCTACCTGGACGACATTCTTCAGAGGTATGGCAACGAGTTAACGCTTCAGAACGATGTTCAGAATCTACTTCTATTTCTCCGACGTCTCGGTTTTATAGTAAACGAGGAGAAGTCAGATCTGGTGCCGTCCAAGTCATTCACTCATCTGGGAATGAGCTTCGAGATGCACAACAATCTCGTTCATCTGCCGTTAACCAGAACGAAATTAGTTAGTTGTTACGCTCGCTATTGTCTGCACGCAGACAAAGTCACAGCGAGAGAATTTATGAGACTGATAGGTCTGTGCGGAGCCGCTGCAGATCTCATTCCGATGGGGCGGTTACGCACACGTCCTCTCCAAATTTTCTTGACTCAGAATTGGAGTGTGAAAATTCATTCGCTCGACGTAGACGTTCTCTTGTCCGATCAAGTGAAACAAGAGATTCAGACTTGGGCAAACATTCAGTGGTTAACTCAGGGAGTTCCGCTGCAGTTGCCGGATCCGAGTTTTACCATTATGACGGATGCCAGTCAAACAGGTTGGGGTGCATCATTAATCCCAACGGATTCGAGATGCCAGGGTCTTTGGGATCCGCAATTCCTGTGCAAGCACATAAACATCAAGGAAATGATGTCAATTTGGCTTGCGTTACGTCATTGGATGGACATTATTCACAGTGCTCATGTCCAAATCCTATCCGACAATACGACAGTAGTGGCGTATATACGGAATCAGGGAGGCACTCATTCAGTTCCGTTGTTCAATCTAACGGAAAGAATCCTTCTGTTTGCGCTAGAACATCAGGTTCTTCTTTCGGTCCGTCACATACTGGGTCGTCTGAATGTGCTAGCAGACTCCCTTTCACGAAAGGGTCGCTTGTTGCCATCAGAGTGGACTCTCAACAAACAAGTATTCAATCAGATTTGCTACCAATGGAAACGGCCAATGATAGACTTATTTGCGACACATCTCAACAATCAGTTGCAGACGTATGTGTCTCCGTGTCCGGATCCAAGAGCATTTGCAGTAGACGCTCTGTCGATCCCTTGGGACGGAATGATAGGATATGCGTATCCTCCAGCGCCGTTAATTCAACAAATATTGCTAAAGATAAAACAATCTCAATGCAAGATTCTGTTGGTAGCATCTCTGTCGCCACAGAGACCGTGGATAAATCTACTCAGGTGTCTGTTGTGGTACCTACCGCGAAAGCTTCCTCCACGGGAGGATCTTCTTTCGCAGGGGAAATCGCGCCAACTCCATCACAACCCGCAAGGGCTCAACCTTCACGTTTTTCCGTTGTGCGGTCCTTCTTGCATGGCAAGCACTTTACAGGACGAGCAGTGGACGCGATTTCTAACTGTAGGAGGACCTCCTCTTCGCTAAACTATGCGGCTAAGTGGAAGGTTTTTCGTCGTTGGTGTAGGGATCATTCTGTAGATATATTCGATCCCTCTATACCAGACATTGCAAACTTTCTAGTATACTTGTTTGACGAAATCAAACTGCAGCCTGTTACTATTAAGGGTTATAGGTCTATGTTATCTGATACCTATGCACATCATGATAGTTTACAAATTGGATCTAATGTCTCTTTATCTAAGTTGGTTAGAAACTTCTCGATAAATAGACCCAGAACTCTTAGATTAATTCCTAAATGGAATTTAGCTTGGGTTCTTCTTAAATTGAAGGAAAAGCCATTTGAACCTCTTGGGACAGTAGATTTCAAATTCTTATCTTATAAGACAGCTTTTCTCTTAGCTTTCTCTTCTGCTAGAAGAGTCAGTGAGCTTCATGCACTGTCGGTGGATGATTCTCACTATCGTAGTGTCGGGAACACTATCACCTTCACTGCTAATGTGGGTTTTTTAGCTAAGAATCAGGCTCCTAATAAATATCCGGAACCTATTGTTATTAAGGCTCTTCCGTCTTCAGACGGGCGTAGGCCTTTACTCTCTCCTGTTAGAGCGTTACGTATCTATAAACAGAGATCTCAGTTTATCAGAAAGGGACGGAAACGTTTCTTTCTGTCTTTGATGCCTAATAGAAAGGACATTTCGGTCCATTCTATTGCTAGATGGATTCAATTAACTATCCGTACTGCTTATGAGAGTTTATCTTCTTCTCAGCAGTCTGTGCTTAAGATTTCCGCTCATGAAGTAAGAGCTCTTGCTACTTCTTGGGCTTATGCTAATAGTGTTGCTATTACAGATTTAATGAAGGCTGCTTATTGGTCTCAGCCATCCACATTCACGAATTTTTATCTCAGAAATATTGAGTCCATTTCTGGAGACCTGCATTGTTTAGGTCCGTTATCTGTTGCTCAGAATGTCGTCCACTAAACAGTTGCAACTATAGTTATGCAGGCTTTCTGTTCCGGCAGTGACTCTGTCCGGCTGCCCTCTTCGCTCTGGGCTATTTGACCCAGGGCAAGGGGAAGGGGGGGGGGGGGTGTTCCCTTAGGTCACCTGCTTTATAGTGAAAAGCAAGGGAATGCCTCCTCCAAGTCAGTATTTCTGAGTCGCTTCCGGGATGGTTTTAAAGTGTAATATTAATGTTAAAATTCATTCATGTCTTATTTTTAAAGTGTAGCTCGGTGTGAAGCATTTGTATATGTCAAGTGTCAAACGGGCTTTAATATACAATACTCGGACACTTTTAAATGACTATAAAGAGTCTCAATTCTCTGGACTACTTTATTTATTGGCTTACTTTAAAAATAATTAGTATAAGGGATATACTGGATGTTAATAGAGAACATGAATATTATTGTGCTCAATTATTAAGGGTATTGTATCTTTCTAATTTAATATTAAATAAGAAAGATACATGTAAAGCCTAATACTCTTTTTCTCCTTAAGGGGTTACCTCTTTATTATATAGTTGAGCTTATTGGATTTTCCTCTATGTCCTAGGCCCTCCAGCCTGTTTACTATTCAGCTAAGTCTGGGTCATTGGTCTGTATAAAAATGTTAAAAAATTTATAGTAATTTATATATTTTTTATACTTACCAATGACCCAGACGGGGATGGCCCTCCCAGGAGTTGGGAACTCTTGCCTCCCCGCTGAGTACATAGCGCTGACCAGGCACTGCCAGTAAGAATGATAATTGGCGCCAATTTCGGGACGTCCGTGACACTGCGCATGTGCAGTGGGGGCGTAGTATGGAGGTCCTTTAGGACATGATTTCTTTTTGTTTTGGATGCAAATTTTGGGGATTGGGGGGCAAAATTTGTGTTTGGCCCTGGTTTTGTTAGAGTTAGCACCAGCTAAGTCTGGGTCATTGGTAAGTATAAAAAATATATAAATTACTATAAATTTTTTAACTTTTTTTAATTTTATTAACAACCTTTTATTTCAAGTGCCAGCCAATGCTTTTCACAAAAATTGTCAATTTAGATTTTATTTTCCTCAGTTTTGGCCTGCAATACAAAGCGTATTACTACTCATTGAAATGGGCTCATTCCAGTGAGGGCTCCTTAGCTGTGTTTTTGATTAAAAAAATGAAAATGTTTTTTTGACAAGTGTCATCTAGTAGTTGTGTTTGGTAAAGGATTAACAAGAACTTACTCTTAATCTTTATGGGCCTGGACAAGTGCCCTGATTTGCTACTAGCCCACAGCCTCTATACATGCAGTGGCTTTGTGAATTTTAGTCAAGTCTTGGCTGCCTGTGAAGGCAGCCAAGACTTTACTGAAAACCACTGTCCAGGTAATATTTCCACTATCAGCAGGACCTCATGATAGCATGTTAAGGGCATCTGTTCTGAAGTCGGAAAAGTCAGAAGTAGGCCTCAAAGAGTTGAACCCATATTTTAATTAACTGGGAACATTTGTACTGAAGGCCTGGCAAATGCTTTGGTGTTTGATGGTTATGGGCAATTAACATGGTTATTCAAATAAGAGATATCCAATTAAATGGGCTCTTGCTATCTTATTTTTCATGTAAATATACAAGTATTGTGTCAGATCAGCTATAATTTCTGTTTTTAAATCCTTTTAACTCTTTTCAGATTGAAGATATCAGAAAACAAACTAAGTTAGAGAAAAAGAGATTAGCCATGGCAGTCCGCAAGAAACAACTTGGTGCTCTTGGAATGACTGTATGTGTACTCGTAACTTTTCAAATTTTAGTATTTTTATTTTGGCAAATATTTCGTAGTCATTCATGAATGTTTGAATGGAAATTCCTGCATTTCTTCATTTGTTTTCATCCATTGAAAAATATTTACCTGATTCTTTTCATGTTCATCTGTCTCCAGGAAAAAATTCTCAAGTTTGAACTTTAATTTGTATTTTTGGATTTGTAATAACTTGATTATTATTTGATGGATTGTCATAAAATTTGGTGTGCAGATTTCTCATTTTATGCCAAATGGTTTCTATGCACAATGAGGTTAGTTCAATCCCCGTCCGGGTTGACCCACGTTGTGTCCTTGGGCAAGGCACTTTATCCTGGTTGCCTACACATGGGGGCATGATGATGCCGTGTACTAAGACGTACTACACGATGATGGTGCACATGTCTTCAACCGCTGTAACCCTGATTGAGCGGTGCTTGAACAGAGTTAGAATGTTGAGGAGCTGACAGTTGCTCGTCTATGCTAAGTGGTTCTCTCTGGGTACTCTGGCTTCCTCCACCCATAAAACTGTCACGGTCATGATTATCCATTGTGCATAAGTATGTGACCTTAAACACCAATAAATAAATAAAATAAATAGCAGTGAAGTTGCTTGTAGATTTAATGAAAGAATTGTTATGCTCCTTTGTATGTCAAAACAACCACAAATTGGACTTTTATTTCTGTAAGTATAAACAACTGGTATAAAATACCCAAGGGAGGCTGAATACTGGCGCCGACCTATGCAAAAATTATAGCCTGACTGGTTTCATTTGTGTGTGAACAACTTATATAAAATACCCAAGGGAGGCTGAATACTGGCACTAACCCATGTAAAAAATAAATTGTAGTCTGACTGGTTTTGTTCATGTGTGTACGTGGATTTTCGCTCTCCAAACTCTCAATGCAATCGGCATTAATAGGAAGGATTTTTAATCCGTTTTTTATTTCTGTAAATATGCAATTATCTGATTGGTTGTCCTTAACTGGTAGAGTGCTAAATTATTTTTGGCCATCAAATCTTGTACACATGTCTTTGCCTTGTTACGATTTATGGGAGAGTGCCTATGGGCACTCTCCCATAAATTGTAACAAGGCAAACCCTTACAGACTAAATGATATCACTTCAAAGATAATACAAAGCACATCCACTGAACATGAGCCTTCAATCTACTTTAGAATAAAGCCCGAATATGGGCTTCCAGCACTCTACCCGTTAAAACTTTGTATGCTTGTATGATATGTTTCATCACATAGTTTGAGGGTATACTGGTATGGTTGCACTAGAATGAGAGATACCCAACTTGGAGGGTGTGGGGTGGCTCATTGATTAGTGCATTGGGCTTTAAACTGAATAGTTAATATTTCTATCATGATCCTCGCTATCTGCGTTGTGTCCTTCGGCAAGACATTTAATCTGGATTGCCCATGTTGGGGCACACTGGCGCTGCGTACTAAGAGGCACTTGCCTTCAGCCACTGCTGTCTCTGCTTGGGCCGGTCAAGTTGGAGAGTTTGACAGTTGCATGCTTGATGGTTCTTTCTGGGTACTTTGGCTTCCTCGACCCTTAAAACTCTCTGACAAGATTATGCCCTGGCTGTTGAAAGTGTTTATAAACCCCAATAAACAAACTGATTAAGAAGGTGGCTTATGGAAGGGATAAAATAATCAAAATTTAGCAGCCTCAGAAAAAACCTCTTGTTTTAAAAATATTTTAGAATATTTAGAAACAAAGGAAGGAGGTACAAACAGAGAGGCATATAATAACACAAATGGTGTAGCCTTTTGTTGTAAATAATTTCCTAATGCTCAGTCAAGACTAAGATTCTTATGTTTGCAGCCAAGTCATTTTAACCCATTAGTTAACAATTTTCTTCTTTTTTTTTTATCCAAATATTGCTTTTGCCCTCACTTGGAGACCTGTATATTGCAGAAGTAGATTATATGCTATGGTTTGGATGGAACAAATTAAATGTTTCTGCTATTTGAGAGTACATGTGTTCCTGCCAACTGAAAATTGTGTTCAGATTTTTAGCTTAACTTAACAAAGTCAAGATAAGCTATTTCCATCACACATTCGGAAGTCTGTGAGTCATTTTCCTTTAGCACACCCCGTATTTCTTGTCCAATCGTCATGAAATTTCATATGCAGGTTTGAGGTCATGTCTAGATGAGAACGTCCCCTTTTGGTCACGATTGGTCAACCGTGATGGCTCTCCGAGCCCAAAACCTGAAAACATTTAGCACAGGTCATATTTAAGAAGGGATATCATTGTAACTTGGTAGGATGACTCCGCCGCTCGGGACGCTCCGTCTAGTCTGCAGCCAGGGTCGGCTTCAGTCACATCTTCCTCCACCACATTATTAAAGCACGCACGACCGCAGGCTAGCTATCCGACTTCAGATATCCAGTCAGCTGCACAGACCGAGCCATTCTTCACCCCTGAAGTCGGACCTCTGATAGCTAGCAATCCGAGACATCTGTCAACGGGATGCTCGGAGAAGAGATCTATCTTCAGATCTTCGTCCCAGGAGCAGCAGGTGGTGGAAAAAACAGAAGACCACTGCTCCTCAAGCCTCGGGAATGGACTTGCTGTCGAAGTTGCGCAGCTATTAGCAGCATCCTAGCTAATGCAAGAGCAGACTCCAGTGTTGAGCTGTCAGACGGTGCTGAGTCAGTCCGGTCAATTGTGCATGTAGAAGAAGCCAGAAGTTTCTCTACAGGACGCTCGGCTAGATCTGGGGTCAGATCTCTGTTTGGAGAACCCTCTCCGTCCCATTAACAGTCGGGGTCGACTGTGTCTGTTGTGAGAAATCATATTGAGTCAGAACACACGTCAAACGTTCCTTCCACACTGTAGCTGGGGCCGGCGGCAGTTATGGCTTCTTCTGCTTATATGGAAAGCAATGAAAGAGGATTAGTCTAGAAGTTTCTAAGCAGGATACACTGTGAGATCTGGGGACAGATCCTGAGTGCAGAACGGTTTTTTTGTCCCGTTAACAGTCGGGGACGACTGTTTTGTGTTGTAAGAAACTTCATTGAGGGGGAGCATCCGTCCTATGTGATGAGTCGGGATGCTTCTTCCGCACTTCAGTCGGTGTCGGCTGTGGTTACGGCTTCCTCTGCTTCGATGGATATGCACGATAAGGGATAGATGCTTACAAGTTTCTAACGGAACGCTCGGCGAGGTCTGGTGCAGACTGCGAGCTGGAGAACTTTCTCCTTTCCGTCGGCATTCGGGGTCAATTGTTTTTGGGCGATAAACTTTAGTGAGTTGGGGCGCCTTTTCACGCTTGCGGTTCGGGACGCTTCTTCCACACTGCAGCCAGATTCGGTGGCAGCTATGGTATCTTCCCTTGCTTCATTAATGAAGCGCGTTAATCACAGACTAGCTATCTGACTTCGCAGGATCGGGTTGATATCAAGTTGTTTGAGACTAGTACTACCGTTTAACAGACTCCGATGGTGAGCTGTCAGATGGTGCTGCGTTGGTTCAGTCATCCATTCAGTCGGATGAAATTGACCATATTTATGGATGGAACATTTTTCTGGTGAGTCTCCATCTCTCACAGAAGGGCACTTTAAGACTATGAAAAGTCTTAAGCTCTTAAGAATGTTGTTCCATCTGAATATAAGTCTGTGTTAGATGAGCAGGCAAGGGATGCAAATATGTCCCTACCTTCGTCATTTAATATATGCTCGGAAATAATGGAATGTGCTATTTCATTGAAAAGAGCAAATCTGGCTGCAATGTTCTAAGCAGATCACCTTACCATAGCTATGGCGCAACGTCTCAATGGAAAGAAATATGAGGATGTGGTTCCTCGCAAAGAGTTCTTTCCAGGGCAGTCATGTATGCCACGTACAACTCTGCACTGACAGTGAATTTGGAGTTGGGAAGACGTGATGCTGCCCTGGCGTCGTCATCACTTATAGATGACAAGGTGAAAAGCTCTCCCTGAGTCGCTCCGGTTACCAGAAATATACTATTTGACGACAAGCTTGCTTTGATATATGAGCAGGCTACAAGAAGCTTCCAGTGCTCTGCTATTGAAGTCGCTGTCTCATCAACACACTTCAGCAGACTGGTGTAAGTGAGGCCATTCTGCTTCTAAGAAAGCATCATGAGAATGTCTCGCGGGGGTACAATAACTCTCTTATATTTACTCTGGAAGTCGTCATGATAATGACCCGGAGAAAGGGGCATAGGTCTGATCAAGGCTATGGATCAGACCCTCCTAGGCCGACGATTAACGGTAGGTTATCATCTTCACGAGAAACTGGACGTTAATCACAGAAGTTCCTTTCAAAGAGAGTCTCTTCTAGTGGAAGTAAAGACTCTCTTATTGAAGGGAACAATTGAGATCGACGAGACAAGCTTCTTCGCGGGGAGGACGTAGTTTCTCTTCCTGTAAGCACTGTAAGTCGTACAGGTGATGGACATGACCTCTGTTGCTTGCCAATTGACAGAAGATTATCAACTTCACGAGAAACAGGATGTTATTCATGGAAGTTCCTTTCAAAGAGAGTCACTCCTAGTGGAGGTAAAGGCTCTCTCATTGAAGGGAACAATTGAAGTCGTCGAGAATAGATTTTGGTTGCTTGCCACTTGGCCGTAGGTTATCAACCTCGCAAAAAGTGGATAAATTGCGGAAGATCAGTGGATGAGAATGTAGTCTCGGCAGGCCTGCGACTATCAACCCAAGCAAGCTCCACTTACAAAAATACTTGCTAGACAAATATTCCAAGAGAGGCTTTCCTTCTGGAGGTATAAGCTTTCCTATTGAAGAAAAGCATTAGACGTTGTTGCAATTATTCTCCAGTTTTTTATTATAACCTGTTTCTCGGCCTGAATCCGGATGGATAGTGCATAGATAGCCTGAGATATGCCTTGGCGTCAAGACAATTCTGTCATTGTGGATGCAATAGTAGCCTCATGTACGGTTACTGCGGTCTTTTGGGTTTGGCTCTGTCTGCTGTCTTTTGGGAATAAAACCGAAAAAGATACTGTGCTTTTCGCTTTGTTTTTCCTAGGTGTCATAGACTTGAGTCTTACTGTTGCACCATAGTAGCCTAGCTAAAATCATGGGTGAGATTTTTTCAGTATTATGCAGTGGCATTACTGAATTGATTATCTCTTGGTACTGCGGTCTCTTTGGGAATTCAGGGCTGTTTATATAGCGGCTCTTTATTCTCTACCTTGCGTGATGATAATTGTAAGTCTCCATTAAGTGAGCTTTCAGGGTCGCAACTTACACCGATATATCTGTCTTCACCAAGATGAAGATTAAAAACTATGGCTAGCATTGTAAGTCTCCTTAGTGAGCTTATAGGGCCTCAGTTATCAGCTTTTAATGGTCTTCACGTACAGGAAGACCATTAGCTGCTTCAGCTAGGCTGAGTTAGTTGTCCTATCAGACATGATACCATTTGTTAGAGGAGGTTATTCGCTTCAAACCAGTATGGTTTGGTGTGAGTTATTATGTTATTACGTTGTATTTGTTCATCACGTCCTTCTCCACCCTTAGTGGCATTATGGAGTCAATCAGACGTGAGGGTGTCTTGCGGTTCCAATACTATTTGATGACTAACACAAGAACGATTCAAGTAATGCGGGTGGGGGTGGGGGGGGGGGGGGGAGCGGGTGTGGGGGGGGGGGGTCGATATGATGTCGAACCCCCTCCCCACCTCCAATGTGTTAACAGGCGATTACCGGGCAAAATGTAGTTTTCTTCCCGTAAGTCTTGTATGCATTTAAGTATTTACATGCATTTCATGACTTCTTGATTGGCAGCTGGGTCATGTTCTGTGGCGACCTCATGGGCACATCCACTTTTTAGTTGGTTGATTTCCTGTGGTTGTTCGTCTATATGTCATATACGCTCGCCTCTTTGTTTTTGAAGAATTTTCCTTCAAAAAGGTAGGGAGGGGGGGGATTTTTCAAATCTCCCCCGGCTTGGTAAGTGTGTAACTATGATGAGTGAAGCTGTTTTGTCTGTAGATTATATCCTGGAAACAGCTTGTGTATTATTGTATATGGCATATGTTTGTGGGGGGTTAATCTCTCGCTTTCAAATACGCCATCCTAATTTTTAGGGCTTAGTCCGGACTAGCCTTAAAATTGGGAACTTGTTACATCTAATTAGCATAGTCATTCATGCTAAGAATACGGAATTACTTGAATTTGGCTCCTTATTTCTGATATGTCTTCTCTATTACTATATAGAGAGACATACATGCAATTCCATTTTAATTTAATTTCCTTTCACCTTGGATTGCAGGCTTGGGAACTATGTTGGTCTACTAATTCTGAAGTCCTAGGCCCTCTGCCTTTTTATGATTCAGCTAGTCTGGTCATTGGTTTTATGTATAAAAATATGATGAATTTAAAGTACTTTGTATATTTTTAGCTCAACTTGACAAAGTCAAGCTGAGCTATTGCCATCACTTCCAGGCTTGGCAATTTCAGGAGAGCGATTTTTTAGCTCTCCTTACTGCCCTCCTGAAAGAATTAAGGAGAGCGAAAAATTGCCCTCCTAAATATTTTGGTCTGGAATGATTGAGATTACATGTATTATGCTCACATTAAATTTTTGTTGTAAAGCAAAAATGTAATTTAACTTCGAAGTCACATAACATCACGTAATTTCATTTTGAAAGTGGTTTAGTGGTAAAAGGTAATGGCTGCAACCATACCCAAACACAGTTGCAATCATTTGAAGCAAAATGGGTCACAGCAATATTTTTTTTTCTGTCAGTTTCAAGTTCAACAACTGACATCACAGTTTGAGGGGTAATTATTCAAGGAATATTGACACTATAATATACTACCATTACTACTATCCTGTCACTTGAAGCACTTGCACCAGGATGTGACTGTAGATTCAAGCAGACCTGTTGTACAAGAAAGTCATACGCCTACCACTACCACCTTCAACCCCCCCCCCCCCTTGGGGGGTTGAAGGTGGTAGTGGTAGGCGTATGACTTTCTTGGACAACAGGTCTGGGTACACACACAGGTCTTGTCAAGTGTGTGTTCGGTTGTTGAGTGAGACATATAGATATCTAAGAGATTTCGCTTTACCTTAGTAAAGTTAATAAAATCACTGATGTAGTCTGTTGGTTTCAGTTTCAATGAGTTCGTTCAAATTGATACTTAAAATGCTGTGTAAAGCTAATTGCTCTCCTAAGCAGATTGAGGAGAGCGATTTTTTGCCCTCCTGCATTTTTCAGAATACCAGGCCTGCACTTCTCGTCCGTCGGCGTACGTACGTACGTAATTTAGTACGTTAGTACGTACGTACGTTAGTATGTTAGTACGTTAGTACGTACATCCACAATTTCCTTTGGCACACCTCACAGGTTGCATTTATGATCAGATTACTTTGAAACTGGGCATGCTTGTTTGGGGTGACCTTTAGATGGGAGCTATCGATTTTCTTCAATTTCCATCGAAAAATGTTGCCGCGGCCAACGTTCGTAGAACTTAGTTTAGTCAGACCTCAATATTTCCCTTTGGCACACCCTACAGGGCACATTTATGATCAGATTGCTTTGAAACCTGGTATGCTTGTTTGGGGAGACCTCTAGATGGGTGCTATCGATTTTCTTCAATTTCTGTCAAAAAATGTTGCCGCGGCCAACGTTCTTAGAACTTACTTAGTTTAGTCAGAAGACTCAATATTTCCCTTTGGCACACCCTACAGGGTACATTTATGATCGGATTGCTTTGAAACCTGGCATGCTTGTTTGGGGTGACCTCTAGATGGGTGCTATCGATTTTCTTCAATTTCCGTAAAAAAATGTTGCCGCGGCCAACGTTCTTAGAACTTAGTTTAGTCAAATCACAATATTTCCCTTTGGCACACCCTACAGGGCACATTTATGATTTGATTGCTTTGAAACCTGGTATGCTTATTTAGGGTGACCTCTAGATGGGAGCTATCGATTTTCTTCAATTTCCGGCAAAAAATGTTGCCACGGCCAACGTTCGTAGAACTTAGTTTAGTCTGACCTCAATATTTTCCTTTGGCACACCCTACAGGGCCCATTTATGATCAGATTGCTTTGAAACCTGGTATGCTTGTTTGGGGAGACCTCTAGATGGGAGCTATCGATTTTCTGCAATTTCTGTCAAAAAATGTTGCCGCGGCCAACGTTCTTAGAACTTAGTTTAGTCAGAAGACTCAATATTTCCCTTTGGCACACCCTACAGGGCACATTTATGATCGGATTGCTTTGAAACCTTTCATGCTTGTTTGGGGTGACCTCTAGATGGGAGCTATCGATTTTCTTCAATTTCCATCAAAAAATGTTGCCGCAGCCAACATTCTTAGAACTTAGTTTAGTCAGACCACAATATTTCCCTTTGGCTCACCCTACAGGGCACATTTATGATTAGATTGCTTTGAAACCTGGTATGCTTATTTACGGTGACCTCTAGATGGGAGCTATCGATTTTCTTCCATTTCCGTCAAAAAATGTTGCCACGGCCAACGTTCTTAGAATTTAGTCTAGTCAGACCACAATATTTCCCTTTTATACACCCTACAGGGCACATTTATGATCGGATTGCTTTGAAACCTGGCATGCTTGTTTGGGGAGGCCTCTAGATGGGAGCTATCGATTTTCTTCGGTTTCTGTCAAAAAATGTTGCCACCGGCAAAAAAAATGACATTGGCACCAATGATCTTCAATTTTGCCATTTCATGTATAACTTACCAAGTTCAAGTTTGTCAAGTTGAGCTACAGTGTCATTGACACTTTCATTTATACTTACCAATGGCCCAGATGGGTATGGTCCTCCCATGAGTGGGCACTCATTCCTCCCCACTGAGTTATTATGTAGTACTCACTTCTACAAAGAATGATGTTGGTGCCAATTCCGGTCACTTCCTGATGGCTGCACATGCACAGAGAGTAAAAGTATGGAGGACCAGATAGGACTTTTATTTGGGGGATTGGGGGGTTCAATATTTGAGTTTGGCCCTTGATAACTTTGAGTTTGCACCAGCTAGTCTGGACCATTTGTAAGTACAAAAAATATACAAATTACTTTAAATTTATCATTTTTATTGAAGACAAAGCATACAGGGAACAGAAATTAACATATTCTCAATTATCAGAATTCTTCTCGTATTTCATAATCTTTTCATAAACATTGAACATTATCCTTTTCATCAAACAGAACACATAGTCAAGTTAAGCTGCAGTGTGATTGACACTTTCATTAATCTTTATGCAAAAAGTGTTTGGGGGAAATATACAAGAATGCATTTCATTATATAATTTGGAATCAATTCCCTGATTTTTTTTTTTACATTTATGACAAAATATAAAGCAGAAGTGACTGGATGCCTCTTGCTCAAAAACATTCTGGCATTCAACCAATATTAAAGGAATGAAACATATAAATCTTAAGGACCTAAAAAAAAACCTTTTTGACAGTGTACACCCTGTGGCTTTGTAATTGTTTCTTGGCTGTCTAGACATGTCTGGATACAACTGTCAAGTTACATTAAATGTATCACAAGTTTACCTAAAAACGGCATGTTGGGGTACCTGTTTTGTTGCAGAAACAATTATTAAAGTCAGAATTAGGCTTTTAAAGGTTAAGGATAGGGGTTATGTTTATTTTTTTTTTCAGACAAATGAGAAGGGTCAAGTTACGGTGAAAAGTTCTGTCCTGAAACAGATGGAAGATTTGAAAGAAGAGACAGGGTTGACATGTTGCATTTGTAGAGAGGGTTATAGGTACCTTCCTACAAAGGTGAGAATTTTTTTTTGTCTCATAATTTTCTTTAATAACCCATTCAACTAAAAATGGGAAATCTCCACCCAGATTGTTTACGAATTAAACTGTTAAAAAAAAGAATTTTCAGAAAAGTTCCACAAAACCATATCAATTTTGGAATGAGCTCATCATGTGTGCGTTGGGTAAAAGGTTAGCCCTTTAACTAACATGATTTGAAGATAATGTATGATGAGGGGGCAGATACAAGTGTGTTAAGCTAAGACCCTCGGTTCAGATTTGGGCTCAATACAGGAGCACAAATCTTAACTTAGGGCAATATAGGGAATAAGCTTCCTACAGGAGCCCAAATTTAAACTTGGTGCAATATGAGGAAATTTCTTTAAAAATCTTCTTCTTCAGATCCACAAGTCAGATTGCTTTCGGATTTGGTCTACAACATCTCTAGGAGGGTCAGGTTCAAGTTTTTTCAAATCAGGTTCCTCGGTTAATATTTGGGCTCTCTGTTAGAGCCCAAATTTTAACTTATTGCAAAATGAGGAAATTTGTTTAAAAATCTCCTCCAGAACCATCAATTAGAATCTTTTGATATTTGGTATACAACATATCTAGGGAGGCCAGATTCAAGTTTGTTCAAATCGAGTCCCTGGCTCATATTTGGACTCCCTATGGGAACCTAAATTTGAACTTGGTGCAATAAGAGGAAATTTCATTAAAAAATCATCTTCAGATCCACGAATCAGAATGCTTTCATATTATTTGGTATACAACATCTTTGTGGGATTGGGGGGGGGGGGGGGGGGGGGGGGGGGGTGGTCAGATTGAAGTTTGTTCAAATCGGGCCCCAGGGTTAATATTTGGGCTCTCTAACTCAGTGCAATATGAGGAGATTTCTTTAAAAGTCTTATTCTTCCGGATCCACGAGTAAGAATCCTTTCATATTTGGTATATAACATCTCTAGGGAGATCAGATTCAAGTTTGTTCAATTCAAAGTCCCTGGCTTAATATTTGGGACTTCTATGGTAAGGGGGGGGGGGGGGGGGTCATGTTAGGTTCAAGGTTGTTCATAACCATTCCTTAGTGTTTTTCCATAAAATTTGACTTTCAAACTGCAGTGACATAACAACTTTTGGAAGTTTGGCAGTGCTTGTCTATAGCTGATAAAATTGGTAGCAGTCAGGAAGCCTTGGCAGATTAGACTTGCTTAGAAAAAAACTGCAACGGTTCTCAGTATGCAACTTGTGAGTTTAACCAGAGACTGCAGGATGGGGGTACCTGTTCTGTTGCAGTAAAATGTGATCAATGTTGAAATTAGGCCTTAAATGTTAAACTTAATAATTTATGCCAAAGAAATGCAGAGCATAATTAGTATTGAGAATAAGTTGAATGACAGCTTTTCCAACCAGCCAAATCAGTAACCAAATGTGAACCAGCACTACTCATCGGAATAAAATTGATGTCCTCATTCACATTAAGGATCATAAGATATGTTTTAGAAGCAAAAAAAAACTCAAGAGTTTGAATGGTGATTTTGAGGATAGCAAAAGGAAGATTAAACCAAATTGTTAGTTGAATGTCAGAAAACCCCAAAATCAAGTTGCAAAATTTTCCCTCAATGCAACTAGGAATTGAATCAATTTAGTCTTGTTTGACAGAGGTCATTAGTCTCTGCCAAACACATTGAATTGGTTAATTTCCTAGTTGCATTATGTTATAAAACTTGTAGGTTGAAATTTTGATGTATTTCCAAGTTGCATTATGTGATAAAATTTGTAGGTTGAAATTTTGATATTTTTATACTGTACCAATGACCCAGACATAGCTGGTGCTAACTCTTAAAATATAGGGCCAAACACAAATTTTGCCCCCCAATCCCCAAAATTTGCATCTAAAACTAAAGAAAACATGTCCTGAAAGGCCCTCCACACTTCGCCCCTACTGCGCATGTGCAGTGTCAAGGACGTTCCGAAATTGGCGCCATTAATCATTCTAAGTTTGGCCCTTCATCAGTTAACATCTGACTGATCTTTGTGCTTATAAATCTCAGTTTAAATGATGCCAGACACATAAATATTAGTGAAATGGTGATTCTAAGGAGGATATAGAAGGAGGAGAGGAAAAGAATGTGTGACAGAATATTATCAGGGCTGTAACTTAAAATTTTTTAATGAAATTATGTTAAGTTACCTATTTTCAAGGCAGCAGCCATTTTGTTGTCATTCTGATTATTTAGTTACACTGTTTTTTTTAAGTGTTTTCCTCTCTCCCTGTCCTTTAAGTTCCCCCTTGCTATTCTCCCATGCTTTTGGCATAGTTTTTGTAATTATTATTACTAAATTTTCTTGGGAGTTTTAGCTGAATAACAGAATGAATTCTGTTCTTTCCCCATGTTTACGTCTTCACCTACGGGTGGTTAGGCGTTGTGTTCTGCATCTACCATCTGATGTTCTGCAGTTTCTTCCCTGGAAGTCTCTGTTTTGCATCAGATAGTGTATTTTTGGTAACTGATTTCGGGCCTGGGTGCCTGGAGTCTTATTTTAGTGTTTTTACACTCATTGTTTACATTTACAACAGCCCTCTGTGTGAGGGGGGGATTTCTAAAAAATAATATCTTGATGTTATTTTAATCATAACTAGATACATTATTATTGTTCGTAAGTGTTGAATAAATTGTTTTAAATATTTTTAAAATTTTTGTCCACACTTAGGCTTGGGATCCATTGGGGCTCAACGTTACTTTTCAGAAACTTGGGCTGTTCTGAAAAAATATTTTTTCAAAATATTTTGATTTCAATTATTTTTTCTATATTAATGGATCATATTATTATTATGTATTTTGATTGCCAGGGGTTAGTGCGAGTACCAGGACTTGTTTTCTTTTCACATTGAAAGGATATTGATCAATTGTTTTAAGAGGAAGTCTTCCTCTGACTTTATTATCATTCTATATGTGGTCAGTGTACTCGCATTAACTCCTGTTCTGTATCGTATGATTTCGATGACAATATGGGAAGCGTATGTCACGGTATGTTGTTGGGGATTTGGACACTTCGGTCCTTTCCCCGCAGGGTCACTCTACTTTATCAATTTCTATTTCAGACGATCAAGATTAGGGTGATGTATCTGTGATGTCTTCCAACAGTGTGCCTCCGTCGTCACAATTAATGAAGGGCTAGCGGAAAAGTGCTCATGTAAATACGCCAATTGCCTAAGAGGACCCTAGTAGGTTCGACGGCCTTTGACGTCCGCTAGCTCGCCCGGTGTAGCGTCCATTCACCGAATGGTTCGGCAGCCGGGTTCGTCCGTTGCGGTCTAGAAGGAATTTTGGGGTGATGCGAGCACTATAAATTAACCTAATGCACACCCAGTGACGGCGGATCGGAGGGAGAATGCAGGAAGCCTTTTAGTCCGGTTCATAGCTCGTTCCGGTCCATCCGGACGGCAAGCGAGAGAGGCCCCTCTCTCGTTCAGCAACATCTGGCCCCAGATGTTGTGGTACAAAATGTGTCGTAAGCGGAGCATACGTCCGTCGCTCAGGACGCTCCGTTGTATAGGCAGTCCGCTGAGACTGCTAAGGCTTCCTCTTCTCGTCAGCGCACACGACCGCACCTTGGCTGCGTGACCGCCGATATATTACCAGCTTCGCCGATCAAGGATTCTTCGGCGACCAGGTCACACCATCCGGTAGCCAGGGACACGAGGCCTGCAGACTCCTGACGTTCGCATAGGAAGTGTGCGGGAGTCAACGTACACGGAGCTTCCAGCATCAACTGAATCTGTCGCATATATTTTATCCGACGATGCTGGGTCGGGACGCTCTGCGGAAGCGGGTACGGACGTCCGATAGTTTCATTCGGTCCGACGGGATACCGAAAGGGATTCGGAGGATTTCGAGCTTTCCCTTTCGAAACAACATATGCTGTTGTGTATGTCATCTGACTTGGTCTTCTACAGCTTCTTTCGTCGGACCAGAATGCTGCGATGCCGGATAAGAAACTGATAGCGTCGGTGGACTTAGAAATTTTTGGTTCGGTTCAGGGACATCGTCCCTCAGTTCCGACATAGTCCAATAATATCACACAAACTTTCGAATTATTGAACGACGCTATATATATTATTATTTTATGCTTGCTAACCAAGCATTTCTGGTTTCTTGTTCGAAGAGTTATGGAGATGTCTTTCAAAAGTGTGCCTCTGTCGTCATAGTTAATGAAGAGTTAGCGGCAATAAGTGCTCATGGAATATGTCTATCGCCTACGGAGTGACATTCGCTAGCTCACCCGGTGTAGCGTACATTCATCGAATGGTTCGGCTGCCGGGTTCGTCCGTTGCGGTCTAGGAAGGAGATTTGGGTGATGCGAGCACTTTAATTACTTTAGTACTCACCCAGTGACGGCAGATTGAGGACAGATCGGAGGAAGCCTGTTAGTCCGGTTCCTGGCTTGTCCAGGTCCATCCGGGCTGTGAGCGAGAGAGGTCCCTCTCTCGCCCAACAACATAGGGGACCGCATGTTGTGGTTCAGATATTTTACATTCGGAGCATATGTCCGTTGGTCGGGACGCTCCGTTATATTGACAGTCCGAGAGACTGTCTTTAATGCTTCCTCATCCTCACAGCAGGGCACACGACCGCACATTGGCTACGTGACCTCGAGTATCCGATCAGTTTCGGCATTCAGTGATTCCACGGCGAATAGGTCGCGCCATCCGGTAGCCAAGGGACACGAGGCCTATACACTCCGTTCGCTCGCATATTGGTAGTATGCACGGGGTAACGATCACGGAGCTTCCAGCGGCAATGCATCGTAAGACCGCTTCTCCTCAGGCCTCAGTGACGGACGTGCTATCCGAGTTAGCACAGTTGTTTCGCAGCATCCCAGCAATTGACAGTTTCTCGGTCGAATCAGGAATTATCCGACGGCGCTGGGTCGGTGCGGTCCGCGGTTGCATCAGGTACGGACGACCGAACGCTTTATAGGGTCCGACAGGATGGCGAAAGGGATTCGAAAGATTTCGAGTTTTCCCTTTAGTAGTATCGGAAGATGCCTTTCATATCTTCTGGCATTATCTTCCAGTGATTATTATTTCGGACTTCATTGCTGCGATCTTGGATAAGAGACTTATAGCGTCATTGGACTCGGATTTTTCGATCGGTTCAGGGACATTGTCCCTGACTTACCGACGCAGTCCAATATTGTTATTACAACATGTGTTTTATTTTTCGACGCTATATATATAGATATACAAGCCTGCTACTAAGCATGATAGTTTAGTTTCTTGTCCGCGTTGCTCATTTCTGCCATTTTATCATTTATTCAAATAGTTTATTTTGGCAGAGCAGGGCATACCGAGAGTTCATATGCGTCTAGACGGTGTGATTAAAGACTGCATATATTCTTTTTCGCCGTTTATGTCTTTTCCAATTTCAATGTTGGGAACGACATTATGTATAGTAGACTTAACTTAGACGCTTTATTATACGTAATCTGCCTTACTGAGGCGTTATCATTACGTCTTCAAGAAAAGATTTACGGGATATTATTTTCAATGTAATTTCTTTTGAGGGCAGTAGTTTGTTCACGTATAACTCCGCCCTTCAGTGGCTGATTGGAGTTAGTTAGACGTGACGCAGCCCTAGCTACATCCACACGCGTGGATAGTAAGGTTAAGAACTCTCTCAGAGTCGCTTCGTTCTCGGAGGAGCTTCTCTTCGACGGCAACTTTTCGGCAATCCATGAATTGCTCGATTTACACGTTCTCTTGTCTATCTAGTGTTACAAGAGATTCAGACTGGGGCAAACATTCGGTGGTTGACTCAGAGAGTGCCGCCGCAGTTGCCGGACCCGAGTGTGGCTGTTATGACGGTTGCCAGTCAAACAGATTGGGATATAATACTGATCCCTACGGATTCGAAGTGCCAGGGTCTTTGGGTTCCGCAGTCTTTTAGCAATCACTTTTCTTCCGCGGAATAATGTTTTTTAGGCTTGCTTTATGTCATTGCATGAACATTATTCAGAAACGCATGCCCAAATTCCTGTCCTTTAATTCGACAGTAGTGGCGTATCTCCGGAACCAGGGAGGCACTCTTTCGTTTCCGTTATTCAATTTAATGGAAAGAATCCGTCTGTTGGTTATAGTACACCAAGTTCAGTTTTGGTCCGTCATATTCCGGGTCGTCTGATTGTTTTATCGGACTCCCGTTCTCTTACGGGTCGCTTGTTGCTGTCAGAATGGACTCTCAACAAACAAGTATTCAATCAGATTTGCTATCTATGGGAGCGCCCAATGATGATTTATTTATGACACAGCTTGCTAATCAATTGCAGACGTATGTGTTGGCTTGTCCAGATCTCAGAGCTAATATTGTTAACGCTCTATTGATCTATAGGACGGAATGATAGGATACGCGTATCCTCCGGCGCTGTTGTTTTAGCAGGTATTGCTAAGATAAACAACCACAATACATTTCTGTTGATAGCATCTCTATCTTCACAGAGATCATGAGTAATTTACTCTCTTGTCTACTGTGGGTCTTAACGTGAAATCTTCCTCTATGTGAGGATCTTTTTCACTGGGTAAATCGTGTCATCTTTATCACAACCAGCAAGGTCGCAACCTTCATGTATTCCGTTGTGTGGTCCGTATTGCATTGTTAGCACTGTACTGGACGAGCTTTGGACGCGATTTCTTACTATAGGAGATCCTCTTCTTCGCTATTCTATGCGGCTAAAGTGGAGGCTCTTCCGTCGTGGTGTAGGGATCATTATGTTCATATTGTTGATCCCTCCATACTACTCATTGCTATTTTTTAGTATACTTGTTTCACAAGATCTACTGCAGCCTGTTATTATTTAGGTTATAGGTTTATGTTACCTCATACCTATGCACTCTACGATAGTTTACAATTGAGTCTTTTGTCTCTTTATCTAAGTCAGTTAGTAACTTTTTGATAAATAGACTTAGAATCTTTAGATTAAATTCCTATACGGATTTTAACTTCGGTTCTTATTTAGCTAAGTAATCATTTGAGCCTCTGGAAACAGTAGTTTTCAAATTCTGACCTTTTAGACAGTAATTCTGTTGGTTTCTCTTTTACTGTAGAGTCAGTGAGTTTCATGCACTATCGATGGATGATTTTCACTTTCATAGTTTCGGAATCAATACTTCCATTACTATTTAGGTTGGATTGTTGCATAAGAGTTAGGCTCCTATTATCCGGAACCTATTATTTTAAGGTCCTTCCCTCTTCGTATGGACATAGGCCTTTACTCTTTCCGGGTACAGTTTATGTATTTATAAACAGATATCTGTTTATTACTATGGGCGTAAGCTTCTTCTGTCTTTGATGTCTAGTAGAAGGACGTTACGCTCCATTTTATTGTTAATGGATTCTATTAACTATCGGTACTGCTTATGGTATATCATTGACTTAGCAGTTGTGCTTAAGATTTTGGCTCATGAAGTAAGAGTTCTTCTACTTCTTGGGTTTACATTAATAGTGTCGCTATTATAGATTTTTGAAGGCCGCTCATTGCGCTCAGCCATCCACATTCATGAATTTTATCTCAGAAATATCGAGTCCATTTCTGGAGGCCTCTATTGTTAGGTCTATTATCTACTGCTCAGAATGTCATTCACTTAACAGTTGCAACTATAGCTAGGTAGGCTGTCTGTTTCGGCAGTGTCTCCGTTCGGCTGCCCTCTTCGCTCTGGGCTATTTGACCCAGGGCAAGAAAAGGGGGGGGGGGGGGGGGGGGGTGGGGAGGGTGTTCCCTTGGGTCACCTGTTTTACTATGAAAACAAGGGGATACCTCCTCCGGAGTTAGTAATTCTGAGCTGTTATTGGGATGGTTGTTTAGTGAGAAGTTTAGGTTTTTAAAATTCATTCAAGTCTTAGTTTTTAAAGTATAGCTTTTGAATATTGCATATGTCAACGGACATGATTATGCAATCCTCAGACACTTTTAGGAGTATAAGAGTCTCTATTCTCTAGACTTACTTTATTTATTGGCTTACTTTAAAAATTATTAGTATAAGGATTATATTGGATATTAATAGAGTACATGGATGTATGAAGCTCAATTTTGGAAGGTGTTGTATCTTTCTAATTTATCATAAATAAGAAAGATACATGTAAGGCCTATTACTTCTTTTTCCCTACAGGGGATGACTCTATTTTATTTTATTGAGCGTATTCCATTTTGCTCTATGTCCTTGGCCCTCCAGCCTTTTTACTATTCAGCTATGTCTGGGTCATTGGTACAGTATAAAAATGTTAAAAAATTTATAGTAATTTATATATTTTTTATACTTACCAATGACCCAGACGGGGATGGCCCTCCCAGGAGTTGGGAACTCTTGCCTCCCCGCTGAGTACATAGCGCTTACCAGGCACTGGTTATTAGAATGATTAATGGCGCCAATTTCGGAACGTCCTTGACACTGCGCATGCGCAGTAGGGGCGAAGTGTGGAGGGCCTTTCAGGACATGTTTTCTTTAGGTTTAGATGCAAATTTTGGGGATTGGGGGGCAAAATTTGTGTTTGGCCCTATATTTTAAGAGTTAGCACCAGCTATGTCTGGGTCATTGGTAAGTATAAAAAATATATAAATTACTATAAATTTTTTAACTTTTTGACATCATTGTGAAATGAGTTTAAATTCGTTCTGCATAAAAAGTTTTCATTTTCAGGTTTTGGCAATATACACTTTCACCAAAAGAGTGATCTTAGATGAGTTTGAGAACAAGCACAGGAAAACCATTGGTTATTCTACAGTTTCACACTTTAATGTTATACATGTTGACTGTTATCTTGTTGCTCTCAAGTGAGTATTTTGATTTACAGTTTTTTGTTATTTGATTTTCAACAAATGACCTAATGTGATCATTATGCCCCAAAGTTGTATCTCGAAGACTATGTATTGCTTGTCTTTTACTGTTAGAAAATTGCAACTTTATTGGTTAACTTGATGAGTGCTAGAAACCACTATCAGGAATTTAAAAAAAATGAGGGTACTGGAGCAAAAACCACTGGTTTCCTTGCTCATGTTTCATATTCAAGCCAGAAAATAAGCAGACTATCATCTGCAAAATAAGGTCCCCAGAGGGTGAATTTTTTGCACAGCAGGGTAGCATCACAAAATTTATCCTCTGTGAACCTCAATCTGAATCAGAGTCTCAAAACAAAAAAGAAAGAGGTACCCAGAGGATAAATTGGCCCACTGTATGGGATGGCATCATCAAATTCACCCTCTGGGGACCTCATTCTGCAAATGTCAGACTGCTTATTTTCAGGCCTGTTCATATTCAGTCAAACACAAATAATATTTTGTTTATATAAATTTGTTCTATTACAAATAATTTGTAATAGAACAAATTTTGAATACATGTAGCAAATTCAGACTACCAAAAGTAATCTAGCCCTCAGCCAGTTAATTAGTAAATTGCTAAATTATTTTTGGTTGTCAAAATTTGTTAACTTGTCTTTGCCTTGTTACAATTTATTGTAGAGTGCCTATAGCCAAATCCAAGCAGATTAAATAACTCCACTTGAAAGATATTCAAAGATAATATGAAGTGATAATATATGTACATCCACAGAATGTGAAGCCTTCAGGTTTTGGCACCAGTACTTTAGAATAAAGCCCACATATGGGCTTCCAGCACACAACCAGTTAAATGGTTGCCTTGGTACTGATACTGTCTACACGTTGTCTGAAATCAGGAGCATAAATAAAAACGATTGGTTAATCCTTGAGGGATTGTACATTTTTTTATACATTACTGCTACCCTTTGACAGCCAATGTCCCATGACTTATCATTTGTTTTGGGGAAAGTCTGGGCTGCCAGTATTGGCAACAAAGACTTCATTAGAAACAACTGCCAACATACTAAGAATGCAACTTGCATGTGTACCCAAAGACTGCATGTTGGGGCACCTGATTTGTTGTAATAAAAGGTTTTCAAAGTTGTAATTACATCCTCGAGGGTTAAATTGAACTTGATGCATGTGTAGTTGTTACATTGCAGTAAATCCTACTTTATCAACTTCAGATTAAAAGAAATAACCCTCTTAATTGCATGTCATTGTTAGAAACCAAACCATTAATCATGAGTACACATTCAACCTGTTAAACACATATAGGTTATAGAGTACAGCCTTGTTTTTTGGGTTTTTTTTTTTTTTGGGGGGGGGGGGGATGGTTACTGAGGTGTAATGACCCTTTTAACTGCCAGGGTTACCTCATGTCAGACTCCCCAACATACTAACTTAGCAATGTTAGCATTAGTTTTAGTTGAAAGCAAGCCAATCAATGATTTGCAGTTAGTACAGAGTGCCACCATGCCCTCATATAGGCAATCTGGATTAAGTGCCTTGCCCAAGAAAACAATATGGTTACCTCTTGTGGGGATTGAACCGCACTCCCATAAAACCCTGCTAATTTAATTACAAATCTGTTGAAAATTTATACAGATTACCTCCCCCAGTATGAACACTGGGAAGTGAAGTCTTGCTTACATCTTGTGGTAAACAACTCCTGTTTTACTGATATTATAGGACACAAAAACTTCTGGCTTGTGTGGAAGCAGTGGCAGGGTTATAGAGAGGGTAGAGGTGCACCCTCACTTCACCACCAAAATTGTTGTCAAAAAATACTTACTCATCTGCAGAATTTTGAGGATTTTTGTTGGTAAAATTTTGCACAATGGAAGGAATATTTTTGCTGAAAGATATGTTTTAGACTGAATGTTTTACAATTAAGATGTTTTTGATACCAAAACTGCGGAAATTTTGTTGCCCAGTGTGAACTCAGTCCGAAAATTTTATCGATCAGAAAACTATATGATTGCCCCCATCACTAGTGAAAAGGTGAAAGTCCTCTAAAGTGGGCATCATAGGTATAAACGATTGGTTAAACTTTACTTTTTCCATGTGTTGTGATCATGATATAACCAGAAAATGGCCTTGAACAATAATAAACGAATAAATTCAGACAACTTAAAAAATTCCTCTGTTTAACATACATTTTGGCTGCAAAACTTCCTGTGTAAGTATTTTAATACTTTATATCTTGTTGATAAAGCTCTATTGGCTCTGTCAAACAAGTTAGAGTGGATAAGGCCTAAAAAAGTTAAAAATCTGTTTCTCATGCCCAACTGCCTGGTCTTTTTGTTTGCCGTATGCTCTCTTTTTATAACCAATGTAAACTTAAAAAATAAAAATTAAATGATTTATGCCTGATATTTTACCCAAGTTAAAATTTCTTTTATAAATTTGTCCCTTGAGTGCAACAAGGCTTTGCAATGCTTTAGCATTGCAAAGCCTTTTTGCACTCAAGGGACAAAATTCACCACCACCCATGCTATTCTGTAGATTATGAGGTCTAAAACCTAAAACAAACCAAGAACATGAACTTTTGATGGCAAAGAAATAATTACAAAAATAAATAATAAAATAATAAGCCTCCCGGTCACATGCAATTTTACCAAAAAAAATGGCCTGAGAAACAGAAGATCTACTTTGAGGAGCCTAAAATACTCCATTTCCCACTTGATGATAAAGTTATAAATGATTGGCTAAACTAGACCTGCAGTGTGATCATGATGTAGCCACAAATGATCACATCCTGGTTAATTGAATGTACCACATATACAGTTGGTTTTTATTCAATCTTTAGTCAAAACAAGCCAGTTCAGTTCACAAAACTGTCTGTCCATCTGGCCGTCAACAATTCAATACGGCTCGGGCTAGAGGCCATATTTATGAACCGATCTTTACGAAACTTCTTGAGTACCTTTGTTATCACCGTGGAACGAGAATGAGTGTTTTTGGGTGTAGTCAGAAATTCAAGACGGCCTCTGGCAGCCATTTTTGTACAAAATTAGGTGCAATCAGATATTTGCGCAGAACTTCCATATGAAAGCTCTGATTTGAATAATTTTTTGTGTGAATGTTTAGTACCATGGGATACATCACATATAATGTGGGGTTTTTTCTCATGCATAAATTATGCCAATTAGACTAACTTTAATCTATTTAGTGTTACTTTCATCACTGTAACTGCAAATGCCAATACGTACCTTTGTTATTACTGTGGGACGAGAACGAGTGGTTTTGGGTGCCATCCGGAATTCAAGATGGCCGCCAACAGCCATTTTGTACCAAAATTAGTGCAATCAGTTTTTTGTACAGAACTTCTGTATGAAAGTTCTTGATTTGAATAAATTTTTGGATGAATGTTTAGTAGTTTAGTAACATGGAATACATCACATATAATACAGGTTTTTTCTGATGCAGAAATTACGCAAATTAGATGAACTTTGATTTAGTCAGTGCTACTTATACACACTGTAAGAGCACATCACATGTCAATACGGCTAGGGCTGGAGGCTGTATTTATGAACCAATCTTCACGAAACTTCTTGGGTACCTTTGTTATCACCTTGGGACGAGAACGAGTGTTTCTGGGTGTGGTCCAAAATTCAAAATGGCTGCTGGTGGCCATTTTGTACCAAAATTAGTGCAATCAGTTTTTTGTATGGAACTACTGTATGAAAGTTCTGATTTGAATAAATTTTTGTATAAATGTTTAGTAACATGGAATACATCACATATAATACGGGTTTTTTTCTCGAGCAGAAATTATGCAAATTAGATGAACTTTGATTTATTCAGTGCTACTTATACACAGTAAGTGCACGAGTCAATAAGGCTCGGGCTTGAGGCTGTATTTATGAACCGATCTTCACAAAACTTTTTGGGTACCTTTGTTATCACCTTGGGACATGAATGAGTGTTTCTGGGTGTGGTCCAAAATTCAAGATGGCTACCAGTGGCCATTTTGTACCGAAATTAGGTCCAATCAGTTTTTTGTACACAACTTCTATATGGCTCAGGCTAGAGGCCGTATTTATGAACCGATCTTTACGAAACTTCTTGGGTACCTTTGTTATCACCGTGGGACGAGAACAAGTGTTTTGGGGTGCGGTCCAAAATTCGAGATGGCTGCCAGCAGCCATTTTGTACCAAAATTAGTGCAATCAGTTTTTTGTACAGAACTTCTGTATGAAAGTTCTGATTTGCATACATTTTTGTAGGAATGTTTAGTAACATGGAATACATCACATATAATACAGGGTGTTTTCTCGAGAAGAAATTATGCAAATTAGATGAACTTTGATTTGTTAGTGCTACTTATACACAGTAAGTGCACATGTCAATACGGCTCAGGCTAGAGTCTGTATTTATGAACCGATCTTCACGAAACTTCTTGGAGTACCTTTGTTATCACCTTGTGACAGGAACGAGTGTTTTGGGGTGCCTTTGTTATCACTGTGCTATGAGAACAAATATTTTTGGATCCAGTCAGACCCACTCTGGGAATCAAAGATTTCTTTTCTAGTTTAGCATCTAACTGTCACCCCACTTTTACAATACTTTACCTATATATTTGTTACAGGCTACGGTCAGCATTTATGTACAAACCGTTACAATACTTTACATGTACCTTTGTTATCAGGTCATTATCTAGATGTTTGTCATTGCTGTGTCACATACTATACATGTACATGTCTTAAACACTTTTATTTCAGGTTAAAATTGAAAAACATCTGTTCCAAGAAATTCTTTTGCCAGCGTTGTCTTCTATTTGTGTTTGGTATTGGGTTAACGTGATTCAACAATCTTTATTATATATAATCCCAAAGCTTTTGAAAGTAAAATCTTTCTTTTCTCCAAGAATCATGGAGCTTGCATTGGTCGAGATGAATTTTTTTGTAACCCGATCAATGCTTTTCCTGTGGAATGAATTTTTTCCTTTTTCAGTTGTCAGTAAAATTATAGGTGTCCATAAGTGTGCAATCAAACTGCAAATAGGGCGACTGAACAATAAAATCATTATAAACTGCATGCTTTTGTTTTATATAAACAATAATCTGTACTTGTCCATCACAAATATAAGAATTTATAGATTAGTGTTCACATGGGTTGTTCATAACTGTCTTCCCCTGGCATGTATTAGCCTATGTTTAAACATATAATACTGTCCACTGTACAAAAGCTGTATCGACTGTGTTTTTGATACCTCAGGGTAAGATTCTGTTTATTGTTGTGCACTTTTTTGATATTTCTGGAATATTACATTGTGTATCAAACCTATACAGTTTCTGGTAGCACCAGTTGACTTATAAAAAGCCCCTTATTCTCATAGGTTAAACAACACTTTGACCAAAGTTTGAAATACCCCGAAATGCTCCAGGTTATCATTCATAAAATGGGTCAACTTTATTTGTTGAAATGTTTGATTTAAACTATTTGAAATGCCTTTAAGTATTCAGGTCTTTAATTGTAGGATTTCAGCGCATGTGAAATTTGCAGGAGATATTTTTTTTAAAATGGAGTACAATAAACAAAAATTTATCCAGAGGCAGTCAGAAACTCCCCCACTTTGACAATGTACAGTTCTGGACAATAGTGAACATATCTATCACTGTGGCTTATATGGCCCCCAGGGGTGGTGATAATGTTATATTATGACATAAGTTGGTTATTGATTAATGTGTCAGAACTTTGTTTATCAATCGTAGAGTAAGTTTAACTTCTGTTTACCCACAATTTATGAAATTAAGACATTATTATTAATGAGGCAATGAACTTATCTAAAATTGAATTATAAGAATTGAAAAGAATTATCTGTCACTGCACTGGCATATGAATGTGGGACAAAACATGTTAAATTTTGTATGAAGTGCTTAAAAACAAAAATACGAATACAAAACTTAACATGTCTCATCCCAGATTCATACTCTAATAAAGAAATGGATAATTTAAATCAATTCTTACATGAAGAAATAGATCAACAACAAAACAAAAAATATCTTCACCTTTGTTAAAATTTAATGAACTGTAAAATGTGTTAAAAGTCTTAAAAAGACTGTAGACTGTTGATGTTGAATGTGGCTCTTCTATGTAATGTAATATTCTTGTAATTGTATTTCAGTGTATTAGCCAAAATGAAATTGAGAAGGCAGGTGGCTAACATACTTTCCTTCACATCCCTTTCAGAGGTGGTATGATGAATGAGTGAAGTATGAAAACTTATTGTATGAAAACAAACTGACACTTTTAGTGAAATATGAGAAAAACCAGGTTTCATATGAAATGTTGATGTCAAGAGATGCAGAGTTTGTACATTGAACTTACTCTAATATAATAACTATCTATCCTAATATAGTAATTATTTGTTCCGTTTTTTTACTCTGTATTTGCAGGCATGCAAGAGGTCGTGAGGAGTGGGACATAGCTGCTCTTCAGAATGGTAATACTAAGTGTAATGGCTTGCTTCCAATGTGGGGACCACAAGTTCAGGAGTCAGCATTTGCAACATGTTTGGCAAGGTATGAGATTTAAAATAAAAATATTTTCCGAGAATCTTTCACTCCAAAATTGAATCTTCCTGCATTTCCTCTTCAAAAGCTACTCATTTTGTTACCATGCATCGAAGAACATGGCTGCCAGAAGCATTTTTAGGTCAACTTTGATGAAGTCAAATTTGAGCTATTGCCATGGCCCGTCGTCCATCTGTCCGTCCGTCCATCTGTCCGTCTGTCCGTACGTCAACAATTGGCTATGGCTCGGGCTAGAGGTCGTATTTATGAACCGATCTTTACGAAACTTCTTGTGTACCTTTGTTATGACGCTGGGATGGGAACGAGTGTTTTTAGGTGTGGTCCGAAATTCAAGATGGCTGCCAGCAGCCATTTTTGTACCAAAATTAGTGCAATCAGTCTTTGTACAGAATTTCTGTACGAAAGCTCTGATTTGAATAAATTTTTGTATGAATGTTTAGTAAAATGGATTACATCACATTCAGTACGTTTTTTTTTCTTGTGCAGAAATTATGCAAATTAGACTGACTTTGATTTATTTAGTGTTACTTTCAGAGCTGTAAGTGCCAAGCTGCTATGGCTCGGGCTAGAGGCCGTATTTATGAACCAATCTTTACGAAACTTCTTGGGTACCTTTGTTATGACCGTGGGATGAGAACGAGTGTTTTTGGGTGCAGTCTGAAATTCAAGATGGCTGCCAGCAGCCATATTTTTATACTGTACCAATGACCCAGACTTAGCTGGTGCTAACTCTAACAAAACCAGGGCCAAACACAAATTTTGCCCCCCAATCCCCAAAATTTGCATCCAAAACAAAAAGAAATCATGTCCTAAAGGACCTCCATACTACGCCTCTACTGCGCATGCGCAGTGACGCAGACGTCCCGAAATTGGCGCCAATTATCATTCTCTGTTTGGCCCTTCATCAGTCAACATCTCACTGATCTTTGTGCTTGTAAATCTCAGTTAAAGGATGCCAGACACGTAATTCTTGGAGAAAATGTGATTCTAAGGAGGATAGAAGGAGGAGAGGAAAAAGAAGTGACAAAAAATAATCAGGGCTGTACTTAAAATTTTTTGATGAAATTATGTTAAGTTGCCTATTTTCGAGGCATGGGCCTCTTGTTGTCATTCTTGCTAATTGATGCACTGCTTATTCAGTGTTTCCTTTCCCCTAGCCTTCTAAAGTCCCCCCTTGCAATTCTCCCATGCTTTTGGCATATTTTTGAGAAATTTCATTTCTAAAATTTTCTGGGAGAGTTGCTTGGTTACAGAATGTTTTCTGTTATTTTCCCCATAGTTACGTTTTCACCCATGGGTGTATAACGTTTGTGTTCTGCATCTTCCATCTGATGTTCTACAGATTCTCCCCTGGGAGTCTCTGTTTTGCATCAGATAGAGTGTAATTGATGACTGATTCCGGGCCAGTTTTTTCAGTGCCTGGAGTCATGTTTTCTGGTGTTTTACACTGTTTGTTTTCATTGGCAACAGCCTTTTTTGAGGGGGGCTGTTTGCCTTTGCTGTAGTTTATCTCACTATAAGATACATTTATATTATCCGAAAGTGTCTCATTAATTATTTAATATAAATTTAAAATTTTTGACCACACTTTGCCATCGGATCCATCGGGGCTCAACGTTACTTTTCAGCAACTTGGGCTTCGCTGAAAAAATATTTTTTCAAAATTATTTTGTTTTGCAATTGTTTTTTCATTTATTAATGGATCATGTTATTATGTATCTTTGTGTCAGGGGTTTTTGCGAGTAACTAGGACTTATTGTTGTTCTTTCACAATGAAGGGACATTGTTCAAATTGTAATAGGAAGAAATCTTCCTCTGACTTTCATGATCATTGTATTAATTGTAGTCAGTGTTCTCGCATTAATCCCTGTCCTATATGTGAACATTGGGATGAGAAACATTGGAAACGTGTGTCACGATATGTTGTTTCTGGAGAAAGAGCGATTCCGGCTCTTTCTCCGCAAGGTCACTCTACTCTCTCAGTTTCTATTTCAGAGGAACCAGAACAGGGTGATGTTTCCATGTTATCTTCTTCAAGTGTGCGTCCGTCGTCACAAATGAATTCAGAGCTAGCGGCAAAAGTGCTCATGGAGATTAGACAAATGTCGTCCGCTAGCTCGCCCGGTGTAGCGTCCATTCACCGAATGGTTCGGCAGCCGGGTTCGTCCGATGCGGTCCAAGAGGAAATTTTGGGTGATGCGCGCACTATAAACATAATAGATGCACACCCAGTGACGGCGGATAGTAAGCGAGAACGGAGGAAGCCTTTGAGTCCGGTTCCTAGCTCGTCCAGGTCCAGCCGGGCCGCGAGCGAGAGAGGCCCCTCTCTCGTACAACAACATCTGGGACCAGATGTTGTGGTACAAAATGTGTCTTTAGCGGAGCATACGTCCGTCACTCGGGACGCTCCGTTGTATAAGCAGTCCGCAGAGACTGTTAAGGCTTCCTCTTCTCGTCAGCGCACACGACCGCACCTTGGCTGCGTGACCGCCGATATATTACCAGCTTCGCCGATCAAGGATTCTTCGGCGACCAGGTCACACCATCCGGCAGCCAGGGATTCGAGACCGATGGACTCCGGACGTTCGCATAGGAAAAGTATGCGGGAGCCATCTGATGCGGAGCTGCCCTCGGCGAAGCAGCGAAAGACTGCGCCTCCGCAGGTCTCGACGCCGGACATTCTTGTGCAGATAGCACAGCTTATCGCAGCATCCCAGCAACCGACAGAAACGGTGTCGGATCGAGAATTATCCGACGGCGCTGGGTCGGTACGCTCCGCCGAAGCATCGGGGGCGGACGACCGGGAACATCATGAGGTCCGACCGGATGGTGAAAGGGATACGGATGACTTGGAGCTATCCCTTTCGGAACAACATAAAGCTGCCGTGGACTTCATCCGGCACTTTCTCCCTCAAGTTGTTCCGTCGGGCCAGACTGCTGCGCTTCCGGACAAGAGAATTATAGCGTCATTGGACTCTGAATTTTTTGAGCGGTTGAGGGACATCGCTCCCGAGTTTCCGTCGCAGTCCAATAATGTTGCAAGAACATTTGAATTATTGAACGACGCTATATTTAAACTTGCTTCCAGGACGGGGAAAGCAGGTTTCTTGTCCGCTAATACTCTCAACCTGCCTTTCATTAATGCAAGGAATAAATTCGATACGGCAGGACAGGGTATACCGAGAGTTCCTCTGCGTATGGACGACGAGGCGGAAGACTTAGAGCTATCATTACCGTCGTCAGCTTCTATTCCAACCGCGGTGTTGGAAACAGCTATTGCGTCTAACAGAGCCAATTTAGATGCCTTATCTTATGCAGATCACCTTACTAAGGCGTCATCACTGCGCCTTCAGGGGAAAGAGTTTCAGGATATACAATCCTCTTTAAGACTTCTTTCAAGGGCAGTAGCTTATTCCATGTGTAACTCCGCCCTTTCAGTGGCAAATCTGGAGTTGGTTAGACGTGACGCAGCCCTAGCTACATCCACACTAGTGGATTCTAAGGTGAAGAACTCTCTTAGAGTCGCTTCGGTCTCAGGGGAACTTCTCTTTGACGGCAAGCTTTCCGCTATTTATGATAAAATTACAAAGAAAGCTAAGGATTCTCTGTTGTTCAAATCTGCTCCTAAGAAGTCGGATACAGCAGACACGAATAAGACAGGCACTTCTGGGTCTAATGCGCCCAAGAGAGGTTCCTATAGAGGTTCCGGTGCGTCCTCTTGGTCTTATTCGAGAGACCGTCAGGATAGCGACTCTCGTTCGGGACGTCCTTCAGGCCGGGACAATCGGTCGGACGCCCCGAGGTCGACGGGGCGAGGTGCGGGTCGTGGAAGACGTGGTTTCTCCTACCGCAGGCCTCGCAGGTCCAGGAGGTGATGGCTTAAACCTCTATCGCGTTCCGGTTGGCGGAAGGTTGTCGAGCTTTTCACAAGAATGGGCGTCGATTACGGACGACCCTTGGGTGAGAGGAGTGACTTCGGAAGGTCTGAAGATATCCTTCAAACGAAAGCCTCCATTAACTCGAAGTCCAAAGTGGACTCATCTTCCGTCAAATCCGCAGAAAAGAGACGCTCTGTTATCAGAGGTGCAGTCTCTTTTAATGAAGAACGCGGTAGAGGTCGTAGAAAACCAGGAATCTCCGGGATTCTACAGCCATCTGTTTCTGGTTCCGAAACCAGACGGCTCGTTCCGTCCAGTCATAGATTTGAGCTGGATAAACAAGCTGATCGTCGCTCCGAAGTTTTATATGGAGACGATTCGATCGGTCAGAGCGAGTATTCGGGTGAACGATTATGCAACGAGCATAGATCTCAAAGATGCGTACTTTCACGTCATGGTACATCCGACATTCCGAAAGTATCTACGCTTCGCAGTCCTAGGAGTGGTGTATCAATTCCGGGCGATGTGCTTCGGATTGAATCTAGCACCCTGGGCTTTCACTCGGGTAATGATCTACTTCCGAGCTCATTCGTCTGCGGTTACGTCGGCCTACCTGGACGACATTCTTCAGAGGTACGGCAACGAGTTAACGCTTCAGAACGATGTTCAGAATCTTCTTCTATTGCTCCGACGTCTCGGTTTTATAGTAAACGAGGAGAAGTCGGATCTGGTGCCGTCCAAGTCATTCACTCATCTGGGAATGAGCTTCGAGACGCACAACAATCTCGTTCGTCTGCCGTTAACCAGAGCGAAATTAGTCAGTTGTTACGCTCGCTATTGTCTGCACGCAGACAAAGTCACGGCGAGAGAATTTATGAGACTGATAGGTCTGTGCGGAGCCGCCGCGGATCTCATTCCGATGGGGCGGTTACGCACACGTCCTCTTCAAATTTTCCTGACTCAGAATTGGAGTGTGAAAATTCATTCGCTCGATGTGGACGTTCTCTTGTCAGATCAAGTGAAACAAGAGATTCAGACTTGGGCAAACATTCAGTGGTTAACTCAAGGAGTTCCGCTGCAGTTGCCGGATCCGAGTTTTACCGTTATGACGGATGCCAGTCAAACAGGTTGGGGTGCATCATTAATCCCAACGGATTCGAGATGCCAGGGTCTTTGGGATCCGCAATTCCTGTGCAAGCACATAAACATCAAGGAAATGATGTCAATTTGGCTTGCGTTACGTCACTGGATGGACATTATTCACGATGCTCATGTCCAAATCCTATCCGACAATACGACAGTAGTGGCGTATATACGGAATCAGGGAGACACTCATTCAGTTCCGTTGTTCAATCTAACGGAAAGAATCCTTCTGTTTGCGTTAGAACATCACGTTCTTCTTTCGGTCCGTCACATACTGGGTCGTCTGAATGTGCTAGCAGACTCCCTTTCACGAAAGGGTCGCTTGTTGCCGTCGGAGTGGACTCTCAACAAACAAGTATTCAATCAGATTTGCTACCAATGGGAACGGCCAATGATAGATTTATTTGCGACACATCTCAACAATCAGTTGCAGACGTATGTGTCTCCGTGTCCGGATCCAAGAGCATTTGCAGTAGACGCTCTGTCGATCCCTTGGGACGGAATGATAGGATATGCGTATCCTCCAGCGCCGTTAATTCAACAAGTATTGCTAAAGATAAAACAATCTCAATGCAAGATTCTGTTGGTAGCATCTCTGTCGCCACAGAGACCGTGGATAAATCTACTCAGGTGTCTGTTGTGGGACCTACCGCGGAAGCTTCCTCCACGGGAGGATCTTCTTTCGCAGGGGAAATCGCGCCAACTCCATCACAACCCGCAAGGTCTCAACCTTCACGTTTTTCCGTTGTGCGGTCCTTCTTGCATGGCAAGCACTTTACAGGACGAGCAGTGGACGCGATTTCTAACTGTAGGAGGACCTCCTCTTCGCTAAACTATGCGGCTAAGTGGAAGGTTTTTCGTCGTTGGTGTAGGGATCATTCTGTAGATATATTCGATCCCTCTATACCAGACATTGCAAACTTTCTAGTATACTTGTTTGACGAAATCAAACTGCAGCCTGTTACTATAAAGGGTTATAGATCTATGTTATCTGATACCTATGCACATCATGATAGTTTACAAATTGGATCTAATGTCTCTTTATCGAAGTTGGTTAGAAACTTTTCGATAAATAGACCCAGAACTCTTAGATTAATTCCTAAGTGGAATTTAGCTTGGGTTCTTCTTAAATTGAAGGAAAAGCCATTTGAACCTCTTGGGACAGTAGATTTCAAATTCTTATCTTATAAGACAGCTTTTCTCTTAGCTTTCTCTTCTGCTAGAAGAGTCATGCACTATTGGTGGATGATTCTCATTATCGTAGTGTTGGGAATACTATCACCTTCACTACTAATGTGGGTTTTTTAGCTAAGAATCAGGCTCCTAATAAATATCCGGAACCTATTGTTATTAAGGCTCTTCCGTCTTCAGACGGGCGTAGGCCTTTACTCTGTCCTGTTAGAGCATTACGTATTTATAAACAGAGATCTCAGTTTATCAGAAAGGGACGGAAACGTTTCTTTCTGTCTTTGATGCCTAATAGAAAGGATATTTCAGTCCATTCTATTGCTAGATGGATTCAGTTAACTATCCGTACTGCTTATGAAGATTTATCTTCTTCTCAGCAGTCTGTGCTTAAGATTTCTGCTCATGAAGTAAGAGCTCTTTCTACTTCCTGGGCTTATGCTAATAGTGCTGCTATTACAGATTTAATGAAGGCTGCTTATTGGTCTCAGCCATCCACATTTACGAATTTTTATCTCAGAAATATTGAATCCATTTCTGGAGACCTGCATTGTTTAGGTCCGTTATCTGTTGCTCAGAATGTCGTCCACTAAACAGTTGCAACTATAGTTATGCAGGCTTTCTGTTCCGGCAGTGACTCCGTCCGGCTGCCCTCTTCGCTCTGGGCTATTTGACCCAGGGCAAGGGGGAGGGGGGGGGGGGTGGGGGGGCGGGTGTTCCCTTAGGTCACCTGCTTTATAGTGAAAAGCAAGGGAATGCCTCCTCCAAGTCAGTATTTCTGAGTCGCTTCCGGGATGGTTTTAAAGTGTAATATTAATGTTTAAAATTCATTCATGTCTTATTTTTAAAGTGTAGCTCGGTGTGAAGCATTTGTATATGTCAAGTGTCAAACGGGCTTTAATATACAATACTCGGACACTTTTAAATGACTATAAAGAGTCTCAATTCTCTGGACTACTTTATTTATTGGCTTGCTTTAAAAATAATTAGTATAAGGGTTATACTGGATGTTAATAGAGAACATGAATGTTATTGTGCTCAATTATTAAGGGTAGTGTATCTTTCTAATTTAAGATTAAATAAGAAAGATACATGTAAAGCCTAATACTCCTTTTCTCCTTAAGGGGTTACCTCTTTACTATATAGTTGAGCTTATTGGATTTTCCTCTATGTCCTAGGCCCTCCAGCCTGTTTACTATTCAGCTAAGTCTGGGTCATTGGTACAGTATAAAAATGTTAAAAAATTTATAGTAATTTATATATTTTTTATACTTACCAATGACCCAGACGGGGATGGCCCTCCCTGGAGTTGGGAACTCTTGCCTCCCCGCTGAGTACATAGCGCTGACCAGGCACTGCCAGTAAGAATGATAATTGGCGCCAATTTCGGGACGTCTGCGTCACTGCGCCTGCGCAGTAGAGGCGTAGTATGGAGGTCCTTTAGGACATGATTTCTTTTTGTTTTGGATGCAAATTTTGGGGATTGGGGGGCAAAATTTGTGTTTGGCCCTGGTTTTGTTAGAGTTAGCACCAGCTAAGTCTGGGTCATTGGTAAGTATAAAAAATATATAAATTACTATAAATTTTTTAACTTTGTACCGACGATGCAGAAATTTTTTTTTTGTACAGAACTTCCATCTGAAAGCTCTGATTTGAATAATTTTTCGTATGAATGTTTAGTACCATGAGATACATTACATATCATATGGGTTTTTTTCTCGTGCTTATATTATGCAAATTAGACTAACTTTGATTTATTTAGTGTTACTTTCAGCACTGTAAGTGCAAATTCCTATACGGCTCGGGCTAGAGGCCGTATTTATGAACCGATCTTCACGAAACTTCTTGGGTACCTTTGTTATCACTGTGGGACGAGAAGGAGTGTTTTTGGGTCCAGTCTGAAATTCAAGATGGCCGCTAGCAGCCATTTTGTTCAAAATTAAGTGCAATCAGATTTTTGCGCAGAACTTCCAAATGAAAGATCTGATTTGAATAAATTTTTGTATGAATGTTTAGTACCATGGGATACATTACATATAATACAGAGTTTTTCTCGTGAATAAATTATGCAAATTAGGGGTCCGGGTGGGACTTAGAAAATTTTGGACCAAAATCCGGAAATTAGTTTTTTGGTTTTTTATGCATTTTGGTCAATTTTAAGACCAAAAAAAAAAATTTTTTTTACACTGAAAATTTGGGGTCCGGGTGGGACTTAGAAAATTTTGGACCAAAATCCGGAAATTAGTTTTTTGTGTTTTGATGCATTTTGGTCAATTTTAAGAAGAAGAAGAAAAAATTTTAGTCTGAAAATATTTTGTTTGGGACTGAAAATTTCCACACAAAAATAATAATCTACAATGATTGGTCTTAATCTGTAGTCCATTACAGTCACCTTGTAATTCTTTTATTATTGTTGACTGGGCCAAAACAAATACTAATTCCTGTCATATTCATTATTCAGTTGTCTTGGTCACAGCAAGTACTAATTCCTGTCATATCCAAGTTGAGCTACAAAGTCATTGACTCTTTCATTTGATTCTGATTGGTGGATTTTGAAAAATCTTTTCCTCTGAAACCACACGGCCAAATGTATTGAAACTTTACATGGTTGATGACTGTGACACCCTCTACCAACGTTCCTCATTTAATGTTGATTGGGTTGCAAACATGGCCACAATTGCGGCTTATAGTTACTATAGAAACCCTATGGGAAATCACATATTTTTATACTGTACCAATGACCCAGACTTAGCTGGTGCTAACTCTTAAATATCTAGGGCCAAACACAAATTTTACCCCCCAATCCCCAAAATTTGCATCAAAAACCGAAAATTACATGTCCTATATGGTTCTCCATACTTTTACTCCACTGCGCATGCACAGTGTCAAGGAGGTCTCGAAATTGGCGCAATTATCATTCTTTGTTTGGCCCTCACATCAGTTACATCTCACTGATATTTGTGCTTGTAAATCTCAGTTTAAATGATGCCAGACACATAATTTTGAGAGAAATGGTGTATCTAAGAAGGAAATAGAAGGATGAGAGGAAGAAACAGTGACAGGAAATGTTCAGGGCTGTAACTTATAATTTTTTAAGAAATTATTTCATGTTGCATAGCCCATATGTTGTCATTCTTGCTATGAATGTACCATTGTTTCCTCTCTCCCTTTCTTTTATTGCCCCTAGCTATTCTCCCATGCTTTTGGCATATTTTTTATAATGTTGATTACTAAAAATTTCTTGGGAGTTTTGGCTTGGTAACAGAATAATATTCCGTTTTTTCCCATGTTTACGTCCTCACCCTTGGGTGTTTAGGCATTTGGTCTGCATCTACCATCAGATGTTCTGCAGTTTCTTCTCTGGAAGTCTCTGTTTTGCATCAGATAGTGTTTAAATTGGTAACTGATTTCGGGCCATGTTTATCAGTGCCTGGAGTCATGTTTCCGGTCTTTGTACACTTTTTGTTTATGTTGACAACAGTTACTTCTGATAGTGATTACTTGTCTTCTGCTTAGTTCAGTTCATAGCAAGATACATTAATATTGTCCGTAAGTGTTACATTAATATTTTGAAATGGTTTTAAAATTTTTGTCCACACTTAGGCTTTTTTGGGATTCATTTGGGCTCATTGTTCCCATTGGGAACTTGGGCTCTTCTGAAAATTTTTTCAAAATTTTTTTTTTTTTAAATTATTTTCTTTCGAAATGTTATAATGGATTATATTATATTATGTATCTTTGTTTCAAGGGTTAGTGCGATGAAAAAATATTGTTCAAATTGTAATGCGAGGAAATCTTCCTCTAATTCTCATTGTGTTTCTTGTAGTCAATGTATTCGCACTAATTCTTGCTCAGTGTGTGTTGATTGGAATGACAACGTTGGAAACGTGTGTCACGGTATTTCGTTAGCGGTGAGGGGTCCATTCCGGTCCTCTCTCCGCAGGGTCACTCTACTTTATCAGTCTCTTTTTCAGAGGAACAAGAAGAGGGTGATGGTTCCGTGATGTCTTCAACAAGTGTGTCTCCCTCGTTGCAATATTAGGGCTAGCGGCTAAGTGCTCAAGGTAATACGACAATTGCCGAAGAGTTCCCTAGTAGGATCGAAGGCATTGCTCGTCCGCTAGTCCGCCCGGTGTAGCAACCATTCAATGACTGGCTCGGCAGCTGGGTTCGTCTGTTGCGGTCCAGGGAAGCAGTTTGGGCGATGCGAGCACTATAAACATTGAATGTGCACACCCAGCAATGACGGATCCGAGGATAGTACGGAGGAAGCCTGTCAGTCCGGTAGCTAGCTCATCCAGGTCTATCCAGACCGCGAGCGAGAGAGGCCCCCTCTCTCTTACATCAATATCTGCGCCACGATGTTGTTGTATGTTCGTTCATTAGTCGGAACATACGTCCACTCCTCCTGCTCGGGACGCTCCGTCGGATAGACAGTCCGTCGCGGCTGTTATATTGGCTTCCTCATCCTCACGTCAGCACACAAGACCGCACCTTGGCTATGTGACCACAGATTTCCAGGGGACGTTCGCATTTTATATAAATGCAGGAATGAACGTCCCTGGTGCTCCTGCTTCGCCGACCAAGGAATACACGTCGACCAGGTCACTCAATCTGCTAGCCAAGGACACGAGGCCTTTCCAGTTGGGACGTTCGCATATTATATAAATGCAGGAATGAACGTCTCTGGAGCTTCCAGTGGCTAATTACGTAGGACCACGGCTCCACAGGCCTCATTGAGGAACATGAACAGAGTGATGTTCCGTGATGTCTTCGAAAAATGTGTTTCCGTCGTCACAGTCAAATGAAGAGCTAGCGGTAAAAGTACTCATGCAGATACGTCAATTGCCTAAGAGGTCCCAAGTAGGATCGACGGCTTTGGTGTCCGCTAGCTCGCCCGTTGTGTTGACCATCCATCGAATGGCTCAGCAGCCGGATTCGTCTGTTGCAGTCCAGGAAGGAGATTTGGGTGATGCGAGCACTATATAAAATACTACGTGCACACCCAGTGACGACGGATACGAGGATGGTACGGAGGAAGCCTATTAGTCCAGTTCCTAGCTCGTCCAGGTCCATCCGGGCTGCGAGCGAGAGAGGTCCCTCTCTCGTACAACAACATCTGGGCCCTGATGTTGTGGTACAAAACGTTCCTCAGTCGGAGCTTACGTCCACAGCCCAGGACGCTCCATTATATAGACAGTCCGGAGAGACTGCTCTTGGGCTTCCTCATCCTCACGGCAGCGCACACGACCACACCTTGGCTACGTGACCAGTGATATACAGCCAACCTCACCGACCAGGGATTTCACGGCAATCAGGTCACGCCATCCGGTAGCCAAGGATACGAGGCCTTCATACTCCAGACATACGCATATAAGAAGTATGCAGGAGTCAACGTCCAAGAAGCTTCCAGCGGTTAAATCCTGTAAGACCGCAGCTCCACAGGCCTTCGTTATGGACATGCTATTGAAGATAGCACAAATTATCGCAGCATCCCAGCATCTGACAGAAACTCTGTCGGATCAGGAATTATCCGAGGAAGCTGGGTTGGTATGTTCTGCTGCAGGTTCAGGCATGGACGACCAAGAATTACAAGTGGTCCGACAGGATGGCGAAAGGGTTACGGAGGAGTTGTATTTTTCCCTTTCGGAACAACATAATTGCCATAGAGTGCATCCGGCATTATCATTTATAATCTGACGTTGTTCCTCTGGACCAAAATGCTGCATTGCCAGATAAGAGACTGATAGCGCCACTGGACACAGAATCCTTAATCGGTTTAGGGACATCGTCCCGCAGTTTTTGACATAGTCCAGAAATGTCTCATGGATATTTGAACTATTGAATGACGCTACATATATACCTTGCTACCAAAAAGGGCAGGTCCGGTTTCTTATTGGCAAATACTCTACATCTGCCTTTCATCAATTCAAGGAATAAATTTGAAACGGCAGGACAGAGCATTCCGAGAGTTCCTCTGCGTCTAGACGACCAGGCTGAAGACCTAGTATTGTCTATACCATCGTCTATGTCAATTCCAACCACGACGTTGGAAACGACAATATCATCTAGCAGGATTAGCTTAGACACATTATTGTATGCAGATCACCTTACCAGAGCATTATCATTACGTCTCAAAGGAAAAAGAATTCCAGGATGTACAACCTCCTTAAGAGTTCTTTCAAGGGCCTTAGCATTCTCCATGTATAACTCTGCCCTTTCAGTGGCAAATACGGAGTTGGTTAGACGTGAGGCGGCCCTGGCTACATCCACGCGTGTGGATAGTAAGGTGAAAAACTCTGGTCTCCGGAGCGTTTCTCTTCTGCGGCAAGCTTTCCGCAATCTATGATCAGATAAATAAGAAAGATTCAGACACTCTGCTATTCAAATCCGCTTCCATAGAGTCGGATTCAGCAGAGAAGAGTAGGACAGGCACTTCTGGGGTGAATACGTCCAAGGGCGCATACGTCCAAGGGAAGTTCCTATAGAGGTTCCTATGCGTCCTCTAGGTCTTAGTCTAAAGACCGTCAGGGTAGCGACTCAGGTAGGGGGCCGTAATACTGGCCGAGATATCCGGTCAGACGTCGCTAGGTCACCGGGGGCGAGGTGCGGGCCGTGGAGGACATGGTTTCTCCTTCCGCAAGCCTTGCAGGACAAGGGGGTAATGGTATTAACCTCTATTGTGTTCCAGTGAGTGGAAGACTGTCAAGTTCCTCAATCAGTTGGGAGTAGATTAATTTGAGGGGTGATTTCAGAAGGACTAAATTGTCCTTCAAATGAAAACCTCCGTTAACTCGAAGTCCAAGATGGAATCCGCAAGTCCGCAGGAAAGAGGCTCGCTTCCATCAGAAGTCTAGTCTCTTCTGGAGAAGATCGCGATAGAGATCGTAGAAATCCAGGAATTTCCAGGTTTCTACAACCATCCTTTTCTGGTTCCAAAACAAGACGGCTCATTCCATCCACTCATAAATCTGAGCTGGATAAACAAGCTGATCGTGGCTCCAAGTTTCTATATGGAGACCATCCGATCGGTCAGAGTGAGTATTTGGGTGTATGACAATGCTACATGCCTAGATCTCAAGATGCGTACTTTCACGTCATGGTACATCAGGCGTTCAGAAAGTATCTACGCGTCCTCATCATAGGAGTTGTGTATCAGCTCCGAGCAATGTGCTTCAGTCTGAATCTATCCCCCTGGGCTTTCACTCGAATAATGAACTCGGTAATGACTCATTTCCAAGCTCATTCGTCTGCGATAACGTCGGCCTACCTGGACGACATTCTTCAGAGGTACAGCAATGAGTTAACGCTTCAGAATGATGTGCAGAATCTCCTTCTATTGCTCCGACGTCTCGGTTTCATAAGTAAACGAGGAGAAGTCGGATCTGGTGTCGTCCAAGTCATTCACCCACCGGGGGATGAGATTCGAGACGCAACAACATTCTCGTTCGTCTGCCATTAACCAGAGCGAAATTAATCTGTTGTTACGCTCGCTATTGTCTTCACTCAGACAAAGTTTCAGCGAGAGATTTCATGAGACTGATAGGTTTGTGCGGAGCTACCGCGGATTTTATTCTGATGGGGCGGCTACGCACTTGTCCAGGCCAAATTTTTCCAGATTTGGAGGATGAAGATTCTTTCGCTCAATATGGACATCCTCTTGTCAATTCAAGTGAACAAGAGATTCAGACTTGGGCAGATATTCAGTGGTTAACTTGGGGAGTTCCACTGCAATTGCCGGATCCGAGTTTTACAGTTTTGACTGATGCCAGTCAAACAGGTTGGGACGCAATATTAAGCCCAACGGATTTGAAGTGCCAGGGTCTTTGGGATCCGCAGTTCCTAATCAAGCACATAAACATCAAGAAATGATGTCAATTTGGCTTGCGCTACATCATTGGATGAATGTTATTCAGAATGCTCACGTGCAAATTCTGTCCGACAATTCGACAGTATTAGCATATTTTTGGAACCAGGGAGGCACTCATTCCATTCTGTTATTCAAGTTAACAGAATGAATCCTTCTGTTTGTACTAGAATATCAAGTTCTCCTATCGGTCCGTCATATTCCGGGTCGTCTGAACGTATTATTTCCCTTTCACTGAGGGGCCGCTTGTTGCCGTCAGAATGGACTTTCAACAAACAAGTATTCAATCAGATTTGCTACCAATGAGAGCGGCCAATGACAGACTTATTTACGTCGCATCTCAACAATCAGTTGCAGACGTATGTGTCGCCATGTTCGGATCCTCGAGCGTTTGCAGTAGACGCTCTATCAATCTCGTGAGACGGAATGATAGGATATGTGTATCCTCCAGCACCGTTGATTCAGCAGATATTGCTCAAGTTAAAATAATCTCAATGCAAAATTCTGTTGGTAGCATCTCTATCTCCACAAAGACTGTGGATTAATCTACTTGGGTGTCTGTTGTGGGACATGCCGTGGAAGCTTCCTCCACATTCCGGTCCATTCTATGGCTAGATGGATTCAATTAACTATCAGTACTGCTTATGATAATATCTTCAACTCAGCAGTCTGTGCTTAAGATTTCAGCTCATGAAGTAAGAGTTCTTTCTACATCGTGGGCTTACGCTAATAGTGTTGCTATTACAGATCCAATGAGGGCTGCATATTGGTCTCAGCCTTCCACTTTCACAAATTTGTATCTTAGAAATATTGAGTCCATTTCTGGATATCTGCATTGTTTAGGTCTGTTATCTGTTGCTGTCGTCCACTAAACAGTTGCAACTATAGTTATGTAGGCTTCTTCTGTTCCGGCAGTGACTCTGTCCTGCTGCCCTCTTTGCTCTGGGGTATTTGATTGGGGGTTGGGGGGAGGGTGTTCTCTTAGGTCACCTGCTTTATAGTGAAAAGCAAGGGAATACCTCTCCTGGAGTCAGTAATTCCGAGTCGGTACCGGGATGTTTTTAAAGTGTAAAGCTAATGTTTACTCATCCATGTAATATTTTTAAAGTGTAGCTCGGTGTGAAGCATTTGTATAAGTCACGTGTCATACGGGCGTTAATATACAATCCTCGGACACTTTTAATGAGTATAAAGAGTCTCATTTCTCTGGACTTCCTTTATTTATTGGCTTTCCTTTAAAAATATTTAGCATAACGGGTTATACTGGAGGTTAATAGAGATCATTGATGTTATTGTGCTCAATTACAGAATGGTGTTGTGTCTTTCTCGTTTTGATGCAAATAAGAAAGATACATGTAAAGCCTATTTCTCTTTTCTCCTCGAGGGGATAATTCTGTTTTATGTAGTTGAGCCTATTGGATTTTCCTTTTTACTATTCAGCTAAGTCTGGGTCATTGGTACAGTATAAAAATGTTAAAAAATTTATAGTAATTTATATATTTTTTATACTTACCAATGACCCAGAAGGGGATGGCCCTCCCTTGAGTTGGGAACTCATACCTCTCCACTGAGTACATAACGCTTACCAGGCACTGGTTATAAGAATGATAATTGCGCCAATTTCGAGACCTCCTTGACACTGTGCATGCGCAGTGGTGTAAAAGTATGGAGGACCATATAGGACATGTAATTTTCGGTTTTTGATGCAAATTTTGGGGATTGGGGGGTAAAATTTGTGTTTGGCCCTAGATATTTAAGAGTTAGCACCAGCTAAGTCTGGGTCATTGGTAAGTATAAAAAATATATAAATTACTATAAATTTTTTAACTTTCATCTTCTCTCTGGAACTACTGAGTCGACTTGAACCAAACTTGGCAGGAATGGTCTTTAGGATGCCCTCTACAAACGATCCTCTTTTTATTCCCATTGGTTGGAAAATATGGCCACCAGAGACATTGTCTGATTCTGATTGATGGGTTTTGCAAAAATATTTCCCTCTGAAACTACAGTCAAATGTTTTGAAACTTCACATGATTGAGGACTGGGACACCTTCTACCAATGATCCTCGTGTAATGTTGATGTAATGTTGCAAACATGGCCATAATTGCAGCTCATCGTTACCATGGAAAGCCTATGGGAAATCACATTTTTAGCTCGCCTGACTTTGTCAGAGGAGCAATAGTGATCACTCACCATCCGTCGTCCGTGAACATGGTGTTTGCATCTTCTCCAAAACCTCTGAACCAATTTAATTGAAATTTGAGATAATAGTTTGTTATGACATCGCATTTTGATTTTGTTCAAATCAAGTTGCCTCGCCCCTCAGTAGGGCCACCCAAAAAAGTGTGCTTAAATCTTAAAAAATCTTCTTCTCATGAAACAGCAGTAGCAGAGACTAGATATTTGGTGTGCAGCTTCCTTTTGAGGTGTAGACTTAGATTCGTTCCAGAGAAGTTTGAGGAGCTATATTTGGCTTCGTAATGGGAGGGGCAATGGGAATTTTTGCTCCGCACAAAATTTATATTTTCCAAACCGAGAAGCTGATTTTAACCAAATTTGATCTGAGGGCTTATTGGGTCATAAGTACTTTATTTATTCCAAAACAAATTTTCCCGTCGCCCCATGGGAATTGCAGGAGCTAAAAATAGAAAAAATATAAAACGCCCATATCTCCAAAACTACACAGCACTGAGAATTCGTATTTGGTGTGACGCTTCCTTAGGACCAACAGAATGAAATGGTAAAAAAAAATTGCTATAGGTTTTATCATGGGGTACTTTTTCAGGACTTTAATGGGAAAAACATTTAAGACTACTTTTCTCCCAAACCACTGCTCCAAAAGCTTTCAGTTTTCACATATAACATCTTTGGAAGATTGTTTTGAAATCAAATCCCTGGGTGCATATTTGGGCTCTCTATCGGAGCCCAAATGTTTAAATTAGTGCAGAATAAGGAATATTCTTTAACAATCTTCTTCAGATCTACCAATCAGGATTTTTTGATATTTGGAATGCAGCATGCTTTGGGGGTGAGATTCAAGTTTGTTCAAGCCAAGTTCCTGGGTTCATATTTGGGCTTACTGTGAGAGCCCAAATTATAACTTAGTTCAAAATGAGGATTTTTTTTAAAAATCTTCTTCATATCCAGCAGTCGGAATGTTTTGATATTTGGTATGCTGCATCCTTAGGGGGCTGAGATTCATGTTTGTTCAAGCCATGTCCCTAGGTTCATATTTGGGCTCACTGTGGGAGCTCGAATTATAACTTATTGTCTTTAAAAATCATCTTCTTTAGATCCAGCAGTCGGAATGTTTTGATATTTGGTATGCAGCATCCTTTTGGGGGGGGGGGGGGGGGGGGGGGAGATTCAAGTTTGTTCAAGCCAAGTCCCTGGGTTCATATTTTAAAAATCTTCTTCAGATTCAGCAGTGGGAATGTTTTGATATTTGGCATGCAGCAGTCTTGGGGGTGGGGGGGGAGATTCAAGTTTGTTCAAGCCAAGTCCCCGGGTTCATATTTGGGCTGACTGTAGGAGCCCGAATTATAACTTCGTTCAATATGAGGAATATTCTTCAAAAATCTTCTTCTTCACATCCACCAGTTAGAATCTTTTGATATTTAGTATGCAGTATCCTGAGGGAGGTGAGATATAAGTTTGTTGAAGCCAAGGCCCTCCAGGGGTTCATATTTGGGTTCCCAGTAGCTTGAATTATGACTTAGTTCAATATGAGGAATATTCTTTAAAAATCTGGGTTTTTTTTAGATCCACTGGTCTGAATCTGGATATTTGGTATAAGCTTTTCTTTGGAGGGACAGATGCAACTTGTTGAAATCAATTCTCTGGATTGATATTTAGGCTACCATGTCAGGTATGCGTCCTCAGTCCCCCTGGGGCCTCTTGTTTCAGAAATATTACCACCGTTTCCTTTTTCTTTTAACCCATTTCATTCTGAATCTTGTTTTAATTTCAACATATCTACCATATCTTTCTTTCCACTCAACTTTAATAACGTTTCTTCAAATGGGCCTGCAATGTTATTAATTTATAAACCAGAGAAGTATATGATTAGATTATAAGCCTCTAGATTGGACTAATTTGGTCACCATATTGCTTTCCTTTTAGGACATTTTGTGCTTTTTTTTAAAAATGTAAACAGATTCCTTTCCTTTGGCCACCTTGTGTGACTTTTTTTGACAGTCAACACAGATTTCTTTCCTTTGGTGATCTTGTGAGATTTTTTTTAAACTTTCTCATAGGCTGTACTCTTTCAATGTAACTATATTTCAGGAAGAAAGTCCAAACTATAAGCAGAACATTGCAAAATATGGAAAAATGTATTCATTAAAATTGAAAAGCGGATATTGCTGGTTTCTGCCTGTGAATTATTACTCTCTGCCCCAAAATTGAGAAAACATTTCTTCAAAAACCATGTCTGTTGCTTAAATTTCTGAACCAAATGGTTTATCTTTGCATCTTTTGTTGACAAACTCCAGTAGGCACATCCTTTATATCTATAATGATCAATGACAGTGAAGCATATTTTTTTATTGGATTCATCTTACCAATGAGAACATGTGTTTTTGTCAAAACCACATGTACTTTGACTTTTTAGTAGAGGCCATGTTATTGACCCAAGGTGTTACAGAAGTGAGGCATAATAATATTACATATATTTTTATACTGTACCAATGACCCAGACTTAGCTGGTGCTAACTCTAACAAAACCAGGGCCAAACACAAATTTTGCCCCCCAATCCCCAAAATTTGCATCCAAAACAAAAAGAAATCATGTCCTAAAGGACCTCCATACTACGCCTCTACTGCGCATGCGCAGTGATGCAGACGTCCCGAAATTGGCGCCAATTATCATTCTCTGTTTGGCCCTTCATCAGTCAACATCTCACTGATCTTTGTGCTTGTAAATCTCAGTTTAAAGGATGCCAGACACGTAATTTTTGGAGAAAATGTGATTCTAAGGAGGATAGAAGGAGGAGAGGAAAAAGAAGTGACAAAAAATAATCAGGGCTGTACTTAAAATTTTTTGATGAAATTATGTTAAGTTGCCTATTTTCGAGGCATGGGCCTCTTGTTGTCATTCTTGCTAATTGTTGCACTGCTTATTCAGTGTTTCCTCTCCCCTAGCCTTCTAAAGTCCCCCCTTGCAATTCTCCCATGCTTTTGACATATTTTTGAGAAATTTCATTTCTAAAATTTCCTGGGAGAGTTGCTTGGTTACAGAATGTTTTCTGTTATTTTCCCCATAATTACGTTTTCACCCATGGGTGTATAACGTTTGTGTTCTGCATCTTCCATCTGATGTTCTGCAGATTCTCCCCTGGGAGTCTCTGTTTTGCATCAGATAGAGTGTAATTTGATGACTGATTCCGGGCCAGTTTTTTCAGTGCCTGGAGTCATGTTTTCTGGTGTTTTTACACTGTTTGTTTACATTGGCAACAGCCTTTTTTGAGGGGGGCTGTTTGCCTTTGCTGTAGTTTATCTCACTATAAGATACATTTATATTATCCATAAGTGTCTCATTAATTATTTAATATAAATTTAAAATTTTTGACCACGCTTTGCCATCGGATCCATCGGGGCTCAACATTACTTTTCAGCAACTTGGGCTTCGCTGAAAAAATATTTTTTCAAAATTATTTTGATTTGCAATTGTTTTTTCATTTATTAATGGATCATGTTATTAAGTATCTTTGTGTCAGGGGTTTTTGCGAGTAACTAGGACTTATTGTTGTTCTTTCACAATGAAGGGACATTGTTCAAATTGTAATAGGAAGAAATCTTCCTCTGACTTTCATGATCATTGTATTAATTGTAGTCAGTGTTCTCGCATTAATCCCTGTCCTATATGTGAATATTGGGATGAGAAACATTGGAAACGTGTGTCACGATATGTTGTTTCTGGAGAAAGGGCTATGCCGGCTCTTTCTCCGCAAGGTCACTCTACTCTCTCAGTTTCTATTTCAGAGGAACCAGAACAGGGTGATGTTTCCATGTTATCTTCTACAAGTGTGCGTCCGTCGTCACAAATGAATTCAGAGCTAGCGGCAAAAGTGCTCATGGAGATTAGACAAATGTCGTCCGCTAGCTCGCCCGGTGTAGCGTCCATTCACCGAATGGTTCGGCAGCCGGGTTCGTCCGATGCGGTCCAGGAGGAAATTTTGGGTGATGCGAGCACTATAAACATAATAGATGCACACCCAGTGACGGCGGATAGTAAGCGAGAATGGAGGAAGCCTTTGAGTCCGGTTCCTAGCTCGTCCAGGTCCAGCCGGGCCGCGAGCGAGAGAGGCCCCTCTCTTGTACAACAACATCTGGGACCAGATGTTGTGGTACAAAAGGTGTCTTTAGCGGAGCATACGTCCGTCGCTCGGGACGCTCCGTTGTATAAGCAGTCCGCAGAGACTGTTAAGGCTTCCTCTTCTCGTCAGCGCACACGACCGCACCTTGGCTGCGTGACCGCCGATATATTACCAGCTTCGCCGATCAAGGATTCTTCGGCGACCAGGTCACACCATCCGGCAGCCAGGGATTCGAGACCGATGGACTCCGGACGTTCGCATAGGAAAAGTATGCGGGAGCCATCTGATGCGGAGCTGCCCTCGGTGAAGCAGCGAAAGACTGCGCCTCCGCAGGTCTCGACGCCGGACATTCTTGTGCAGATAGCACAGCTTATCGCAGCATCCCAGCAGCCGACAGAAACGGTGTTGGATCGAGAATTATCCGACGGCGCTGGGTATCGGGGGCGGACGACCGGGAACATCATGAGGTCCGACCGGTTGGTGAAAGGGATACGGATGACTTGGAGCTATCCCTTTCGGAACAACATAAAGCTGCCGTGGACTTCATCCGGCACTTTCTCCCTCAAGTTGTTTCGTCAGGGCAGACTGCTGCGGTTCCGGACAAGAGAATTATAGCGTCATTGGACTCTCAATTTTTTGAGCGGTTCAGGGACATCGCTCCCGAGTTTCCGTCGCAGTCCAATAATGTTGCAAGAACATTTGAATTATTGAACGACGCTATATTTAAACTTGCTTCCAGGACGGGGAAAGCAGGTTTCTTGTCCGCTAATACTCTCAACCTGCCTTTCATTAATGCAAGGAATAAATTCGATACGGCAGGACAGGGTATACCGAGAGTTCCTCTGCGTATGGACGACGAGGCGGAAGACTTAGAGCTATCATTACCGTCGTCAGCTTCTATTCCAACCGCGGTGTTGGAAACAGCTATTGCGTCTAACAGAGCCAATTTAGATGCCTTATCTTACGCAGATCACCTTACTAAGGCGTTATCACTGCGCCTCCAGGGGAAAGAGTTTCAGGATATACAATCCTCTTTAAGACTTCTTTCAAGGGCAGTAGCTTATTCCACGTGTAACTCCGCCCTTTCAGTGGCAAATCTGGAGTTGGTTAGACGTGACGCAGCCCTAGCTACATCCACACTAGTGGATTCTAAGGTGAAGAACTCTCTTAGAGTCGCTTCGGTCTCAGGAGAACTTCTCTTTGACGGCAAGCTTTCCGCTATTTATGATAAAATTACAAAGAAAGCTAAGGATTCTCTGTTGTTCAAATCTGCTCCTAAGAAGTCGGATACAGCAGACACGAATAAGACAGGCACTTCTGGGTCTAATGCGCCCAAGAGAGGTTCCTATAGAGGTTCCGGTGCGTCCTCTTGGTCTTATTCGAGAGACCGTCAGGATAGCGACTCTCGTTCGGGACGTCCTTCAGGCCGGGACAATCGGTCGGACGCCCCAAGGTCGACGGGGCGAGGTGCGGGCCGTGGAAGACGTGGTTTCTCCTACCGCAGGCCTCGCAGGTCCAGGAGGTGATGGCTTAAACCTCTATCGCGTTCCGGTTGGCGGAAGGTTGTCGAGCTTTTCACAAGAATGGGCGTCGATTACGGACGACCCTTGGGTGAGAGGAGTGATTTCGGAAGGTCTAAAGATATCCTTCAAACGAAAGCCTCCATTAACTCGAAGTCCAAAGTGGACTCATCTTCCGTCAAATCCGCAGAAAAGAGACGCTCTGTTATCAGAAGTGCAGTCTCTTTTAATGAAGAACGCGGTAGAGGTCGTAGAAAACCAGGAATCTCCGGGATTCTACAGCCATCTGTTTCTGGTTCCGAAACCAGACGGCTCGTTCCGTCCAGTCATAGATTTGAGCTGGATAAACAAGCTGATCGTCACTCCGAAGTTTTATATGGAGACGATTCGATCGGTCAGAGCGAGTATTCGGGTGAACGATTATGCAACGAGCATAGATCTCAAAGATGCGTACTTTCACGTCATGGTACATCCGACATTCCGAAAGTATCTACGCTTCGCAGTCCTAGGAGTGGTGTATCAATTCCGGGCGATGTGCTTCGGATTGAATCTAGCACCCTGGGCTTTCACTCGGGTAATGAACTCGGTAATGATCTACTTCCGAGCTCATTCGTCTGCGGTAACGTCGGCCTACCTGGACGACATTCTTCAGAGGTACGGCAACGAGTTAACGCTTCAGAACGATGTTCAGAATCTTCTTCTATTGCTCCGACGTCTCGGTTTTATAGTAAACGAGGAGAAGTCGGATCTGGTGCCGTCCAAGTCATTCACTCATCTGGGAATGAGCTTCGAGACGCACAACAATCTCGTTCGTCTGCCGTTAACCAGAGCGAAATTAGTCAGTTGTTACGCTCGCTATTGTCTGCACGCAGACAAAGTCACAGCGAGAGAATTTATGAGACTGATAGGTCTGTGCGGAGCCGCCGCGGATCTCATTCCGATGGGGCGGTTACGCACACGTCCTCTTCAAATTTTCTTGACTCAGAATTGGAGTGTGAAAATTCATTCGCTCGATGTAGACGTTCTCTTGTCAGATCAAGTGAATCAAGAGATTCAGACTTGGGCAAACATTCAGTGGTTAACTCAGGGAGTTCCGCTGCAGTTGCCGGATCCGAGTTTTACCATTATGACGGATGCCAGTCAAACAGGTTGGGGTGCATCATTAATCCCAACGGATTCGAGATGCCAGGGTCTTTGGGATCCGCAATTCCTGGGCAAGCACATAAACATCAAGGAAATGATGTCAATTTGGCTTGCGTTATGTCATTGGATGGACATTATTCACAATGCTCATGTCCAAATCCTATCTGACAATACGACAGTAGTGGCGTATATACGGAATCAGGGAGGCACTCATTCAGTTCCGTTGTTCAATCTAACGGAAAGAATCCTTCTGTTTGTGCTAGAACATCTTGTTCTTCTTTCGGTCCGTCACATACCGGGTCGTCTGAATGTGCTAGCAGACTCCCTTTCACGAAAGGGTCGCTTGTTGCCGTCGGAGTGGACTCTCAACAAGCAAGTATTCAATCAGATTTGCTACCAATGGGAACGGCCAATGATAGACTTATTTGCGACACATCTCAACAATCAGTTGCAGACGTATGTGTCTCCGTGTCCGGATCCAAGAGCATTTGCAGTAGACGCTCTGTCGATCCCTTGGGACGGAATGATAGGATATGCGTATCCTCCAGCGCCGTTAATTCAACAAGTATTGCTAAAGATAAAACAATCTCAATGCAAGATTCTGTTGGTAGCATCTCTGTCGCCACAGAGACCGTGGATAAATCTACTCAGGTGTCTGTTGTGGGACCTACCGCGAAAGCTTCCTCCACGGGAGGATCTTCTTTCGCAGGGGAAATCGCGCCAACTCCATCACAACCCGCAAGGTCTCAACCTTCACGTTTTTCCGTTGTGCGGTCCTTCTTGCATGGCAAGCACTTTACAGGACGAGCAGTGGACGCGATTTCTAACTGTAGGAGGACCTCCTCTTCGCTAAACTATGTGGCTAAGTGGAAGGTTTTTCGTCGTTGGTGTAGGGATCATTCTGTAGATATATTCGATCCCTCTATACCAGACATTGCAAACTTTCTAGTATACTTGTGTTTGACGAAATCAAACTGCAGCCTGTTACTATAAAGGGTTATAGATCTATGTTATCTGATACCTATGCACATCATGATAGTTTACAAATTGGATCTAATGTCTCTTTATCTAAGTTGGTTAGAAACTTTTCGATAAATAGACCCAGAACTCTTAGATTAATTCCTAAGTGGAATTTAGCTTGGGTTCTTCTTAAATTGAAGGAAAAGCCTTTTGAACCTCTTGGGACAGTAGATTTCAAATTCTTATCTTATAAGACAGCTTTTCTCTTGGCTTTCTCTTCTGCTAGAAGAGTCAGTGAGCTTCATGCACTGTCGGTGGATGATTCTCATTATCGTAGTGTTGGGAACACTATCACCTTCACTACTAATGTGGGTTTTTTAGCTAAGAATCAGGCTCCTAATAAATATCCGGAACCTATTGTTATTAAGGCTCTTCCGTCTTCAGACGGGCGTAGGCCTTCACTCTGTCCTGTTAGAGCGTTACGTATCTATAAACAGAGATCTCAGTTTATCAGAAAGGGACGGAAACGTTTCTTTCTGTCTTTGATGCCTAATAGAAAGGACATTTCGGTCCATTCTATTGCTAGATGGATTCAATTAACTATCCGTACTGCTTATGAAGATTTATCTTCTTCTCAGCAGTCTGTGCTTAAGATTTCTGCTCATGAAGTAAGAGCTCTTTCTACTTCCTGGGCTTATGCTAATAGTGTTGCTATTACAGATTTAATGAAGGCTGCTTATTGGTCTCAGCCATCCACATTTACGAATTTTTATCTCAGAAATATTGAGTCCATTTCTGGAGACCTGCATTGTTTAGGTCCGTTATCTGTTGCTCAGAATGTCGTCCACTAAACAGTTGCAACTATAGTTATGCAGGCTTTCTGTTCCGGCAGTGACTCCGTCCGGCTGCCCTCTTCGCTCTGGGCTATTTGACCCAGGGCAAGGGGAAGGGGGGGGGGGGAGGGTGTTCCCTTAGGTCACCTGCTTTATAGTGAAAAGCAAGGGAATGCCTCCTCCTTTCTGAGTCGCTTCCGGGATGGTTTTAAAGTGTAATATTAATGTTAAAATTCATTCATGTCTTATTTTTAAAGTGTAGTTCGGTGTGAAGCATTTGTATATGTCAAGTGTCAAACGGGCTTTAATATACAAAACTCGGACACTTTTAAATGACTATAAAGAGTCTAAATTCTCTGGACTACTTTATTTATTGGCTTGCTTTAAAAATAATTAGTATAAGGGTTATACTGGATGTTAATAGAGAACATGAATGTTATTGTGCTCAATTATTAAGGGTAGTGTATCTTTCTAATTTAATATTAAATAAGAAAGATACATGTAAAGCCTAATACTCCTTTTCTCCTTAAGGGGTTACCTCTTTTCTATATAGTTGAGCTTATTGGATTTTCCTCTATGTCCTAGGCCCTCCAGCCTGTTTACTATTCAGCTAAGTCTGGGTCATTGGTACAGTATAAAAATGTTAAAAAATTTATAGTAATTTATATATTTTTTATGCTTACCAATGACCCAGACGGGGATGGCCCTCCCTGGAGTTGGGAACTCTTGCCTCCCCGCTGAGTACATAGCGCTGACCAGGCACTGCCAGTAAGAATGATAATTGGCGCCAATTTTGGGACGTCTGCGTCACTGCGCATGCGCAGTAGAGGCGTAGTATGGAGGTCCTTTAGGACATGATTTCTTTTTGTTTTGGATGCAAATTTTGGGGATTGGGGGGCAAAATTTGTGTTTGGCCCTGGTTTTGTTAGAGTTAGCACCAGCTAAGTCTAAGTCATTGGTAAGTATAAAAAATATATAAATTACTATAAATTTTTTAACATCTTCTTATAATTTTCAGGCATAATGCCTATCTGCAAGAATGTACTGGAGTAAGAGATCCAAGTTATCCTTTCACAATTCACGATATCAAAATGCTGCTTCTGAAATTTGCCAATGAGAAGTCTTTCAGTGAAGATAGTGGTGGTGGTGGTCGCCAGAGTAATGTGCATCTCCTGCCATATCTAATGCATATGGCACTCTATGTTATCAACACGTAAGTGGTCTTCATTTTTTTTTCACCATATTACAGTGGATCTAACATAACTCTTTGCCTGCTTCAGGCAGTTTTCCTGCCCCATACAGAAATGCCCTGTTGCCCAGCAGAGGCATAATTCTGGCACTTGTCACCAAAATATTACCCTACAACTTACCATGCGTCAGAGATTTCTTGATGCTAGACTGTAATGGATTTTTCATCAAATCAAGGCATGCCTGCTATGCTGCAGCCATTACTTGATTTTATGAAGTAATGTCCAGTCCACAAACAGTCCAAATCTGCAACCAACTGCAAAAGAATATCTGTTTTCCAGTCAATTCCATTGAAACATAACATTGAAGTATACTTTGGTAATTTCTAAATGAAGTTCAATATTTACCATTATCCTTGTGTAAGAACTGTATGCAATCCAAAAAATAAGCAGACTGTCATCTGCAAAATGAGGTCCCCAGTGGGTGAATTTAGTGATGAAATTTACCCTCTCTGAACCTCATTCTGAATCAGGGTCTCAAAACTAAACAGAAAGAGGTACCCAGAGGATAAATTGGCAGACTGTATGGGATAGCATTATCAAAATTCACCCTCTGGGGACCTCATTCTACAAATGTCAGACTGCATATTTTCAGGCCTGACTGTATGTCCTTATTAGTTAAATTTATGGTTATTTACTTCATCTTGTGATCTCTATAGTTCCTGCAGTTTTCAATCACTTCCTTTGAAACTTCATATGGATGTTATATATTTTTATACTGTACCAATGTCCCAGACTTAGCTGGTGCTAACTCTAACAAAACCAGGGCCAAACACAAATTTTGCCACCCAATCCCCAAAATTTGCATCCAAAACCAAAAGAAATCATGTCCTATATGACCTCCATACTTCGCCCCTACTGCGCATGCGCAGTGTCAAGGACATTCCGAAATTGGCGCCAATTATCATTCTCTGTTTGGCCCTTCATCAGTCAACATCTCACTGATCTTTGTGCTTGTAAATCTCAGTTTAAAGGATGCCAGACACGTAATTATTGGAGAAATGGTGATTCTAAGGAGGATATAGAAGGAGGAGAGGAAAAAGGAGTGACAAAAAATAATCAGGGCTGTACTTAAAATTTTTTATGAAATTATGTTAAGTTGCCTATTTTCGAGGCATGGGCCTCTTGTTGTCATTCTTGCTAAAAAGTTGCACTGCTTATTCAGTGTTTCCTCTCCCCTGGCCTTCTAAGTCCCCCCTTGCAATTCTCCCATGCTTTTGGCATATTTTTGAGAAAGTTCATTTCTAAAATTCTCTTGGGAGAGTTGCTTGGTTACAGAATGTTTTCTGTTATTTTCCCCATAGTTACGTTTTCACCCAGGGGTGTATAAACGTTGTGTTCTGCATCTTCCATCTGATGTTCTGCAGATTCTCCCCTGGGAGTCTTGCATCAGATAGAGTGTAATTTTGATGACTGATTTCGGGCCAGTTTTTTCAGTGCCTGGAGTCATGTTTTCTGGTGTTTTACACTGTTTGTTTACATTGGCAACAGCCTTTTTTGAGGGGGGGCTGTTTGCCTTTGGTGTAGTTTATCTCACTATAAGATACATTTCTATTATCCGTAAGTGTCGCATTAATTATTTAATATAAATTTAAAATTTTTGACCACACTTAGCCATCGGATCCATCGGGGCTCAACGTTACTTTTCAGAAACTTGGGCTTCGCTGAAAAAATATTTTTCAAAAATTATTTTGATTTGCAATTGTTTTTTCATTATTAATGGATCATGTCATTATGTATCTTTGTGTCAGGGGTTTGTGCGAGTAACTAGGACTTGTTGTTGACTTTTCACAATGAAAGGATATTGTTCAAATTGTAATAGGAAGAAATCTTCCTCTGACTTTCATGATCATTGTATTAATTGTAGTCAGTGTTCTCGCACTAATCCCTGTTCTATATTTCAATTTTGGGATGACAAACATTGGAAACGTGTGTCACGGTATGTTGTTACTGGAGAAAGGGCTATTTCTCCGCAAGGTCACTCTACTCTCTCAGTTTTTATTTCAGAGGAACAAGAACAGGGTGATGTTTCCATGTTATCTTCCGCAAGTGCGCTTCCGTCGTCACAAATGAATACAGAGCTAGCGGCAAAAGTGCTCATGGAGATTAAAGAAATGTCGTCCGCTAGCTCGCCCGGTGTAGCGTCCATTCACCGAATGGTTCGGCAGCCGGGTTCGTCCGATGCGGTCCAGGAGGAAATGTTGGGTGATGCGAGCACTATAAACATTTTACGTGCACACCCAGTGACGGCGGATAGTAGGCGAGATCGGAGGAAGCCTTTGAGTCCGGTTCCTAGCTCGTCCAGGTCCAGCCGGGCCACGAGCGAGAGAGGCCCCTCTCTCGTACAACAACATCTGGGACCAGATGTTGTGGTACAAAATGTGTCGCAAGCGGAGCATACGTCCGTCGCTCGGGACGCTCCGTTGTATAGGCAGTCCGCGGAGACTGCTCAGGCTTCTTCTTCTCGTCAGCGCACACGACCGCACCTTGGCTGCATGACCGCCGATATCTTACCAGCTTCGCCGATCAAGGATTCTTCGTCGACCAGGTCACACCATCCGGCAGCCAGGGACACGAGGCCGATGGACTCCGGACGTTTGCATAGAAAAAGTATGCGGGAGCCATCAGATGCGGAGCTGCCCTCGGCGAAGCAGGTAAAGACTGCGCCTCCGCAGGTCTCGATGCCGGACGTACTTGTGCAGATAGCACAACTTATCGCAGCATCCCAGCAGCCGACAGAAACGGTGTCGGATCGGGAATTATCCGACGGCGCTGGGTCGGTACGCTCCGCCAAAGCATCGGGGGCGGACGACCGGGAGCATCATGAGGTCCGACCAGATGGTGAAAGGGATACAGATGATTTGGAGCTATCCCTTTCGGAACAACATAAAGCTGCCGTGGACTTCATCCGGCACTTTCTCCCTCAAGTTGTTCCGTCGGGCCAGACTGCTGCAGTTCCGGACAAGAGGATTATAGCGTCATTGGACTCAGAATTTTTTGAGCGGTTCAGGGACATCGCTCCCGAGTTTCCGTCGCAGTCCAATAATGTTGCAAGAACATTTGAATTATTGAATGACGCTATATTTAAACTTGCTTCCAAGACGGGGAAAGCAGGTTTCATGTCTGCCAATACTCTCAACCTGCCTTTCATTAATGCAAGGAATAAATTCGACACGGCAGGACAGGGTATTCCGAGAGTTCCTCTGCGTATGGACGACGAGGCGGAAGACTTAGAGCTATCATTACCGTCGTCGGCTTCTATTCCAACCGCGGTGTTGGAAACAGCTATTTCGTCTAACAGAGCCAGTTTAGATGCCTTATCTTATGCAGATCACCTTACTAAGGCGTTATCACTGCACCTTCAAGGGAAAGAATTTCAGGATATACAATCCTCTTTAAGACTTCTTTCAAGGGCAGTAGCTTATTCCACGTGTAACTCCGCCCTTTCAGTGGCAAACCTGGAGTTGGTTAGACGTGACGCAGCCCTAGCTACATCCACATTCGTGGATACTAAGGTGAAGAACTCTCTCAGAGTCGCTTCGGTCTCCGGAGAACTTCTCTTTGACGGCAAGCTTTCTGCTATTTATGATAAAATTACAAAGAAAGCTTAGGATTCTCTGTTGTTCAAATCTGCTTCTAAGAAGTCGGATACGGCAGACAAGAATAAGACAGGCACTTCTGGGTCTAATGCGCCCAAGAGAGGTTCCTATAGAGGTTCCGGTGCGTCCTCTTGGTCTTATTCGAGAGACCGTCAAGGTAGCGACTCACGTTCGGGACGTCCTTCGGGCCGGGACAACCGGTCGGACGCCCCGAGGTCGACGGGACGAGGTGCGGGTCGTGGAGGACGTGGTTTCTCCTACCGCAGGCCTCGCAGGTCCAGGAGGTGATGGCTTAAACCTCTATCGCGTTCCGGTTGGCGGAAGGTTGTCGAGCTTTTCACAAGAATGGGCGTCGATTACGGACGACCCTTGGGTGAGAGGAGTGACTTCGGAAGGTCTAAAGATATCCTTCAAACGAAAGCCTCCATTAGCTCGAAGTCCAAAGTGGACTCAACTTCCGTCCAATCCGCAGAAAAGAGACGCTCTATTATCAGAGGTGCAGTCTCTTTTAATGAAGAACGCAGTAGAGGTCGTAGAAAACCAGGAGACTCCGGGATTCTACAGCCATCTGTTTCTGGTTCCGAAACCAGACGGCTCGTTCCGTCCAGTCATAGATTTGAGCTGGATAAACAAGCTGATCGTCGCTCCGAAGTTTTATATGGAGACGATTCGGTCGGTCAGAGCGAGTATTCGGGTGAACGATTATGCAACAAGCATAGATCTCAAAGATGCGTACTTTCACGTCATGGTACATAAGACATTCAGAAAGTATCTACGCTTCGCAGTCCTAGGAATGGTGTATCAATTCCGGGCGATGTGCTTCGGATTGAATCTAGCACCCTGGGCTTTCACTCGGGTAATGAACTCGGTAATGATCTATTTCCGAGCTCATTCGTCTGCGGTAACGTCCGCCTACCTGGACGACATTCTTCAGAGGTACGGCAACGAGTTAACGCTTCAGAACAATGTTCAGAATCTACTTCTATTGCTCCGACATATCGGTTTTATAGTAAACGAGGAGAAGTCGGATCTGGTGCCGTCCAAGTCATTCACACATCTGGGAATGAGCTTCAAGACGCACAACAATCTCGTTCATCTGCCGTTAACCAGAGCGAAATTAGTCAGTTGTTACGCTCGCTATTGTCTGCACGCAGACAAAGTCACAGTGAGAGAATTTATGAGACTGATAGGTCTGTGCGGAGCCGCTGCGGATGTCATTCCGATGGGGCGGTTACGCACGCGTCCTCTCCAAATTTTCTTGACTCAGAATTAGAGTGTGAAAATTCATTCGCTCGACATAGACGTTCTCTTGTCAGATCAAGTGAAACAAGAGATTCAGACTTGGGCAAACATTCAGTGGTTAACTCAGGGAGTTCCGCTGCATTTGCCGGATCCGAGTTTTACCATTATGACGGATGCCAGTCAAACAGGTTGGGGTGCATCATTGATCCCAACGGATTCGAGATGCCAGGGTCTTTGGGATCCGCAATTCCTGGGCAAGCACATAAACATCAAGGAAATGATGTCAATTTGGCTTGCGTTATGTCATTGGATGGACATTATTCACAATGCTCATGTCCAAATCCTATCTGACAATACGACAGTAGTGGCGTATATACGGAATCAGGGAGGCACTCATTCAGTTCCGTTGTTCAATCTAACGGAAAGAATCCTTCTGTTTGCGCTAGAACATCAGGTTCTTCTTTCGGTCCGTCACATACCGGGTCGTCTGAATGTGCTAGCAGACTCCCTTTCACGAAAGGGTCGCTTGTTGCCGTCGGAGTGGACTCTCAACAAACAAGTATTCAATCAGATTTGCTACCAATGGGAACGGCCAATGATAGACTTATTTGCGACACATCTCAACAATCAGTTGCAGACGTATGTGTCTCCGTGTCCGGATCCAAGAGCATTTGCAGTAGACGCTCTGTCGATCCCTTGGATTGCTAAAGATAAAACAATCTCAATGCAAGATTCTGTTGGTAGCATCTCTGTCTCCACAGAGACCGTGGATAAATCTACTCAGGTGTCTGTTGTGGGACCTACCGCGAAAGCTTCCTCCACGGGAGGATCTTCTTTCGCAGGGGAAATCGCGTCAACTTCATCACAACCCGCAAGGTCTCAACCTTCACGTTTTTCCGTTGTGCGGTCCTTCTTGCATGGCAAGCACTTTACAGGACGAGCAGTGGACGCGATTTCTAACTGTAGGAGGACCTCCTCTTCGCTAAACTATGCGGCTAAGTGGAAGGTTTTTCGTCGTTGGTGTAGGGATCATTCTGTAGATATTTTCGATCCCTCTATACCAGACATTGCAAACTTTCTAGTATACTTGTTTGACGAAATCAAACTGCAGCCTGTTACTATTAAGGGTTATAGGTCTATGTTATCTGATACCTATGCACATCATGATAGTTTACAAATTGGATCTAATGTCTCTTTATCTAAGTTGGTTAGAAACTTCTCGATAAATAGACCCAGAACTCTTAGGTTAATTCCTAAATGGAATTTAGCTTGGGTTCTTCTTAAACTGAAGGAAAAGCCATTTGAACCTCTTGGGACAGTAGATTTCAAATTCTTATCTTATAAGACAGCAGCTTTTCTCTTAGCTTTCTCTTCTGCTAGAAGAGTCAGTGAGCTTCATGCACTGTCGGTGGATGATTCTCACTATCGTAGTGTCGGGAACACTATCACCTTCACTACTAATGTGGGTTTTTTAGCTAAGAATCAGGCTCCTAATAAATATCCGGAACCTATTGTTATTAAGGCTCTTCCGTCTTCAGACGGGCGTAGGCCTTTAGTCTGTCCTGTTAGAGCGTTACGTATCTATAAACACAGATCTCAGTTTATCAGAAAGGGACGGAAACGTTTCTTTCTGTCTTTGATGCCTAATAGAAGGGACATTTCGGTCCATTCTATTGCTAGATGGATTCAATTAACTATCCGTACTGCTTATGAGAGTTTATCTTCTTCTCAGCAGTCTGTGCTTAAGATTTCCGCTCATGAAGTAAGAGCTCTTGCTACTTCTTGGGCTTATGCTAATAGTATTGCTATTACAGATTTAATGAAGGCTGCTTATTGGTCTCAGCCATCCACATTCACGAATTTTTATCTCAGAAATATTGAGTCCATTTCTGGAGACCTGCATTGTTTAGGTCCGTTATCTGTTGCTCAGAATGTCGTCCACTAAACAGTTGCAACTATAGTTATGCAGGCTTTCTGTTCCGGCAGTGACTCCGTCCGGCTGCCCTCTTCGCTCTGGGCTATTTGACCCAGGGCAAGGGGAAGGGGGGGGGGGGGGGAGGGTGTTCCCTTAGGTCACCTGCTTTATAGTGAAAAGCAAGGGAATGCCTCCTCCAAAGTCAGTATTTCTGAGTCGCTTCCGGGATGGTTTTAAAGTGTAATATTAATGTTAAAATTCATTCTTGTCATATTTTTAAAGTGTAGCTCGGTGTGAAGCATTTGTATATGTCAAGTGTCAAACGGGCTTTATTATACAATACTCGGACACTTTTAAAAGATTATAAAGAGTCTCAATTCTCTGGACTAACTTTATTTATTGGCTTACTTTAAAAATAATTAGTATAAGGGTTATACTGGATGTTAATAGAGAACATGAATGTTATTGTGCTCAATTATAAAGGGTATTGTATCTTTCTAATTTAATATTAAATAAGAAAGATACATGTAAAGCCTAATACTCCTTTTCTCCTTAAGGGGTTGCCTCTATATTATATAGTTGAGCTTATTGGATTTTCCTCTATGTCCTAGGCCCTCCAGCCTTTTTACTATTCAGCTAAGTCTGGGTCATTGGTACAGTATAAAAATGTTAAAAAATTTATAGTAATTTATATATTTTTTATACTTACCAATGACCCAGACGGGGATGGCCCTCCCAGGAGTTGGGAACTCTTGCCTCCCCGCTGAGTACATAGCGCTGACCAGGCACTGCCAGTAAGAATGATAATTGGCGCCAATTTCGGAACGTCCTTGACACTGCGCATGCGCAGTAGGGGCGAAGTATGGAGGTCCTATAGGACATGATTTCTTTTGGTTTTGGATGCAAATTTTGGGGATTGGGGGGCAAAATTATTTGTGTTTGGCCCTGGTTTTGTTAGAGTTAGCACCAGCTAAGTCTGGGTCATTGGTAAGTATAAAAAATATATAAATTACTATAAATTTTTTAACTTTTGTATGTTTTTCAGTTTTTACCTTTAAGCATTTGTAATTACTGGAGTTATGTGCCTTGTTATCAGTTAAATTTATTATTACTTCCTTCGATCTGCTGTGAATACTCCAATTCTAACAATTTTCAATTAATTCTTTTGAACCTTGACATGTAGATAACTTTGATAAGCTCTAATTGAAGTTTGATGTTAAACATTTTCTGTGCATAATTACTGGTGTTTTGTCCCGTATTAGATAAATTTAGTTCTTTTTGTGTAAACTGTAAATCATACACTTTCACTCAGAAATAGGTACTTCTGCAACAATCGTGCAGATTCCAGACATGAATATGTCGCATACAGCACGTCAAGAAATTAACAAGAGACATTTCAGGAATTATATAAACCTTGTCAGAGGACTTTGTTTCTGATTACAGAGTTTATTGGAGGCATAAAATAGACAAACTTTTTACTTAAGTCTTCACAGATTTCATATAAATCCAAAATGAAAATTTTGTACCTGTTATTTATCCTGAAAGCATAAACAAACCAAATTAAAATTTTGATCATCAAGAAATCCTAACAAAATTATATAATCTGTTCATTTCAGGACACGGTCTGTTGCTAGAGAAGAGAAAAATTTCAACAACTTTTTGGAAATGAATAAAGACAAGTGGATAGAGAACAGTTTTGAGGTATGCTTTTTTGTTTTCTGTTACAAAATTTTTCACAAGTGTTTTGTCTTTCTCTGTCTTGGGCCATCCAATATTTTTATACTGTACCAATGACCAATGACCCAGACATAGCTGGTGCTAACTCTTAAAATATAGGGCCAAACACAAATTTTGCCCCCCAATCCCCAAAATTTGCATCTAAAACCAAAGAAAACATGTCCTGAATGGCCCTCCACACTTCACCTCTACTGCGCATGCGCAGTGTCAAGGACGTTCCGAAATTGGCGCCATTAATCATTCTAAGTTTGGCCCTTCTTCATCAGTTAACATCTGACTGATCTTTGTGCTTGTAAATCTCAGTTTAAATGATGCCAGACACATAAATATTAGTGAAATGGTGATTCTAAGGAGGATAGAGAAGGAGGAGAGGAAAAATGTGTGACAGAATATTATCAGGGCTGTAACTTAAAAATTTTTTAATGAAATTATATTAAGTTACCTATTTTCGAGGCAGCAGCCATTTTGTTGTCATTCTAGTTATTTAGTTACACTGATTTTTCAGTGTTTTCCTCTCTCCCTTTCCTTTAAGTCCCCTCTTGCTATTCTCCCATGCTTTTGGCATAGTTTCTGTAATTATTATTACTAAAATTTCTTGGGAGTTTTAGCTGAATAACAGAATGAATTCTGTTCTTTTCCCCATGTTTACGTCTTCACCTACGGGTGGTTAGGCGTTGTGTTCTGCATCTACCATCTGATGTTCTGCAGTTTCTTCCCTGGAAGTCTCTGTTTTGCATCAGTGTATTTTTGGTAACTGATTCCGGGCCTGGGTGCCTGGAGTCTTATTTTAGTGTTTTTACACTCATTGTTTACATTTACAACAGCCCTCTGTGTGAGGGGGGGATTTCTTGAAAATAATATCTTGATGTTATTTTAATCATAACTAGATACATTATTATTGTTCATAAGTGTTGAATAAATTGTTTAAAATATTTTTAAAATTTTTGTCCACTCTTAGGCTTGGGATCCATTGGGGCTCAACGTTACTTTTCAGAAACTTGGGCTGTTCTGAAAAAATATTTTTTCAAAATATTTTGATTTCAATTATTTTTTCTATATTAATGGATCATATTATTATTATGTATTTTGATTGCCAGGGGTTGGTGCGAGTACCAGGACTTTGTTTTCTTTTCACATTGAAAGGATTTTGATCAATTGTAATAAGAAGAAGTCTTCCTCTGACTTTTATAATCATTCTATATGTGGTCAGTGTACTCGCATTAACTCCTGTTCTGTATCGTATGATTTCGATGACAACATGGGAAGCGTATGTCACGGTATGTTAGTGGGGAATTGGACATTCTGGTCCTTTCCCCGCAGGGTCACTCTACTTTATCAATTTCTATTTCAGACGATCAAGATTAGGGTGATGTATCTGTGATGTCTTCCAACAGTGTGCCTCCGTCGTCACAATTAATGAAGGGCTAGCGGAAAAGTGCTCATGTAAATACACCAATTGCCTAAGAGGACCCTAGTAGGTTCGACGGCCTTTGACATCCGCTAGCTCGCCCGGTGTAGCGTCCATTCATCGAATGGTTCGGCAGCCGGGTTCGTCCGTTGCGGTCTAGAAGGAGTTTTGGGGTGATGCGAGCACTATAAATCAACCAAATGCACACCCAGTGACGGCGGATTAGAGGGAGAATGGAGGAAGCCTTTTAGTCCGGTTCATAGCTCGTTCTGGTCCATCCGGACGGCGAGCGAGAGAGGCCCCTCTCTCGTACAACAACATCTGGCCCCAGATGTTGTGGTACAAAATGTTTCGCATTCGGAGCATACGTCCGTCGCTCGGGACGCTCCGACATATAGTCAGTCCGGAGAGACTGTCAATAAGGCTTCCTCATTCTCATGGTGGCGCACACGACCGCTCTTGGCTACGTGACCTCAGATATCCAGTCAGCTTCGCCAGTCAGAGAATCATCGGCGACCAGGTCACACCATCCGGTAGCCAGGGACACGAGGCCTGCAGACTCCGGACTTTCGCATAGGAAAGTGTGTGGGAGTCAACGTACACGGAGCTTTCGGCGGCAATGCATCGTAAGACCACTACTGCACAGGCCTCGGGGACGGACGTGCTTTCCTAAATAGCACAGCTTATTGCAGCATCCCAGCATCAACTGAATCTGTCGCATATGTTTTATCCGACGATGCTGGGTCGGGACGCTCCGCGGAAGCAGGTACGGACGTCCGAAAATTTCATCCGGTCCGACGGGATACCGAAAGGGATTCGGAGGATTTCGAGCTTTCCCTTTCGGAACAACATATGCTGTTGTGTATGTCATCTGACTTGATCTTCTACAGGTTCTTTCGTCGGACCAGAATGCTGCAATGCCGGATAAGAAACTGATAGCGTCGGTGGACTTAGAAATTTTTGGTTCGGTTCAGGGACATCGTCCCTCAGTTCCGACATAGTCCAATAATGTCACACAAACTTTAGAATTATTGAACAACGCTATATATTTATTATTATATGCTTGCTATTACCAAGCATTTCTGGTTTCTTGTTCGCAAAGTTACGGAGATGTCTTTCAAAAGTGTGCCTCTGTCGTCATAGTTAATGAAGAGCTAGTGGCAATAAGTGCTCATGGAATATGTCTATCGCCTAAGAGGTCCCTTGTAGGATCGACGGAGTGACATTCGCTAGCTCACCCGGTGTAGCGTACATTCATCGAATGGTTCGGCTGCCGGGTTTGTCCGTTGCGGTCTAGGAAGGAGATTTGGGTGATGCGAGCACTATAATTACTTAGTACTCACCCAGTGACGGCGGATTGAGGACAGATCGGAGGAAGCCTGTTAGTCCGGTTCCTGGCTTGTCCAGGTGCGTCCGGGCTGTGAGCGAGAGAGGTCCCTCTCTCGTCCAACAACATAGGGGACCGCATGTTGTGGTTCAGATATTTTACATTCGGAGCATATGTCCATCGGTCGGGACGCTCCGTTATATTGACAGTCCGAGAGACTGTCGATAATGCTTCCTTATCCTCACAGCAGGGCACACGACCGCACATTGGCTACGTGACCTCGAGTATCCGATCAGTTTCGTCATTCAGTGATTCCACGGCGAATAGGTCACGCCATCCGGTAGCCAAGGGACACAAGGCCTATACACTCCGTTCGCTCGCATATTTGTAGTATGCACGGGGTAACGATCACGGAGCTTCCAGCGGCAATGCATTGTAGGACCGCTTCTCCACAGGCCTCAGTGACGGACGTGCTATCCGAGTTAGCACAGTTTTTTCGCAGCATCCCAGCAATCAACAGTTTCTTAGCTGAATCAGGAATTATCTGACGGCGCTGGGTCGGTGCGGTCCGCGGTTGCATCAGGTACGGACGACCGAACGCTTTATAGGGTCCGACAGGATGGCGAAAGGGATTCGAAAGATTTCGAGTTTTCCCTTTCGTAGCATCGGAAGCTGCCATTCATATCTTCCGACATTATCTTCCAGTGATTGTTATTTCGGACTACATTGCTGCGATGTTGGATAAAAGACTTATAGCGTCATTGGACACGGAATTTTGGATCGGTTCAGGGACATTGTCCCTGACTTACCGACACAGTCCAATAATGTCATTAGAACATGTGTATTATTTTTCGACGCTATATATACATATAAGCCTGCTACCAAGCATGATAGTTTAGTTTCTTGTCCGCAATGCTCATTTCTGCCTTTTTATCATTTATACGAATAATTTATTTTGGCAGAACAGGGCATACCGAGAGTTCATATGCGTCTAGATGGCGTGGTTAAAGACTGGAAATATTCTTTTTCGCCGTCTATGTCTTTTCCAACCACAATGTTGGAAATGACAATGATGTCTAGTAGACTTAACTTAGATGCTTTATCATACGTAATCCACCTTACTGAGGCGTTATCATTACGTTTTCAAGAAAAGAATTACGGGATATTATCCTCAATGTGATTTCTTTTGAGGGCAGTAGTTTGTTCACGTATAACTCCACCCTTCATAGGCTGATTGGAGTTGGTTAGACGTGACGCAGCCCTAGCTACATCCACGCGCGTGGATAGTAAGGTGAAGAACTCTCTCAGAGTCGCTTCGTTCTCGGAGAAGTTTCTCTTCGACGGCAACTTTTCAGCAATCCATGAATTGCTCGATTTACACGTTCTCTTGTCTATCTAGTGTTGCAAGAGATTCAGACTGGGGCAAACATTCGGTGGTTGACTCAGAGAGTGCCACTGCAGTTGCCGGATCCGAGTTTTATAATTATGACGGTTGCCAGTCAAACAGGTTGGGATATAATGTTGATCCCAACGGATTCGAAGTGCCAGGGTCTTTGGGTTCCGCAGTCTCTAAGCAAGCACTTATCTTCCGCGGAATAATGGGGTTTTTTTTTAGGCTTGCTTTATGTCATTGGATGAACCTTATTCAGAAACGCATGTCCAAATCATGTCCGTTAATTCGACAGTAGTGGCGTATCTCTGGAACCAGGGAGGCACTCATTCGTTTCCGTTATTCAATTTAATGGAAAGAATCCTTCTGTTTGTTATAGTACACCAAGTTCTGTTTTGGTCCGTCATATTCCGGGTCGTCTGATTGTTTTACCGGACTCCCGTTCACTTATGGGTCGCTTGTTGCCGTCAGAATGGACTCTCCAACAAACAAGTATTCAATCAGATTTGCTATCAATGGGAGCGCCCAATGATAATTTATTTACGACACAGCTTGCTATTCAATTGCAGACGTATGTGTTTGCTTGTCCTGATCTCTGAGCTAATGTTGTTAACGCTCTATTGATTTAATAGGACGGAATGATAGGATATGCGTATCCTCCGGCGCTGTTGTTTCAGCAAGTATTGCTAAGATAAATAACCACAATACATTTCTGTTGATAGCATCTCTGTCTTCACAGAGACCGTGGGTAAATTTACTCTGATGTCTACTGTGGGACTTAACGCGAAATCTTCCTCAATAAGAGGATCTTTTTTCGCTGGGTAAAATCGTGTCATCTTTATCACAACCCGCAAGGTCGCAACCTTCGCGTATCCTGTTGTGTGGTCCTTATTGCTTTGTAAGCATTGTACTGGACGAGCTTTGGACGCGATTTCTTACTGTAGGGGAACCTCTTCTTCGCTATACTATGCGGCTAAAGTGGAGGCTCTTCCGTCGTTGGTGTAGGGATCACTATGTTGATATTGTTGATCCCTCCATTCTAGTCATTGCAACTTTCTAGTTTACTTGTTTGACAAGATCTACTGCAGCCTGTTACTATTAAGGTTATAGGTTTATGTTATCTCATACCTATGCACTCTATGATAGTTTACAATTGAGTCTTGTGTCTCTTTATCTAAGTCAGTTAGTAACTTTTCGATAAATAGACTTAGAATCATTAGATTAAATTTCTATACGGAATTTAACTTCGGTTCTTATTTAGCTAAGTAATCATTTGAGCCTCTGGAAACAGTAGTTTTCAAATTCTGACCTTTTAGACAGTAATTCTGTTGGTTTCTCTTTTACTGAAGAGTCAGTGAGCTTCATGCACTATCAGTGGATGATTCTCACTTTCGTAGTTTCGGAATCACTACTTCCTTTACTATTTAGGTTGGATTTTTGCATAAGAGTCAGGCTCCTAATAATATCCGGAACCTATTGTTATTAAGGTCCTTCCGTCTTCGTACCGGCATAGGCCTTCACTCTGTCCGGTTAGAGTTTACGTATTTATAAACAGATATCTGTTTATTACTACGGGTGTAAGCTTCTTCTGTCTTTGATGCCTAATAGAAGGACGTTACGCTCCATTCTATTGCTAATGGATTCAATTAACTATCGATACTGCTTATGGTATATCATTGACTTAGCAGTTGTGCTTGAGATTTCGGCTTATGAAGTAAGAGTTCTTCTACATCTTGGGCTTACATTAATAGTGTCGCTATTATAGATTTTTGAAGGCTGCTCATTGCGCTCAGCCATCCACATTCATGAATTTTTATCTCAGAAATATCGAGTCCATTTCTGGAGGCCTCTATTGTTAGGTCTGTTTCTACTGCTCAGAATGTCATTCACTTAACAGTTGCTACTATAGCTAGGTAGGCTGTCTGTTTCGGCAGTGACTCCGTTCTGCTGCCCTCTTCGCTCTGGGCTATTTGACCCAGGGCAAGAAAAAGGGGGGGGGAGGGTGTTCCCTTGGGTCACCTGTTTTACTATGAAAACAAGGGGATACCTCCTCCGGAGTTAGTAATTCTGAGCTGTTATTGGGATGGTTGTTTCGTGAGAAGTTTATGTTTTAAAAATTCATTCAGGTCTTAGTTTTTAAAGTATAGCTTTTGAATATAGCACGTGTCAACGGACGTTATTATACAATCATCAGACACTTTTTAGGAGTATAAAGAGTCTCTATTCTCTAGACTTACTTTATTTATTGGCTTACTTTAAAAATTATTAGTATAAGGATTATACTAGATATTAATAGAGTACATGGATGTATGATGCTCAATTTTGGAAGGTGTTGTATCTTTCTAATTTATTATAAATAAGAAAGATACATGTAAGGCCTAATACTTCTTTTTCCCTAGACGGGATGACTCTATTTTATATAATTGAGCGTATTCCAACTTGCTCTATGTCCTTGGCCCTCCAGCCTTTTTACTATTCAGCTAAGTCTGGGTCATTGGTACAGTATAAAAATGTTAAAAAATTTATAGTAATTTATATATTTTTTATACTTACCAATGACCCAGACGGGGATGGCCCTCCCAGGAGTTGGGAACTCATACCTCCCCGCTGAGTACATAGCGCTTACCAGGCACTGGTTATAAGAATGATTAATGGCGCCAATTTCGGAACGTCCTTGACACTACGCATGCGCAGTAGAGGTGAAGTGTGGAGGGCCATTCAGGACATGTTTTCTTTGGTTTTAGATGCAAATTTTGGGGATTGGGGGCAAAATTTGTGTTTGGCCCTATATTTTAAGAGTTAGCACCAGCTATGTCTGGGTCATTGGTAAGTATAAAAAATATATAAATTACTATAAATCTTTTAACTTTCGAGGCAACAGCCTGTTGTGGTCATTCTTGTTATCAAGTTACACTGCTTGTTCAGTGTTTTCCTCTCTCCCTTTCCTTTAAGTCCCCTCTTGCTATTCTCCCATGCTTTTGGCATATTTTCTGTAATTTTATTACTAAAATTTCTTGGGAGTTTTAGCTGGATAACAGAATGAATTCTGTTCTTTTCCCCATGTTTACGTCTTCACCTATGGATGGTTAGGCATAGTGTTCTGCATCTACCATCTGATGTTCTGCAGTTTCTTCCCTGGAAGTCTCTGTTTTGCATCAGATAGTGTATTATTGGTAACTGATTTCGGGCCAGGGTGCCTGGAGTCTTGTTCTGGTGTTTTTACACTTATTGTTTACATTTACAACAGCCCTCTGTGTGAGGGGGGATTTCTTGAAAATAATATCTTGATGTTAATTTAATCATAACTAGATACATTATTATTCTTCATAAGTGTTGAATAAATTGTTTAAAATATTTTTAGAATTTTTGTCCACACTTAGGCTTGGGATCCATTGGGGCTCAACGTTACTTTTCAGAAACTTGGGCTGTTCTGAAAAAATATTTTTTCAAAATTTTTTGATTTCAATTATTTTTTCTATGTTAATGGATCATGTTATTATGTATTTTGATTGTCAGGGGTTGGTGCGAGTACTAGGACTTTGTTTTCTTTTCACAATGAAAGGATGTTGTTCAATTGTAATAAGAGGAAATCTTCCTCTGACTTTCATAATCATTGTATAATGTAGTCAGCGTACTCGCACTAACTCCTGTTCTGTATGTGTTAATTTCGATGACAACATGGGAAGCGCGTGTCACGGTATGTTAGTGGGGAATTGGCCATTCCGGTCCTTTCCCCGCAGGGTCACTCTACTTTATCTATCTCTATTTCAGACGATCAAGAACAGGGTGATGTATCCGTGATGTCTCAAAAGTGTGCCTCCGTCATCACAATTAATGAAGAGCTAGCAGAAAAGTGCTCATGTAAATACGTCAGTTGCCTAAGAGGACCCTAGTAGGTTCGACGGCCTTTGACGTCTGCTAGCTCACCCGGTGTAGCATCCATTCATCGAATGGTTCGGCAGCCGGGTTCGTCCGTTGCGGTCTAGAAGGAGTTTTGGGTGATGCAAGCACTATAAATCAACCAAATGCACACCCAGTGACGGCGGATTAGAGGAGAGAACGGAGGAAGCCTTTTAGTCCGGTTCTTAGCTCGTCCAGGTCCATCCGGACTGCGAGCGAGAGAGGCCCCTCTCTTGTACAACAACATCTGGCCCCAGATGTTGTGGTACAAAATGTTTCGCATTCGGAGCATACGTCCACCGCTCGGGACGCTCCGATATATAGTCAGTCCGGAGAGACTGTCAACAATAAGGCTTCCTCATCCTCATGGTAGCGCACACGACCGCTCTTGGCTACGTGACCTCAGATATCCAGTCAGCTTCGCCAATCAGAGAATCATCGGCGACCAGGTCACACCATCTGGTAGCCAGGGACACGAGGCCTGCAGACTCCGGGCGTTCGCATAAGAAAGTGTGCGGGAGTCAACGTTCATGGAGCTTCCAGCGGCAAAGCATCGTAAGACCGCTACTGCACAGGCCTCGGTGACGGACGTGCTATCCCAAATAGCACAGCTTATCGCAGCATCCCAGCAATGACAGAATCTGTCGCATCATGTATTATCCGACGACGCTTGGTCGGGACGCTCCGCGGAAGCAGGTACGGACGTCCGAAAATTTCATCCGGTCCAACGTGATGCCGAAAGGGATTCGGAGGATTTCGAGCTTTCCCTTTCGGAACAACATAAGCTGCTGTGTATGTCATCTGACTTTATCTTCTAAAGGTTCTTTCGTCGGACCAGAATGCTGCGATGCCGGATAAGAAACTGATAGCGTCGGTGGACACAGAATTTTTTGGTTCGGTTCAGGGACATCGTCCCTCAGTTCCGGCACAGTCCAATAATGTCACACAAACTTTCGAATTATTGAACGACGCTATATATATTATTATATGCTTGCTATTAACAAGCATGTCTGGTTTCTTGTTCGCAAAGTTACGGAGAGATGTCTTTCAAAAGTGTGCCTCTGTCGTCATAGTTAATGAAGAGCTAGCGGCAATAAGTGCTCATGGAATATGTCAATCGCCTAAGAGGTCCCTAGTAGGATCGACGGAGTTGACATTCGCTAGCTCACCCGGTGTAGCGTCCATTCATCGAATGGTTCGGCAGTCGGGTTCGTCCGTTGCGGTCTAGGAAGGAGTTTTGGGTGATGCGAGCACTATAATTACTTTAGTACTCACCCAGTGACAACGGATTAGAGGACAGATCGGAGGAAGCCTGTTAGTCCGGTTCCTAGCTCGTCCAGGTCCGTCCGGGCTGCGAGCGAGAGAGGTCCCTCTCTCGTACAACATATGGGACCGGATGTTGTGGTACAGACATTTCGCATTCGCAGCATATGTCCGCCGCTCGGGACGCTCCGTTATATTGACAGTCCGAGAGACTGTCGATAATGCTTCCTCATCCTCACAGCAGCGCACACGACCGCACATTAGCTACGTGACCTCGAGTATCCGGCCAGCTTCGTCATTCAGTGATTCCACGGCGAACAGGTCACGCCATCCGGTAGCCAAGGGACACAAGGCCTATACACTCCGTTCGCTCGCGTAATAGTATGCACAGGGTAACGAACACGGAGCTTCCAGCGGCAATGCATCGTAAGACCGCTTCTCCACAGGCCTCAGTGACGGACGTGCTATCCAAAATAGCACAGTTTATCGCAGCATCCCAGCAATCGACAGATTCTTGGTCGGATCAGGAATTATCCGACGCCGCTGGGTCGGTGCACTCCGCTGTTGCATCAGGTTCGGACGACCGAACACTTTATAGGGTCCGACAGGATGGCGAAAGGGATTCGGACGATTTCGAGCTTTCCCTTTCGGAACAACAGAAGCTGCCATACATTTCTTCCGGCATTATCTTCGAGAGGTTGTTCCGTCGGACTACATTGCTGCGATGCTGGATAAGAGACTAAGAGCGTCATTGGACACGGAGTTTTGGATCGGTTCAGGGACATTGTCCCTGACTTACCGACACAGTCCAATAATGTCATTAGAACATTCGAATTATTTAACAACGCTATATATAAGCTTGCTACCAAGCATGATAGTCTAGTTTCTTGTCCGCAATGCTCTATTCTGCCTTTTATCAATTCTAGGAAATAATCTATATTGGCAGAACGGCATACCGAGAGTTCATATGCGTCTAGACGGCGGGGCTGAAGACTGGGAATTATCTTTTTCGCCGTCTATGTTAATTCCAACCACGATGTTGGAAACGACAATGATGTCTAATAGACTTAACTTAGACGCTTTATCATACGTAGATCACCTTACTGAGGCGTTATCATTACGTCTTCAAGAGAAAGAATTCCAGGATATGATCCTCAATGTGATTTCTTTCAAGGGCAGTAGTTTTTCCACGTATAACTCCGCCCTTCAGTGGCAACCTGGAGTTGGTTAGACGTGACGCAGCCCTAGCTACATCCACGCGCGTGGATAGTAAGGTGAAGAACTCTCTCAGAGTTGCTTTGGTCTCGTAGAAGCTTCTTTTCGACGGCAACTTTTCAGCAATCTATGAATTGCTCGATATACACGTTCTCTTGTCTATCAAGTGTAGCAAGAGATTCAGACTGGGGCAAACATTCGGTGGTTGACTCAGAGAGTGCCACTGCAGTTGCCGGATCCGAGTTTTATGATTATGACGGATAGCAGTCAAACAGGTTGGGGTACAATATTGATCCCAACGGATTCGAAGTGTCAGGGTCTTTGGGTTCCGTAGTTTCTAGGCAAGCACTTAACTTCCAGGGAATGATGTTATTTAGGCTTGCACTATGTCATTGGATGAACATTATTCAGAAACACATGTCCAAATCCTGTCCGATAATACGACAGTAGTTGCGTATCTCTGGAACCAGGGAGGCACTCATTCGATTCCGTTATTCAATTTAACGGAAAGAATCCTTCCGTTTGTTATAGTACACCAAGTTCTGCTTCGGTCCGTCATATTCCGGGTCGTCTGATTGTATTAGCAGACTCCCTTTCACGTAAGGGTCGCTTGTTGCCGTCAGAATGGACTCTCAACAAACAAGTATTCAATCAGATTTGCTATCAATGGGAGCGCCCAATGATAATTTATTTGCGACACAACTCACTATTCAATTGCAGACGTATGTGTTTGCATGTCCGGATCCCTGAGCTTATGTTGTTAACGCTCTATTGATCTAATAGGACGGAATGATAGGATATGCGTATCCTCCAGCGCTGTTGATTCAGCAAGTTTTGCTAAGATAAACATCCACAATACAATTCTGTTGATAGCATCTCTGTCATCACAGAGACCGTGGGTAAATTTACTCAGGTGTCTACTGTGGGACTTACCGCGAAAACTTCCTCCATGAGAGGATCTTCTTTCGCTGGGGAAATTGTGTCAACTTCATCACAACCCGCAAGGTCTCAACCTTCACGTATTCCGTTGTGTGGTCCTTCTTGCTCGGCAAGCATTGTACAGGACGAGCTATGGACGCGATTTCTTACTGTAGGAGAACCTCTTCTTCGCTATACTATGCGGCTAAAGTGGAGGCTCTTCCGTCGTTGGTGTAGGGATCGTTATGTTGATATTTTTGATCCCTCCATACTAGACATTGCAACTTTCTAGTTTACTTGTTTTAGTTAAGAGTCAGGCGGGCGTTATTATACAATCCCCAGACACTTTTAAGGAGTATAAAGAGTCTCTATTCTCTAGACTAACTTTATTTATTGGCTTACTTTAAAAATTATTAGTATAAGGATTATACTGGATATTAATAGAGTACATGGATGTTATGATGCTCAATTTTGGAAGGTGTTGTGTCTTTCTAATTTATCATAAATAAGAAAGATACATGTAAGGCCTAATACTCCTTTTCCCCTCGAGGGGATGACTCTATTTTATATAATTGAGCTTATTTGAACTTGCTCTATGTCCTAGACCTTCCAGCCTTTTTACTATTCAGCTATGTCTGGGTCATTGGTACAGTATAAAAATGTTAAAAAATTTATAGTAATTTATATATTTTTTATACTTACCAATGACCCAGACGGGGATGGCCCTCCCAGGAGTTGGGAACTCATACCTCCCCACTGAGTACATAGCGCTTACCAGGCACTGGTTATAAGAATGATTAATGGCGCCAATTTTGGGACGTCCTTGACACTGCGCATGCACAGTAGAGGTGAAATATGGAGGGCCATTCAGGACATGTTTTCTTTGGTTTAAGATGCAAATTTTGGGGATTGGGGGGCAAAATTTGTGTTTGGTCCTATATTTTTAAGAGTTAGCACCAGCTATGTCTGGGTCATTGGTAAGTATAAAAAATATATAAATTACTATAAATTTTGTAACTTTTATACTATAAAAACCAATGGCCCAGACTAGCAGGTGCAAACTAAAAGTTATCAAGGTCCAAACACAGATTTTGAACCCCCAATCCCCCAAATTTGCATGCAAAACCGAAAATTAAAAGTTCTTTCTGATCCCCCATACTTTTACTCTCCGTGCATGCGCAGTTGCCAGGAATTGACCAAAATTAGCACCTACATCATTCTTTGTTTGGCCCTAAAGTCATCAGCAATGAAATCACATCTGTGCTTTAAAATATATCCTTTTTAGCTCAACTTTGGCGAAGCCATGTTTGAGCTTATGCCATGGCCAGTCGTCCGTCGTCTGTCTGTCCGTCAACAATTCAATACGGCTCGGGCTAAAGGTCGTATTTATGAACCGATCTTTACAAAACTTCTTGGGTACCTTTGTTATGACCGTGGGACGAGAACGAGTGTTTCGGGGGCCGATCCGAAATTCAAGTTGGCCGCTGGTGGCCATTTTGTACAGACTTAGGTGACATCAGATTTTTGTGCAGAACTTCCATATGAAAACGCTGATTTGAATAATTTTTTGGATGAATGTTTAGTACCATGGGATACCTCACATGTAATACGGGTTTTTTTCTCGTACGTAAATTATGCAAATTAGACTAACTTTGATGTATTTAGTGTTACTTTCAGCACTGTAAGTGCAAATGCCAATACAGCTCGGGCTAGAGGCTGTATTTATAAACCGATCTTTACGAAACTTCTTGGGTACCTTTGGTATCACCATGGGACAAGAACGAGTGTTTTTGGGTGCAGTCCGAAATTCAAGATGGCCGATGGCAGCCATTTTGTATTTATCAACCGATCTTCACGAAACTTCTTGGGTACCTCTGTTATCACCTTGGGACAAGAACAAGTGTTTCTGAGTGCGGTCCAAAATTCAAGATGGCTGCCAGTGGCCATTTTGTACCAAAATTAGGTCTAATCAGTTTTTTGTACACAACTTCTATACGGCTGAGGCTAGAGGCAGTATTTATGAACCGATCTTTACGAAACTTCTTGGGTACCTTTGTTATCACCGTGGGATGAGAACGAGTGTTTTTAGGTGTGGTCTGAAATTCAAGATGGCCACCAGCAGCCATTTTGTACCAAAATTAGTGCAATCAGTCTTTTGAACAGAACTTCTGTATGAAAGTTCTGATTTGAATAAATTTTTGTAGGAATGTTTAGAAAAATGGAATTCATCACATACAGTACGGGGTTTTTTCTCGTGCAGAAATTATGCAAATTAGATGAATTTTGATTTATTTAGTGCTACTTATACACTGTAAGTGCACATGTCAATACGGCTCGGGCTAGAGGCTGTATTTATGAACCGATCTTCACGAAACTTCTTGGGTACCTTTGTTATCACCTTGGGACGAGAACAAGTGTTTCTGAGTGCGGTCCACAATTCAAGAGGGCTGCCAGTGGCCATTTTGTACCAAAATTAGGTCCAATCAGTTTTTTGTCACAACTTCTATACATCTCGTATTTATGAACTGATCTTCACGAAACTTCTTGGGTACCTTTGTTTTCACCTTGGGACAGCAATGAGTGTGTTTTGGGGTGCCTTTGTTATCACTGTGCTATGAGAACAAATATTTTGGGGTTCAGTCAGACCCACTCTGGGACTCAAAAGATTTCTTTTCTAGTTTAGCATCTGACTGTCACCCACCTTTACAATACTTTACCTATACATTTGTTACAGGCTACGGTCAGTATTTATGTAGACCGTTACAATACTTTATATGTGCCTTTGTTATCAGGTCATTACTTAGATGTTTGTCATTGCTGTGTCACATACTATACATGTACATGTCTTGACAAGTTGAACTACAGTGTCATTGACACTTTCATTTGAGGATGCCAGACACAAATCAATGCAAGAATTGGTGGATCCAAGGCTATTATTGGATGATGGAAGTGTTCAACCGTGGTTTTAGACGTTCAGAGCTGTAACTTTATAATAATTATAAAATTATTTCATGTTTCCCAATTTTGGGACATCCGCCTGAATTCATTTTTGTTAATGATTATTCCACTGTTTGTTAAGTATTCCTTCCCTATCCTTCCATGAACCATTCCTGTTAAATTTTTAAGTTTTTTTGGGCTAATTTTTACTGAAAGTTTTTATTAAATTTCTTGGGAGTTTAACTTTTATTACAGAATATTATTCTGTTTTTCCCCATGGTTACGTCCTCACCCTAGGGGTGTTAGATCTTTTAGTCTTGCATCTTCTATCCGATGTAATGTTTCTTCTTCGTATGAAGATCTAGCTTTGCATCTGGTAGCATTAATTGTTTTCTGACTTTGGGCCTTTTTGTGTGCCTGATGTCTTGTTACATCGACGTTATTTACATTGACAACGTCCTTATATATATGTAGTTTTTTTATATTCTATTATTGTAGACTTACTGTAGGATACATGGATTATTATACCCCCGCTTCGAAGAAGTGGGGGCTATATAGGAATCGCCCTGTACGTCCGTCCGTACGTCCGTCCGTCCGTATGTCTTTCCGTCCGGACAAATTCTTGTGTGCGCAACTCCTCCTACATTAATGAACCGATTTTGATGAAACCTTCATCTCTACTAAGTGAACATGTGCATATTCCAAACTTTTTGAACTGCGACAATTTTAACCAGGTTATCTCTCTTGAACTTTGATTTAATATGGGTTTCTATATGAAATTCTTGTGTGTGCAACTCCTCCTACATTTATCAATCAATTTGGACAAAACTTTTCAGACATCATCACGACTAAGTGAGCATGCGCATATTCCAAGATTTTTGATCTGCGACAATTTTAACCAGGTTATCTTCCTTTGACTTAGATTTATTATGTCTTTCCGTTCGAACAAATTCTTGTGTGCCAACTCCTCCTACATTAATGAACCGATTTTGATGAAACCTTTCAAACATCATCTCTACTAAGTGAACATGTGCATATTCCAAACTTTTTGATCTGCGACAATTTTAACCAGGTTATCTCTCTTGAACTTTGATTTAATATGGGTTTCTGCATGAAATTCTTGTGTGCGCAACTCCTCCTACATTTATCAATCAATTTGGACGAAAGTTTACAAACATCATCACTACTAAGTGAACATGCGCATATTCCAAAATTTTTGAGCTGTGGCAATTTTAACTAGGTTATCTCCCTTTAACTTGAATTTATTATGGGTTTCTACATGAAATTCTTGTGCGTGCAACTCCTCTTACATTTATCAATCAATTTGGACAAAACTTTTCAGACATCATCACTACTAAGTGAACATGCGCATATTCCAAGATTTTTGATCTGCGACAATTTTAACCAGGTTATCTCCCTTTGACTTAGATTTATTATGTCTTTCCGTTCGAACAAATTCTTGTGTGCGCAACTCCTCCTACATTAATGAACCGATTTTGATGAAATCTTTCAAACATCATCTCTACTAAGTGAACATGTGCATATTCCAAACTTTTTGATCTGCGACAATTTTAACCAGGTTATCTCTCTTGAACTTTGATTTAATATGGGTTTCTGCATGAAATTCTTGTGAGCGCAACTCCTCCTACATTTATCAATCAATTTGGACGAAAGTTTACAGACATCATCACTACTAAGTGAACATGCGCATATTCCAAAATTTTTGAGCTGTGGCAATTTTAACTAGGTTATCTCCCTTTAACTTAGATTTATTATGGGTTTCTACATGAAATTCTTGTGCGTGCAACTCCTCCTACATTTATCAATCAATTTTGACGAAACCTTTCAAACATTATCACAACTAAGTTAACATACGCATATTCCCAAATTTTTGATCTGCGACAATTTTAACCAGGTTATCTCCCTTTAACTTGGATTTATTATGGGTTTTCAAATGGGATTCTTGTGTGTGCAACTCCTCCTACATTAATGAACCGATTTTGAATACATGTTGCACATTGTAAATGTGTTTTTCCAAATGTAAACCATATATGTGTGGGCTCTTCAAGTATTCAGTGCTGTTCTGTGGAAGGCCACATGCAAATACAAATTTCAACAACAAAAAATGATCTTTATGTATACATTTCCTTATGGCCTTTGCCTACATGATCAGAAGTGCATTCCTCTAAAAACCCAAAGCGGAGGTATTAATCACCTTCAGTGATAGTTCTAGTTATTGCAGTAATGTAGCTCAAAAAATTTGAATTTTGTCCACACTTAGGCTCTTTTGGGATGCCTTTGGGCTCTTAATGTTTCGTTTGAGAACTTAGACGTTTTTTTCAACAAAAAAAATTTCCAAAAAATATTTTGAATTAATTTTTGATTGCTATTATCATGTATCTTAATTATATATATTTTCTTGTGGAGTGTGGTCTGATATCGACTTTAGTCGATGCACTCCTGCAGACTCTTGTCATTCTTGTGTTCATTGGAATGACTAATGTTGGAGACGGGTGTCACGGTACGTTGTTGGCGGTGAGGTTCTGAGGGCAGGGCTTTCACTGCTTTATAATTCATTTTGTCAGTTTCTATTTCAGAGGAACATGAACATGGTGATGATATTCTGACACCCATCCAAGTGTGCTACCGTCGCCGTGCTCCGTGGAGCATATAGTGCTAGCTGCAGTGCTCATGATTGCAAGAGTTAGGACCTTTTGTTAAGAGTTTTAATCTTGCAAGCAGCTAGCTCGACCGGTGAAGCAGTACTCTGTCCGTGGGTGCCCTAACGCCGGGTAAGTCCTTTGCGGTATAAGAAGTGGATTGGGTAGAGCGAGCACTTTAATATGAATAGCTCACCCAGCAACAACGGAAATAGGGAGGAAAAAGGGAAGAAGTCAGCAAGTTTTTTCTTAATCAGCGAGGTCAATAGACAACAATCGAAAGAGTCCCCTCTCTAACCTAACAGACATTTGGGGCCAAATGTTGTTATGAGAAACTTGCACGAGCCGGAGCATATGTCCGCCCTCCACTCGGGACAATCTGTTTAGTCAGCAGCCGGGGTCGGCTTCAGTCACGGCTTCCTCCGCTATGTTTCACAAGCCAAAATGAGGTTTTATGGTTGGAAACTTGCACGAGATGGAGCATACGTTCACCCACCGCTCAGAACGCTCCGTTTAGTCTGCAGCCAGGGTCGGCTTCAGTCTTGGCTTCCTCCGCTACATTATTAAAGCACATACTACCACATCCTAGCTACCCAACTTCGGATATCCAGCCTGCTGCACGAAGAAGGAACTACTCTTCGCCTGTGAAGTCGGATCATCCGGTAGCTAGGGAAACGAGACCTCGATCATTGGGACTTTCGGAGAAGAGATCCATCTCCGACGCACTGTCCCAGGAGCGGCAAGCTGCTAGTAAACAGAAGATCGCTGCTCCTCGACGGACTTGCTGTTGAAGATTGCGCAGCTGATCGCAGCATCCCTGTGAGTGCAGATGCAGCCTCCCTCAGTCTCAGAACCTGAGCTGTCGGACTGTGCTGGGTAAGTCCAGTCACCTGTTCATATAGATGCAAGGGACCGAAATTCGCAACTGATTCTCTCGGATGGTGAAAGGGATAAGGAAGAGGATTACCCTTCCCTTTCAGAACAGCACAGGATTGCGATGGATTTCATCCATCAATACTACCCTGAATTTGTTCTGACAAATCAGAGTGCTGCGACGACAAGGAAGAAACTGCTGGTGTCGTTGGACGCAGAGTTTATCTGAACAAAGGAGGAAGTCCTTTCATTTTTTATACTGTACCAATGACCCAGACATAGCTGGTGCTAACTCTTAAAATATAGGGCCAAACACAAATTTTGCCCCCCAATCCCCAAAATTTGCATCTAAAACTAAAGAAAACATGTCCTGAAAGGCCCTCCACACTTCGCCCCTACTGCGCATGCGCAGTGTCAAGGACGTTCCGAAATTGGCGCCATTTATCATTCTAAGTTTGGCCCTTCATCAGTTAACATCTGACTGATCTTTGTGCTTTTAAATCTCAGTTTAAATGATGCCAGACACATAAATATTAGTGAAATGGTGATTCTAAGGAGGATAGAAAAGGAGGAGAGGAAAAGAATGTGTGACAGAATATTATCAGGGCTGTAACTTAAAATTTTTTAATGAAATTATGTTAAGTTACCTATTTTCAAGGCAGCAGCCATTTTGTTGTCATTCTGATTATTTAGTTACACTGTTTTTTCAAGTGTTTTTCCTCTCTCCCTGTCCTTTAAGTTCCCCCTTGCTATTCTCCCATGCTTTTGGCATAGTTTATGTAATTATTATTACTAAAATTTCTTGGGAGTTTTAGCTGAATAACAGAATGAATTCTGTTCTTTCCCCATGTTTACGTCTTCACCTACGGGTGGTTAGGCGTTGTATTCTGCATCTACCATCTGATGTTCTGCAGTTTCTTCCCTGGAAGTCTCTGTTTTGCATCAGATGGTGTATTTTTGGTAACTGATTTCGGGCCTGGGTGCCTGGAGTCTTATTTTAGTGTTTTTACACTCATTGTTTACTTTTACAACAGCCCTCTGTGTGAGGGGGGGATTTCTAAATAATAATATCTTTATGTTATTTTAATCATAACTAGATACATTATTATTGTTCGTAAGTGTTGAATAAATTGTTTAAAATATTTTTAAAATTTTTTTCCACACTTAGGCTTGGGATCCATTGGGGCTCAACGTTACTTTTCAGAAACTTGGGCTGGTCTGAAAAAATATTTTTTCAAAATATTTTGATTTCAATTATTTTTTCTATATTAATGGATCATATTATTATTATGTATTTTGCCAGGGGTTAGTGCGAGTACCAGGACTTGTTTTCTTTTCACATTGAAAGGATATTGATCAATTGTTTTAAGAGGAAGTCTTCCTCTGACCTTATTATCATTCTATATGTGGTCAGTGTACTCGCATTAACTCCTGTTCTGTATCGTATGATTTCGATGACAATATGGGAAGCGTATGTTACGGTATGTTGTTGGGGATTTGGACACTCAGGTCCTTTCCCCGCAGGGTCACTCTACTTTATCAATTTCTATTTCGGACGATCAAGATTAGGGTGATGTATCTGTGATGTCTTCCAACAGTGTGCCTCCGTCGTCACAATTAATGAAGGGCTAGCGGAAAAGTGCTCATGTAATACGCCAATTGCCTAAGAGGACCCTAGTAGGTTCGACGGCCTTTGACGTCCGCTAGCTCGCCCGGTGTAGCGTCCATTCACCGAATGGTTCGGCAGCCGTGTTCGTCCGTTGCGGTCTAGAAGGAATTTTGGGGTGATGCGAGCACTATAAAATTAACTTAATGCACACCCAGTGACGGCGGATCGGAGGGAGAACGGAGGAAGCCTTTTAGTCCGGTTCATAGCTCGTTCCGGTCCATCCGGACGGCAAGCGAGAGAGGCCCCTCTCTCGTTCAACAACATCTGGCCCCAGATGTTGTGGTACAAATGTGTCGCTAGCGGAGCATACGTCCGTCGCTCGGGACGCTCCGTTGTATAGGCAGTCCGCTGAGACTGCTAAGGCTTCCTCTTCTCGTCAGCGCACACGACCGCACCTTGACTGCGTGACCGCCGATATATTACCAGCTTCGCCGATCAAGGATTCTTCGGCGACCAGGTCACACCATCCGGCAGCCAGGGATTCGAGACCGATGGACTCCGGACGTTCGCATAGGAAGTATGCGGGAGCCATCTGATGCGGAGCTGCCCTCGGCGAAGCAGCGATAGACTGCGCCTCCGCAGGTCTCGACGCCGGACATTCTTGTGCACATAGCACAGCTTATCGCAGCATCCCAGCAGCCGACAGAAACGGTGTCGGATCGAGAATTATCCGACAGCGCTGGGTCGGTAGCCGGGGACTCGAGGCCTGCAGACTCCGGACGTTCGCATAGGAAGTGTGCGGGAGTCAACGTACACGGAGCTTCCAGCGGCAATGCATCGTAAGTCCGCTACTGCACAGGCCTCGGGAACGGACGTGCTTTCCTTAATAGCACAGTTTATCGCAGCATCCCAGCATCAACTGAATCTGTCGCATATATTTTATCCGACGATGCTGGGTCGGGACGCTCCGCGGAAGCGGGTACGGACGTCCGAAAGTTTCATCCGGTCCGACGGGATACCGAAAGGGATTCGGAGGATTTCAAGCTTTCCCTTTCGGAACAAAATATGCTGCGATGCCGGATAAGAAACCGATAGCGTCGGTGGACTTAGAAATTTTTGGTTCGGTTCAGGGACATCGTCCCTCAGTTCCGACATAGTCCAATAATGTCACACAAACTTTCGAATTATTGAACGACGCTATATATATTATTATTTTATGCTTGCTATCCAAGCATTTCTGGTTTCTTGTTCGAAGAATTATGGAGATGTCTTTCAAAAGTGTGCCTCTGTCGTCATAGTTAATGAAGAGTTAGCGGCAATAAGTGCTCATGGAATATGTCTATCGCTTACGGAGTGACATTCGCTAGCTCACCCGGTGTAGCGTACATTCATCGAATGGTTCGGCAGCCGGGTTCGTCCGTTGCGGTCTAGGAAGGAGATTTGGGTGATGCGAGCACTTTAATTACTTTAGTACTCACCCAGTGACGGCAGATTGAGGACAGATCGGAGGAAGCCAACAACATAGGGGACCGCATGTTGTGGTTCAGATATTTTACATTCGGAGCATATGTCCGTTGCTCGGGACGCTCCGTTATATTGACAGTCCGAGAGACTGTCTTTAATGCTTTCTCATCCTCACAGCAGGGCACACGACCGCACATTGGCTACGTGACCTCGAGTATCCGATCAGTTTCGGCATTCAGTGATTCCACAGCGAATAGGTCGCGCCATCCGGTAGCCAAGGGACACGAGGCCTATACACTCCGTTCGCTCGCATATTGGAAGTATGCACGGGGTAACGATCTCGGAGCTTCCTGCGGCAATGCATCGTAAGACCGCTGCTCCTCAGGCCTCAGTGACGGACGTGCTATCCGAGTTAGCACAGTTGTTTCGCAGCATCCCAGCAATTGACAGTTTCTCGGTTGAATCAGGAATTATCCGACGGCGCTGGGTCGGTGCGGTCCGCGGTTGCATCAAGCTACGGACGACCGAACGCTTTATAGGGTCCGACAGGATGGCGAAAGGGATTCGAAAGATTTCGAGTTTTCCCTTTAGTAGTATCGGAAGATGCCTTTCATATCTTCTGGCATTTCTTCCAGTGATTATTTTTCGGACTTCATTGCTGCGATCTTGGATAAGAGACTTATAGCGTCATTGGACTCGGATTTTTCGATCGGTACAGGGACTTTGTCCCTGACTTACCGACGCAGTCCAATATTGTCATTACAACATGTGTTTTATTTTTCGACGCTATATATTTATATATATATACAAGCCTGCTACTAAGCATGATAGTTTAGTTTCTTGTCCGCGTGGCTCATTTCTGCCATTTTATCTTTTTTACATATAGTTTATTTTGGCAGAGCAGGGCATACCGAGAGTTCATACGCGTCTAGACGGTGTGATTAAAGACTGCATATATATTCTTTTTCGCCGTTTATGTCTTTTCCAATTTCAATGTTGGGAACGACATTATGTATAGTAGACTTAACTTAGACGCTTTATTATACGTAATCCGCCTTACTGAGGCGTTATCATTACGTCTTCAAGAAAAGATTTACGGGATATTATTCTCAATGTAATTTCTTTTGAGGGCAGTAGTTTGTTCACGTATAACTCCGCCCTTCAGTGGCTGATTGGAGTTAGTTAGACGTGATGCAGCCCTAGCTACATCGACGCGTGGATAGTAGGTTAAGAACTCTCTCAGAGTCGCTTCGTTCTCGGAGGAGCTTCTCTTCGACGGCAACTTTCCGGCAATCCATGAATTGCTTGATTTATACATTCTCTTGTCTATCTAGTGTTACAAGAGATTCAGACTGGGGCAAACATTCGGTGGTTGACTCAGAGAGTGCCGCCGCAGTTGCCGGACCCGAGTGTGGCTGTTATGACGGTTGCCAGTCAAACAGATTGGGATATATACTGATCCCTACGGATTCGAAGTGCCAGGGTCTTTGGGTTCCGCAGTCTTTTAGCTATCAGTTTAACTTCCGCGGAATAATGTTTTTTAGGCTTGCTTATGTCATTGCATGAACATTATTCAGAAACGCATGCCCAAATTCCTGTCCTTTAATTCGACAGTAGTGGCGTATCTCCGGAACCAGGGAGGCACTCTTTCGTTTCCGTTATTCAATTTAATGGAAAGAATCCGTCTGTTGGTTATAGTACACCAAGTTCAGTTTTGGTCCGTCATATTCTGGGTCGTCTGATTGTTTTATCGCACTCCCGTTCTCTTACGGGTCGCTTGTTGCTGTCAGAATGGACTCTCAACAAACAAGTATTCATTCAGATTTGCTATCTATGGGAGCGCCCAATGATGTTTTATTTATGACACAGCTTGCTAATAAATTGCAGACGTATGTGTTGGCTTGTCCAGATCTCTGAGCTAATACTGTTAACGCTCTATTGATCTATAGGACGGAATGATAGGATACGCGTATCCTCCGGCGCTGTTGTTTTAGCAGGTATTGCTAAGATAAACAACCACAATACATTTCTGTTGATAGCATCTCTATCTTCACAGAGATCATGAGTAATTTACTCTCTTGTCTACTGTGGATCTTAACGTGAAATCTTCCTCTATGTGAGGATCTTTTTTCACTGGGTAAATCGTGTCATCTTTATCACAACCAGCAAGGTCGCAACCTTCATGTATTCCGTTGTGTGGTCCGTATTGCATTGTAAGCACTGTACTGGACGAGCTTTGGACGCGATTTCTTACTATAGGAGATCCTCTTCTTCGCTATTCTATGCGACTAAAGTGGAGGCTCTTCCGTCGTGGTGTAGGGATCATTATGTTCATATGGTTGATCCCTCCATACTACTCATTGCTATTTTTTAGTATACTTGTTTCACAAGATCTACTGCAGCCTGTTGTTATTTAGGTTATAGGTTTATGTTACCTCATACCTATGCACTCTACGATAGTTTACAATTGAGTCTTTTGTCTCTTTATCTAAGTCAGTTAGTAACTTTTTGATAAATAGACTTAGAACCTTTAGATTAAATTCCTATACGGATTTTAACTTCGGTTCTTATTTAGCTAAGTAATCATTTGAGCCTCTGGAAACAGTAGTTTTCAAATTCTGACCTTTTAGACAGTAATTCTGTTGGTTTCTCTTTTACTGTAGAGTCAGTGAGTTTCATGCACTATCGATGGATGATTTTCACTTTCATAGTTTCGGAATTAATACTTCCGTTACTATTTAGGTTGGATTGTTGCATAAGAGTTAGGCTCCTATTATCCGGAACCTATTATTTTAAGGTCCTTCCGTCTTCGTATGGGCATAGGCCTTTACTCTTTCCGGGTACAGTTTATGTATTTATAAACAGATATCTGTTTATTACAAGGGCGTAAGCTTCTTCTGTCTTTGATGTCTAGTAGAAGGACGTTACGCTCCATTTTATTGTTAATGGATTCTATTAACTAGCGTACTGCTTATGGTATATCATTGGCTTAGCAGTTGTGCTTAAGATTTCGGCTCATGAAGTAAGAGTTCTTCTACTTCTTGGGCTTACATTAATAGTGTTGCTATTATAGATTTTTGAAGGCTGCTCATTGCGCTCAGCCATCCATTCATGAATTTTATCTCAGAAATATCGAGTCCATTTCTGGAGGCCTCTATTGTTAGGTCTATTATCTACTGCTCAGAATGTCATTCACTTAACAGTTGCTACTATAGCTAGGTAGGCTGTCTGTTTCGGCAGTGTCTCCGTTCGGCTGCCCTCTTCGCTCTGGGCTATTTGACCCAGGGCAAGAAAAAGGGGGGGGGGGGGGGGGGGGGGGAGGGTGTTCCCTTGGGTCACCTGTTTTTACTATGAAAACAAGGGGATACCTCCTCCGGAGTTAGTAATTCTGAGCTGTTATTGGGATGGTTGTTAGTGAGAAGTTTAAGTTTATAAAATTCATTCAAGTCTTAGTTTTTAAAGTATAGCTTTTGAATATTGCATATGTCAACGGACATGATTATGCAATTCTCACACACTTTTAGGAGTATAAGAGTCTCTATTCTCTAGACTTACTTTATTATTGGCTTACTTTAAAAATTATTAGTATAAGGATTATTGGATATTAATAGAGTACATGGATGTATGAAGCTCAATTTTTGGAAGGTGTTGTATCTTTCTAATTTATCATAAATAAGAAAGATACATATAAGGCCTATTACTTCTTTTCCCTACAGGGGATGACTCTATTTTATTTTATTGACCGTATTCCATTTTGCTCTATGTCCTTGGCCCTCCAGCCTTTTTACTATTCAGCTATGTCTGGGTCATTGGTACAGTATAAAAATGTTAAAAAATTTATAGTAATTTATATATTTTTTATACTTACCAATGACCCAGACGGGGATGGCCCTCCCAGGAGTTGGGAACTCTTGCCTCCCCGCTGAGTACATAGCGCTTACCAGGCACTGGTTATTAGAATGATAAATGGCGCCAATTTCGGAACGTCCTTGACACTGCGCATGCGCAGTAGGGGCGAAGTGTGGAGGGCCTTTCAGGACATGTTTTCTTTAGTTTTAGATGCAAATTTTGGGGATTGGGGGGCAAAATTTGTGTTTGGCCCTATATTTTAAGAGTTAGCACCAGCTATGTCTGGGTCATTGGTAAGTATAAAAAATATATAAATTACTATAAATTTTTTAACTTTCGGTCCAGTCTAGGCAGGTGTCGCAGGCCTTTGGTCATATAGACAACGTCGTGTTTAACCTCTCTAGTGCGAGAAGGAAAGGCTGTTTCTTAGCTACATCTTCCTTAAACATACTGTTTCATGGTCTACGTTCAGTTAAAAACGGAGAAGATGTTCGGAGAGCTCCTCTGCATTTGAATGAGCAGCCCAGGGATCTAGATGTATCCCTGTCTGCATCATTCACTATTCGCTCAGACACAATTACAACAGCATTTTCATCAAGTAGAGCGAGTTTGGAAGCAATGTCTTACACAGATCACCTTACCAGAGCTGTGGTGCAACATCTCAAGAGGAAGGAATTGGAGGACGTTTGTACCTCTCTTAGAGTTCTTTCCAGGGCAATTTGTATTCCGTTTAACTCCGCCCTTACAGTGGCTAATCTGGAGTTAATTCAGATGTGATGCTGCCCTTGCGTCGACATCACTTAAGATGACAAGGTGAAAAGCTCTTTCCGAGTCGTTCCGGTCTACGTTTATACTATTTTGGACGACAAGCTTTCATCAGCCTGTGATCAGGCTATTTAGAAAGCATCAAGTGATCTGCTATTGAAGTCGGCGTTTCATCAACCCACTTCAGCAGACAAGAATAAAGGAGGACGTTCCAGATCTAAACGTCAAAAGGGAACTCCTCACGAGGGTACAAGAAGCCCTCTTACAATTACAATGGAGGTCGTCAATATAGCGACTTGGGGAAAGGGGCGTAGGTCTGATCAGGACTATAGATCAGACCCCCCTAGGCCGACGGGACGAGGTTCTTCACGGGGAGGACGTAGTTTCTCCTTCTGTAAGCCTTGTAGGTCATACAGGTGATGTTCAAGACCTCTATTGCTTGCCAGTTGGCGGAAGGGTATCATCTTCGCGAGAAACTGGACAGCAGTCACGGAAGATCAGTGGGTGAGAAGTGTAGTCTCCGAGCGGCATCCCCATTAACTAGATGTCTGCGTTGGTCAGATCTTCCGTTGGATCCTTTCAAAAGAGAGTCTCTCCTAGTGGAGGTACAGGCTCTATATTAAGGAAGCAATAGAGGTTGCCGAGAATCAGGATTTTCAGGGTTTTTACAGTCACCTGTTCCTCGTGTCGAAGCCAGATGGCTCGTTCCGACCAGTAATAGACTTGAGCTGGATAAACAAGCTTATCATGGTTCCAAAATTCTATATGGGGGACCATTGAGTTGGTAAAAGGGAACATTCGAGTGAACGACTCTGCGGCAAGCATAGATCTAAAGGATGCGTACTTTCATGTCCTGGTACATCCGGCATTCTGAAAGTACCTGCGGTTCGCTGTACAAGGGAAGGTGTATCAGTTCATAGCAATGTGCTTTGGTCTGAACCTGGTTCCCTGGGCATTCACTCGTATAATGAACTCGGTAATGTTATACTTCCGAGCTCATACGTCTGTGGTAACGTCAGCTTAATTGGACGACATTCTTCAGAGATACGGCAACAGAATTATTTTTTTAAAATGATGTTCAGTGTCTTCTTCTATTACTCAAGAGTCTGCTTCTTTTGTTCCGACATCTCGGTTTCATCGTAAACGAGAAAAAGTCGGATATTGCTCCGTCCAAGTCGTTCACTCACTTGGGAATCAGCTTCGAGACTCACAACAATCTGGTTCTTCAGCCGTTATCCAGAGCAAAATTTGTCAGTTGTTATGCTCGCTTTTGTCTACACTTAGACGCATTAACGGCGAAGGAATTCATGTGACTGATGGGGCTGTGTGGAGCAGCTTCGGATCTTATTCTGACGAGTCGCCTGTGCACGCGTCCCCTCCAGATATTCTTTACCCAGAACTGGAGTGTGGTGACGCATTCGCTCAAAACCAGTATTGTTTTAACAGACCGAGTAAAACAGGGGTTCAGATTTGGGCAGATATTCAGTGGTTAACTCAGGGAGTTCTGCTGCAACTGCAGGATTCGAGTCAGACGGGTTGGGACGTGACCCTAAGTCCCGCAGACTTGAGGTGTCAGGGTCTTTGGGACCCTCGGTTCCTAGAGAAGTACATTAACACCACAGGGATGATGTTAATTTGGTTAGCAACATTGTATTCACATAATAGCGGACGTCCATGTTCAAATTTTGTCGGACAATTCGACAGTAGTAGCTTACATCAGGAACCAAGGCAACACTCATTCAATGCCATTATGCAAATTAACGGAGAAGATTCTCCTATACATCATGAATCATAAAGTTCATCTTTCTGTCTATCATATACCGGGTCGTTTGAATGTACTAGCAGACTCGCTCTCTCAGAAAGGTCGCCTGTTGCCATTGGACCGGACTCTCAACAAGCGAATATTCAGGCAGATTTGCTACATATGGGATCGTTCCATGATAGATCTGTTTGCTACACACCGGAACAATCAGTTACCGACGTTCGTGTCGTCATGCCAAGATCATCGATTGTACACAGTAAGCGCTCTGTTGATCTCATGGGACGGAATGATAGGATAGGCATATCCTCGAACTCTGTTGAGTTAAAAGATTCTGTTTAGTTCAAACAGTCTCATTGAGAAATCCTGTTAGTAGCACCTCTGTAGTCACAGAAACCTTGGATCAATCTTCTCGGGTGTCTGTTATGGGACGTTTCCCGGAAGCTTCCTCCATGAGAGGACCTTCTTTATCAGGGGAAGTATTTGTAATTCATGTCCTTCTCCACCCTTAGTGGCATTATGGAGTTGGTCAGGCGTGAGGGAGCCTTGCGGTTCCTATACTATTTGATGATGAACACAAGAACGATTCAAATAATGTGGGTCAAGGGGGTTCGTTATGATTTTGAATCAAATGAATGAGACATTTTATTTTTTATTAAAGAAGAAGCACTTACCTCGTAAAAAAATACGCCCAATTAATAAAATGGAAGGTAAAAAAAACAAAATACATCATACTTCGAAATAAAATGGAAGGTAAAAAAAACAAAATACACATACTTCGAATCTCCAAACAAAATCCAGTTCCTGATTTTGGTAAATGAAATGCTGCGATAACTCACCTATATTTTTATACTGTACCAATGACCCAGACTTAGCTGGTGCTAACTCTAACAAAACCAGGGCCAAACACAAATTTTACCCCCCAATCCTCAAAATTTGCATCCAAAACCAAAAGAAATCATGTCCTATAGGACCTCCATACTACGCCCCCACTGCGCATGCGCAGTGTCAAGGACGTCCCGAAATTGGCGCCAATTATCATTCTCTGTTTGGCCCTTCATCAGTCAACATCTCACTGATCTTTGTGCTTGTAAATCTCAGTTTAAAGGATGCCAGACATGTAATTTTTGGAGAAATGGTGATTCTAAGGAGGATATAGAAGGAGGAGAGGAAAAAGAAGTGACAAAAAATAATCAGGGCTGTACTTAAAATTTTTTATGAAATTATGTTAAGTTGCCTATTTTCGAGGCATGGGCCTCTTGTTGTCATTCTTGCTAAAATGTTGCACTGCTTATTCAGTGTTTCCTCTCCCCTAGCCTTCTAAGTCCCCCCTTGCAATTCTCCCATGCTTTTGGCATATTTTTGAGAAAGTTCATTTCTAAAATTTTCTTGGGAGAGTTGCTTGGATACAGAATGTTTTCTGTTATTTTCCCCATAGTTACGTTTTCACCCATGGGTGTATAAAACGTTGTGTTCTGCATCTTCCATCTGATGTTCTGCAGATTCTCCCCTGGGAGTCTCTGTCTTGCATCAGATAGAGTGTAATTTTGATGACTGATTTCGGGCCAGTTTTTTCAGTGCCTGGAGTCATGTTTTCTGGTGTTTTACACTGTTTGTTTACATTGGCAACAGCCTTTTTTGAGGGGGGCTGTTTGCCTTTGGTGTAGTTTATCTCACTATAAGATACATTTATGTTATCCGTAAGTGTCTCATTAATTATTTTATATAAATTTAAAATTTTTGACCACACTTTGCCATCGGATCCATCGGGGCTCAACGTTACTTTTCAGAAACTTGGGCTTCGCTGAAAAAATATTTTTTCAAAATTATTTTGATTTGCAATTGTTTTTTCATTTATTAATGGATCATGTTATTATCTTTGTGTCAGGGGTTTGTGCGAGTAACTAGGACTTGTTGTTGACTTTTCACAATGAAAGGATATTGTTCAAATTGTAATGGGAAGAAATCTTCCTCTGACTTTCATGATCATTGTATTAATTGTTGTCAGTGTTATCGCACTAATCCCTGTTCTATATGTCAATATTTGGATGACAAACATTGGAAACGTGTGTCACGGTATGTTGTTACTGGAGAAAGGGCTATGCCGGCTCTTTCTCCGCAAGGTCACTCTACTCTCTCAGTTTCTATTTCAGAGGAACAAGAACAGGGTGATGTTTCCATGTTATCTTCTGCAAGTGCACTTCCGTCGTCACAAATGAATTCAGAGCTAGCGGCAAAAGTGCTCATGGAGATTAGACAAATGTCGTCCGCTAGCTCGCCCGGTGTAGCGTCCATTCACCGAATGGTTCGGCAGCCGGGTTCGTCTGATGCGGTCCAGGAGGAAATGTTGGGTGATGCGAGCACTATAAACATTCAATGTGCACACCCAGTGACGGCGGATAGTAAGCGAGATCGGAGGAAGCCTTTGAGTCCGGTTCCTAGCTCGTCCAGGTCCAGCCAGGCCGCGAGCGAGAGAGGCCCCTCTCTTGTACAACAACATCTGGGACCAGATGTTGTGGTACAAAATGTGTCGCAAGCGGAGCATACGTCCGTCGCTCGGGATGCTCCGTTGTATAGGCAGTCCGCGGAGACTGCTAAGGCTTCTTCTCGTCAGCGCACACGACCGCACCTTGGCTGCGTGACCGCCGATATCTTACCAGCTTCGCCGATCAAGGATTCTTCGGCGACCAGGTCACACCATCCGGCAGCCAGGGACACGAGGCCGATGGACTCCGGACGTTCGCATAGAAAAAGTATGCGGGAGCCATCTGATGCGGAGCTGCCCTCGGCGAAGCAGCGAAAGACTGCGCCTCTGCAGGTCTCGACGCCGGACATTCTTGTGCAGATAGCACAGCTTATCACAGCATCCCAGCAGCCGACAGAAACGGTGTCGGATCGAGAATTATCCGACGGCGCTGGGTCGGTACGCTCCGCCGAAGCATCAGGGGCGGACGACCGGGAGCATCATGAGGTCCGACCGGATGGTGAAAGGGATACAGATGATTTGGAGCTATCCCTTTCGGAACAACATAAAGCTGCCGTGGATTTCATCCGGCACTTTCTCCCTCAAGTTGTTCCGTCGGGCCAGACTGCTGCGGTTCCGGACAAGAGGATTATAGCGTCATTGGACTCTGAATTTTTTGAGCGGTTCAGGGACATCGCTTCCGAGTTTCCGTCGCAGTCCAATAATGTTGCAAGAACATTTGAATTATTGAACGACGCTATATTTAAACTTGCTTCCAAGACGGGGAAAGCAGGTTTCTTGTCCGCCAATACTCTCAACCTGCCTTTCATTAATGCAAGGAATAAATTCGACACGGCAGGACAGGGTACTCCGAGAGTTCCTCTGCGTATGGACGACGAGGCGGAAGACTTAGAGCTATCATTACCGTCGTCGGCTTCTATTCCAACCGCGGTGTTGGAAACAGCTATTTCGTCTAACAGATCCAATTTAGATGCCTTATCTTACGCAGATCACCTTACTAAGGCGTTATCACTGCGCCTTCAAGGGAAAGAATTTCAGGATATACAATCCTCTTTAAGACTTCTTTCAAGGGCAGTAGCTTATTCCACGTGTAACTCCGCCCTTTCTGTGGCAAACCTGGAGTTGGTTAGACGTGACGCAGCCCTAGCTACATCCACACTCGTGGATACTAAGGTGAAGAACTCTCTTAGAGTCGCTTCGGTCTCCGGAGAACTTCTCTTTGACGGCAAGCTTTCAGCTATTTATGATAAAATTACAAAGAAAGCTTCGGATTCTCTGTTGTTCAAATCTGCTTCCAAGAAGTCGGATACAGCAGACAAGAATAAGACAGGCACTTCTGGGTCTAATGCGCCCAAGAGAGGTTCCTATAGAGGTTCCGGTGCGTCCTCTTGGTCTTATTCGAGAGACCGTCAGGGTAGCGACTCTCGTTCGGGATGTCCTTCGGGCCGGGACAACCGGTCGGACGCCCCGAGGTCGACGGGACGAGGTGCGGGTCGTGGAGGACGTGGTTTCTCCTACCGCAGGCCTCGCAGGTCCAGGAGGTGATGGCTTAAACCTCTATCGCGTACCGGTTGGCGGAAGGTTGTCGAGCTTTTCACAAGAATGGGCGTCGATTACGGACGACCCTTGGGTGAGAGGAGTGACTTCGGAAGGCCTAAAGATATCCTTCAAACGAAAGCCTCCATTAACTCGAAGTCCAAAGTGGACTCAACTTCCGACAAATCCGCAGAAAAGAGACGCTCTGTTATCAGAGGTGCAGTCTCTTTTAATGAAGAACGCGGTAGAGGTCGTAGAAAACCAGGAGACTCCGGGATTCTACAGCCATCTGTTTCTGGTTCCGAAACCAGACGGCTCGTTCCGTCCAGTCATAGATTTGAGCTGGATAAACAAGCTGATCGTCGCTCCGAAATTTTATATGGAGACGATTTGGTCGGTCAGAGCGAGTATTCGGGTGAACGATTATGCAACAAGCATAGATCTCAAAGATGCGTACTTTCACGTCATCGTACATCCGACATTCAGAAAGTATCTACGCTTCACAGTCCTAGGAGTGGTGTATCAATTCCGGGCGATGTGCTTCGGACTGAATCTAGCACCCTGGGCTTTCACTCGGGTAATGAACTCGGTAATGATCTATTTCCGAGCTCATTCGTCTGCGGTAACGTCGGCCTACCTGGACAACATTCTTCAGAGGTACGGCAACGAGTTAAAGCTTCAGAACGATGTTCAGAATCTACTTCTATTGCTCCGACGTCTCGGTTTTATAGTAAACGAGGAGAAGTCGGATCTGGTGCCGTCCAAGTCATTCACTCATCTGGGAATGAGCTTCGAGACGCACAACAATCTCGTTCGTCTGCCGTTAACCAGAGCGAAATTAGTCAGTTGTTACGCTCGCTATTGTCTGCACGCAGACAAAGTCACAGCGCGAGAATTTATGAGACTGATAGGTCTGTGCGGAGCCGCTGCGGATCTCATTCCGATGGGGCGGTTACACACGCGTCCTCTCCAAATTTTCTTGACTCAGAATTGGAGTGTGAAAATTCATTCGCTCGACGTAGACGTTCTCTTGTCAGATCAAGTGAAACAAGAGATTCAGACTTGGGCAAACATTCAGTGGTTAACTCAGGGAGTTCCGCTGCAGTTGCCGGATCCGAGTTTTACCATTATGACGGATGCCAGTCAAACAGGTTGGGGTGCATCATTGATCACAACGGATTCGAGATGCCAGGGTCTTTGGGATCCGCAATTCCTGTGCAAGCACATAAACATCAAGGAAATGATGTCAATTTGGCTTGCGTTACGTCATTGGATGGACATTATTCACAATGCTCATGTCCAAATCCTATCCGACAATACGACAGTAGTGGCGTATATACGGAATCAGGGAGGCACTCATTCAGTTCCGTTGTTCAATCTAACGGAAAGAATCCTTCTGTTTGCGCTAGAACATCAGGTTCTTCTTTCGGTCCGTCGTCTGAATGTGCTAGCAGACTCCCTTTCACAAAAGGGTCGCTTGTTGCCGTCGGAGTGGACTCTCAACAAACAAGTATTCAATCAGATTTGCTACCAATGGGAACGGCCAATGATAGACTTATTTGCGACACATCTCAACAATCAGTTGCAGACGTATGTGTCTCCGTGTCCGGATCCAAGAGCATTTGCAGTAGACGCTCTGTCGATCCCTTGGGACGGAATGATAGGATATGCGTATCCTCCAGCGCCGTTAATTCAACAAGTGTTGCTAAAGATAAAACAATCTCAATGCAAGATTCTGTTGGTAGCATCTCTGTCGCCACAGAGACCGTGGATAAATCTACTCAGGTGTCTGTTGTGGGACCTACCGCGAAAGCTTCCTCCACGGGAGGATCTTCTTTCGCAGGGGAAATCGCGTCAACTCCATCACAACCCGCAAGGTCTCAACCTTCACGTTTTTCCGTTGTGCGGTCCTTCTTGCATGGCAAGCACTTTACAGGACGAGCAGTGGACGCGATTTCTAACTGTAGGAGGACCTCCTCTTCGCTAAACTATGCGGCTAAGTGGAAGGTTTTTCGTCGTTGGTGTAGGGATCATTCTGTAGATATTTTTGATCCCTCTATACCAGACATTGCAAACTTTCTAGTATACTTGTTTGACGAAATCAAACTGCAGCCTGTTCCTATTAAGGGTTATAGGTCTATGTTATCTGATACCTATGCACATCATGATAGTTTACAAATTGGATCTAATGTCTCTTTATCTAAGTTGGTTAGAAACTTCTCGATAAATAGACCCAGAACTCTTAGATTAATTCCTAAATGGAATTTAGCTTGGGTTCTTCTTAAATTGAAGGAAAAGCCATTTGAACCTCTTGGGACAGTAGATTTCAAATTCTTATCTTATAAGACAGCTTTTCTCTTAGCTTTCTCTTCTGCTAGAAGAGTCAGTGAGCTTCATGCACTGTCGGTGGATGATTCTCACTATCGTAGTGTCAGGAACACTATCACCTTCACTACTAATGTGGGTTTTTTAGCTAAGAATCAGGCTCCTAATAAATATCCGGAACCTATTGTTATTAAGGCTCTTCCGTCTTCAGACGGGCGTAGGCCTTTACTCTGTCCTGTTAGAGCGTTACGTATCTATAAACAGAGATCTCAGTTTATCAGAAAGGGACGGAAACGTTTCTTTCTGTCTTTGATGCCTAATAGAAGGGACATTTCGGTCCATTCTATTGCTAGATGGATTCAATTAACTATCCGTACTGCTTATGAGAGTTTATCATCTTCTCAGCAGTCTGTGCTTAAGATTTCCGCTCATGAAGTAAGAGCTCTTGCTACTTCTTGGGCTTATGCTAATAGTGTTGCTATTACAGATTTAATGAAGGCTGCTTATTGGTCTCAGCCATCCACATTCACAAATTTTTATCTCAGAAATATTGAGTCCATTTCTGGAGACCTGCATTGTTTAGGTCCGTTATCTGTTGCTCAGAATGTCGTCCACTAAACAGTTGCAACTATAGTTATGCAGGCTTTCTGTTCCGGCAGTGACTCCGTCCCGCTGCCCTCTTCGCTCTGGGCTATTTGACCCAGGGCAAGGGGAAGGGGGGGGGGGGGTGTTCCCTTAGGTCACCTGCTTTATAGTGAAAAGCAAGGGAATGCCTCCTCCAAAGTCAGTATTTCTGAGTCGCTTCCGGGATGGTTTTAAAGTCTAATATTAATGTTAAAATTCATTCATGTCTTATTTTTAAAGTGTAGCTCGGTGTGAAGCATTTGTATATGTCAAGTGTCAAACAGGCTTTAATATACAATACTCGGACACTTTTAAAAGATTATAAAGAGTCTAAATTCTCTGGACTACTTTATGTATTGGCTTACTTTAAAAATAATTAGTATAAGGGTTATACTGGATGTTAATAGAGAACATGAATATTATTGTGCTCAATTATTAAGGGTATTGTATCTTTCTAATTTAATATTAAATAAGAAAGATACATGTAAAGCCTAATACTCCTTTTCTCCTTAAGGGGTTACCTCTTTATTATATAGTTGAGCTTATTGGATTTTCCTCTTTGTCCTAGGCCCTCCAGCCTTTTTACTATTCAGCTAAGTCTGGGTCATTGGTACAGTATAAAAATGTTAAAAAATTTATAGTAATTTATATATTTTTTATACTTACCAATGACCCAGATGGGGATGGCCCTCCCAGGAGTTGGGAACTCTTGCCTCCCCGCTGTGTACATAGCGCTGACCAGGCACTGCCAGTAAGAATGATAATTGGCGCCAGTTTCGGGACGTCCTTGACACTGCGCATGCGCAGTGGGGGCGTAGTATGGAGGTCCTATAGGACATGATTTCTTTTGGTTTTGGATGCAAATTTTGGGGATTGGGGGCAAAATTTGTGTTTGGCCCTGGTTTTTTTAGAGTTAGCACCAGCTAAGTCTGGGTCATTGGTAAGTATAAAAAATATATAAATTACTATAAATTTTTTAACTTCCATTTCACTGCCTCTGTCAAACTGAAAACTTGGGGGGGGGGGGGGGGGGTGGGCTTATACACGAGTATGGGCTTGGACACGGGTCAGTACAGTACTATCAGTACTATCAACATTAAATCTCAAGTCTGCATTCCACATCTGGTCTGCATCAAGTGGCCAAGTGTCAAATGACAGGTCATTTCTTCCTACCATCAAGGAGCCATGTGTTAGATTAGCTAATTATAGATAATTATAAAATCCCATATATGTTTGTGGAATTTGTCATGGAACAGAAATAGCTCTTATTTCATAGTCCTTTCATAAACATTATTCTTTTCATCAAACACTACACACAGTCAAGTTTAGCTACAGTGTCATTGACACTTTCATTTAGGTTTCTATTTGGGACCCAAAATTTTAACTTGGAGCAGCAATGTGTGGACATTTCTTTAAAAAACCTTCTTCAGATCCACCAGTCAGAATTCTTTCATATTTGGTATATACAGTACGTGGAGAGTGTATTATCACTAAATCACCCGCAGAGTGGAGATTCCACCCAAGCAATCATTGCAAATTTGTTGCAAGGCATAACAAACACAAGCAAAATTTCAGCCAATGGACCTCTGGGTTAAACTCGGAGGCCCATTGGCTGAAACATTGCTTGTATTTTTTGTCAATATGTACAAAATTTGAAAGTTATAGTTTGGGTGATAACTCCACTCTGTGGGTGATTTAGTTACAATCCACTCTCCACGTACTGTAACATCTAGTTTAACCAATATTTATTCAAAATATTTCAAGTAATATAAATTATACAACGTAGTAGATGGTGGATCCGACAGAAAGCTAAGGTCGTTTCTGCATACAACATTTACAATATAACGGGATCAGTGGTAGTCATAAAGTTGCATATATATTGTTTAAACTATGCTCCTTAAAGTCAGAGATGTCGAAGAATAAGAAGAGAATTATGTATGAAGAGAGAAAAATCAGGAAGGCAACCAGGGTGCAAACTGATCCGATGACGATACCCGCCAACTACATGCGCGGCAGGCGTACACATTCTTTTGTTAAATTCAAACTCCATTCCCTAAAACAGCACAGCTCTCCACTCCAAAGTCTCACAGACTCCCTCCCCGGGCCACTTTACCAATTTAAATTGATTATTTGGCTAGAATCACCCTGATGAAGACTGCAACGGTAAGATGACAGTGATATGTGATTGGCGTACATGGTTACTACATCCCATGCACAACCTGCAGTGGGATATTTGTGCTGCACGACATTTAGCATTCCTGAAGAAGGATGGCGGCCATCGGCTATTATGATTTAAGTAATTCTTGAGGTTAATGTAAGAATTGTTCTCGCGTATAGGTAATGGTATGTTATTCCATAGTTTAGTTACTTCTGGGATGAAAGAAGTCTGGTACAAATTGGTTCAACACGAGGGGATTCTGAGCTAGAATGGAGATTATGTGTCATATTGATCGCTGACATTAATGGCGGCATTATGCGGTGGTACATCTTAAAAACTGCATTAGGTTGTGCTTCCTGCGCCTGTCTTGGAGGGTATCCCAGCAGGTTTCGGAGTATAATAGAGCATATTTATATATGTGTATATAACATTTCAAGGGGGATCAGATTCAAGTTTGTTCAATTTGAGTCCTTGGCTTAATATTTGGGCTCTCTTGTAGGGGGGGGGGGGGGGGGGGGGGCAGGTTACGTTCAAGTTTATCAAATCCATTCCTTAGTGTTTTCCCATAAAATTTGCCTTTCATCACTCCATTCCTTTGTAGTGTTGATGAACCATGCCTAACTGAATGTGACCCCAAATATTTCTTTGAACTACTTTGTCAGGTGAGCGATTAAGGCCCCACCCCCTGTTTTATAAGCAATGTGAAAACATTGCACATCAAATGCTGTTTTTATTTGTTTTTTGTTTATTCAGTCTTCATTTCACAATCTTTTTTTTATAAAATCTTGATCCACTTGTGTAAATCTTTCGGTACAAGATCACATTCAGTTTAAGGATGAGGCCTATTTTGCAATCAGAGTACAATAAAAATGTAAATTTTTTTTTTTCATTGCAGACTGAGAGTGCTTTGTATTACACAACAATGGCAATGACTATTTTGCCCTACAGTAAATGGATGTCAGTTCGAGTACAAATAGTTGAGAGGTTGATGTTGCTGGCTCATATCAGGCATTCAACACCAATAGAATCAAAAGTGTAAGTCTTTGTATCAGTTACACTGTTTGAATTGTAGATTACTACTAGAACACAACTAACTTGGCTACAAATGGGGCGAATGATCATTTCATCTGCCTGTCGTTTGCTTAACCTTTTGCGACTACGGTACGTAATATTACGTACGAAAATTGCCGTGCGTTGCGACTACGCTACGTAATAATACATTCTCCGACTTTGACCCCCAGCAGCCGCTTTTTCGTCCAGAAACATGATACTTCATAATTTCATTAAATGTGATGGATGCTAAGTGCATGTGTGCGGTAGACCAATCAATATTTTCAACGTGCAGCCACAAGGCTGCACGTTGCAAATATTAATTGGTCTACCCCCAAATAATGAATATGGACTCTTCCTGTTGCTGTCATTGAATTGATACGGAAGATACCACCAGAATTCAATGGGCTAACGATTGCGCTTGACGTCGCCGAAACCTGATTCTACGTGACGTTAAAACGTCACGATAACCGTAGTCGGAAAGGGTTAAAGAAAATATGGTGACTGATTTTTTGTTTGCCTACCTTACTAGATCTTCGACATGTATCTTTACTCGAATTGTCTTTTCATTTGTTGACTCTTTCATGACCCACTTTATAATGATCATAAAAAAACCACTGCTATTTGACTATGATGATGAAATGGTTTGATGTAACACACTGTTGGAAAGGGCTCTCTGAGCCCTTTCCAATAGTGTATTACCTCAAAGGAAATTATTAAATTACTGACAGAAACTCATAACATAAACTTCAGTGGATCTTACAATGGTATAAATATCAGTATAACTTTCCCATTGTTGTTTAAACAATTCTGAAAATGGTTTATCTGAATAAAACAGTTTGCCTTTAAAAAGGTTAAGGTACCTTTTAGGGTTGCCATAATTTCAATTTTGTGTAAGATTGGGGTTAAGATTGTTCAGCAGTTAGATGGTTTCAAATTCTAAGAAAGAACAAAAAAGCACAAGCAGCACAGGGGATCCACTGCCTCTTAAATTCCTTGAAAGTCCTTAAATTTAGAAATCCCTTCCCAAGGACTTTGAATATCTTTGAATATTGAAACCATCCTTGAAAACCTTTGAAAAATGATATGTTAGGCAATCAGAGCTGATTCATTTTGGCAATATTCAGCAAACTGAATATTGATGGAATGGATCTTTTCTGCTTAATAGAATGTTCTCAAAGTAAAGATCCATTCATTAGATAGCAGAAATAATCGTGTTCTGGCATTAAAATAGGAAATATTAAGCACAAATTCCTTAAGTGTTTTGTTCATGTAACTCTATGTAGCTCTTGGAGTGGCACTTCCTTGTTTCTGCTCCAAAACACCCTTGAAAATCCTGTTGAATTTCTCATCTTTTGCTCCTTCAAAACTCTTGAATATGTATGTAGAATGTCCTGGAAACTTAAAATAACTTTCTGGATCATTGTTTCACTGTACAGTGGTACATAATATGAAAGTATTTTTGTTTTTCAGGAAATATAAATAAATTCTTGGTGGAATTTTAGGACAGTGGGTCCCTCTTAATTTGTGCACAATAGAATACTGATACTGTTAATTGCTCAAAACTTTCTAAAACAAAATCATTTACCATTCCTTTAGTTAAAATTTGAAGTGTTAATTGAATAGCAGTTTTGGTTAAATAAATCCTTGTTAAATAACCCTTTACCATACACAAGCAAAAGCCAACACTTCCAAAACATTTCTTGAATAACTAAACATTTTCACTTCTTGCCTCCAAAATCGGGCATTTGACCTCCTCATTGGAATGAGCTGATGCCATTGAGGTCATCTATGTTTTAGAGGCAAAAATTTAAAAAATAATAAAACAAATTTGAAGACTATTTTTGTGAATGGTGCTGGCAGAGTGAAAACAATGAGGTAAAAGGGTAAATAATTACTACTGAGATCTATCGAGAAATTATACAATTCTCAAAATTTCATTCTTCACAGATCTTGGCATCTGTTTGTCTTAATGTGAGCATTTAGTCTATTATAACTTACTCAACAGAGCTCCTTGAACTTTCTCAAACTAAATATAGTAGAATAAATACTCAGTTTATTTCCAGAATGTAAGAAAATGTCAAAAACTGCCAAATTTAATATTTTGTAAAGCAAGGTAAATATTTTGTATACTTCTTTATTGCCTCGGTGTGATCAAGCAGGATGATAAAATCATAACCCATTTAAAGAATAAGTTTAATTTTGTTAATTTTTGGTGGATTTGAACAAAAACATTTTCCAATTGACATTTGATGCATTGGCTGTCACCACAGCTTCCGAGTTGATCTAGGTCAAAATGTGACTTTTTGATTGGCCGATTATAAAAATTGGCAGAGTTTAGTTCTTTTGATGGATGCTTGATGTCAGGTGGAAAAATAGTCCATTAGCCAAAATCCATTTATGGAACACGTGTTCCACAGAGATTCGGTAATATGGAACAGGAGGAAAAGTAATAGGCATGTAATAAATTGTGATATGACATTGTTATCATAATGGCATTGCAACTCTTTACTGTTAATGTATCACAAAATGTAGTTGTAGGTATTCATAGTTGTTGATAAAGGCCAGTGGCAGAAAGCTCCAAAAAACTAGAAGGATTTTTTTGATTCAGGGATTTTTTTTATTCTTCCAGTGTGTCTAGCAGGAAAACTGAGGAGTACAGTGTCTATAAAGCACATTTGGTGTTTTTTGGATTTGTTAATTGCATGTATGAGAGATTATTCAAGGTATTATATTTCTCATTAACAGTGTTACAGTGGAGCCCACTTGAATGGTTATCTTTTAACTGGCAGAGTGCTAAATTTTTGGGGGGGGGGGGGGTGAACAAATATTTTTCACATGTCTTTGCCTTGTAACAATTTATTGGCGAGTGCCTACAATCACTCACCCATAAATTGTTACAAGGCAAATCCACATAGACTAAATAATTTCACTTCAAAGAATATATGAACATCCACTGAGTATGAAGCCTTTAAGTCGCAGTGCCTGCACTTCAGAATAAAGCCTAAATATGGGCTTCCAGCACTCCACCAGTTAAATGAATAATCCTGTTAACTGAGTATAACTTCCAAACACAAAACTAATCATCACTACCTTCAGTGCAGATTTGACTTGTTAATTGTATATAGCATATAGAGTAAACTCTTGTTATAGCTTATAGAGTAAGCTCCTGTTAATTGAATAAAAAAATCTTGTAATCTGTTGAAGAATTACTCTGATGTCCACTGAATTCCCAACATTTATAGTGAATTTTGGCCTCGGTACATCCAATATAAGCATTTATTCTATTATATCTTGTTTGACAGAGCTCAATAAGCTCTGTCAAACAAGATATAATAGATTGAATGCTCAGTTAAAATCAAGAGGATCAAGAGGATAAGAAAATGACACAATTCCTATAAATTGTATACTCCTGTGTACTCCTGTAAATGGAATATTTTTCTTTGGCAAAGTGGCTATTCAATTAACAGGGTTCTATGAATATGAGCAGGAGAGAGAGGGGGAATATTTTAAAGTCTATATGATTTCAAATTCTTTCAGCAGAGAACAAATAAATATACATCTGTCTATCTGTCTGTCTTTCTGTCCATCAATCCATCCATCTGTATGTCCATCCATCCATCCATCCATCTGTCCATCCATCCATCCATCTGTCTACGTCCATCCATCTCCATCTATCCATCATCTGCCTGTCCATCCCTCTGTCTGTCTGGCCAGTCTTAGCAGAGGTACATTGTGGGGTTTACAATTTTGGGTCAGTGGTAGTTGTGGGGGTTGAGTTAGTACAGTGGCCACTTGTGGGATTATATTTTTATACAATAACCAATGGCCCAGACTAGCTGGTGCTAACTCAAAAATTAATCTAGGGCCAAACACAAATTTTGCCCCCCAATCCCCCAAATTTACATGCAAAACCGAAAAAATAATGTCCTATCTGGTCCAACATACTTTTCAGATCTGCTCATGCTCAGTATCCAGGAAGACACCGAAATTGGCGCAAACCATCATTCTGGCCCTGAAGTCAGCAACAATGAACTGACATCTGTGCTTTTAAATCTCATTTTTGAGGATGCCAGACACAAATCAATGGTAAAATTGGTGGATCCAAGGACATAATTAGATGATGGAAGTGAACAACGGTGGTTTGGAATGTTCAGGGCTGTAACTTTATAATTTTTATCAAAATTATTTCATGTTTTCCAATTTCAGGACATGGGCCTGACGTCATCATTCTTGCTAATGATTTATCCACTGTTTGTTAAGTGTTCCTTCCCTATCCTTCCTTGAAGCCCTCCTGTTAAACTCCTAAGCTTTTTGGCTTATTTTTATTGAAATTTTTTATTAAATTTCTTGGGAGTTTAACGTGTATTACAGAATGTTTATTCTGTATATCCCCATGGTTACGTCCTCACCCTAGGGGTGTTTGGGTCATGCATCTTCTGTCCGATGTATCGTTTTTTGTTCATCTGAAAATCTTGCTTTACATCGGGTAGCTTTAAAATCTCTTAATGACTTCGGGCCTTTTTTATTCAGTGCCTGGGGTCTTGTTTCCTGTTTTTAGCTCACCTGACTGAAAGTCAGGGTGAGATTTTCTGATCACTCTTCGTCTGTTGTCCGTCCGTCGTCCTGCGTGAAGGTGGTGTTTGAGCCTCTTTCTCCTAAACCACTGGCCACATTTTAATTAAATTTCATGTAAATAGTGGTTATATAGGGGCATTTTGATTTTTATGCAAATTAGGTTTCGGCTCATATTGAGCAGAGGGATGGGGAAAAAATGGCCAGATTTTTTGAAAATCTTCTTCTAATGAACCACCAGTAGCAGAGACTTGATATGTGGTATACAGAGTCCTTTTGAGGTTTAGAATCAAGTTTGTTCAAGAGAAGTTTGTTGGGCATTATTTTCCTTCGTTATGGGAGGGGCAAAAATTTTGGCCATGCCTAAAGTTTCTATTTTCAGAACCGTGAGGTCGATTTGAACCAAATTTGATACAAGATGATAATGGGTCATAAGTAGTTGATTGATGCAAAAAAAAAATTTCTCGTTGTCCTGTGGGAACCTCAGGAGCTAAAAATAGAAAAAACCTTAAAACTGCCATATCTCCAAAAATACATGGCACAGAGAATTCTTATTTTGTATAAAGCTTAATTTTATCCAGTAGAATAGAATGGTTAAAAAAAATCCCTATCGGTTTGATCACAAGGTACTTTTTTCACTACTTTGAAAAAGTGCTGAGTCAGCACTTTTTAACACTGTAGGCAATGGGAAAAACATTAAAAAATCTTCTCCAGATCCACCAGGCAGAATCTTTTGATATTTGGTATGCAACATTGTAGGGTGGATCAGATTCAAGTTTGTTCAAATCGGCCCCCTGGGTTCATATTTGGGCTCAGTATAGGAGCCCGATTTCGAACTTAGTGCATTTCAGGCAAATTTCTTAAAAAATCTTCTTCTCCATATCCAGCAGGCAGAATCTTTTGATATTTGGTACGCAACATTGTGGGGTGGATCTGATTCAAGTTTGTTCAAATCGGCCCCCTGGGTTTATATTTGGGCTAAGTATAGGAGCCCAAATTTGAATTTAGTGCATTTCAGGCAAATTTCTTTGAAAATCTTCTCAAGATCCAGCAGGCAGAATCTTTTGATATTGGGTATGCACCATGCTTAGGGGGGTGAGATTCAAGTTTGTTCAAGCCAAGTCCCTGGGTTCATATTTGGGCTCACTTTGGTAGCCCGAATTATAACTTAGTTCAAAATGAGGAATTTTCTTTAAATATCTTCTTCAGATCCAGCAGTCGGAATGTTTTGATATTTGGTATGCAGCATCTTTAGGGGGGTGAGATTCAAGTTTGTTCAAGCCATGTCCCTAGGTCCATATTTGGGCTCACTGTGGGAACCCGAATGATAACTTAGTTCAAAATGAGGAATTTTCTTTAAAAATCTTCTTCCTCAGATCCAGCAGTCGGAATGTTTTGATATTTGGTATGCAGCATCCTTAGGGGGTGAGATTCAAGTTTGTTCAAGCCATGTCCCTAGGTCCATATTTGGACTCACTGTGTGAGCTCGAAGTGTAACTTAGTTCAATATGAGGAATATTCTTTAAAAATCTTTTTTTTTAGATCCACTGGTCAGAATCTTTGGATATTTGGTATAAGCTTTTCTTAGGAGGAGCAGATGCAACTTGTTGAAATCAATTCTCTGGGTTGATATTTAGGCTACCATGTCAGGTGAACGCCCTCAGGCCCCCGGGGCCTCTTGTTTCATTTGACGTTGTTTACATTGGCAACATCCTTTAAATGCATGTAGTTCATCTTATTATTACTGTAGGATGGTTGTAAGATACGTGTTATAATATTCCAGTAGTGTAGCAATTATTTTTGGAATTTTGTCCACACTTAGGCTCTATCGGGATACCCTTGGACTTGTCATGTTCCCTTTGGGAACTTGGGCTTTCGTCAAAAACATTTCGAAAAATTTTTTGAAATTAATTTTTCAATTTGTATTTTGAATGTTGATTATTATGTATCTTTATCATATATTTATTGGGGAGTTGATGGGAGTTCTATCGACTTGGTTTGATTAATCATGAAAGCTTATTGCTCAAAATGCAAGCCGAGGAAGACCTCCTCAGATTTACATGCTTGTTGCCTCGCTTGTAGTTGATGTACTCCCGCTAATTCTTGTCCTACATGTGTTGATTGGGATGACAAACGTTGAGCACGGGTGTCATGATATGTTGTTAGCGGTGAGAGGCCAATGCCGGTCCTCTCGCCGCAAAGTCATTGACGTTTCTCAGTTTCTTTTTCAGAGGAACAAGAACATGGTGATGGTTATGTGACACCTACCAAAAGTGTCCTACCATCGTTGCGCTCTGATGAGCAAACAGAGCTAGCTGCCAAGGTGCTCATGAATATGAGGCAGGGGATAAAGCCACTAGCCGGTGGTTTTAATCCCTTGTCAGCAGCTAGCTCGACGGGTGAAGCCGTTGCTCCGTTTGTGGGTACTGTGATGCCAGGTATGTCTGTTGCAGTCGAAGGAAGTGTAGTGGGTAGAGCGGCCACCTTAAAATCTAAACATCTCATCCAGCGACGACGGAACTAAGGAAGAAGCCAGTAAGTGTTTTGGGAAGCCCAGCGAGGTCTGAAAGGACCGTGAGCGGGAAAGGTCCCTCTCTATCCCAACAACATCTGGAGACAGATGTTGTGGTGAAGAACTTGCGCGGCCTGGAGCATACGTCCACATCTGCCATATGGGACACTCTGTATAGATTACAGTCACAGCTTCTTCAGCTTCAAATACTAAGCACACACGACCGCATCCTAGCTACCCGACTTTGGATATCCAGCCTGCTATGTGAAGAAGGGACCACTCTTCGCCTGTGAAGTCGGACCATCCGGTAGCTAGGGAGATGATGCCTCGATCATCGGGACGTGTGGAGAAGAGAGCCATCTCCGACACACCATCCCAGGAGCAGCAAGCGGTGAAAAAGCAGAAGACCACTGCTCCTCAGGCCTCGGTTACGGACTTGCTGTCCCAGATTGCGCAGCTGATCGCAGCATCCCAGCAATTGCAGGTGCAGCCTCCCTCAGACTCAGAACTCAGGACGGTGCTGGGTCGGTCCAGTCGTCTCTTCACGCAGATGCAATGGACCGAGATTTACAACTGATTCTCCCGATGGTGAAAGGGAATGGAAGAGGATTACCCTTCCCTTTCAGAACAGCACATGGTTGCAATAGATTTCATCCATCAATACTACCCTTAATTTGTTCCGCTGAATCAGAATGCTGCGCCGACAAGGAAGAAACCACTGGCATCGTTGGACGCAGACTTTATCCGGACAAAGGGGAAGTCCTTTCTTTTCCAGTTCAGTCTAGGGAGGTGTCACAGGCCTTCGGCCATATACACGCCATAATTAACCTCTCAAGTGCGAGAAGAAAAGGTGGTTTCTTATCTTCATCTTCCATAAACATACCGTTTCTTGAACCACGTCAATTAAAACAGTCGGGGAAGATATTCAGAGAATTCCTCTGCTTTTGGATGAGCAGGCCGAGGATCTAGAGGTATCCTTACCTGCATCATTCACAATTTGCTACACAATTGAGACGGCAATTTCTTCAAATAGAGCGAATTTGGGCGCTATGTCTTATGCAGATCACCTTACAAGAGCTATGGTGCAACGTCACAACCTAAAGGAATATCAGGACCTTCGTACCTCTCTTAGAGTTCTTTCCAGGGAAATTATGTATACCACATATAACTCCGCCCTAACAGTGCCTAATTTGGAGTTAATCAGACGTGATGCCTTGCATCGTCATCACTGATAGATGACAAGGTGAAAAGCTCTCTCCGAGTTGCTCCGGTCTCCGGGCATACTATTTTTGACGACAAGCTTTCGTTAGTCTATGATCAGGCTACTAAGAAAGCTTCTAGTGCTCTTCTTTTGAAGTCGGCATCTCAACGACCCGCTCCAGCAGGCAAGAGTAATGGAGAGCATTCCAGACAAAAATCATCTGAAGAAAACGCCTCGCGAGGGTACAAGAAACCCTCTTATAATTGCTCTGGAGGTCATCAGTATAGTGACTCGGGAAAGGGGTGGAGGTCTGATTGGAACTATCGGTCAGACATCCCTAGGCCGACGGGACGAGGTTCTTCATGGGGAGGACGTGGTTTCTCCTCCCGTAAGCCTCGAAGGTCATACAGGTGATGGTCAGTGGGTGAGAAATGTAGTCTTGGACGGCCTACGACTAGCATTCCGAGCGACACCCCCACTAACAAGATGTCTGCGTTGGACAAATCTTCCATCGGATCCTTGCAAAAGAGAGTCTCTCCTAGCGGAAGTACAGGCTCTCTTATCAAAGGAAGCAATAGAGGTCGTCGAGAATCAGAATTCTCGAGGTTTTTACAGTCACCTGTTCCTTGTACCGAAGCCAGACGGCTCGTTCCGACCGGAAATAGACTTGAGCTGGATAAACAAGCTTATCGTGGCTCCAAAGTTCTATATGCAGACCATTCGGTCGGTAAGGGCGAGCGTTCGGCAAGCATAGATCTAAAGGATGCATACTTTCATGTCCTGGTACATCCCGCATTCAGAAAGTACCTGCAGTTCGCTGTACAAGGGAAGGTGTTTCAGTTCAGAGCAATGTGCTTTGGCCTGACGCTGGCTCCCTGGGCATTCACTCGAATAATGAACTCGGTAATGTCATACTTCCGAGTTCATTTGTCTGCGGTAACGTCAGCTTACTTGGACAAAATTCTACAGAGATATGGCAACAGAATTATTCTTCAGAACGATGTTCAGAGTCTGCTTCTATTACTCCGATGTCTTGGTTTCATCGTAAACAAGAAAAAGTCAGAAATAGCTCCGTCCGAGTCGTTCACTCTCTTGGTAATGTGCTTCTCGTCTCAACAATCTGGTTCGTCTGCTGTTACCCAGAGTGAAATTAGTCAGTTGTTATTCATGCTTTTGTCTACACTCAGTTGCATTAACAGCGAGGGAATTCATGCGACTGTTGAGGCTGTGCGGATGTTATTCCGATGGGCCGCCTGCACACGCTTCCCCTCCGGATATTCTTTACTCAGAACTGGAGTGTGAAGACGCATTCGCTCGAAATCAGTATTGTTTTAACAGACCTGATAAAACAAAGGGTTCAGATTTGGGCAGACATTCAGTGGTTAACTCAAGGAGTTCCGCTGCAACTGCCGGATCCAGCTTTCACGATTATGACGGATGCGAGTCAGACAGGTTGGGGCGCGACCCTAAGTCCTGCAGACTCAAAGTGTCAGGGTCTTTAGGACCCTTGGTTCCAGGAGAAGCACATAAACATCAAAGAGATGATGTCAGTATGGCTAGCGCTACAACATTGGATTCACATAATAGTGGACGTTCATGTTCAGATTCTGTCGGACAACTCGACAGTAGTAGCGTACATCAGGAACCAGGGCGGCACTCATTCAATTCCGTTATGCGAACTAATGGAGAAGATTCTTCTGTACATCATGAATCATCATGTTCAGCTTTCTGTCCATCATATACCGGGTCATCTGAATGTACTAACAGACTTGCTCTTTCGGAAAGGTTGCCTGTTGCCATCGGAGTTGACGCTCAACAAGCGGGTATTCAAGCAGATTTGCTACCAGTGGGATCGACCTGTGATAGATCTTTATGCGACACACCTGAACAATCAGTTACCGACGTTCGTGTTGCCATTTCCAGACCATCGAGAGTATGCGGTAGATGCTCTGTCGATCTCATGGGACGGAATGATAGGATATGCGTATCCTCCAACTCCGTTGATTCAGCAGATTCTGTTAAAGATCAAACAGTCTCATTGCAAAATTCTACTAGTAGCACCTCTGTCGTCACAGAAACCTTGGATCAGTCTTCTCAGGTGTCTGTTATGGGACATTCCCTGGAAGCTTCCTTCCTTCTTGATTTGGGGAAGTCACGTGCACTGCCTCACAACCTGGAAGGTCTCAACCTTCACGTATTTCCGATGTGCGGTCCTTCTTGCATGGAAAACAGTTTACAGGACAAGCAGTGGATGCAATTTCTAACTGCAGGAGGTCCTCCTCTTCGTTGAGCTACACAGCGAAGTGGAGGGTTTTCTTCTGTTGGTGTCAGGATCAGTTGATAGACGTTTATGATCTGTCCATACCAAATATTGCCAATTTCCTGGTCTACTTGTTTGATGATCTCAAACTGCAGCCCATCACAATTAAGAGCTATAGGTCTATGTTATCAGACACATACGCTCATCATGATAACTTGGCTATTTGATCAAATACTTCATTGTCCAAGCTGGTTAGAAATTTCTCTATTAATAGACCTAGACCCCTCAGATTAATTCCTAAGTGGAATTTGGCTTGGGTTCTGTTGAAGCTCAAAGAAGCTCCGTTTGAGCCTTTGGACGTTGTAGAGTTCAAATTCTTGACCTATAAAACGGCATTTCTCTAAGCCTTTGCATCTGCTAGAAGAGTTAGTGAACTTCATGCTTTATCGGTTGATGAATCTCACTACCGTAGTGTGGGTAATACCATTACCCTGACTACGGAAGTGAGATTTTTGGCTAAGAATTAGACTCGAGACAAGCGGCCTGAGCCTATTATTATTAAGGCTCTGCCGTCCTTGGACAACTGAAGACCTTTGCTGTGTCCAGTCAGGGCTATGTGCATATATAAGCGTCGATCAGATTTTATTAGAAAAGGAAGAAAGCGTTTCTTTCTTTCATTGATTCCTAACAGGAAGGATATTTCTGTTCATTCAATTGCTAGATGGATTCAGTTGGCAATATGCATTCCCTATGAATGAAAATCTATCTTCGGATCAACTTTCTGTAAATAAGATATCAGCGCATGAAGTTAGAGCGCTGTCCACTTCTTGGGCTAATTCTAACAGTATAGCCATTACTGATCTCATGAAGGCTGCGTACTGGACACAGCCCTCTACATTTACCAAGTTTTACCTGACATTAATTTGAAACGGCAGGACAAGGTGCACCGAGAGTTCCTTTGCGTTTGGATGACTAGGCTGAAGACCTGGAACGGTCATTGCCGGCATCCATGTCTATTTACTCCAGTATACTGGAGAACACAATTTAGACGCATTTTTTCATGCAGATCACCTTACCAGAGCGTTATCACTATGTCTCGAAGTGAAAGAATTCCAGGATCTTCAATCTTCCTTAAGATTTCTTTTGAGGGCTATAGCATATTCTACGTATAACTCCACCCTTTCAGTGGCAATATGGAGTTAGTCAGACATGATGCTGCTCTGGCTGTTTCCACAAGAGTGGATAGTAAGGTGAAAAAACTCTCTTCCAGTCGCTCCGGACTCAGGAGAGCTTCTCTTCGTCGTTAAGCTTTCTACAATCTATATTAGATTACTAAGAAAGCTCCGCATTCTCTCCATTATTCCGCTTTGAAAAAGTCAGACTCAGCAGGGAGGAGTAAGTCAGGTTCTTCGGGGGCGAATACGTCCAAAGGAAGTTCCTATAGAGGATCAAAGCCTCTACGTCTTACTCCGGAGACCGTCAGAGTAGCAACTCACATAGGGGTCGTAATGCTGGCCTGAGATATCGGGTCAGACGCCCCAAGGTCGACTGGGTGAGGTGCGGGTCGTGGGGGATCTGTTTTCTCCTTCCGCAATCCTCGCAGGACCAGGAGGTGATTCCACATTGACCAGGTCACGCCATCTGCTTGCCAAGGACACGAGGCCTTTCCAGTTGGGACGTTCGCATATTATATAAATGCAGGAATTAACATCCCTGGAGCTTCCAGTGGCTAATTATATAAGACTGCGGCTCCACAGGCCTCCGTGATGGACTTGCTATCGCAGATAGCTCAATTCATCGCAGCATCCCAGCAGCTATCAGAAACTTTTTCAATAAAGAACTATCTGAGCAAGCTGGGTCGGTTCGTTCCCCTGCAGAGTCAGTAAGGGGCGACCAAAATTTTTATGTGGTCCAGGCGGATGGTAAAAGGGAATCAGCACAGCTGAAATTTTCCCTTTCCGAACAACTTAAGGTGGCCGTAGATTTCATCCGGCATCACCTTTTTACAAGTTGTTTCTCTGGACAAAAATGCTGCGTTACCTGAAAAGAAACTGAAAGCGTCACTGGTCATGGACATTTGAACTTTTGAATGATGCTATATTCAAGCTAGCCTCAAAGACTGGCAAATTAGATTTCTTATCGCTAGCGCTATTCAGCGGCCTTTCATCAATGCAAGACATAATTTTGAAATGGCAGGACTAGGCGTGCCGAGAGTTCCTCTGCATTTGGACGACTAGGCTGAAGACCTGGAATTGTCATTGCCGGCGTCCATGTTTATTACTCCAGTATACTGGAGACGACAATATTGTCTAATAGAATTTAGACGCATTATCTCACGCAGATCACCTTACCAAGAAGAACTTGGACGGCATTCTTCAGGGTTATGGCAGCAAGTTTACGCTTCAGAACGATGTTCAGAGTCTGCTTCAATTGCGCCGACATCTCGGGTTTCTTAGTAAACAAAAAGAAGTCGGATCTAGTGCCGTCCTATTCATTCACCCACGTGGGAATGAGCTTAGAGACGCACAACAATCTCATTCGTCTGCCGTTAACAAGAACGATTTTAGTCAGTTGTTACGCTCGCTTTTGCCTTCACTCAGATGTAGTAACAGCGAGAGAATTCATTAGACTGACAGGTTTGTGTGTACCCTCTGCAAATATTATTCCAATGAAGTGGATACGCACTTGTCCACTCCACAGATATTTTATCTCAGAATTGGAGTGTGAAGACTCATTCCCTCGAATCGAACATTGTCTTGTCGAATCAAGTGAACAAGGGTTTCAGACTTCAGTAGATTTTCAGTGGTTAACTCAAGGAGTACCACTGCAACTACCTGATCCGAGTTTAACGATAATGACGGATGCGAGTCAAACAGGTTGCAATGCAACTCTGAGCCCAATACATTCAGGGTGCCAGAGTCTTTAGGATCCGCAGTTCCTAACAAGTACATAAACATCAAGAGATGATGTCAATATGGCTTGCGCTATGTCAATGAATGAACATTCTTCAGAATTCACATGTTCAAATTGTGTCCTACAATTCGACAGTAGCAGCACATATTCGGAACCTGGGAGGCACTCATTCCATTCCGTTATTCAATTTAATGGAAAGGATCCTTCTGTTTGTCCTAGAGCATCAAGTTCTTCTATCGGTCCATCATATTCCAGGCCGTCTGAACATTCTAGCAGACTCCCTTTCTCAGATAGGTCATTTGTTGTCAGAATGGACTTTCAACAATGATATTTCAATCAGATTTGCTACTAATGGGATCGTCCAAGGGTAGACTTTTTTGCAACGCATCTCAACTATCAGTTGCAGACGTATGTGACGCCGTGTCCAGATCCTCGAGCGTTTGAAGTAGACGCTCTCTCGATCTCTTGGGACAGGATGATAGGATACGCGTATCCTCCAGCACCATTGATTCTGCAGACATTGCTTAAGATAAAGCAATATCACTGCAAATTCTGTTGGTAGCATCTCTGTCACCCCAGAGACCATGGATAAATCTTTTCAGGTGTCTGCTGTGGGACATGCTGCGGAAGCTTCCTCCACGAGAGGATCTTCTTTCGCAGGGGAAATCGCGCATACTGCATCACAACCCGTAAGGTCTCAACCTTCATGCATCTCAACTATCAGTTGTAGACGTATGTGTCGCCGTGTCCAGATCCTCGAGCGTTTGAAGTAGACGCTCTCTCGATCTCTTGGGACAGAATGATAGGATACGCGTATCCTCCAGCACCATTGATTCTGCAGATATTGCTTACAATAAAGCAGTCTCACTGCAAATTCTGTTGGTAGCATCTCTGTCACCCCAGAGACCATGGATAAATCTTTTCAGGTGTCTGCTGTGGGACATGCTGCAGAAGCTTCCTCCACGAGAGGATCTTCTTTCGCGGGGGAAATCGCGCACACTGCATCACAACCCGTAAGGTCTCAACCAACACGTATTTTCGTTGTGCGGTCCTTCTTGCACGGCAAGCAATTTACAGGACGAGCAGTGGACACAATTTCTAACTGTAGGAGGACCTCCTCTTCGCTAAATTATGCTGCTAAGTGGAAGGTTTTCTCACGGTGAGGTAGGGATCATTCTGTTGATACCTCTGCACATCATGATAGTTTACAGATTGGATCTAATGCCTCTTTATCTAAGTTATGGAAAACTTTTCGATAAATAGACTTAGAACCCTTAGATTAATTCCTAAGTGGAATTTAGCTTGGGTTCTTCTTAAGCTTAAAAAAGCTCCATTTGAGCCCCTTGATACAATGGACTTCAAATTCTTATGTTATAAGACAGCTTTCTCTTAGCCTTCTCTTCGGGTATAAGAGTTAGTGAGCTTCAGGCACTATCTGTTGATGATTCTCACTTTCGTAGTGTAGGTAATACTATTACCTTGACTACTAAGGTTGGATTTTTGGCTAGATTCAGGCTCCTATAAGTATCCGGAATCTATTTTTATTAAGGGTCTTCCGTCCTCAGACGGGCATAGGCCTTTAATCTGTCTTGTTAGAGCTATACGTTTTACAAACGTAGATCTGAGTTTATCAGAAAGGGACGTAAACATCTCTTTCTGTCTCTGCTGCCTAATAGTAGGGACATTACGACGGTCCATTTTATTGCAAGGTGGATTCAATTACCTATCCGTACTGCTTATGAAAAATTATCTTCAACTCAGCATTCAGTGCTTAAGATTTCGGCGCATGAAGTATCTGTTCCGGCAGCATATCTGTCCTGCTGCCCTCTTCGCTCTGGGGTATTTGACCCAGGGCTAGGGAAAGGGGGGGAGGGGGGGATGGTGTTCCTTTATATCACCTGCTTTACAGGGAAAAGCAAGGGAATACCTCCTCTGGAGTCAGTGATTCCAAGTCGGTGCCGGGATGGTTTTAAAGTGTAAAGCTAATTCATATAATATTTTAAAAGTGCAGCTCGGTTGGAAACATTTGTATATGTCACGGATCATACGAGCGCTAATATACAATCCTCGAACACTTTTTAATGAGTATAAAGAGTCTCATTAGCTGGACTATCTTTAATTATTGGCTTTCCTTTAATAAGATTAGTATAAGGGATTATACTGGATGTTAATAGAGATCATTGATGACTATTGTGCTCAATTACGGAATAGTATTGTGTCTTTCTTTTTTGATACAAACAAGAAAGATACATATAAAACCTGTGCTCCTCTTCTCCTTGAGGGGATAATTCTGTTTTCATGTAATTGAGTCTATTGGATTTTCTTGTATGTCCTAGGCCCTCCAGCCTTTTTTTCTATTCAGCTAAGTCTGAGTCATTGGTACAGTATAAAAACGTTAAAAAATTTATAGTAATTTATATATTTTTTATACTTAACAATGACCCAGACAGGTATGGCCCTCCCATGAGTTGGGAACTCATACCTCCCCGCTGATTACATAATGCTTTCCAGGCACTGGTTGTAAGAATGACATTTGCGCCAATTTCGAGAGCTCCTTGACACTGCGCATGCACAGTGAGTAGAAAGTACGGAGGACCATATAGGACATTGAATTTCGTTTTTTGATGCAAATTTTGGGGATTGGGGGGCAAAATTTGTGTTTGGCCCTATAATTTAAGGAGTTAGCACCAGCTAAGTCTGGGTCATTGGTAAGTATAAAAAATATATAAATTACTAAATTTTTTAACTTTCCAGACTTTTTTTGGAAACACATCAACGGAATAATTTCATTTTTGGTAACCTACTATAGAACGATGACTTACAGATTAAGATTGAGTTTCATGCAGATTGCATTATTCTTGTGAGTTATGGCCCCTGGAAATATGGAAAAGCGCCAAAATATCTGTTTTCCGGACTTTTTTTTGGAAATGCTTCAACGGAATTATTTCATTTTTGGTAACCTACTCTAGAACGATGACTTACAGATCAAGTTTCATTTGCACTCTGTCCATCAGTCAGTCTGTCAGTCACACTTTAGTTTTCCGGACTTTTTTTGGAAATGCTTCAACCGGATGATTTCATTTTTGGTAACCTACTATAGAACGATAACTGACAAATCAAGTTTGAGTTTCATGATGATTGCATTATTCTTGTATGAGTTATGGCCCTTGAAAATATGGAAAAGCGCCAAAATTATTATGCTCATTAGTCTGGTAAGGGACATTGTATTGCTTCATCGATACGTCAGCTCTTGTTGAAAGAGACATAAACTCCACTCAATTCAGATCAAACAAACTAAATGTATAGCTTAATATTCTTACAGATCTAGTTTCTTGGTGTGTACCTTGCAAATGAAACTCAACCTTTGATTTTAAATCAAATTTAAATACGCTTTTCCTAATTTTTTCTCTCATCTGCAGTGAAGTGCAGTCTAGTTTCTGTAAATCAAGGCACATGCAGGCATGTGTGAGCACTGTGTCTGCTGTGCTCATAATTAATTTACTACTGCTTATACCATAACCATGTATATGTTACAAATATTGATTCAGTGAATGAGAACTTGTTTTTGTTCTGTCTCAAGAAGAGATAACCTTATGTTTGTGTTATGTTGTCTGCATAACAGGATACCTATCAAAAAGACTTTTTGTTTTTTGTTAAATCAGACTTTTTGGTTTTTGTTGAAATAAAAATTAATACTTGCAATTTTTTCTTTTGAAAAATCAGTCGTCGAACCTAGCTATTATGGCTCATTAGACAGTACAGTAGAACATGTCTAGAGAGACCACACTTTTTGTTAGGCAAAAGTAGTCTCTCAAAACAGGTGGTCTCTCATGACAGGTCCATTACAGAGTAAAACAACCAAATGGAACAAGGTCTCTCACAACAGTGGTCACTCAAAACAGGTTTTACTGTATTATATATACTATGCTTCATTTTAAAGAATGTTCTGTAAAAAAAAAACCTTGAATGTGAATGAATTATGTTGTGAATGGATATATTAGTTGACTTTAAGAGAAAATAGTCAAATAATTTTTTCTTTGTTCAATATCCGACACCCACCCCCATCCCCAAGTCAGTTTGGGGTGAAATTCCCCAATATTTTTCATATTAATGGGGTAACTTTTGTTAATAATATTTCTAAATGGGCTTTTAGGTCAATTGGTGACATTTTGTTACTGTTTGGGACACAAAAGATGCCATAACAGTGAAAAAGGGAAAAAAATGCGTTAACTGTTTATGCACATTTTGTTTTGGCACTTGACCACCCACCCACCCCCACCTATGTTCACACAATTTTTTTTTTTTACCCTCCCCTGACTGAACAAAATGAAGCAAAATTTTATACATAGGTTTATAACAACATAATACAAGTTGGGATTGATAGTGGGCTTGGTCCGATGTTTTTAGCTCAACTTTGGCGAAGCCAGATTTGAGGTATTGTCATGGCCCGTCATCTGTCTGTCCATCCGTCGTGCTGTACACACGGCTCGGGCTAGAGGCCGTATTTATGAACCAATCTTTACGAAACTTCTTGGGTACCTTTGTTATCACCGTGAGACGAGAATAAGTGTTTTTGGGTGTGGTCCGAAATTCAAGGCAGCTGCTGGCAGCCATTTTGTACAAAATTAGGTGCAATCAGATTTTTGCGCAGAACTTACATACGAAAGCTCTGATTTAAATAATTTTTTGTATGAATGTTTAGTACCATGGGATACATCACATATAATACAGGTTTTTTTCTCGTGCGTAAATTATGCAAATTAGACTGACTTTGATTTATTTAGTGTTACTTCCAGCACTGTAAGTGCAAATGCCAATACGGCTCGGGCTAGAGGCCGTTTTTATGAACCGATCTTTACGAAACTTCTTGGGTACCTTTGTTATCACCGTGGGATGAGAACGAGTGTTTTGGGGTCCGGTCTGAAATTCATGATGGCCGCTGGCAGCCATTTTGTACAAAATTAGATGCAATCAGACTTTTGCGCAGAACTTCCATATGAAAGTGCTGATTTGAATAATTTTTTGTGTGAATGTTTAGTCCCATGGGATACATCACATCTAATACAGGTTTTTTTCTTGTGCATAAATTATGTCAATTAGACTAACTTTGATCTATTTAATGTTACTTTCAGCACTGTAACTGCAAATGCCAATACGGCTCGTGCTAGAGGCCGTATTTATGAACCGATCTTTACAAAACTTCTTGGGTACCTTTGTTATCACCGTGAGACGAGAACGAGTGGTTTTGGGTGTGGTCCGAAATTCAAGATGGCCACCAGGAGCCATTTTGTACTTCAGTTAGTGCAATCAGTTTTTGTACAGAACTTCTGTATGAAAGTTCTGATTTGAATAAATTTATGTATGAATGTTTAGTAACATGGAATACATCACATATAATACAGGTTTTTTTCTTGTGCAAAAATTATGCAAATTAGATGAACTTTGATTTATTCATACGATACTTATACACTGTAAGTGCACATGTCAATACGGCTAGGGCTGGAGGCTGTATTTATGAACCAATCTTCATGAAACTTCTTGGGTACCTTTGTTATCACCTTGAGACAAGAACGAGTGTTTTTGGGTATGGTCCGAAATTCAAGATGGCTGCCAGTGGCCATTTTGTACCAAAATTAGTGCAATCAGTTTTTTGTACAGAACTTCTGTATGAAAGTTCTGATTTCAATAAATTTCTGTATGAATGTTTAGTAACATGGAATACATCACATATAATACAGGTTTTTTTCTCGCGCAGAAATTATGCAAATTAGATGAACTTTGATTTATAAAGTGCTACTTATACACAGTAAGTGCACATGTCAATAGGGCTCGGGCTAGAGGCTGTATTTATGAACCGATCTTCACAAAATCTCTTGGGTACCTTTGGTATCACCTTGGGATGAGAACGAGTGTTTTTGGTGTGGTCCAAAATTCAAGATGGCTGCCAGTGGCAATTTTGTACCGAAATTAGGTCCAATTAGTTTTTTGTACACAACTTCTATATGGCTCAGGCTAGAGGCCATATTTATGAACCGATCTTTATGAAACTTCTTGGGTACCTTTGTTATCACTGTGGGACGAGAACGAGTCTTTTTGGGTGCGGTCCAGAATTCAAGATGGCCGCCAAAAAATTAGTGCAATCAGTTTTTTTTACAGAACTTCTGTATGAAAGTTCTGATTTGAAAAGATTTTTGTTGGAATGTTTAGTAACATGGAATACATCACATATAATACAGATTTTTCTCATGCAGAAATTATGCAAATTAGATGAACTTTGATTTGTTCAGTGCTACTTATACACAGTAAGTGCACATGTCAATATGGCTCGGGCTAGAGTCTGTATTTATCAACTGATCTTCACGAAACTTCTTGGGGTACCTTGGGGTGCCTTTGTTATCACCTTGTGACTGGAACGAGTGTTTTGGGGTGCCTTTGTTATCACTGCTATGAGAACAAATATTTTGGGGTTCAGTCAGACCCACTCTGGGACTCAAAAGATTTCATTTCTAGTTTAGCATCTAACTGTCACCCCACTTTTACAATACTTTACCTATATATTTGTTACAGGCTATGGTCAGCATTTATGTACAGACCGTCACAATACTTTACATGTATTTTTAGCTCACCTACATCTGTAAGATGTGGTGAGCTATTGTCATAACCTCGGGCGTCGGCGTCCGGCGTGTCCAATATTGTAAGATTTAATGTTAAGGTTAATTTCTCAAACATCAGTGGGCTCAGGCCTTTGATATTGCATATGTAGGTTGCATGGGATTATCAGAACAGTATTTAACCCTGATACTACGACTTTTTTCCAAATTTCACCTAAAATTTTCTGCCAAAAGTTGTAAGAATTTGCGTTTAGGTGTTGTAAGAATTTATGTTAAAGTCAGCTTTTGTGCAGATTGTGCTGCTTTAACTTCTCATTACTGTTGATTTTCATATTTCAATAACAACTGTAGGTATTGACCCTACTGTATGCAGAAATTTAACAAAAATTTTCTTTTTTTTCACTCAAAATTTTCATGTTTTTCTCGGACTTAGTAAATTTTAAGTTGTAAAACTTTATAAACTTTGTGTTTAGGTGAGTTGTGTTTCTATGTGTCTTTCCAAGCGATTAATATTCTACACTTGGGTTACTGAACTCCATTGCAGTAATATTTAACCCTCATTACATGCATATTTGAGGAATTTGAGGCCGATTTTCTGCCAAAACTTGTTGTAAGAATTAGCGTTTAGGTGTTGTAAGAATTTGCGTTAAAGTCAGCTTTTGTGCAGATCGTGGTGCTTTAACTTCTCATTACTGTTGATTTTCATATTTCAATAACAACTGTAGGTATTAACCCGACTGTATGAAGAAATTTAACGGAAATTTTCTTTTTTTTCAGTCAAAATTTTCATGTTTTTCTCGGACTTTGTAAATTTTAAGTTCTAAAAGTTTGTGTTTAGGTGAGGTATTAAGGTGAGTTCTCAAACATCAGTGGGCTCAGGCCTTTGATATTGCATATGTAGGTTGCATGGGATTATCAGAACAGTATTTAACCCTGATACTACGACTTTTTTCCAAATTTCACCTAAAGTTTTCTGCCAAAAGTTGTAAGAATTTGCGTTTAGGTGTTGTAAGAATTTGTGTTGAAGTCAGCTTTTGTGCAGATTGTGGTGCTTTAACTTCTCATTACTGTTGATTTTCATATTTCAATAACAACTGTAGGTATTAACCTGACTGTATGCAGAAATTTAACGGAAATTTTCTTTTTTTTCAGTCAAAATTTTCATGTTTTTCTCGGACTTAGTAAATTTTAAGTTGTAAACTTTGTGTTTAGGTGAGTTGTGTTTCTGTGTGTCTTTTCAGGCGATTAATATTCTACACTTGGGTTACTGAACTCCATTGCAGTAATATTTAACCCTCATTACATGCATATTTGAGGAATTTGAGGCTGATTTTCTGCCAAAACTTGTTGTAAGAATTAGCGTTTAGGTGTTGTAAGAATTTGCGTTAAAGTCAGCTTTTGTGCAGATTGTGGTGCCTTCACCTCTCATTACTGTTTATTTTCTCATTTCAATAACAACTGTAGGTATTAACCCTACTGTATGCAGAAATTTAACTGATTTCTTTTCTTTTTTTCAGTCACAATGTTCACGTTTTTCTCTGACTTACTCAATTTTAAGTTCTAAAAGTTTGTGTTAAGGTGAGGTGTTAAGGTGAGTTCTGTTTCTATGTGTCTTTCCAGGCAATTGATATTGTACGCATGGGTTACTGAACTACATTGCGGTAACGTTGCGCCCTTATTACATGCATATTTGAGGAATTTGAGGGGGATTTTTGGGACTTATATTCACTTTCTTTAAAAAAAAATTTTTTTAACTTTTTTTTTTTATTTAATACTTTCTCATACTTGTTACTAGTAACATTAAGGCTTATTTTAGTTGTTGATGTGATGTATTTTTGTTGGGACTTATAGTCACTTTCTTGAACGAATGTTTTTCCGCAACTCCTCTTTAACCAATGAATGTACTTCAATTACAATTTCAGTGATTTATGAAAGCCTTTCCTAATTCTTATTTATGATTTAATATCTGGCCTCACGATTCATATTCTTAATCATAAACATTTCTAAAAGAAAAAAATGCTTTTATATCCAATGATTCTATGTTGAATTGATATATAATAAATGCAGAAATATAGACACATAAACCATATTAATCATTTGATGCCTAGTTAATGATTTATATTAACTAAATATTAGGCATGTTACATTGGAACGACATTATCAAGCGCGAATGTAGGTGAGCGTTGGGATGTTACATCCCTCTTGTTTTTTTATCAGGTCATTACCTAGATATTTGTCATTGCTGTGTCACATATTATACATGTACATGTCTTAAACAAGTTGAGCTACAGTGTCATTGACACTTTCATTTGAGTATTCAAAGGAGTGCGGTGGCTCAGTCGTAGACTGTTGGACTTCTATGCTAGAGGTCCCGAGTCGATCCCCATCTGGGACGACCCATGTTGTGTCCTTGGCCAAGGCACTTTATTCCGGTTGACTACATGGGGGCACGATGACGCTGTGTACTAAGGCGTACTGCACATCGATGGTGCACATGTCTTCAAACGCTGTAACCCTGCTTGGGCGGAGCTTGAACAGAGTTAGAATGTTGAGGAGCTGACAGTTGCTCGTCGATGCTCGGTGGTTCTCTCTGGGTACTCCGGCTTCCTCCACTCATAAAACTGTCACGGTCATGATTAGCCATTGTGCATAAGTTTGTGACCTTAATCACCAATAAATAAATGAGTATTCGGATGTATTCAGTATTCATGCAATTTTAAAGTATTCAACTTCAAATACAGTCAAATTTGAGGTGTATTCATGAATACTTTTTCAATACATTTCTTGTTAGCTCAACTGACTGAAAGTCATTAGGAGCTTAAGGGATGGGAAAAAAGAAGATGAGTTGTCTTGCTATTCTCCACCTTACTTGATTGGCATAGTATGTTATTTTAACATAGTATGGACTGAAATGGTGGTACAGTAATAGAGAATATCTTCGGGATTAAAGTGTATATTTGCTTTAGATCCCCTCTGTATTCCCTACACTTTCAGTTGAATCTTACTTAACCTTTAAAGGCCTATTTTCAACTTTTATGACCTCAGAACATGTGCCCTTAACATGCCATCATGAGTTGGTCCTGCTGACAATAGACAAATTACACAGGCAGTGGTTTCGAGTCTAGTCGTCACTGCCTGTTAAGACAACCAAGTCTTGACTAAAAATCACTGTTAAGCCACAGGACATGTACAGACTGCAGGATTTCACAAATTTATATTTTGCGGGACCCATTTCCGACATGTGTCTTAATCACCTGAATTATGCTTATTTATCTTCAAATACATAGATTGTCAGATTGTTCAACCACCACATCAAATCATGTTTATAGAAATTAATTAGAGCTGATACGGTTAACCGGTTAATCGACTAACCAATGAGTAATGTCTTGATCGATAAAAAGAGTAATTGATCGGTTAACCGTTACTTTTGAACTACCGTATTATATGGGTTAACAAAGGAACAAACTTGCTCCAAAACAGGAATACATTGTCACACTGACTCACATCAATTATATGAAACAGAGAACAATGCATGCCAGTTACATGCTGACATACTTGTTCACTTGCATGATCATTATACTGTATCACTAGCTGGAAATGGTCATTCTCAGCCCTTCACCAAATGTGGGTAGCAGATGATACTTGCACAAAAAATTCTTGAATTACTAGATTTTCAATGTTTGTCTCAAAAATATAGCTTATGACCCCTCATTGGAACTTCTGTTTGGAGAAAAAAATTGAAAACATAATAAAATTTGAATGGACATTTTTGTGTGTGTCGCTGGCTGGTTTTGTCTAATAAGTTGAGTAAAGTTTTAATTGTATAAATCATCAGCGGTACAGCAATTATTCAGCTACTCATTAGGGCAAGTGATTAATCGGTTAACCAAGGTTAATCCATGCAATTAATCAGTTAAGAAAACCCTTTAATCGTTTCAGCTCTAAAATTAATGTAATTTTATTAACTTTTATCTGATGAAAAAATGCTTATATTTTTGCGGGAATGGTAAATGGGTCTCCATAACAGGCATTTGCAAGAACATCACGGGAACGAAACGGCCATTCTTGCAATTTGCAAAACCCTGAGACTGTGGTCAGGTGTGAATTCAGCACAGTTGTCAAGGCCCTTAAGTGTTAAAGCCCCCCATGTGTGTGACAGGGATTGGAGAAGGGAGGTTTTAAAAGATGATGTTAAATTTAAGTCAAGAGACGAAAGTATGTCTGCCCAAACTGTTTGCTGCTCCAGTTTCAGCATTAAGTGTTGGATTCTCGTGAATGATGGTAGCATTCTTCATCATCATAGGGAATAGGTAGATCCTATGGCAGAACAAAGTGGGATGTGGAAAAAAAAGAAAATGAGTTGTTTTGCTATACACTACCTTACTTGCTTGGCATAGTATGTTATTATAACATAGTATCAATTGAAATGGTGGTACAGTAATAGAGAATATCTTTAGGATTAAAGTGTGCATTTGCTTTAGATCCCCTTTGTGTTTCCTACACTTTCAGTCGAATCTTAAATCCCCCATGTGTGTCACGGGATTGGGAGGTTTTAAAAGATGATGTTAAATTTAAGTTTTTATAAGTTTGTTCATTTTATGAGTGTTTCATTACAAAGGATCTTCTAGTGCCAAATGGCTTCTTTTTGACCCATTTCTTATACGAACCAACCTAGTTTGTCAAGGGTCAAGGATGGAAAAGGGAGAAATGGAAGTCTTTACAAATTCCACCTTTCTTGGCCCAGTATACTGTTTTAGTATAGCATGAATTAAAATGATGAAGCAGTAATAGAAAAAATCTTCACAATTAGGAAGTGCAGTGGCTTAACTTGAACAAATGTTAACTGATTTGATTCTTTTTTTATTATATGGGTTTCCAGGAAAATTGTCTCTATCAAGATTGAAAATGGGCTCAGTCGGATATGCGGCCCCAGAATTATTGGGCTGACTTAGACATTTTTGCAAAGTAGTTATTTAGAAAAGGTACTTTGATTCTTTTTAGTTCATAGCCACTGTTTCATTAGCCACGGAAACTCATCCCCGCAACAGAGATGCGAACACTTGTTATTGCCTTGCAGGGTCTTCCAATATTACTACAAAATCTGAACTCAAAAATTTACTTTTACCCTTTTAAGCTCAACTAAGACGTATTCAAATTTGAGGTTTTGTCATGGCCCAGCATCCATCTGTCCATCTGTCCGTCCAACAATTCAATATGGCTCGGGCTAGAGGCTGTATTTATGAACCAATCTTCACAAAACTTCTTGGTGTACCTTTGTTATCACTGTGGGACGATAACGAGTGTGTTTGGGTGCAGTCAGAAATTCAAGATGGCCTCCGGCAGCTATTTTGTACCTTAATTAGGTGCAATCAGTTTTTTGTACAGAACTTCTATATGAAAGTTCTGATTTGAATAGATTTTTGTATGAATGTTTAGTAACATGGAATACATCACATATAACACAGGTTTTTTTCTAGTGCATAAATTATGCAAATTAGATGAACAATTAACCTTAGAAGGGTTTGAATCAAACAGGCCAAAACAATTGCTAACATTTGGCTTATGATGCACCATACAAGGATCCCTATTGTAATATTAACCCCCTGGAGATTTCTTTTCCAGTTTAGCATCTAACTGTCACCACCTTTACAATACTTTACCTGTACATTTGTTACAGGCTATGGTCAGTGGTTATGTACAGACCTTTACAATACTTTACATGTACTTTTGTTATCAGGTCATTCCCTAGATGTGTGTCATGGCTGTGTCACATACTATACATGTACATGTCTTCCACAAGTTGAGCTACAGTGTCACTGACACTTTCATTTTACAGGGTTATGGCCATTATCTGACTTAGAAGACAAAAAGTGGGGGCATTAGTGTCCCATGGACACATTTGGTGGCCTGCTGTATTGGTGCTATGGTTTAATGGACATAAGATAAGATATTTATTAATTCAATATCAACAAAGATAAATGACTAGAAACTCATGCTTGTCAGTGAGGAGCGGGGGCATAGCCACCCTTGGCGTTCCACTTGTTGGTAAAAATATTATCACAAACAGTAGATCAATTTTTACATCAAAGGTCATAGAGTAACAGTTACTGTAGGCTTGCACTCTTTTATATGAACTAAGGCAAGAAACTGCTTTGGAAGAGGAGGGATCTCGAATTGGAATGCATTTGTCCTCTGATTTCTTTGACATTATTTTATACACTTTACAAATAAAATATACTTAACCCTTATGGGCCTGCAGATTATTATACATTTTTGCTGTACAATTACAGTCTACTTCCTGTGGCTTTCCAGTTATTTCTAGGCAAGTCTTGGCTGCCTAAGGCAGCCAAGACTTCCCTCAAAATGACTCCTAGGTACCTTGAATAGTACTTGCCAAAGTGCTGGGACCGCATTTTAGGACAACTTTTCTGTTGCAATAAAACAGTGTCAAAGTCTGAATTTGGCCTTCAAGGATTAATCTAGGAACAGCTTTCAAGGAAACTGTGGTTGGGTTGGTCAATTTTAAAAATAAAAAAATATGGGTTTACAAGGCAGTTTACATATTTAACATTTATTCGTAATTTTTTTTTTAATAGAAAGTTTCCTCTTCATCTGACTGGTGTAACTCATTGGCTGAATATATTCGGCACAATGACAAACTGGTATTAGAAGCCTGTGATAAAGTACTCTCTACATATGAAGAAGAGTTATTGCCCTGTGAATCATTGGCAGAGTTCTTTGATGTTGTAGGTAAGATATGTAGTTTTATTGTATGCTTTCTTATGGGACAACACAAAAAGCTAAAACAATTTCTTAATATTCATTGACTTGATGGATATTAAATTATATTTCCTTGAGTTTGTGCGATGTCATTTAGTATAATAATCACTAATATGTCGTCATATATCTGGGCTAATGTTTGGAAACAAATCGAATGTAGGGTGCGTTATCAGCTCTGGTCATCAAAACTTGGGACAGGTTGCACAGCAACCTGAGGAATATCGAATGTTAGTTCAAAATCCTGAATGATTCGACTGTGATATGTTTCACTGTTTTACAAGGATTAAGCTGGAGTACTTGGAGAGAACCACTGAGCACCAGTGAGTAACTGACTCGCCAACTTCATAAACCTGCACAAGCAAGGTTACCATCAGGTGAAGTCCTATGCCCCATCACTGTACAGTTCTCCTTAGCACACTGTGTGACCCTACTCCCACTTGTGCATTTTGGATTAGGCCCCCCAAAAAGTTAAAAATCTGTTTCTCAGGCCCTCCTTCATGGTCCTTTTGGCTGCTGCATGCTCTCTTTTTATAACCAGTGCAAATTTTAAAAAATAAAAATTAAATGGTTAATGTCGGATATTTTACCCAAGTTAATAAAATTTATAAATTTGTCCCTTGAGTGCCCTCAAGGGACGAAATACACCACCACCCATCCTATTCTGTAGATTATGAGGCCTAAAACATAAAACAAACTAAGAACATGAATTTTTGATGACAAAGAAATAATTACAAAAAATAAAATAAAATAAAAAACCACCCGTCCACATGCAATTTTTAAAAAAAATGACCCGAGAAACAGAAGATCTACTTTGTGGGGCCTTAAATGTCTTCCCAGCTCAAGTTTTTGACAATAACCATTTTGATATAAAATATCTATAAATCAAGCCAACAGTGTCCAGTACTTCACTTGACAAATGAAAGTCATGGATGAATAAATTATCTGTTGGTGTAATTTATTCGTCCAGAATTTTTATTTGTCAAACAAGTGAAGATGCACATAGTCCAAAAGTTTCAGCCTGCGATGATTCTAACCAAGTTATATCCCTTTGGACTTAAGATTTATTATGGATTTCAAAATAAGGTTGTTGTGAATGCAATTCTTTCTACATTGTTGAACTAATTTCAATGAAACTAACAAGTGAATTTGCACATTTTCCCAAATTCCAATCCGCAAAGATTTCAACAATGTTATCTGCCCTTGAACTTAGAATATTTCTTATAAATGTCTATTTGAGATTCTTGTGTGCACAACACTTAGTATATTTATGTGATGATTATGATGAGACTTCTCAAACATGGCCACTAATAAGTAAATGTGCATATTTCAGAATTTCTGTCGGAAATAATTTTAACCAGGTTACCTCTTCTTGAACATAGACCCAATTCAGATTTTTGTATAAATTCTTCTGCATTCAGCTCATCCTACACAGATGATTCATTTATGATGAAACTTTTTTTTATATAATGACTTGATGTGGACATGTGCATGTTGCTACAAAATGTTCAGCCTGTGTGAATGGTGACCAACTTATCTCCCCTTGAACTAAGAGTTAACTTTGTAAAATGAAATGGCTTGGGGCATATTGTGTTACCCTTGTCCATCTGTCATTTCATCATTCCTTCTTTCTGTCATTCTGAATTAACAGATTTTTATACAACAAAATTTGCATGCAAAACCAAAAAAATCAAGTCCTGTCTGGTTCTCCATACTTTTTAGAGCTGCGCATGCACAGTATCCAGGAAGGTACCGAAATTGGCGCAAACCATCATTCTTGGTTTGGTCCTAAAGTCAGCAACATTCAACTGACATCTGTGCTTTTAAATCTCAATTTTGAGGATGTCAGACACAAATCACTTGTAAAATTGGTGGATCCAAGGACATAATTGGATGATGGAAGTGAACAACGGTGGTTAGGAATGTTCAGGGCTGTAACTTTATAATTTTTATCGAAATTATTTCATGTGTCCCAATTTCGGGACATGGGCCTGACATCATCATTCTTCCTAATGATTTATCCACTGTTTGTTAAGTGTTCCTTCCCTATCCTTTCTTGAAGCCCTCCTGTTAAACTCCCAAGCTTTTTGGCTTATTTTATTGGAATTTTTTTATAAATTTCTTTGCAGTTTGACGTCCTATACAGTACAGAATGTTTTTTTCTGTATATCCCCATGGTTACTTCCTCACCCTAGGGGTGTTGGGTCATGCATTTTCTATCCGATGTATCATTTTTCTACATTTGAAGATCTTGCTTTACATCTGGTAGCATTAAAATCTGTTACTGACTTTGGGCCTTTTTGTTCTGTGCCTCATGTCTTGTTTCCAGTTTTTTCCTTGACGTTGTTTACATTTGCAACGTCCTTAAATATATGTAGTTCATCTTATTATTACTGTAGGATTGTTGTAAGATACATTAATTAATGTTCCGGTAGTGTAGCAATAATTTTTGGAATTTTGTCCACATTTAGGCTCTATCGGATACCCTTAGGCTCTTCATGTTCCCTTTGGGAACTTGGGCTTTTGTCAAAATTTTTTTAAAAAATGTTTTGAATTTAATTTGTGGGTGTTCGATCGACTTAGTTTTGATTAATCATGAAAGCTTATTGCTCAAAATGCAAGTCGGGGAAGTCTTCATCAGATTTACATGCGTGTTGCCTTGCCTATAGTCGATGTGCTCCTACAAATTCTTGTCCTACATGTGTTGATTGGGATGATAAACATTGGACGTGGGTGTCATGGTACATTGTTAACGGTGAGAGGCCAATCCCGGTACTCTCGCAGCAAGATCATTCAAGTTTTTCAGTTTCTTATTCAAAGGAACAAGAACATGGTGATGGTAATGTGACACCTACCAAAAGTGTGCTACCGTTGTCATGCTCTGATCGCCAAACAGGGCTAGCCTCTCTTGAATATTAGGCAAGGGATAAGGACACTGGGCGGTGGTTTTAATCCTTTGCCAGCAGCTAGCTCGACCGGTTACTCCATCCGGGGAGCTGTGACACCGGTTATGTCTATTGCAGTCGAAGGAAGTGTAGTGGGTAGAGAGAGCAACACTCAGTCTAGACTGCAGCTGGCCTCGGCTACAGTCACAGCTTCTTCTGCTACGATCCTTACACACACACGACCGCATACTAGCTACCCGACATCGGATATCCAGCCTGCTGCGCAAAGAAGGAACCACTTTTTGCCCATGAAATTGGACCATCTGGTAGCTAAGGAGCCGAGGCCTCGTTCATTGGGACATTCGGAGAAGAGATCCATCTCTGGAATGCCGTCCCAGGAGTAGCAAGCAGCTAAGTAACAGAAAAACACTGCTCCTCAGGCCTCGGTGGCAGACTTGCTGTCGCAGATTGCGCAGTTGATTGCCGCATCCCAGCAAATGTGGGAGCAACCTCCCTCCGACTCGGAACCTGATCTGTCGGACGGTGCTGGGGCTGTCCAATCGTCTTTTCATGCAGATGTAATGGACTGAGATTCACAACTGATTCACTCGGATGGTGAAAGGGATAAGGAAGAGGATTACCCTTCCCTTTCGGAGCAACACATGGTTGCGATGGATTTTATCAATCAATACTACCCTGAGTTTTTTCCACTGAATCAGCAAGCTGCGACAACAAGAGAGAAACCGCTAGTGTCTTTAGACGCAGACTTTATACGGAGGAAGGAAGAAGTTCTGTCTTTCCTGGTTCAGTCTACACAGGTGTCGCAGGCATTCGGCCATGTAGATGATGCCATATTTAACCTCTCAAGTGCGAGGAAAAAAAGGCCGTTTCTTGTCAACATCTTCCATAAATATACCGTTCCTTGGACCATGTTCATTTAAAACGGTTGGAGAAGATGTGCAGAGAGCTCCACTGCATTTGGATGAGCAGGCTGGGGATTTAGATATATCCTTTCCTGCATCATTCAGTATTCCCTCAGATGTAATGGAAACTGCAATTTCATCGAGTAGAGCGAATTTGGATGCAATGTCCTACGCAGATCACGTTACCAGAGCTATGGCGCAACATCTCAACGGAAAGGAATTTGAGGATGTGTGTACCTCTCTTAGAGTTCTTTCCAGGGCAATCATGTATGCGTGGGGGGCACGAGGACGCCGTGTACTAATGCGTACTGCACGTCGATGGTACGCATGTTTTCAACCAATCTAACCCTGCCTGTGCTGCAGTGTGGAGTTACGATGTTGGGGAGCTGGCAGCTGCTCGTCGTTGCTCGGTGGTTCTCTCCGGGTACTCCGGCTTCCTCCACCCATAAAACTGTCACGGTCATGATTAGCCATTGTGCATAAATTTGTGACCTAAAACATAAATAAATAAATAAATAAATAATCATGTATGCCATGTATAACTCCGCCCTGACAGTGGCTAATCTGGAATTAATTAGACGTGATGCTGCCCTTGCGTCATCATCACTTATAGATGACAAGATGAAAAGCTCTCTCCAGGTCACTCTGGTCTCCGGACATACTATCTTTGACAAGCTTTCGTTAGTATACGAACAGGCTACTAAGAATGCGTCCAGTTCTCTGCTGTTGAAGTCGGCATCTCAACAACTCGCTTCTGCAGACCGGAGTAAGCGAGAACATTCCAAATCAAAATCTTCAAAAGGGAACTCCTCGAGAAGGTACAAGAAACCCTCATACAATTACTCTGGAGGTTGTCAATATAGCGACTCGGGAAAGGGGCGTAAGTCTGCTCGGGACTATTAGTCAGATGCTCCTAAGCCGACAGGGCGAGGATATTTGCAGGGAGGACGTAGTTTCTCCTCCCGTAAGCCTCGCAAGTCCTACAGGTGATGTTCAAGACCTCTATTGTTTGCCAGTTGGCGGAAGGTTATCAAACTTCGCGAGAAACTGGATAGCAGTCACGGAAGATCAGTGGGTGAGAAGTGTAGTCTCTGACGGCTTACGGCTATCATTCCGAGCAAACCCCCCACTAACGAGATGTCCGTGTTGGACAAATCTTCCGGCGGATCCTTACAAAAGAGAGTCTCTCCTAGCGGAGGTACAGGCTCTCTTATTGAAGGAAGCAATAGAGGTCGTCAAGAATAAAAATTCTCAGGTTTTTTACGGTCACTTGTTCCTTGTACCGAAGCCAGACTGCTCGTTCTGCCCAGTAATAGACTTGAGCTGGATAAACAAGCTTATCGTGGCTCCAAAGTTCTATATGGAGACCATTTGGTCGGTAAGAGCAAGCATTCAAGTGAACAACTATGTGGCAAGCATAGATCTAAAGGACGCTTACTTTCTTGTCCTGGTATATCCGACATTCAGAAAGTACCCTGCGGTTCGCCGTACAAGGGAAGGTTTATCAGTTCAGAGCAATGTGCTTTGATTCTAAAACTGGCTCCGTAGTCATTCACTCGATTAACTTCGGCTTACTTGGACGGCATTCTGCAGAGATACGGCAATAGAATTATACTTCACAATGATGTTCAGAGTCTGCTTCTATTACTCCAACGTCTTGGTTTCATCATAAACGAGAAGAAGTCGGATCTAGCTCCGTCCAAGTCGTTCACTCACTTGGAAATAAGCTTCGACACTCACAACAATCTGGTTCGTCTGCCGTTACCCAGAGCGAAATTAGTAAGTTGTTATGCTCACTTTTGTCTAAACTCAGATGAAATAACAGCGAGGGAATTCATGCAACTGATGAGGCTGTGCGGAGCGGTTGCAGATCTTATTCTGAGGGGCCATCTGTGCATGCATCCCCTCCAGATATTCTTCACTCAGAACTGGAGTGTGAGGACGCATTTGCTCGAAACCAGTATTGTTTTAATGGACCTAGTAAAACAAAAGGTTCAGATTTGGGCAGATCTCCAGTGGTTAACTCGGGGAGTTCCACTGCAACTGCCGGATCCAGCTTTCACGATTATGATGGATACGAGTCAAGACGAGCTGGGGCGCGACCCTAAGTCCCTCAGACTTGAAGTGTCAGGGTCTTTGGGCTTTGGGACTCTCGGTTCCTAGAGAAGCACATAAACATCAAAGAGATGATGTCAATATGGCTAGCACTTCAACATTGGATTCGTCTAATAGCGAACGTCCACGTTCATATTCTGTCCGACAGTAGTTGCTTACCTCAGGAACCAGGGCGGCACTCATTCGATTCCATTATGCGAATTAGCGGAGACGATTCTCCTGTACATCATGAATCATGGCGTTCATCTCTCTGTCCGTCATATACCAGGTCGTCTGAACGTACTGGCAGACTCACTCTCTCGGAAAGGTCACCTGTTACCATCGGAATGGACTCTCAACAAGCAAATATTCAGACAGATTTGCTACCAGTGGGATCGTCCCATGATAGATCTTTGTGTGACACACCTGAACAATCAGTTACCGAAGTTCATGTTGCCATGCCCAGATCATCGAGCGTACGCAGTAGGTGCTCTGTCGATCTCATGGGACAGAATGATGGGATATGCATATCCTCCAACTCCGTTGATTCAGCAGATTCTGTTAAGGATCAAACAGTCTTGTTGCAAAATTCTGTTAGTAGCACCTCTGTTGTCAGGGAAACCTTGGATCAATCTTCTCAGGTGTTTGTTATGGGACATTCCCCGGAAGCTTGCTCCACGAGAGGACCTTCTTTATCAGAGGAAGTCACATGCACTTCATCACAACCTGGAAGGTCTCAACCTTCACATATTTCCATTGTGCGGTCCTTCTTGCACGGAAAACAGTTTACAGGATGCCCAGTGGACACAATTTCTAACTGAAGGAGGTCCTCCTCTTCATTGAACTACGCAATGAAGTGGAGGCTTTTCTTCCATTGGTGTGAGGATCAGTCGATAGACGTATACGATCCTTCCATACCAAATATTGCCGATTTCTTGGTCTACTTGTTTGACAATCTCAAACTGCAGCCTGTCACTATTAACCATCTGCACACTGTCAGCAGTAAATTTTTCCCATAATGCAGTTTGATATTTAACCAAATATAATTTGTTTGACAAAGCTCAGTGAGCTCTGTCAAAAAAGATATAAATGATTAAACTCATGGTTAAACAAGAGAAAAACAGAGTGATTGGAGAAAATTTTGTTGCACTACCAGTGTGCTAGGGGTTAAGGGCTATAGGTCCATGTTATCAGATACTTACGCTCATCATGATAACTTGGCTATTGGATCAAATACTTCATTATCCAAGCTAGTTAGAAATTTCTCTATCAATAGACCAAGAACCCTCAGATTAATTCCTAAGTGGAATTTGGCTTGGGTTCTGTTGAAGCTCAAAGAAGCTCCTTTTGAGCCGTTGGACGTCGTAGAGTTCAAATTCTTGACCTATAAAATGGCGTTTCTCTTAGCCTTTGCATCTGCTAGAAGAGTCAGTGAACTTCATGCTTTATCTGTTGATGAATCTCACTACCGTAGTGTGGGTAATACCATTACCCTCACTGTGGAAGTGGGGTTTTTGGCTAAGAATCACATTCCAGACAAGCGGCCAGAGCCTATTGTCATTAAGACTCTACCGTCCTCTGATAACCGTAGACCTTTGCTGTGTCCAGTCAGGGCTATGCGCATTTATAAACGTCAATCAGAATTTGTTAGAAAAGGAAGAAAACGTTTCTTTCTTTCATTGATTCCTAACAGAAAGGATATTTCTGTTCATGTCTTCGCTAGGTGGATTCAGTTGGCAATACGCATTGCCTATGAAAATCTATCTTCAGATCAACATTCTGTTAATAAGATATCAGCGCACAAGGTTAGAGCACTGTCCACATCTTGGGCTTATTCCAACAGTATAGCCATTACTGATCGCATGAAGGCTGCTTACTGGACACAGCCCTCTTCATTTACCAAGTTTTACCTGAGAAATTTAGAGTCCATCTCTGGTGACCTCAGATCTTTGGGTCCTCTTTCTTTTGCTCAGAATGTCGTCCATTAATGGTTACATCTATAGGTATTTAGGCAGTTCATTCCACCATTGACACTGTTCCGCTGCCCTCTTTGTTCTGAGGATATTTACCTCAGAACAAGGGCAGGGGGGTGGGGGATGGTTCTTTCCCTTATGTTCATCTGGCTTTATAGTGAAAAGCAAGGGAAGACCTCCGGTGTCAGTAGTCCTGAGTCGGTGCAGGAGTGGTTTTAATGTGTAGCTTGGTGTGAAGCAATAACTATGTCTCATTTATGTATGGTTTCTAAAGTGTAGCTCACTGTGAAGCATTTGTATACGTCACGGGTCAAACAGGCATTTATATACAAACCTCGGACACTTTTAAATGAGTATAAAGAGTCTCATTCTCTGGTCTATCTTTATATATTGGTTTTCCTTCACAGAATTAGCATAATGGGTTATGCTGGCATTAAATGGAGAATTATATATTATGTAGTACTCAATTACATTGTTGGTGTTATTATGCCTCTCTCTTTTCTCGTAAAGGAGAAAGACATATATAATTCCTATCTTCTCCTATTCTCCTGTAGGAGATATCCTTTACTGAAGTGATTAAGAGATTGGATTTTCATTTATGTCCTTGGCCCTCCATCCTTTTTATGATTCAGCTAGTCTGGGCCATTGGTTGTTATATAAAAATATGATAAATTTTAAGTAACTTGTATATTTTTTATACTTACCAATGGCCCAGACAGGTATGGTCCTCCCATGAGTGGGCACTCAAACCTCCCCGCTATTGATAACATTTAACAGACAATCTGTAGAAAGAATAATGGTTTGAGCCAATTTCGGTACCTTTCTGGATACTGCGCATGCGCAGATCTAAAAAGTATGGAAGACCAGACAGGACTTGATTTTTTTGGTTTTGCATGCAAATTTGGGGGATTGGGGGGCAAAATTTGTGTTTGGCCCTGGATTAATTTTTGAGTTAGCACCAGCTAGTCTGGGCCATTGGTAAGTATAAAAAATATATGAATTACTTAAAATTTATCATTTTCCAAAATTTTTACACCATACATTGAGATATTTGGCTGGTTTCTGGTATGTAACTTTGTCATGTGTACCAATAAATTGAGTTCAAATTTGGTCTGGTCAGATGGTTTTTTAGCTCATCTTGACAAGTCAAGCTGAACTAATCTCATCGCTCTCCGTCCGTCGTCCGTCGACGGACGTCCATCGTCCGTCAACACCATGTTTTGGTCTTCTCCTCCAAAGCCACCGGGCCAATTCAAGTGAAAGTTTGTGTGAGTGCTGGTCCCAAAGGGGCATTTCATTTTTGTTCAACTCAGCATGCCCAGCCCCATAGGGATGGAGTGGGGGAAAATGCTCCAAAATATTTTTAAAATCTTCTTCTCAAGAACCAGTGTGTACAATGACTTGATATTTGCTATAGAGCTTCCATATGAGGTGTAGAATCAAGTTTGTTCAAACGAATTCAAACGAAGTTCATGAAGTAATATTTGGCTTTGTAATAGGAGGGGTAAGATTTTTGGCCCCGCCCCAAATTTCTGTTTTCTGAACCGATGGTCCGGTATGAACCAAATTTGGTTTGTGGTATTATTGGGTCATAAGTACTTACTTAACCCATGCAAAAAAAAAAAATTCCCGCATCCCCATGGGAACCCTGGGAGCTAAAAATAGAAATATTTTCAAACGCCCATATTTCCCAAACCCCACGGAACAGAGAGCTTTTATTTGGTATGAAGTATCTTTATGACCAGTAGAATTGAATGGTAAAAAAAAATTGCCCTCGGTTATGTTAGGGTGTTCTGTAATGGGCATCGAAAAAATGCTGAGTCAGCATATTTGCAAAAATTTTTTAAAATCTTTTCTCCAGAACCAATCATCAGAATCTTTTGATATTTGGTATACAGCATTCATAGGGAGGTCAGATAAAAGTTTGTTGAAATAAAGCTCATTGGTTCATATTTGGGCTCTCTACAGGAGCCCGATGTTTTAACATAGGGTAATATGGGGAATATTCTTTAAAAATCTTCTTCTTCAGAACCACCAGTCAGAATCTTTTAATATTTGGTATACATCATTGTTATGAGGGTCAGATTCTAGATTGTTCAAACCAAGTCCCTAGGTTAATATTTGGGTTTCCTACGGAAGCCCAAATTTTATCTTTGTTCAATATGGAGGGTAATTTAAAAAAATCTTCTTCTTCAGATCCATCAGTCAGAATGCTTTGATATTTGGTATGCAACATCTCTGTGGGGGTCAGATTCAATTTTGTTCAAATCAGATCCCTAGGTTCATATTTGGGCTCACTATGTTAGCCCAAAATGTTACTTGTGCAATATGAGGAAATTTCTTTAAAAATCTTCTTCTTCAGATCCACCAATTGGAATGCTTTTATATTTGGTATACAACACCTCTAGGGGGGTCAGATCCAGGTTGTTCAATTCGAGTGCCTAGGTTAATATTTGGGCTCCATATGGGAACATGAAATTTAACTTAGTACAATATGAGGGAATTTCTTCAAAAATCTTCTTCAGATTCACTTGTCAGAATGCTTTCACATTTGATATACAACATCTCTAGGGGGGTCAGATTCAAGTTTGTTCAAATCGGATCCATAGGTTAATATTTGGGCTTGCTATGGTGGCCCAAATTTGAACTTAGTGCAATTCGAAGAAATTTCTTTACAATTTCTCTTCTTCAGATCCAACAGTCAGAATGCTTTCATATTCGGTACACAACATCTCAAGGGAAGTCAGATTTAACTGTGTTCAAAGCAAGAGCCTGGGTTAATATTTGGGCTCTGTGGGAGCCGGAATTGGCCATTTTGCTGAAGAATTAAAAATTTTGTTTTCAGTACCCTCTAGAGGTACTAAGATTAATCCACATAGGTTGTATCAAGGGGCTTCATAGGGGAGCTCTACATTTTACTTATGATCAATTGAAGAAAAGGCATGATGCCCAGATTATTTTTGTCACTCCTGAGGGACTCAAGGATTGACAGTGTAGCCTATGAAGATGGCTTGCTTAATGTAGACTCATTCTTGGACTCTGTTTAAATTGTGTTCTGTACAAGATGAGCGCTTCAGGCCCCGTGGGGCCTCTTGTTTTTTTTGTGGAGGTATTGACCTCGAAACGAGTTTATGATGTGAAAACTCAGAGAATCAGCTTTCTGAACTTTTTTTTTCTACTTGCAGGGGCATATGTGACATGTTGGCACATCTAGTTTCCTTTTTATTAGCTCACCTGGCCTAAAGGGCCATGTGATCTTTTCACATCACTTGGCATCTTTCATCGTGCGGCATCCGTAAACTTTTCACATTTTTATCTTCTTTTGTGTAACCACTGAGCCGGTGTGAACCAAACTTGGCAGGAATGGTCTATGGGAGGTCCTCTACAAACAATCCTCATTTGTTCCCGTCGGATGAAAAATATGGCTTCCAGAGGCATTCTTTGATTCTGGTTGGTGGATTTCTAAAAATCTTCTCCTCTGAAACCGCCAGGCCAAATGTTATGAAACTTCACATAAATGATGAATGGGACCACCTTTACCAATGATCATCATTTAATGTTGATCGGGGTACAAACATGGCTGCAGTTGCGGCTTATTGTTACTATAGAAACCCTATGGGAAATCACATTTTCATCTTCTCTGGAACTACTGAGCCTATGTGAGCCAAACCTGGCAGGGATAGTCTATGGGAAGTCCTCTACAAACAATCCTCATATTGTTCCCATGGGTTTAATAACATGGCCGCCAGAGGCATTCATTGATTCTGATTGGTGGATTTTTAAAAATCTTCTGAAACCACAGGGCCAAATGTTTTGAAACTTTGCATGGTTGATGACTGGGACCCCCTCTACCAACGATCCTCATTTAATGTTGATCGGGTTGCAAAATGGCTTAAATTGCAGCTTATAGTTACTATAGACACCCAATGGGAAATTACATTTTCATCTTCTTTTCTGGAACTACTGATCCAGTGTGAACCAGACTTGGCAGGAATGATCGAAAAACTTGACCGCCAGAGGCATTCTTTGATTCTGGTTGGTGGATTTTCAAAAATCTTCTATGAAACTGCAAGGCCAAATATTTCGATACTTCACATAAATGATGACTGGGACCCCCTCTACCATCGATCGTCATTTAATGTTGATCGAGTTGCAGACATGGCCACAATTGAGGCTTATAGTTAATATAGAAACCCTATGGGAAATCACATTTTCATCTTCTTCTCTGGAACTACTGATCCTACATGAACCAAACCTGGCAGCAATAGTCTATAGGAGGTCTTCTACAAATGCTCCTCATTTTTGTTACTATGCATCGAAAAACATGGCTGCCAAAAGCATTTATTGATTCGGATTGGTGGATTTTGAAAAATCTTCTCTGAAACCAAAGGGCCAAATGTTTTGAAACTTTGTATGGTTGATGACTGGGACACCTTCTACAACAATCATTTAATGTTGATTGCGTAGCAAACATGGCCACAATTGCAGCTTATAGTTACTATAGAAACCCTATGGGAAATCACTTTTTCATCTTTTTCTCTGGAACTACTGAGCTGATGTGAACCAGACTTTGCAGGAATGTTCTATAGAAGGCCTTCTACAAACGATCCTCTTTTTGTTCCCGTTGGTTGGAAAATATGGCCACTAGAGACATTCTCTGATTCTGATTGATGGATTTTGCAAAACTCTTCCCCTCTGAAACTACAAAATCAAATGTTTTGAAACTTCACATGATTGATGACTGGGACACCTTCTACCAATGATCCGCATGTAATGTTGATGTAATTTTGCAAACATGGCCGCAATTGCAGCTCATAGTTACCATGGAAAGCCTTTGGGAAATCACATTTTTATATGTAGTTTCAGGTGAGCGATTACAGTCTCTTTAGAGCCTCCAGTTATAGTTTGTGTACATTTGCAGAAAGAGTTAAAAAGTACTCTTTCGTCGAAGCCTTTATGCTTGCACTCATTATTACTATTAAAAGGTTTTTCAAATGGACACTGAAAATTGCTTCTGGCAGGGAAACCATTTTGAAGTCATCCTTCCTGTGGAAACCATTTTGAAGTCATCCTTCCTGTTGTTCTTATATCCTACAATATGTGCAATCATGTTAACCCTTTACCTGCACACATGTAATTTAAATTGAACAGTTAAAAAAAAAAAAAAACATATCATGTGACTCCGTCATTGAATTGAGCACATTGAGTTTGTTCCATTGAGGGGTCACATGATATGGTTTTGTTGAAAATTTTTGAAAAATGTGAAAAAGAATAATTAAAATAATCAATTTTGATATTGCATACATTTGGTAAGGAGGTTAATATCATTAGATTATAAGTCAATTTAATTTACATGTAGAAATGAAAAGTTAGAAACAAATATTTTGTTTTTCTATCTAACCCAATTTATTTTTGTTCTTTCATTTCAGAAATGCTTGAAGAGATACCAAACCCTGATGAGTTTTTATCCAATGCGATTGCTTCGCTTCCTTAACAGTTGTATTTAATTCTTTACAGATTTATGGAATTCAGCTTTGATATTGGAATGTCAGTGACAATATGTTTTGTGTGCTTCATTTTTTCCTACTTCTTTCTCTTTTATAATGTTATTTCACAGGCTTGTTTCATATTGAAAATTTAATCTGCTTGCATTTATGTAAATCCCCAGTTTAAAACTAAATTACAAATTCTTGATATGTTTCATGCGGGGTGCAACTGAAAAGGAGACTAAAAAAGATCATCTCCACATACTAAATTTCTTCACTGCCAACTTATAGACCATTGATATTGCAATGAAGATTTTGTTCTTTTCAAATGAATTTAGAATTTTATTCTTGGTCAAACAATAACAAGATGAGCAAGATAATGAATTACTTGATGAAGACCCAGTGATCCTTTAACTGAAAATACTTTGTATCACTTTTTTGAATTTTCATGGTACAGTGGAGCCCACTTAACTGGATATCTCTTAATTGTATATCCCTATTAATTGAATATAATTTTCCAACACAAAACCATTTACCATACCTCCAGTACAAATTTGACCTGTTAATTGAATATAGGTTATAGAGTAAACTCCTGTTGACTGAATAAAAAATCTTGTAACCTGTCGAGAAATTACACTGCCCCCACGCTGGTTTTTCTTTTTTTTATAGACCTATTTGGCATCAGTGCATCCAATACAGGCATTTAATCTATTATATCTTGTTTGACAGAGCTCATGGAGCTCTGTCAAACAAGATATAATAGGATAAATGCTAAGTTTATCTCTAGAATACAGGAAAGTGACACAGTCCCTGTTAATTGAATACTCCTGTTAATTGAATAATTTTCATTGGCAAAGTCACTATTCAATTAACAGGGTTCCACTGTATTGGAAATTAACTTTTGGGTAAAATAACCCTTAAGGGCCTAATTCCGACTTTAATCACATTTTTCTACAACAAAACAGGTGTCCAACATGCAGTTTTGAGATAAGCTTGCAAGTTACATTCAAAGTGCCATGGCAGTTGTTTTGAACCAAGACTTGCCAAGAAACAACTGCAAAGTCATAGGATGTGGATTGTCAAAGTAAAGCAAAAATGTGTAAAAAATCTCTACGCCTGTGAAGTAGAAACTGTGAACTGTTTGATCATAGAGTTATTGTTTGGAAAAACTCCTGGAAGAAAAGACACATGATGTGTGATAAGAAATGTGATAAGAAACTGAAGGTAAAACAGGCTTGTCATTTTGAGGCGGGCGATCGCCCCGGGCCGCAGTCGCCTGTCTGAGTTCAAAATTCCGTGGACGGTAAACGTCCACCTAACCCTGATTTTTGCGGCCCATTAATTCAGTTGAAGGCACCTCAAAATTGGCCGCCACAAATGGCAATTTTCACAGATTGAAGGAGGTACGTGTAACAAAACCGCAATTTCTGAAGTTTGTAGTGTGTCGTCAACGCGGTCACTCAGAGACAGTAAGTAACTTTCCAAATATGAGTGGGAGGTCTACCAATTCCAAAGTTGTAATTAGTTATTACATTGTGTCTACATCAGACTGAAACAACTCTCGTGTCAAGCGCGATTACGGGATGTATCATCACCAAACCAGTTCGACTCCTGACGATTTGTTTGGGACGTTTTGTCCCAAAAGCATAGCCTGAATGATTCGTCCCCCAAATCTGATTGATTCATCCAAAGTTAGTGACATCTGGCTTTGAGCACAGTACTCTGGCTTTTACAGTCATGTAATGTAAAGACACAGGCCTGGTTATTTGGATGCAAGACAACTATAACGCTCACTGTTGGTGAGTGTCATGGGTAACCTGGTATCTTGCATCCAAATATTCAAGCCTGCATCTATACATTATGTGATGGTGTACATCATAATTAAACAAACCATGTACCTTAAAATGATATTAGTTTTCTACCCATCAGGCTGAAACAAAATGGCCCCCACAAATCATAAATGACCCTCCTGGAGTCATTTTAGGTGAACCCAAATTGGCCCTCCTGCAATTTTCAAAATGACAAGCTTGGTAAAAACCAACCAGGCCAGTTTGATTGATTGTCTATTCATTCATTGTGTTTTTTTGTGTTTATTCCCCATGTACTATAGCTGTCTGTTGTTTATGGGTATCAAGAGAACAATAACTACATATTAATTAAAACAATTTCTTGATATTCTTCTAATAATGGCCAATTATTTTTTAATTTAAGGCCTAAAAAAAGTTAAAAATCTTTTTCTCACACCCTCTCTCATGGCCATTTTTGGCTTCCACGTGTTCTCTTTTAATAATCAATGCAAACTTAAAAAACTAAAAATTAAATGGTTTAGGCCTAAAAAAATAAAAAATCTGTTTCTCAGGCCCTCCCGCATGGTTCTTTTGGCTGCCGCATGCTCTCTTTTTATAACCAATTTAAACTTAAAAAAATAAAAATTAAATGGTTTATGTCTGATATTTTACCCAAGTTGAACAAAAATTGATGAATTTGTCCTTTGAGTGCAAGAAGGCTTTGCAATGCTTTAGCATTGCAAAGCCTTCTTGCACTCAAGGGATGAAATACCCCACCACCCATGCTATTCTGTAGATTATGAGGCCTAACACTTGAACCAGGAGCATGAACTTTTGATGGCTAAGAAGTAATTACTGGAATAAAAAATAAAATAAAAAACCGCTCGCCCGCATGTAATTTTACAAATAATGGCCTGAGAAACAGAAGGTCTACTTTGTGTGGCCTTATGTCTCAATATTTTACCCAAGTTAATAGAATTGATAAATTTGTCCCCTGAGTGCAACAAGGCTTTGCAATGCTAAAGCATTACAAAGCCTTCTTGCTCTCTAGGGATGAAATACACCACCAGCCATGCTATTCTTTAGATTATGAGGCCTAAAACATAAAACGAACCAAGAACATGTCATTTTTGATGGCAAAGAAATAATTACAAAAATAAAATGAAAAACCGTCTGTCCACATGCAATTTCACAAAAAATGGCCTAACTTGCCTAGAAACATTTGCCAGGATTTTTTAGAATGTAACTTGTAAGTTATCTAAAGATTGCATGTTTGGGTAACTGTTTTGTTGCAATAAAAAGTGATCAAAATTTTAAATTAGATACTTTAAGGGTTAATTGTGAACGACCATTTAAAACATGCATTTGGCTGATCTGTTTTGCCGTTGTTGGGAGGCTCAGTAATAATTTTTATCACCTGATTGACCCGTTTTCTGACTTTAACAAATATAGTGGTAAAGCCCAATCATTTAATAACATAGTGAAAGTAGATCGAAGTCTTATGCAGTTGTATTAATGATCAGACCAATAATCATTGAAAGTGACTCTGGAGACATGGAAAGAAGTACAAACACATTCAGTTACATCATTTTGTTGATTTTGAATCGTTTCAATTAAATTCTATCATTAAATATATATGACACAGGAGACTGTTTTTTAGAACTCTGCCACACAATGCATTACATTTAACCCTTTAGCTTGCACTATATCAAAATTTGTTATTTTAGTTATTTTTTTCAAATTAAAAAAAAATATTCAACAAAACCATATCATGTGACTTCCCGCATTCGAGGAAGGGTCGACATACTCCTTCCAGTGATGGGGTCAAATGATATGGATTTGATGAATTTTTGGCGGAAAATCTATTTTTTCAACTGCTCAATTTGTAATTTATGTAGGTGGATGCGTTCGCTTCATTGAAAGGTTACCAATGTTATTTGTGGTCTTATAGGAAGCGTGGTTTGTTTCTCGATCGATTTAGACATCTTTTGTCAGGTTTTGGATCAAGAGTTAAAAAGAATCTTCAGTCAATCTTCATTCAATCCCCAGTTTATAGGGAAGTTTACGAAACTCATCCAGTAAATTAGGTCTGTTCCTTGTCAAAGGCTTGGTCAGAACTAATTCACTGAACATGTTTAGTAAATTTTACTATAAGCCAAGGACTCTTTGAAGTTCTATATGTTAAGGTTTGGACGGTTTACAAGAATTTCCACTGCCACACAACTTATAAGTCTAGTGGCTTGGACATGATATCTAGCAAAGTCTTAGTTACTTATATTGACATGCCAGATATGACCAGAAACCACTATAGGAAATTTTGTCAGCCAACTCCTTCCAATGAGGGGTTGTATGATATGGTTTGTTGCAATTGTTTTGAAAATTTGACAAAAAAAATAATTAGAATAGCAAATTTTGATTTCCTGTATGTTGGGTAAAGGGTAAATAATCTAACTGGAGAAGTATCAATAATAATTTAATACTGATAGAACTGTAGGGTTAACCCTTTACCTAATGAATCGCCTACATCCGCCCACGTAATTTATAAATCGAGCAGTTTAAAAAAATTAATTTTTCAAAATATTTAAAACGAAACTATATCATGTGAAGAAACCTCATTGGAACGAACTCATGAAGCTCATTCCAATGAAGGGTTACAGGATATGATTTTGTTGAAATTGTTTTGAAAAATTTTTAAAAATAGTAATTAAAATAATAATTTTTGATATTCTCCACATTGCATAAAGGGTTAAATTATTACTGAACCTCCACATGGTAACCCTTGGAAATTGAGCAGTGCTTGTTTACAATGGTAAACATGCTTGGTTTTACTGGTAAAATAGAACCATATTACCAGTGCCTGGGGTGGTAGTCTCCTAAAATAGGCAACATGGGTACAAATTGTTGACTTTATACTCATGTTGCGGCAAGATAAGCCAACATGCAGAAATATGTGATCTTCAACATCAATAGATAATTACTGAACTCCTATAAATTCTGAGGCAGAGAACAACGAAGGTAAAGTATTAGGGGCTGGAATTAACAACTTGAGTTGGAATTTTTAATGTATTTCACGTGTGCTGAAAGCATGTGTGAAGTACAGGACAGGCCTGGCCGTTTGAAAAATGCAGGCAAGCTACTACCCCCGCCTGAAATCACCCCAGGCGGGCGATAATGGTGGTCCTTAATTCACCTCTGGGAGCCATCAATCAAGAACGCCCTATCACTTTTAACTTATCAAGTCCAGTGATGCCTGGAACAAAAAATGCAGGCATGTGAAAATCAAACTCGCAGTTTCCATTTTAAATTCTTTACTTTATTTTGGATTTTCCCAATTAAACTGTAATCAGAAATTAATAAGTAGGATGCAGTTTTATAATTTTTACTGTCGTTTATTCAAAGCTCACGGGTATGACTTAAAACACGGTGTGATATTGTTCAAAATGTAGGGCACATCGAAAAACAAAAGTCCTCAAAAACTGTTCCATATGAAAATGAGTTCCGGTCAATGCGCTGCAGTATGCATGGATTCCCAAGTGATAAACTTGAAAGTGGAACTTTTTTCACTGAATGGATAAGTGGTTATGAAAGGAGCACCGTTTAGCAATATTGTGCTTGTTGGAGAAAAAAATCACCATCGAAATAAGTTTCGGAAAGCATACTGCATTATTCAGAGAATGACCGAAGTTCAATGACAAGCAGACCTTTTTGTTATGTCAGTGAATGATAACAGGGCACCGTTTTTTGTGGATATGCTGATATTGTTTGGGAAAGTAATTCGGCCAAAACTGATTTCATAATAAGCTGAGTGTAACCAGTAATAATATACGTTGTTAGTTTTTTTTTTTAATTTTATAGTTTTAATCATCCGTTAGGCGGGCAAAATATAAAATATCTGAATCCAGGCAGGCGGGAGCGAACTCCTGCCTCAAATGGCTAGGCCTGACAGGAAAAACTCCAACTCAAGTCATTGTCATTGTGTTCTGCAGTTTTCCACAATTAAACCTGAATTAAGCTGATATTTTGAAAGAAAAATATCACCTTTGACTGTCTTGTTTACTTTCTTGCTTGACGCTGTTTTGTGTTGAAGCATTTCATTTATGTCATAAGGTCAATCAGATGTGTAATGACCAATCGGATGTATTCTTTCATGATGTTCTTGGATGAAGGCCAGATTCCACATATGGGATATCTAGCACATTGCTCAATGTCTGTATTGTATCTGGTATCAATGAATGCACAGAGCAATCATGGTTTAAAAAAACAGACTTGCCCATTTCATTGTATACAGCAGTGTAAGATGATACCAATCAGGGTGTCCATGTTGAAAACGTCAGGGTTCTTGGATCAATTTCTAGAATTCCTAATACTCTTGAAACATCCTGGATTTCAGTTTAATTTTTTGTCTAGGTACTTGTGCATTCTTGCTCTTCTTAGGGTAACATCATAGGGGATTTTTTTTTTTTTTAAATGTTAATCTTTATCCATCGTAGCACTCATACATTTAGCTAGTTCTCATCACAGGATTTGTCATTCAGGTTTTATTTTTTTCTATTTTTGCTTGCAGAACATGGCTTATGAGCCTTCAATGCAGGCATAAGCAGGACATATATTTTTTAGATGAAAAATGAAAATTTGTAGTTATTCACAAAATCTTTTTGCTCTTGTCCTCTTTATTTGTGTTTGGTAAAGAGTTAAAGAGAAGTAATACATCATAGCTGGACGTTTTTACCAAAGACTGGATTTTCCTTTCTTTTTGATTAAAAACGTGGCATCTAGTTTTGGAAAAGAACAAAATTTTACCATTTTACAGTACAGGGAGAGTGGATTATTGCAAAGACCTGGTGCATGTTAGGGCTAGATTTTGAAACCAAAGCACGAGAAACACTGGAAAAGTTGCAGTTTGCTGGTTCATGAGCTGAAAATGTGCACAGAGTTGTTGTGTTTAAGAAACTGGATCTATCCATCATGTGAAAAATTCACTCTTGTATTTTAGTAGTTATCCACTCTCCTTGTTCTGTAATCAAAAATTCATCCTGGAAGAGCAAGAGAATTGCTCTTTGACATGGTATGCATAAACCCTATGTTTCAAGTTTAGTTTTCATATAACGCTTCGGCTAACAACTAGCAGGCCAAAATTGCAAGACCAAAATTGGACTTACCTTGTATCATTATGATGGTTTCAAGACCCAACATGGAACATTTACATCAATAATAATTCAAAAATGAAGCATGGCTTGTTTACTGTGGTAATAAATAAAGTTGGGAGGAGGGGTGCTCCTCTATCCATCCCAATGCACACATCAGAATTCAATTATTTGTTTTAATACCCAATCAACTAAATCCCTGTGGGGACCAGGAGAAGTGGAGTATTGTCTATTCACTGTGGGAACAAGTTCTGCTTTACTGGTAAAATGGGACCTCATAACATGGCTTGGAGTGGAAGTCCTCTAAAGTAGGTGTCATCCACCCGCGTAATATGCAAATTGAGCAGTTGAAAAAATTAAATTTTTCAAAATATTTCAACAAAACCATATCATGTGACTCCTCATTGGAACGAGCTCAATGAGCTCGTTCCAATGAGGGGTCACATGATATGGTTTTGTTAATATTTTTTTAAAAATTAAAAAAAATTATATTTAAAATAATAAATTTTGAAATCATCTGAGTTGGGTAAAGGGTTAAGGTCGCATACTTATGCACAATGGCTAATCATGACCGTGACAGTTTTACGGGTGGAGGAAGCCAGAGTACCTGGAGAGAACCACCGAGCAATGACGAGCAGCTGCCAGCTGCCCAACATCGTAACTCCGCACTGCAGCACAGGCAGGGTTAGATTGGTTGAAGACATGTGCACCATCGACATGCAGTACGCCTTAGTACATGGCGTCATCGTGCCCCCATGTGGAGAATCGGGGTTAAGTGCCTTGCCCAAGGACACAATGCAGGAGTCCGAATCGATCTCTCAGACGGTCACCCATCCGAGGACTAACTGGGCTCGATGTTGCTTAACTTCGGTGATCTGACGAGAACCGGTTATCACAATGCCACCGCAAACCCAACTCTTGTCTTCATACCTATGATATGGTCATGATATCACTATAGATGCTGAAAATGACAATAAACACCATAAACTAATGAATAAATAATTCTCTCAATATTATTGGCTTGCAGTTGGTCACTTAATTTGTTCAACGTCAGATGACTTACTTATCTAGTTAACCTTTTTTTTTTACCTTAAACGCTTAGCTGATCACACTTGAAAAAAATTCTTCAATAACCAATAGTTTAAATTTGTTGTTTTAAAACACAGCCTCTGACCCTCATGGGAATGAGCTTAATAGCTCATTCCAACGAGGAACATAAGCTGAATTTTTTAGGCAAAACTTGAATAAAGATAAGTTGAATAGTGCTTGCCAGTTCTTCTTGTTATGTGATGTAAAGGGTTAATCAATCCCCTGACCTATTTGATAAAAGTGAAGTTGAAACCTCAGAGAGATGTTATCAGAAGGTTCTATTTGATGGCATGATTGAAACTTTTTTGTGTTCAGTATAAATATTTAAGAAATTCTAAGTAACTTTGCCCCTGCATCCCTCACACTTATGACTGTCCTCCATCACAACTTTTAGCTTGAGATTGGAATTGAATTATTTCCTCGATGTTGTAACAATGAGCTATCATTACAAACTTTATAAACAATATTCAGTTGTTTTTTTGTTTTTTCTTGTCTTCTGTGATAAATGTTTTTTGGTAGAGATGGACTTTCTGAATGGAAATCCCAAGAAATGCTTGTTTCTTACTGCAGTAAACAAGTTCTGTTTTCCAGGTATAATAAAACCAGGAAACCAAAGCTTGGGGTGCAAGTTCTCTTTTAACCCTGTACTTGATGAATTGGCATAATTTACAGATTAAGCAGTTGAAAAAAATATGTTATTAAAAACATATTAATAAAATCATATCATGTGAGCCCCTCATTGGAACAAGCTCATTGAGATCGTTCCAATAAGTGGTCATATGATATGGTTTTGTTGAAAGTTTTTGAAAAAAAAAAAAACAATAATTAAAATAATAAATCTCGATATCCTTGGGTAAAGGGTTAAGTATAACTGATTGTCTGAATTTATATTTGTGTTGCGATCATGATACAGTCCAAGATGCTGAAAATGAACTTCAATACCAATAAATGATAATAATAATAGAATAACATCTCTGTTGGGATAATAGACAAGTTTGTTTTAACTGGTAGATTGCTAAATTATTTTTGTCATTAAAATTTGTTCACATATGGTTTTTTTTGTTATAATTTATGGGAGAGTGCCAGGTAGCACTCTCCCATTAATTGTAACAAGGTAAATCCCAACAGGCTAAATAATTTCAGTTGAAAGATAATATGAAGTTCTTCCATTGAATATGAAGCCTATAAGCTGCAGTACCCGCACATCTGAGAAAAGCCTGAATATGAGATTCCAGCATTCTACCAGTTAACCCTTTACCCAATGCACACGATATCAAAATTTATTATTTTAAATATTTTTTTTAATTTTTCAAAAAATTTCTACAAAACCATATCATGTGACCCCTCATTGGAACGAGCTCAATGAGCTCGACCCAATGAGGGGTAACATGATATGGTTTTGTTGAAATATTTTGAAAAATTTAATTTTTTTCAACTACTGAATTTGCATATTTCGTGGGCGGATGAGGGCGATTCGTTAGGTAAATGGTTAAAACAAGTACCAGAAAACCAGTTTGGAGTGTTATGGGTCCCCCAGACTTTGACACTGAGGGTAGTGGATAAAACAAAAAATCTTCTCTCAAACCACTTCTTTAAATACTTTCATGTTTGAGTATGAGATATTTGTAATAATTATACAAATCATTTAAAATCAAGCCCCTGGTGCCATATTTAGAGTTTTAGATGAAAACATTTCAAAACTTTTGGCAAAAGGGGGAAACAATACCAAAAAATCTTATTTTTTTTAAATATCTTCAAGTCTCTTTATGAAAAATCAAGGGGCTTTTGTCAGGTACAAGTTTCAGGACCCTTGGGGCTTCATGCTTTAACCTTTTATACACCGATGTCAAAATTTCAAGTTCAAGGAATTTAACCAATTCGGTCTTGTGTGACAGAGCTCATCAAGCAAGGATCATTTTATTAAATTCCTAGTTGCATTATGTGATAAATTTGCTGCTTGAAGTTTCAGTATTTTGATATAATTGTGCAGGGGGGTTAACTCTTTATCGTGTGAGGTGTTAATATGATACTTTACCTGCCTCACTATTCAGAACACCACACTTGTTATCTCTTTTTTACTTCATGTTGAAATCCTGGGAAGTGCAGCATACTTGTTCGCTGCAGTGAAAAAGGTCTTCTCTACTGGTAATATAACACTTTGTAACCAATGCCTAGGTTGTGAGTCCTCTGAAGGAGGCACCATTATAAACAATTGACTGAAACTAAGTTTATACATGCATTATGGTTTGAATATAGTCTTAGATGCTGAAAGTGATATAAAGTACAAAGAAATAACTAAATAAATATAGTATCTCTCTTTAATGTTCAGACATTTGTTTCTTACACAATTTCTTATTGCAATAGGCATGAATGAATGCAGAGTTTCTGTAGTCATGTGAGAATATGTAAAGCAAAGAATTTTCCTTTGGGTATCTCTTCTGGGCTGATCCACGGTTGGCTACTAATACTCTCATAGTAAAAGGCAAGGTCTCCAGCTTCAAATCAAATTCTGAAATGAATCTGATTCTGTTATGGCCTGGATCACATTTAGTTCTTAAAGAAAACATCGCCTAATTTTAGATTCAATCGACTGGAATATTTCAGTTGGTTAGAAAAGCGAACCTGCAGTTTGCTTTTCCAACCAGTGGAAATATTCCATCGTGCATATGAATCTTGATAATATCATAAACATTCATTTTCTTTGAATAGGGTCCATACGGAAGTCTAGAAAAAGTATGGATTTTTTAAAAACATTTTTGAGGCTTGGAAAAGGTATGGAAAATTACGTTTTCATATAACTGGTATGGAAAAAGTATGGAAATTTAATTTAGTATATTCAGAATCACTTTCGCTGTTCATGAAATTAAAATTTCTTACTAAATTTCTGTTTATTAGATCACCTGACTGAAAGTCAGGGTGAGCTTTTCTGATCACTTTTCGTCCGTCTTCTGTCGTCCGTCATGAAGGTGGTGTTTGAGCCTCTTTCTCCTAAACCACTGGCCACATTTTAATTAAACTTCATGTCAGTAGTGGGAATATAGGGGCATTTTGATTTTTATCCAAAATAGGTTTCAGCTCATATTGAGCAGAGGTGTGGGGAAAAAAACGGCCAAATTTTTTTAAAATCTTCTAATGAACCACCAGTAGCAGAGACTTGATATGTGGTATACAGAGTCCTTTTGAGGTTTAGAATCAAGTTTGTTAAAGAGAAGTTTGTCAGGCATTATTTGCCTTCGTTATGGGAGGGGCAAAAATTTTGGCCACGCCTACAATTTCTATTTTCAGAACCGTGAGGTCGATTTGAACCAAATTTGATATGAGATGATAATTGATCATAAGTAGTTGATTGATGCAAAAAAAATGTTCTCATTGCCCCGTGGGAACCTCGGAAGCTAAAAATAGGAAAAACCTTAAAACTGCCATGTCTCCAAAACTACACAGCACAGAGAATTCTTATTTTGTATAAAGTTTACTTTTATTAGAATAGAATGGTTTAAAAAAATCCCTATCGGTTTGATCACAAGGTACTTTTTTCAGGACTTTGAAAAAGTGCTGAGTCAGCACTTTTTAACACTGTAGGCAATGGGAAAAAGATTAAAAAATCTTCTTCTCCAGATCCAGCAGGCAGAATCTTTTGATATTTGGTATGCAACATTGTAGGGTGAATCTGATTCAAGTTTGTTCAAATCGGCCCCCTCGGTTCATATTTGGGCTCACTATAGAAGCTCAAATTCGAACTTAGTGCATTTCAGGCAAATTTCTTCAAAAATTTTCTTCTCCAGATCCAGCATGCAGAATCTTTTGATATTTGGTATGCAACATTGTGGGGTGGATCTGATTGAAGTTTGTTCAAATCGGTTCCCTGGATTCATATTTGGGCTCACTATATAAGCCCGAATTTGAATTTAGTGCATTTCAGGCAAATTTCTTAAAAAATCTTCCTCTCCAGATCGAGCAGGCAGAATCTTTTGATATTTGGCATGCGACATTGTGGGGTGGATCTGATTCAAGTTTGTTCAAATCGGCCCCCTGGGTTTATATTTGGGCTCAGTATAGAAGCTCGAATTCGAATTTAGTGCATTTCAGGCAAATTTCTTCAAAAATCTTCTTGTCCAGATCCAGCAGGCAGAATCTTTTGATATTTGGTATGCAACATTGTGGGGTGGATCTGATTCAAGTTTGTTCAAATCGGCCCCCTGGATACATATTTGGGCTCACTGTAGAAGCCCGAATTCGAACTTAATGCATTTCAGGCAAATTTCTTAAAAAATCTTCTTCTCCAGATCCAGCAGGTAGAATCTTTTGATATTTGGTATGCAACATTGTGGGGTGGATCTGATTCAAGTTTGTTCAAATCGGCCCCCTGGATTCATATTTGGGCTCACTATAGAAGCCCGAATTCGAACTTAGTGCATTTCAGGCAAATTTCTTCAAAAATCTTCTTCTCCAGATCCAGCAGGCAGAATCTTTTGATATTTGGTATGCACCATGCTTAGGTGGGTGAGATTCAAGTTTGTTCAAGCTAAGTCCCTGGGTTCATATTTGGGCTCACTGTGGTAGCCCGAATTATAACTTAGTTCAAAATGAGGAATTTTCTTTAAAAATCTTCTTCAGATCCAGCAGTTGGAATGTTTTGATATTTGATATGCAGCATCCTTAGGGGGGTGAGATTCAAATTTGTTCAAGCCATGTCCCTAGGTCCATATTTGGACTCACTGTGGGAGCTTGAATTCTAACTTAGTTCAAAATGAGGAATTTTCTTTAAAAATCTTCTTCAGATCCAGCAGTTGGAATGTTTTGATATTTCGTGTGCAGCATCCTTAGGGGGGTGAGATTCAAGTTTGTGGGAGCCCAAATTATAACTTAGTTCAATATGAGGAATATTCTTTAAAAATCTTCTTTTTTTTTAGACCCACTGGTCAGAATCTTTGGATATTTGGTATAAGCTTTTCTTAGGAGGACCAGATGCAACTTGTTGAAATCAATTCTCTGGGTTGATATTTAGGCTACCATGTCAGGTGAGCACCCTCAGGCCCCTTGGGGCCTCTTGTTTTAGTTTTTATTTCGTTTTGAATCCAATTTCGAAACTCGTAAAATTTAGGCCTTTGTAACCCAACATGGAAATCACCAAATCAAAATGTCTCGTCTGTGACAAGTCTATTGACATCTCAAATACAGGGTAAGTGGCATTAACAAGTCATATGACACCACAGAAAACATACTATTTTCTATCAAAAATGCTAAAAAAAATGCTGCACAGCCAACAGTGGTTGACTTGTAACTAAGAATTTTAATAGTTTTGGTTTATTTGTTGTGATCATTGGTGGTGAAACTCAGAGAACTTGCAGTGGGGTTAAACTCCCAACAGATTGCATGTATATGTAAGTGTTTTGTAAGATATATTTTTGATTTTATCTGGTTACCCTAGAGATTAAAAAAAACAAAACTCTGCGATGGCTGTGAAGGATATGGATAAAATAGAGGAAGGTCTGGAAAACATCTGTTTATATTATTTATTGGTGTTTAAGGTCACATATGGAATTTTTTTTCTTGGTAGGTGTGGGAACCCAGTTTGAATCGGTGACTGAATTATTTCTCAATTGAGACTTGATTTAATTGAATCTTTAATGACATTACCAATACTGTTAGAGATGTTTGTTTACTGAATAATTATGAATGAAGATAAAAGTACCTTGGCAGTTGTTTCTAAGTAAGTCTTGGTGTGGATTTGGTAGAATGTAAAGGCCTGCCTCTAGCCGCTTGAAAACTCCTGAAAATATACCAGAAGGGTCCTGGAAACTTGTTAAATTGACTACTCATTCAAGTGCAGGAACCAAGGGCTTGGCCAGAAATCCAGTGTAATCTATACAAAATTTTCTATCAGAGTGGTGTAGTGTCCGAATCATGGTTTTTATTTTAAAGGCACCATTTACACTTTGTTGCCAGCACAAAGGGTTTTACCATTGTTTACTTTCTTAAAAATATTAAAGAGAATAGTGTTGTCTCGTTATTTCTGTTGTTTTCACATATTTATAATGGCAAGTTAAGTTCCAAACACACCAAGGAGCTAATGTTCAAGTGATGTAATTCTATATGCATGGAGAGTTTCTGCGACAAAGTAAGGCTCTTAAAAAAAAATTCTTGTTTCTCAGGCACCTCCCTCATCATAGAAAATCTACATCATCACCTTTTTTTCACCAGGAAATCTTTGCTATGACACTCTTTTGCACTTGTAGGACAAATATTTAACCAACTATACCTTGTTTGACAGAGCTCACAGAGCTCTGTCAAACATGATATAGTTGGTTAAATCTTCAACTACATCATGGGGTATTTTCACTGCTGAAAACATTGGCTTGCCACATAATTGTGTAAGTGGTTAAATTTCTGATTCCAAGTATTTTCAAAACTGTTTTGCGAATAAACGAACAAAAAAAGAAAAGCCTCCCTCTCTCATCATAAAATTGAGGAAAAATTGCCTGAGAAACAAGAAATTTTTTTATAGGCCAAATCCAGTAATTTTGTTTACCTTGACATTACTCACTTTGTGACTGTTGAGTTCAAACATGAACTGTATGGCTTCAATTTGTTTTGTTTTTTTTATTCCTTTGGGATGCCCCAAGGTAAATAAATTGCAGCCTTATAGACCATGTTTGGACCAACACCTTCCCACTCGGGACAAAGAACATCTGCTCATCCAAAAGATCGGTGGGTGAGTTACTAGCTAAACCACCAGTAGGAACACTGTAATTTGTGAGATTATCCAGAGACTGTATGGTTGGATTCCTTTATGATGAAGCAATAACAAATCCAAGGTATCCAGCCTTTGAGTATTAACTTATTTGAAATGTGTCTGCAATCAGATGATAGAACTAATATATTATTGTAAATTCACATTTGTTTGCTTGTCTGCTAATAAACACTTCTTTGCTTCCGTTTCTGACTTTTGTTGATTTTTTAAGATTTAAGAGTTAACTGGTAGAGTGCTAAATTATTTTTGGCCTTCAAAATTTGTTCACGTCTTTGCCCTGTTAAAATTTATGAGAGAGTGCCTGTAGGCACTTTCCCATAAATTTCAACAGGGCACATCTATATAGACTAAATAATTGTGGTACCTTCATTTCAGCGTAAAGCCCAAATATGGGCTTCCAGCACTTTACCAGTTAATCCCTTCAGGTACCCCAGGAAGTGAATCTTGTACTTGTTTACTGTGGAAGAAAAGATCGGCTTTACTGTTATAATAGGATAATGGATGGGCACTGTTTATTTGTTTATTGCGGTTGGGCACTTTCAATAACCAGGGACAATTTCAGTAGCTGTCGTCATATCGTGTTGGACAGTTTTACAGATAGAGGAAGCTAGTGTACCTGGAGAGAACCACCAAGCAGTGCCAAGCCTGGAAATCAGCAGACTGTCATCTGCAGAATGAGGTCCCCAGAGGGTGAATTTGGTGATGCTACCCTGCAAAGCAGGGTAACATTACTAAATTTACACTTTGTGACCCTCAATTTGAACCAAGATCTCGGGCCTAAACAGAAAGAGATACCCAGAGGATAAATTGGGGGATTCTAGCCGACTGTATGGGACAGCATCAGCAAATTCACCCTCTGGGGATCTCATTCTACAAATGACAGATTGCTTATTTCCAGGCTTGGAGCAGCCATGAATATCTGTCTGACTCCAACTTACTAACCTGGCATGACAAGGGATAGCATCGGTTGAAGGCAAATGCAACATCATTATGTCATACGCTTTAGTACACAGCACCACCAGGCTCTACACTCATATTGCCATCACTATATGGCCACACATGCTGAAAGTGACCTTAATTCCTTGCATTCTGCTGGCAGATGTTCCTTCCAGGACAGGATTTCTCTTGCCACCGAAATAAGTATAGTTTTTCCCCTGTAAATTGAATGGGTTTTTTTTTACCGAATAAATCAAATTTAGATGAACTTTTCATCAATCTTGGCATGGCTGCTCCACAACAGCCATGCCAAGATATGATGAAGAATGTCTTGAAAATACTCCGCGAGTTAAGAGTTAAACTCCAGTAACAAACAACTGAGTGTTATTAAAAAAATTCACATTAGGTAAGGCTATCTTCATATCCTACGATATCATAAAAAGGGACAAAAGAAAAAGATTTTTTAAATTTATTTCCCAGCCCATCATTTGCATATTTCACAATATATATGTCCAAAGTGGTTTCTTGTTAGAAAATTGATCTTCAGAACAGAGTTAATCAAGCAGTAACAATTATAGTGATAAGATTTTTTTTTTAAATTTAGTAATGATTGCATGTAGGCTTTTCGGGAGCAACAAAATGGCAAATGCTCTCTGGAAATTAGTTTATCTGAAACCTGATCAAGTATTACTGCCTTCATTAACCCTTTACCTAACATAATGGCAAAATCTGGCCAGAACTATTCACAAAAATTACCATTCAATTTTCATTATTATTTTTTTCTCAAAAACATAGCTTATGACACCTCATTGGAACAAGCTTATCAAGCTTGTTCCAATGAGGGTGTATAAGCTATGTTTTGATGCAAAAAATGAAAAAAAATAGTTATTCAAAGATTTTGATTGCAAGTGTCGTCTACCTTTCATGTTAGGTAAAGGGTTAGAAGTATACATTTTCATATCCCAACTGTCGAGGAAATTGAGAATTAATCTGGATTACATCCATCTGTCTGTCCATCTTTTCATCTATTCCCACAAGAGATACATTGTGTGGCTAGCAATTCACCTAAAAGAACATTGTGTGTCTAATTTGTGTGTTTAAAAATACTCTATGTGGCTTAATATGTGCTCTCGGGGTATATCCTGAAATTAATGTAGTGATATATTATGTAGCGATCTGCTAGCATATAGGTACATTGTGTGGCTTCGTATGGTAGCCACAGAATGTTGTGGACTTTGTTCGCCACACAGTGTATCATATCTTAGCTATGGGGAGATTTCAACAAAATTTAGTATGCGGTATCCTTGGGATGACCTGCCACATGTTGAATGGAGTTGCCCACTCTATTTTCACTAGAGTAAGCCTGGAAATAAGCAGTCTTTTGCAGAATGAGGTCCGCAGAGGGTGAATTTGCTGATGCTATCCCATACAGTGGGCTAGAATCCCACAGTTTATCCTCTGGGTACCTCTTTCTGTTTAGATCTGACACCTCGATTCAGATGGAGGTTCATGGAGGGTAAATTTAGTAATGATACCCTGCTGTGCAGTATAGCATCACCAAATTCACCTGGGCATCTCATTCTGCAGATGACACTGCTTATTTCCAGGCTTTGTTATGGCCCTAATTTTGTAAAAGTTTCAGTGAATTTTTGTTGGTCACTTTGTGGTCCAGAGACATATCTTGGCTGTGGGTGGTACGTCATATCCTTGGGATGACCTTCTCCCGCATGTTGAACAGAGTTGCTCACACTATTTTAACCAGAGTTATGGCCCTTACTTGTCAAATTTTCTGTGAATTTTGTTGGTTACTTTGTCCTTCCGGGGCCATATCTCTGCTGGGGGTCAATGGATTTCAATGAAATTCATTATGCAGTATCCTTAGGTTGACCCCCTTCGGCTACATGTTGAGCAGAGTTACTGACACTAGTTTCACCAAAGTTATGGCACTTACTTTGTCAAATTTTCCTCTCATAACTTAAAATTAAGAATAAAATTAACTTAGCACTGCAATGGATGAAGTTTATCATAAGGGTTTCTTCTTGAATTCCTTGAAAAGCCTGGAAATTAGATATCCCCTGGCAAGAATCTGGAAAGTCCTTGGATATTATTAGAATCTTCCCTGAAAATCTTTGAAAAATGAGATATTGTGTGATTAGAAGAGATTCATTTCAGCCATATTCAACTCCTATACTACTGGAATAGATCTTCTTTGCCAAATAAAGTCTTTAATGAATGAAAATCATGTATTACATTGCAGATTAACTTTGGATTCACATGCTTCTAAATTTGCAATGTTGAGTACAATCTTCCTCAGTTAACATGTACTTATTAAGAACTTGTAGCTCTTTGATTGGGGAACTCAGTGACATATCCAGGAGGGGTGGGGAGTGCACCATTTCACTCATGTGTCACAATATGAAGCATCATTTGGTGTACATAGTGACATGTTTGGAGCAGGGAGTGTTGGGGGGGGGGGGGAGGGTTGTTAAATTGGAAAAATCCTGAAAATTGAAGGTCAGTGTGGCCACAGTAGCTTCTTTGCAAACACCAACTCTGTTTCTCAGGCAAAATAATCTGCCAATTTTATATAGACCCATTCAGATTTTTAAAAAGGAAGCCAGTTTATAACAGTTCACAGAAGGCCAGCACAAGAACTACAGCTGTATGTATGGGGTATGATATTCTCCTGTGGTAGTGGATGTCCATGTGTTAGGGTGGATAATACAGTTTTCCTCCTCTGTGCTTGTGAGGCAAAGTGAAAAAGTGAGTTATTCCAAAAATAGGAGAGGGGAAGTTGTTGGGTGTGCCCTCCCCCTGGATCCACCATTGGAGTTCCCTTGTTTTTATTCCAGAACATACTTAATAATCCTTGAATTTTTCATCTCTAGTTCCTTGAAAATATACCAGAAAGGTATGAGAAATTCATTGAATTGACTATATATGCAAGTGCTGGAACCTTCAGCATATGTGAATCCACTTTTCTTTTTAGTTCTGTGGTGCAATCCCATGGATTACATCGACACTTTGCCATTGAAAAATGTTCTGGTGATAAATTAGGTATTTATTCTATTATATATTGTTTTAGAGAGCTCATGGAGCTTTGTGAAACAAGATATCATAGAGAAAATGCTTTATTGTGCTGATGCTAGATAGGTTTGTAAAACTGGCGAATTAAAGGTTGTCAGTAGAGTGTTCAACCCTAATAGGCCTGGAGATTTTTATATATTTTTGCTATGCTTTGTCAGTCTACATCCTTTGGATTTTCAGTTGTTTCTAGGTATGTCTTGACTGCCTACATAGGCAGCCAAAACTTGCCTAGAAACAACTGCCAAGGTACTTGTAATGGAAATTTTTAACTTTACCCCCAAATTGTATGTTGTGGCACTTGTTTTGTTGCAGTAAAAAGTGATCAAAGTTGGAATAAAATTTTTAAGGGTTAAATTAATCACAATATTTTGATCAATTGATCAATTGACAGGTTTTTACTCTGTCTGTAATTAACATAAAATTTGTATCAATGGCAAGTAAATTGTTTGGTTTTTGAAACTGGTATGCAATTAGAAAGGACCTCAGTGGAGGACATTATGCAGCATCATTTTGCAAAGGCAAACAGGCAACTGATCATTGTACTGTTGCTCAATTCCCATTGGCCAAGTAGGTATAACAGTATTTGACCTCCATCTAAAACACCAAAGATGTTTTTTGAGAATTCTGCTTTAACGGCTATGAATATTGAGACATTGACTTAGAGCTCCTGTGACATTGATCCTTTGACCTGTGAACTCACATTTGATTGGATCACCTTAAGACCAGCATGTGTAAAGTGTGGCTATCAATGCTTTTAATACTTATTGAGATACGTTGAGGCCAAACATATACATGTATACAAAGAGGGCCAGACTAAGTTAGTGTGGGGCCTGTAACATATGTTATAAAGGCCTTAACTGGTACAGTGCTAAATTATTTTTGGCCTTTATAGTTTGTTCACATGTCTTTGCCTTGTTACAACTGATGGGAGAGTACATGTAGGCACTCTTCCATAAATTGTAAAAAGGTAAATCTATGCAGACAAAATAATTTCACTTCTATTATGAAGCATTTATGTCACTCCAATAGAGAACCCAAATATGCCTGTACTTCAGAGTAATTTCAAATATTATGAGGAATATTATTTACAAATCTTCTTCATCAGATCCACCTGTGAAAATATTTTAATATTTGGTATGCAACATCTCTAGGGGGGTTAGATTCAAGTTTGTTCAAACTGGGTCCCTAAATTAATATTTGGGTGTTATATTGGAGCCCAAAGTTTACCTTAGTGCAATATGAGGAAATTTCTTTAAAAATCTTCTTCAGATCCACCAGACAGAATCCTTTCTCACTTGGTATACAACATCTCTAAGGGGTCAAATTCAAATTTATTCAAATCGAGTCATTGGGTTAATATTTGGGCTCTCTATTGGAGTCCAAATTTTAACTTAGTGCAATATGAGGAAATTTCTTTAAATATCTTCTTCAGATCCACCAGTCAGAATCATTTCATATTTGTTATGTGACATATCTAGGTGGGCCAGATTCAAGTTTGTTCAAGTCAGGCTCCTGGGTTAATATTTGGGCTCTCTATTGGGGCCCAGAGTTTAACTTAGAGCAATATGAGGAAATTTCTTTAAAAGTCTTCTGCTTCAGATCCACTTATCAGAATCATTTCATATTTGTTATGTGGCCTAACTGGTGGGGTCAGATTCAAAATGTTCAAATCGAGTCCCTGGCTTAATATTTGGGCTCTCTATTGGAGCCCAAAGATTAACTTAGTGCATTATGAGGAATATTCTTTCAAAATCTTCTTTATAAGATCCACCGGTGAAAATATTTTGATATTTTGTCTACAACATCTCTAGGGGGTGGGGAGTTGATTCAAGTTTGTTCAAGTCGGGTCCCTTGAAATATGGGAGAATTTCTTTAAAAATCTTCTTCAAATCCACCAGTCAGAATCCTCTGATTTGGCATATAAATATTAAATTAAAACTATTATATTAAAATGTAAATATATTATTTGAATACTCCTGTTAATTGAATACTCCTGTTAACTTAATATTTTTCACAGATACCTCTGTGGGAGCCCTTGCAAGTGCAAATCTTCTATGCTAGAGGTTCCGAGTTCGATCCCTGTCCGGGACGACCCGCATTGTGTCTTTGGGCAAGGCACTTTATCCCAGTTGCCTACATGGGGTCACAATGACGCCGTGTACTAAAGCATACTGCACGTCAATGGTGCACTTGTCTTCAACTGCTGTAACCCTGCTTGAGCGGAGTTTGAACAGAGTTAGAATGTTAAGCTGACAGTTGCTCGTCGATGCTTGGTGGTTCTCTCTGGGTACTCCGGCTTCCTCCACCCATAAAACTGTCACAGTCACAATTCGCCATTGTGCATAAGTATGTGACCTTAAACACCAATAAATAATAAATAAATATAATTACTAGTAAAATCTCTGTGCAGCATTGCTTTTTTACTGTGGTAAACAAGTTCTGTTTTACTGGTATAATAGGACCCAGAACCAATGCCTGGGGTGGAAGTCCTCTAAAGTGGGCAGCATAGGTATAAACAATTGCCTCAACTTGACTTCATACCTATGTTGTGGTCATGCTATAGCCAATGATACTGAAACACCAATAAATAAATAATTTCAGTGGTAAAATGACTATGCTATTAACATCCCCATGGATATCCTGGAGGTGGAGCAGTGCTTGTTTACTGTGGTAAACAAGTTATGTTTTACTGATAAATTAGAACTGGGTAACCAACACGTGGGATGAAATTCAAGTAAGTTGGCAAAATCATCAATTGGGTAAACATGACTTAATACTTCTGTTGTGATCATGCTAGAACCATAGATGCTAAACCCTTTACCCATTGGAGATGATATCAAAATATATTTTTTTGACTGGTTAAGTGCTAGATTATTTTTGGTGATGAGCATTGATCATCAATATTTGTTTATAACAAATTATTGGAGAGTGCCTGCAGGCACTCTCCAATAATTTTTAATAAAGCAAATAATCTACTTGAACTAATCTTTGTTTTCTTCTGGCTGACTATGAAATACAGGCAAGGAATATGAAGACATTGGCCTGGTTCTCTCACTTTTCTTTAAAGCCATGATAGAGGCTTCCAGCACTCAACCAGTTAAATAGTATTTTTTCAAATCTTTCAAAAACTTTCTGCAGAATCATATTATGTGTCACCTCATTCAAATGATCAATTTATATATTATTTGGGTGGATACAGCCGATTCATTAGGTAAAGAGTTACAAATATATGCAGTTCACTAATAATTAAACATTCAATGAACAAGAGTCCACTGTATTTTTTCATCTGGAAAAACAAAACAAAAATGCTATACACTAATCATTTTTAGCTTAACTTGACAAAGTCAAAATAAGCTATTGTCATTACACGTGCGGAAGTCTGTAAGTCTGTGGGTCTGTTCACATTTTCATTTTCCTTTAGCACAGGCTACACCACGTAGTTCTTGTCTGGTCGTCACGAAATTTCATATGCAGGTTTGGGGTCATGTCTAGATGAGAACGTCACCTTTTGGTCGCTATCGGTCAACAAGTATGGCTGCCCGAACCAAATACTCGAAAACCATTAGCACTGACTACCGGTCGTATTTATGAAGAGATTTCATTGTAATTTGGTAGGATGCCTCTGTATAATGTCTAGATGAGAACGTCCCCTTTTGGTCATGATCTGTCAACCGTGATGACTTCCCAATTCCGAAACCCAAACACTTTTAGCACAGTCTGCAGGTCATATGTAATATGGAGGGATTTCATTGAAACTTGGTAGGATGACTCCGTATGATGTCTAGATGAGAACTTCCGCATTTGGTCGCAATCTGTCAACCGTGACGACTGCCCGAGCCCAAAACACAAAAACCTTTAGCACAGTCTACAGGTCATATTTATGGAGGGATTTCATTGTAACTTGGTAGAATGACTCCAAATAATGTCTAGATGAGAACCTCCCCTTTTGGTCGCGATCATTCAGCCGTGATGGCTGCCCGAGCCCAAAACCCGAAAACCTTTAACATAGTCTATAGGTCGTATTTATGGAAGGATTGCATTGTAACTTGTTAGGTTGACTCCATATAATGCCTTGATGATGACATCCCCTTTTGGTCCTGATTGGTCAACCATGATGGCTACAGGGGCCCGAAGACCAAAAACCTTTAGCACAGTCTACAGGTCATAATTATGAAGGGATTTCATTGTAACTTGGTAGAATGACTCGTTATAATGTTGAGATGATGACATCCCCTTTTAGTTGCAATTGGTCAACCGTGATGGTGACGGGTCGTTTCGTTCCTTTTCCTTTTCGTCCCCCGGGTCGTTTCGTACCTTTACCTTTTCGTACTGGGTCGTTTCGTACTCTTTTAGGTACGAAACGACTCATCAAAATAAAAAGGAACGAAACGACTCACATAAAAAGGGGGGCGAAACGACTCAGTTTTAAAGGGAGGTAGCGAGCGACCCACTTAAAAGATGATACGACAAAAAGGAGATATTTGAAGTATTTAATTCGCCGGACCGGCAGTAGATTGCCAATAGAGAAGAGTGAGGAAAAACGGAATAACTTAATAAGCTAACACTTGAAATAGTGAAGGCCTGTGCCGATCGTAGACAGTAAGGAAAACGGGGTGTGGTGGGGAGTGGGGTTAAGGTGTTTGGGAGAGACGCTCCAGAAGGGACCTTGGGTGAAATCATTTCATTTCTTAATTTTGTTGTGCATTTAACTAGTGGAATATGAACACAGGTTGGTAGTTGGCCCTAAGGGATTTTACCAAGCATATGGACTATCCCAAGCTTGGTAACTGGCTTTTGAAATCGTTTGATGTTTATTTAACTTGTGAAGAATTGTAGCGTATTTTGAAAAATCGCTACGCCCAATTCTTCAGAAGTTAAATACACACGCAGAACTTGGAAACAATTTAAAAAGTCAAACTTCTCACTGATGATATAAATGAAGTAATTCTGGGTTGTAGAAGAAGAAACAACAGAACGATGTGAATACATGTTTTTATTTCAACAGAGTTTCAGCATTTTTTAAATTTTCACAAAAAGAAATAAACAACGGAATAGCACTTTCGAAATTTTACAACAACAGTGTTTCTCAAGTTCATTCTGTTTAACGGTGTCGATTTTCATTTTCTTGATAATTCCAACTCTTGACGTCCTTTCGTGGTAAGCTTTTGATGTTGAGCTTCCCAAGAAATGACGTCGAGTGTTGGAATTATCAACAGGGGAAAACTGTGAAGAAAATTTCATTGTGGGTATCCTACAACTCATTCCTGATGATACTGTACCATATTCTTTTACTTTTTTCGCATCTTTAGTTTTCAAAAAAATATAATAAAATAAGAAACAAAAGGGCATAATTTTTACAAAAGCACTACTTTGAAAGCTCTATTGCAACCCATATAAGAGAAGTGTCAAATACGTTCTTCATTTATATTATTCACATTTCACGTGTTCTTACTAAAATATGATACCACGGTTCTACTAATTAATAATCAAAAAACATTACTATTAATCGTTTATTTTATTATCAAAGAGATTAACTGCTTTATCGGCCAATAATTGACATTCTTTTTTAACACCCCTAATAATCCTACAAACAGATCGATTGAATTAAAAACAATGCAGTGATGTCCACGACAAGACTGCATTGTTTTCAATTTGTTTGACTTGTTACCCACCGTCCTATCTTAACCCGTCTAATACTCTACGCTGCCTCAGAACTTTGACCCCCCCCCCCCCCCACACACACACACCTTATTAGAATCCCCCACAAAATCGTGCCAGTGTCTGTGTTTTACGACAGTAACTCGGGCGGAATACTATTCATTCATTGGAAGGGTTTGTGTTTATTACGAAGACTTTAATTCCGTTTTTACAAGTGAATGTGGCTTCATTCAGGGCTAGGAGGTGTTTTCACTGATATTGCCATTTTAGGCATAATGTTCTTTAAAAATCTATATGTTATATTGAATTTTTTTAAAGTTAAAAACTATGCCTAAAACTTTCGAATAAAAATTTAGAAAAATAGAAGTGAAAATTACCCGAGTCGTTTCGTTCCTTTTTGGGTACGAAACGACTCAGTACGAAACGACCCAGTACGAAAGGGATAAGGTACGAAACGACCCGTAACCACCGTGATGGCTACACAGGCCTGAAGCCCGAAAACCTTTAGCACAGTCTCCAGGCCATATTTATGAAGGGATTTCATTGTAACTTGATAGGATGACTCATTTTGGAATAATTTTACTGTAACGTGGTAACTTTTGTTGACATACGTTAACTGTGCGGGCCACATACATTAACCGTGAAGGCCACATTAACCCACCCCTCAGTTCTTTAGTACAGTCTACACCTCATATTATTTTTATTAAAAACATAACATACAGGGAACAGAAATTAACATATTCCCAATTATCACAATTTTTGTCTTATTTCATAATCCTTTCATAATCATTGAAAAGTATTCTTTTCATCAAACACAACACACAGACAAGTTAAGCTACAGTATCATTGACACTTTCATTTTTTAATTAATGCTACATCCACCATAAAACATCACATGTAATAGGTTGGTCATGTTTAGGCCTAAAAAAGTTTAAATTCTGTTTCTCATGACCTCCTGCATGGTCCTTTTGGCTCCAAATTGGTCATGCTGGATCACCTGCAGACCCATCACTCTCCCACCCCATTTGTATGACCGACTGTGTGTGTGTGTGTGTGTGTGTGACATAAGTCCAAGTAATCAAATCTTGTCTTGATATAAAGTACAAGATTACTAGCAAGAGGGAATCGATTTTTAAAGCTCCAATACATACAGAAGCTGCTGCAGGTTCTCTTTTTATAACTAATGCAAACTTAAAACTAGAGAAACAGAATTTACTGTATCCACTAAATTCGAGTCTGTGTGAAAATGGTGAAAGCATCAGAACTAAATTATATAGAAAAAGAATTTATGGAGACTTATTTTCAGGTCTTAAATATCTTTAAAGAGTTCAAAAATAGGTTTTCATAAACAGCATTTAAAGATTTTCATACAGGATTCAGATACAATTTTCAAGAAACTGGAAACAACTTCTGCGCATAGAATTAAATGTGTTCTATATAGAAATCAGCAATGGATATTTTTTACTATTTTTCAAGTAAAAATACATGTATGGACTTCGGGAATGCATTAGCGGGTTAAAAAAATGTGATTTAAAGCAATTCTGAAAAATGCACTCAATGACTCCTGGGTAATATTTTGAGCCTCCATTGAATTTCGACTAATTTGCTGTTGGTCCCATGTCCATACGTCATAGCATGCTTGAGATATGAGCGTAACCCACTTTCAAAATTTTTGGCCATGCCCATTTTTTTGGTATAAAAATGGATACATAAAGCCCAGGAATGCACTGGGGGCCAAAAATGTGATTTCCAGCAATTCTGAAAAATGCACTCAATGATCCCCTGGGTGACCTCTGCGACCTTGATCCATATTTTGAACCTCCATTGAGTTTGACTTCCCCGCAGGAACCACGGGAAGTGAAGCAGTGCGTGTTCAGTGCGGTAAACAGGCTCTGTTTTACTGGTAAAATAGGACCCAGTCACCAATGTTTGGGAGGTGCAAACCCTCTCTAAAATGGGCAACATGGCTTATTAATGCTCACCCCTGGTCTTGAGTTGATACTCATGTTGTGGTCATGATTATCCATTGTGTCAAAATATGCGACCTTAGACACCAATAAATATTGAGTTTTGACTCACTTGCTGTTGGTCACAGGTCCATATGTCATACCATGCTTGAGATATAAGCGTGACCCACTTTCAACCTTTTTGGCCACGCCAACGTTTTTGTGTAAAAATGCATGTATGAACTTCGGGAATGCATTTAGGGGTAAAAAAATGTGATTTCCAGCAATTCTGAAAAATACACTCAATGACCCCTAGGTGACCTCAATCACCTTGACCCATATTTTGAATCTCAATCGAGTGTTCACTCATTTGGTGTTGGTCCCAGGCCCAAAGGTCAAAGCATGCCTGAGATATGGGCGTGACTCACCTTCAAAACTCCCATATGGACACCCCTGATGCTCCAGAAATCTGAAAAACATAGGTGGCCGAGAACTTCTGACTGTCTATCAGTATGGTTCTTTAGATCCACCACTTAGAATCCTTTGATATTTGGTATATAACACCCTCAGTGTTAGAGATTCAAGTTTGTTTAAATCAAGTCTGTGTGTTCATATTTGGGTTCCCATAGGAAGCCCAAATTTTAACTTAGTGCAATGAAGGGAATATCCTTTAAATTTTTTATCTTGGTGCAATATGAGAAAGATTCGTCTTCAGATCCCCTGGCCAGAATCTTTGGATATTTGGTATGCTGTATCCTTATGGGATCAGATTCAAGTTTGTTCAAATCAGTTCCCTGGATTCTTATTTTTCACTCTGTATGGGAGCCCGAAGTTTAACTTCGTGCAATATGAGACAAGTTCTTTCAGAGTTTTCTTTTTTCGATCCACAAATCATAATCTTTTGATATTTGGTATACCGTTTCATTCTATGGGCTCATATTTGGGCTCTCAATGGGATATGAGGTGCAATATGAGGAATATTTTTTAGAAATCTTCTTTAGAGTCACCAGTCATAATTTTATGATATTTAGTATACAGTATACAGCATCTTTAGGGGCAAGATTCAAGTTTGTTCAAGTCATGTCCCTGGGTTTATTTGTGGGTTCCCTAGCTCAAATTTTAATTTAGTGCAATTTCAGGAATATTCTTTAAAAATCTTCTTCAAATCCACCAGCCAGAATAGTTCGATATTTGGTATACAGCATTCTTAGGGATGCCAAATTCGAACTTGTTCTTATCAAGTCCCTGGGTCCATTTCTCGGTTTAATCCAACCCAAATTTTAACTAAGTGCGATCAAGTCCCTGGGTCCATAGTTTAATCGAACCCAAATTTTAACTAAGTGCAATATAAGGAATATTCTTTGAAATGTTTTTTCTTCAGATCCACCAGTGATAAACCTTTGATATTTGGTATACAGCATCCTTTGGAGCGGCAGATTCAAGTTTGCCCAAATCAAGACACTGAGTTCATAACTGGGCTCCTTATAGAAGCCCAAATTCTAACTTAGTGCAATATGAGAAAACTTCTTTAAAAATCTTCCTCTTAAGATCTGTCAGTCAGCTTGTTTAAATCAAGTGTCAAGTGCATGGGTTCATGTTTGGGCGTTGTAATGTTAATTAACTATAGATGATGAATGTGACCTTAAATCATTCTCTTAACAGTTCTATCGATTGGCCGACTAAAAAGTATGTGACAGATCTTTGGATCGGCTCAGTAAGGCGATTCCGGGGATATGGTAGAGCCAATATTTTCCGTGTATTTGGTTTCCTTCCACATGGCAATACCAAAAGAGAGAGAAGCTTAAAAAATTTATAACCAACACCGAAAACTTCAAAAACAACCGTTTGTTAAAGGGAGCAATACAGATTATCAGAACAATTTGCGAAACCAGAGTAATCGTAGAGAACCACTGAAAAGCGGAAACTAATGTTTAGGTTTTTCCGATTCATTCATGGTCCGGCCATACTCAGGGGCGAAACTTAGGGGGAGTAGGGGTGTGATCCCCTAATAATTTTCCAGTCGGATAATTTCTATCTGGATTGGAGTCTTAGATATCCATTCCCTTTGATCGTAAGCATATACCTTCCAAGACTAGATTTACCATTCGGTCTTAGGTCACAAACGAAGTTTGATCTCATGCAAATGAAGGTCTGTGGCCTGTTCTGTCCCAGCATGACCAATTTTGAGTCCGGTACATTCTGATAAAACAAGTAGTTGTGAATCCCATGGGTCACGACACCTACATATATATATATCCACAAACGATTTGCTTAACTGGCGGAGTGCCAGAAGCCACTGTCAGGGCTTTAAAAAAAGTGAGGGTACGAGAGCAAAAGCCAACATTTTTCTTGCTCATGTTTCATATTCAGTCAAATGCAAATAATGTTTTGTTTACATAACTTTGTTTTATTACAAAGTATCGGAGAGCGCCTATGGGCACTCTCCAATAATTTGTAATAAAACAAACATTTAATAACAAATTCCGACCAAAAATAATCTAGCCCTCAGCCAGTTAAAAAAGACATGCCTTGATAATGTAGTTGGAGCAGGTAGGGACTTGAGTCATGACAGTCGGGACAAATTGAGTTTGCACCTCCAGCCCGTCCAAATCTACTATCTTCGCGACTATGGTCACACTCCCTAAATATACTTCTATAGCTCCATCGTTCTATTAGAGGATACCGCTATGGGTCGCTGTCTTTGTAACACAGAGAAATGTGCTTCCTATTGTGTTTGAAGTGAAACTATTTAGTTTTTATTGATTTGCCTTGTCACGATTTATGGGACAGTGTCTGGGTCTCTCTCCAGTAAATTATAACGAAGGAAAGACGTGAACAAATTTCCATGATTTAGCACTCTATCAATTGAAATGTTGTCTCCAAAAGTGTGTCAAAGGTACGGGGCAAATGCCATATGCCCTCACATAGATTCATTTCAACAGATAATTGTCTAAACAGGCATCACTTGTTGTTCAAGCCCTTTTCCGGCAACTAATGATACCACCAGTCAATTCAGCAGGTATCCTGGGCCGCTTATAAAAGGAAAAGGTGAATAGACTACCAGATGGTAGAAGGACATAGATTTTTCTCATGAGTCGTGATTTTCATGAACATGAAGTTTCTGTACTCACTAAAATCGATCTGAGCCGAGGTTCGCCGAGGATTAGATCGATTTTACTGAACGGGATTCAAAATTGTCATGTCAAATCGTGACGAATTTGATATTATTTTATCACATAATGTGTTATTTAACCTTTACGACTGAACGGGCCAGCGTTATTCACAAAATTGCCAACACCACTGTTACCATTTTCACCACTTTTGCCTTGAAAACATAGATTATAGATCCCCATTGTAACCATATGAGTGGTCATATGCTGTGTTTCCGAGGCAAAAAAGAAATGTTTAGTTAATCGAGAGGTGTTTTTTGTTTTAAATTTTGCATTAGGTAAAGTTACTGGAATATAAGAGGAGACTTCCAAAACAAACGCACTTATTTCCAAAGTAAACAAAATACTGCATTTTGATTGGCTGAAAGGTACGGTGTTACTTGCAATCCACAGTGGCTTTTTTTACACCGTGTTTAACCACGGTGTAAAAACAAGAATATACAAGAGCAAGCTATACGGCTAAAAAAGTACCCACTTTTAATTATCAATTCATACCTTCTTCTCGGTTATGTTAGAACAAAAATAAAAATACAGGAAATTTAATATTTATGTTCAATAAAATATTACAGATATGGATGTCACTGGAACTGGCGCATTGAGCCAGTTCCAATGACATCCATATTTGTCTGGATTTATTTAAGAAACTTGCAAAGTACAAATTTTCTGTCAGTTTTTGCTCACAATGCAGGTTAAAGTATTAAGTACACCAAAATTCTTGGAAATAAATCCGTCATCCTTGTGTTTTCCAGGGTGTATGGGAATTTTCACCAGTTTGGGAACTCATACACCCTTCGGCTTCGCCTCAGGGTGTATGAGTTCCCAAACCGATGTAAATTCCCATACATCCTGGAAAACACAAGGATAACTAATATTACAACGTTACAACGTCGCCGTTGACTTCTGATGGTATTCCTGAATTAGACGCGTTATGGGCGATATTTGGTGGTGATTTTGTGATAAAATAATTATACACTCCCTTTCTAAGCGGTATTTGGTGAGAAACTTTATAAGCGCAGACGGGTAAAGTAATAACAGGGTATGTTAGGCTAGTGAAGGGAATATTGAAATCGAGACTCCTTAAATAGGTGTTGGGACTTTCATATTGCATGCTTTGAGAAATTGGAATTTTTCTTTCACCTTGAAGGGTGATGTCACAGTCGAAAGCTACAGTTAAAATCAACGAGTCAGAAACTGAGCTTCACATGTAAATTAGTCCCACACAAGCGACGAGCCAACAAATAGGAAATAAAACATTCATCTTGTTTGTTTAATACGAAGTCATAGACAGTTCAACAAGTATCTTTCTCTTTAATCTTTTAACACAGGACAACAGTGCCCGGGGAGCTGTGGGTAATAGATTTTTCATATGGCTTTTGAATTTTGTTCAACATGATATGACAATGGCACAGACATTACAACTCGTCCGCTTCTCACTTTAAGTTCTACGCGTGAAGCTTCCCGTTGTATTCTGTGGAAATCAAACTTATATGTCCTGCTCGCCACAATTGTAAACCCCAAACTTGGGGGTAGAATTAAAAAAGAACAACACGTCGCAGAACCGACTGACTGATTGTTTGAACTTGAACTTTTATTTCAGCTCGTAATAAACAAATAATTACATTTTGCTGAGACAATAACAATTGATTGTGATTATGATGTAAATGGTATGGTGATGATAATTGTTGGAGTTAATGTAATAATGCCTAATGGGAGACTATCAATGTTAGATGCTAATTATTCCTCAGATAAAGATAACGAAGCTGTCGTTTTTGGATAAAGATAATGAAACTGTGTCCTTTTATCTTTAGTTAAAAGAAGGATAACTGCATTGTATGAGGTTTTCAGAACATTGCAGTTTAATTAACTCTTTGACTTTTACGTAATATACAGAGTAACACTATACTTGGTCTTTGGGTCAAGCTTTTAGTTTCAGATTAAACTTATTTTATTTGTTGTAATTAACATTATTACCACCCAATCTATAAGTTACTAGTCGATTAACATAAGTTTTGAGGCCCGTTAAAACTCCATAATTTCAGTGACGTCATTCGACGGAGCCGGGCCGCGGGCGATAATGGTATAAATTGCCATTAGCGGCCCGCGGCCCGGCTATTTTAAGATTCAAGTTAGCTGTAACAGGGAGTGGTAATAATAGTAATAACATGATTGTTGTCAGGCATCATGATTCATTAGCGGCCCTGCAGCAATGATGAACAGCCCTTGGGCTTATTAACGGCCCTCGACTTCGACTCGGGCCTTTAATAAACCCTCGGGCTGTTCATCGTTGCCACAGGGCCGCTAATGAACCATAATGCCCTCCAAAATCATGTTATTGTTATATTAGCAAAAACTACCTGAATTATACCCGCAGCTCTCATGTGGAAGCAGAACAAAATATATGTCCTACTCGCCACAATTGTAAACCCTGCAGCAATGATGAACAGCCCGGGGGTTTATTTACAAACTCAAGTTTCAAGTGTTAAGCTAAACATTTTATGATGACATTCTTGGACAAACCTTCTTCCAAAATATTTTTCACATAACTATATACGAACGAGTTCGTGAATCTCATTCCAATGAAAGGTCACAGGTATTATTTTGGATGCAAAAATATAAAAAAAAAACAAATTCTGAATGCTGATTTGTGTGAATAGGTGATGTAGCAGATGTAGCCTTTACGTTGTGTAAAGGTTAGCCGAAGATGCCAAGAAAAACGCGGTGTTTTAACAGTTCGCCCCAGTCTTTGCACTAACACTAATAAACATGCACCGACCACAATGGCCAGCGCTGTTCACAAACGTCCCCATTTAAATTACATTATTTTTTCAATTCTTGTCGAAAACATCTAGCTTATTACGTTTGACTGGAATGGGCTATGTTTTTGAGACAAAAAGAAAATTGATCTTATTTCCAGCTTATTGGAGAAATATCTTTGTAAGTGTCGTTAAACCTCAATAAATACATTTTTTTTTTAAATCAACAAAACCATATCATGTGACTCCTCAGTGGAACGAGCTCGTCGAGCTTGTTCGAATGAGAGGGTCACATCACATGTTTTTGTTGAAATTTTCTGAAAATTAAAAAAAAAAAAAAATTCAAATAATACATTTTGATATCGTCTGCGTTGGGCATATGGTTAACTGTAGAGCAGCCTCTTGTTTTTTCTTCTCGTATAACATATCTATTGTATATCCTTGCCACGAGGAAAGAATGTACAGGTCATTTGTTATAAAACGTAAACCCGCCCTACATTTTCAAGTAACTTCACAAGCAGTTAGTTTGTTGTTCGCGTTACTGTAAAGTGCCACTGACGACCCTTTAGACCGTCTTCCTTGTTGAAAATGCCGTTTGTGAGGCAAATTCCAGTATCGTGGGATGCTCAGCTATTCCGACCTTTTGCTAACTGGGGTGGTGTGTCTACCCCAATGGATCGAAGTTTATCAGTGTTTGACAGAGAAATGCAAAAAATGAGAGGCGACGTGAATCAAATGTTTCAACAAATGATTCAGCTCTATCCAATGGATCATGAATGCAGCGGAGTTCAATTACCAGATAAAACAGGGGTTGATAATGCAGTAGTTCAGGATTCCGATGGTACCAGAAAGTTTAGGCTTCAGTTTGACGCGAGACCTTTCAAAAAGAATGAAATTAATGTGAAAGCAGAGGAAGGGGAGTTAGTAGTTTTTGCAATTGAAGAAGAAGCAGAAGATACGAAATCAGTACGCAAAGAATACAAGCGTCGTTTCCTTTTGCCCAAAGAAGTGGATCCACAAACTATTATATGTAAAATGACATCCGATGGGGTTTTGGTTGTTGAAGCACCAATTCCTTCACTGGCTTCCGACACTCGAAGAAAACTCAAATATAATGTATTGTAGATTCCAGGCAGAGACATCCACGCTAAATAACGAACCGAAAAGACAGTCCTCATATTTGTTTTGAATACGCAAAACGCTGACTATTATCTCTGCACCTTTGAAGCAACCACAGCTACTAATTTTTTATAAACGTATTTTAACTCTTTGAACTATGATAAAATCACAAATGATTTTCTTTACAAATGATTCAAATAATAAAAATCAGTGGTCTGGAACACGTTTGGGAAATCACCCCAATCAAATATTGATTAACACACGGATAGTTTGTTAAAGCGCCAGGTGAAAATGTGTGTAAAAATGTATCGTCTCTTGTCGAATTCTGCGCTCAGCTACTCAATAAAGCAACTGTATCCGTCTTGCGTTATTCAGAAAAACATGCAATTCAAATTTTACAATTTTTCACAATTTTTGTCTCAAAAACATGGTTTATAACCCTTTGTTTGTACTCGTAAAAGTATGGGAATTTCAATTGAAACTTGAAATTCCAAGATGTTAGCGAATTTATATCTTCGATGTCCGCATCATTTCCAAAACTTAAGGCATTTTCCTGAAAAGTAGTATAAAATACAGAAGCTGACTTTCCGCATTTTTTTTTCCAAATCAGTTTCAACGTTTCACATTTATTCTCCGTTGAAACCCATTAAAAAATAAAAAAAACGACTTTTCACCATCTTTTGATGTTCAGTCATTTTTTTTTTCTCTTCATTATATCAACAGTGTGTGCATCGTGGAATATAATACAGACGTCTTCTTCATTAACCCTTTTACCCAACGTAACGGTCAAAACCGGCCAGCGCTGTTCACAAAAATCGCCAATTAATTTTCATTATATTTTCGTTCTTTGTCTCGTCGAGCTCGTTCCAACGAGGAGTCATAACCTATGTTTTTGAGACAAAAAATGAAAAAAAAAATAGTTATTCAAGAATTTTGTTTGCAAGTGTCGACTGCTTTTCATGTTAGGTAAAGGGTTAATACAAAAGTCTAGGAGATGTGATTTGCTATTTTTTTTCTTGGGAAGAATAAAAACATTCAATTTACTGTAAAAGAGTATTAGCTAAACAAAGAGCCAAAGTGGACTGTGGTGGCTTCTAATTTTCTTGCGGTAAAAGACCAAGTTTTAAAAGCTGTCTGCTGTTTTCGTTTATTAAATGTAACAAAGGAAAATGATATTATTTTTATCATATGACTCGGCCGTTTTGTTCACTTTAAAACATTTGATATTTCGCTTTCATATTAATCGGTGATAAATAAAGCCTTCCGTCGATTTCATTGGTCAATTTCAAAACTAGACAATTTGATTGGCTGAATAAAATACAACTGGGCCATATTTTCATATTTTACATAATTGGAGTTGATAGATTTCATTGGTCAATTTCAAATATGGACAGTTTGATTGACTGAACAAAATACAACTGGGTCACATTTGCATAATTTGAGTAGGGAGAATTTACGTTATCTGTCCTATTTACGTTGGGCTATATTGCACTAACCCTTTACCCAACATAACGACCAAAAACCGGCCAGTGCTATATACGAATTTTTTGTTTGTTTTTAGCTTCCAAAACATAGGTTATGATGCGCTCGTTCCAATGAGAGGGTCATAACTTATGTTTTGGAAGCACTTTTTGCTTCCAAAACATGGGTTATGACCCCTCATTGGAACGAGCGCATCGCGCTCGTTCCAATGAGGGGGTCATAACCTATGTTTTGGAAGCAAAAAATGAAACATTTTAGTTATATGATGATGTTTTTTCCAGTTATATGATGATGTTTTTTCCAAGTGTCGTCTGCAACACACGTTAGGTAAAGGGTTAAAAAGTCATACTAAGTCGTTAATTTGTGCATATGTATGTCATATGATAAATAGAATATGAAATAAGTGTTTTTCTCATATGATATTTATGAAACTCGTCCGAATTCTCCGTTTGGGCTCGCCAAAACGGAAAATTCTTAGACTCGTTTCATAAATATTATATGAGAAGAACACTCACTCCATATCCGCTATATACTGATGTCATAGGAGTTATTTCAACAATTACCTGCTTCTCAGTTGGACCTTCCTCGGCCACCTAATAACTTCAGGGAGATAACTTTTATCGAAAGTCGATTTTCATGACGATATAAGTCAGGGATGTTCGTGTTAGATAAAGCGTTATTGGGATTATGTGCCCCGAAATTCAAAGCATGAAAGTATTGTTCATTTGACAAAAGTAAACCAGTGCTTCCAAATACAGACTACCTTTATCTACCAAAACATCAGTCGCTGAAATATAGCTCGATTTAATCCTCTACCTCACACGAATAGAAAATGAAACTTGTAATAAAAACGAAAATATTTCATTTGTTACCTCAAAAACATAGCATATGACTCCTCATTAGAACGAGCTCGACGTGTTCCGTCCAGAGGTGGGTCATCAGCTATGTTTTAGAGAAAACAAAAAATAAAAATTAATAACTTTTTGTGAAAAACGCGGACTGGTTGAGGTCGTTGCCTTAGGCAAGGTGTTAAACAAGGAAGCTTTAAAGTCATTTTTAAGTGTAAGTGTTCGTGAGCTTGAATTTTACAGCAGGATACCGTTAAAGTCACATTGTGCGCAGAACAATAAATTAAATAAATAAATAAATAAATAAATAAATAAATAAATAAATAAATAAATATTTACCTCACATGCCCAATTAGAATTAGAATCACTGAGAGAGAGAGAGAGAGAGAGAGAGAGAGAGAGAGATGTTGTAATTTGGATGGATTGGTTGGTAACGGGTTTCCCCTTTATCTAACTTAACGGTTTTAAACCGGCCTGCGCAATTCACAAGACACTGCTGTTTAACTTTATTATTTGAAATTTCATTATATTTTGCCTAGAAAGCATAGTTTATGATTCCTCACTGCACGAGCTTATTGTACTCGTTCTATGCGTGGTCATAAAGTATGTTTTCTAGGCCATAAATGAAAATTTTGAGTCAATCTTTTTTTTGCACCTTTGGACTCTTATTCGTGTTGGTAAAGGATTACGACTCTTCGGTAATGCATTTCCTCTAGAGCCTTGTGGTCACATATGATGAAAAGAACAACAGCAAGAAAAAATGGAAACGGCTGCATAAAATGGGTGCCACAAAACGAAGCCATTTAATACCCGGTTCCAGGGATCATTCAATATCCAGGGGAGTCAAAGAGTGCATAAGAGTGTTGATGAGGCCAAAGAACAACTAGTGGTGTTAGCAATAGTGTGAGCCAACCACTGGACTCGAACCAAGCTCTCCGGTCACCAGTCCAACTCTGCAAAGAATTCGACGCTGTTATTCACTTATTTTCGTGGAGTATGCACGCAGACTACAGTTGATGAAATGCGATGTCCCTTAACTAAATGATATACATATATTTTTGTGTTCCAGTTATAGATATTCCAATTAATAAGTATTTAATTCACCATGAAAACATCAAGCTATTAACACAATTAGTGGAACTGCGCGGAGTAATCATAAAACTACAGCTGTGGTGAGTATTCATTCATAATATTTATAGTAAAAAGACATGTCTAATAGTAATGGAATTTCCATTAAAGATTCACTCAAATCAAGTTTTGATTGAGAAATATTTTGCGTTGATTCAAAGAAAATGAATGTTGATCGCATTTTTGGATTCAATTACATGGAATATTTCAACTGGTTAGAAAAGCGAACCGTTTAGGTTTGCGTTTCCGATCAACTGAAATAGTCCATTCGATTCAGCCTAAAAGTGGCTGGTGGGTTATTTAAGGGGTAGGCTGGTTCTAAATCGTAATTATCTTTGAATGCGCGATATGTTCTCAATTTATTAATTCCTCCTTTCTTCGCATCATCGAACATTTCTGTCTGGAACCTTGAGATGTTATCCTTTTGAGATTATATTGGATAGCATTTAATTTTTCTAATGACAATGGATCTTTTAGCACCTCATTAAATTTCGGTTTACCTTGCCTTTCAGGCTATTTTTGCTTCATTGTTGAATCACTTGCCATATCTGCCGCCGAGCGAAGCAGCGACTGGTCACTGAATTCAGCTATTCTGATGGTATGTCGAATAGTATTCATTATTCCGTCATGAATTAAAAGGAATCTACCTAGTTCTGTACGTGAGGCATAATTAGATGATTTTCTGTTAACGACTAAATTGAAGAAGCAATAGGCTAGTATCCTCTTATAAGTAGACCATCATGTCGTAAATATCCTCAAATGTCTAAATGAGGATTCGAGGAGCACAGCGAGCTAAAACGGGCGAAAAGAAATTAGTAACGGCGAAAGACTCCAGCACGGGACAGATTGTGTTAGTCAATAGTAGCGGCAAAACAGTACTGGTGAAAGTTTGGTATTGCATGAAGAAAGTAAAAGCTAGAGAGAGGACAGATGGCGGCAATTATGGACAAGTCAGTAGCAATGTTATGGAAGCTATTAGCCATGAAGGTCACGCGATGATCCGGGAGCTAGAACTAGAAAGGAGCCTTAACTGTCTTCAGATAGCTATCCTCTGACAACTACCCTCCACAAGTATCATCCAACAAGTATTCTCCAAAGGTATCCCCAAAAAGTCTCCATCAATAGTACATCACAAGATCGTAAGTATTCTTAAATCCAGAGAAGATGATTTTTGTTTGGAATGAACTATGATTTGGAGGGGAAAAATGAATAGAGTTGGTCGGATATGTTGAATGTGTTCACTATTTTAATGCATTACACCATAATGGCAGTTGCACAATAGAAACATAACAGATAAGAAGATATAACAAACATGATGTATAATATAAAGTACTAATGACTTTTCTCTCTAACGAGGTGATCTCGTTTACAAAAGAATGAACATATCATGGAGAACGACCATGTGATTTTACGCAATATAAAAACTATACTACTCAAAGTTTGCTATTTGACACATCATTGTGAAATTTGCTTGTGACATAATTGCGATATTTTTGGTGGATGTGATTGAGGAATGTATTGAGATGGTCCCCAGTGTTTACATTAGCTCTCTTGAGAGGCAGACTTTTCGTGACAATCACGGAAAGCATGTACCCCTTGATTTTCATGATGTTTTCGTGTACTATCTACATGTACATGACATGTGTAGGGTATTCAGTCTTCATTTCAACACAAACCCTTGTGATTTAATGATTGAATATGGCAAATGCAAATGTAAGAAGACATTTGTCTGAAGCAGAAATGTGGCGGGCTGTAGGGATAGTGGAGCAAGGGGCTACCCATCGTCAGGTGCACCATACGGTGATCACCAGAGCCTGGGCAAGATTTCAGCAGTATGACACACCAGTAAGACGGCATGGTGGTGGCAGAGACAGGGCAACATCTGCAGCTAAAGACCGATTTTTGATCATCCTGGCCCGTAGGAACCGCTTTGCCACAGCAACCCTGCTTCGCAGTGACCTTCAGAATGCACCCGGGGTAAATGTTTCGACGCAGACTATCCGGAAAAGGTTGCACAAAGGTGGTCTCCGATCGAGAAGACCATGTATTCGCATTCCGCTGTCCCAGAACCACCGCCAGACACGATATGAATGGGCCATGGACCACGTTGGATGGACCAGAGAAGATTGGCGACCTGTCCTTTTTACAGATGAGGCAAGGTACTGCCTAGACCACACAGATAGCCGTTCTAGGGTATGGAGAAGACGAGGAGAGCGATTCCATGCTGCCAACATTGCTGAGCATGACCGCTATGGTGGAGGGTCAATCGTGGTCTGGGGCGGCATCAGCAGAGATGGACGTACAGAGCTCTGTGTCCTTGAACGTGGTACATTGACCGCACAGCGGTATATTGATGAGATCCTGGATGTCCACGTCAGATTGTATGCAGGTGCAGTGGGTGATAGATTCATTCTGATGGACGATAATGCCCGTAGTTTCATTCTGATGGACGATAATGCTAGTCCTCATGTTGCCCATGCTGTCGGGGAGTACCGACAGAGGGAGAGGATTGAGCGTATGGACTGGCCAGCAAGATCCCCTGACCTCAATCCAATCGAACATGTCTGGAGTGAGTTGCAGCTTGCAATTTCAGCCCGTCCAGTCCAGCCAAGAAGTGTCCAGGAGCTTATGTGCCATGCTGGTCCAAGAATGGAACAACATCCCACAAAGGACCACCAGGAACCTGATTAGGAGCATGAGAAGGCTTTGTCAAGCTGTATTTAACAGTAATGGGTCTCATACTCGATACTGAAGCAATACCAGTTCGCTCCGTCAACTTTTGGCAAATCTGAAAATTTTCCTCTTTTACCAATAATATCCATTTTCCATGGTTATCGTACTTAAAAGCTAAAAAATAACGTCAAATACAAATAAAATCTTAATTTCTATACTTAAATCATTAAAGATATAATTAAATAAAAAATATATACACTTTTCTTCACAATATTTCAACTAAAACGTAAAACAGGTAGTTGGATATACTTGGTGCTTAGCAAACTTTGAGTAGTATATGTATTATTATTATTCTTATGTTGGAACTAATATTATTCGATTTACTATCACAGTATTTCAAATTATATTTATTTATTGATGTTTAAGGTCACATATTTATGCACAATGGCTAATCAAGACCGTGACAGTTTTACGGGTGGAGGAAGCCGGAGCACCCGGAGAGAACCTCCGAGCAACGACGAGCAGCTACCAGCTCCCCAACATCGTAACTCCACACTGCAGCACAGACAGGGTTAGATTGGTTGAGGACATGCGTACCATCGACGTGCAGTACGCCTTAGTGCACGGCGTCATCGTGCCCCCACGCGGGCAATGGAGATGAAGTGTCTTGCCCAAGGACACAACGCGGTTGTCGCAGGTGGGATTCGAACCGAGGACCTCTCGGCTTGCAGCCTGCACCTCTACCTACTGAGCCACCGCGCTCCCCTCAATATATAATAATAGTATTTCTTTGAATCATTCAGTTGTTTAAATTCTTTGTTTTCTTTAATAATTTCTTCGATCCCTGTTTCCCTAACTTCGACATAAGCCTCACAATCCATAACAAAATGTTTTTCGCTCTCTATTTCACCGGTATCGCATATCCGGCATCTTCTATCATTTACGGGCGTTGGATGTTGTTTATGTCTAACTTTTCTATTTCCAACTTATGGCTATTAACCCTGATTCTAGTAAACAGTTCGCTGGCCCGCCGAGAGCTGGTGAATTTCAGATAAGGTTCAAGCTTGTATTCATTTTAACTAATCGATACGTTCGTAACTTATTACTGTCTTTCATTTTGTCATCATTAAACATATCTTTAGTAAATGTTTCTCTACGCTGAGACTCTAGTACATCTTTCAGGCAATTTCCATTACTATTGGTTAACGGATTAGCATCGGAAACTCTAATATTATAACGAGATAACTGAGTTATCCAAGTTTTCAGCAGTTTACATTTGAGCGACTCCTTGAGTATGTTATCGCCAGCAATTTTGGATAATTTATCGAAATATTTATAGAGATGAAAGCTGGCATCGTTCAAATAGGATATGTATCCAACTCGCGTCGTGCTGTGTGGTTAGATGCTTTTCTATTTAACATTAATATTTGTTTAAAAAATTTCAAGTGGACTTGTTCACAGGCTGTGGTATCCGCAAAAGGAGTAATAAGGTATTTCCATTATTTGTGAAATCAAGACCTAAGTATTTATATTGATCTACGATATCTAATTTCTCTGTTCCAATACAAAACGTCGGATATTTTTTTTTTTTTCTATTTTTGAAAATCACGCATTTTGTTTTATTAGTATTGACACTAAGCTTTTTTGATCCGCACAGTGTTCTAACTTCTGAACACATTTATTCAATCGGATGGAGACTATGATAACATTACCAGGTTATCGGCAAAAAGTAGTTGATTGAGTCGTTGTCTAGTCACTGGTGAACAGGGTTCATCAAATATCCCGCAAATGTCATCATATTTATTTATTTATTTATTTATTTATTTATTTATTTATTTATTTATTTATTTATTTTAGGTCACATACTTATGCACGATGGCTAATCGTGACCGTGACAGTTTTACGGATGGAGGATGCCGGAGTACCCGGAGAGAACCACCTAGCATCGACGAGCAACTGTCAGCTCCTCAACATTCTAACTCTGTTCAAGCTCCGTTCAAGCAGTGTTACAGCGGTTGAAGACATGTGCACCATCGGCGTGCAGTACGCCTTAGTACACGGCGTCATCGTGCCCCCATGTAGGCAACTGGGATAAAATGCCTTGCCCAAGGACACAACGCGGGTCGTGCCGGGCGGGAATCGAACTCGGGACCTCTAGCATAGGAGTCCAACAGTCTACGTTATCGCTTATTAAATCGTTGAGTTCTAAATTCTCACTCAGCCTCGTGTTTATTACTTTATTAAATAATTGTCCGAAATTGCTACGCAGAGCAATCGGTCTGTAGTTGTTAGGATCATGATCGTTGCGCTATGCGTAAAGGGTAACCCATTACCCAATGCACACGATATCAAATTTCGTTTTTTTCAAATATTTTTCTCTCCAAATTTAAAAACAATTCAACAAAACTATATAATGTGATCCCTCATTGGAACGGGCTCGACGAGCTCGGTCCAATGAGGGGTCATATAACATAGTTTCGCTGAAATTTTTGAATTGTTTTTTTTTTCAAATACTCAATTTGTAAATTACGGCTGCATTCCACGATCAACAACTGTGTATTTCTGTGTCAAAAATGCGATAACACCCCAACCATCACCCTCGCCGACTAAATGAAATTACCTTTTTTTTTAGCTTCCCTCAAGTGTCTTAAAAAACCTTTTAGATCTTAATAGAATGAAAAGGCGGCCCTTCTATGATAATCAAAGCCTGTGTGTGTACCTCAGCATTCGGGGAACATGATACATTTCATACATGTACACATAAACCTGATTTTTGAGTGCCTTAATCGGAAGACGGTAGTGAGGGGCGTAACTAATTAGGACAGTTGGGGGTATGACACCCCACCAAAGAAATTATCCAGTCGGGACGTTTTCATCTTCAGTCTTAGATATCGATTCTTCCCTGCTACAGCAAGCATGTCTTTTCTCACGTGACTAGATTTCATTCTTTGTTTATTTCACTCACACATGGTTGGTCATACAGCTGACGATCTGTAGTACCCGATTTGGGCAGTTGGAGATCCAGTTTGGGGCACGATACCAGTGGCGTAAGTACGTGGGTAAGGGCATGGGAGGGCCTAGCCTCCATAAAATCTTTGCTGCCCCATCTTACAAACATTGACCCAATGCAATTTCACATTTTGGGGGTTACACACTCTACAAATACCTTAGATTCGCTCTTAGAGCACTGCATTTGCAAAATATTCTGGGGGTATGGGTTGGGCTAGCCCTAACTAGGAACCTCTGGTCGTTGCCCCCACCTCCCACTTTCCCCCAGGAAGTGGGAGGAGGGCAACGACAGGATAGTAAAAATCCGTTGCGTTAAAACTTAACCCAACTAAACTGGGTTGAGTAAATATGAACCCAATTTCTAAATTCAGTTAGGTTAAAACTTAACTCAAATGAACTTGGATGAATGAATATGAACCAATTGGGTTTATATTTACTCAACCCAGTTCATTTGGGTTGATTTTAACCTAACTGATTTTAGAGCGTGCAGTTTCCATTGATTGTGACATTCTGAATTTAATGGATGATCTGAAGGTAACATCATTTATGCTGCTTGACCTGTCGACAGCATTTGATACGATTGACCCCCAGTTTCTAGATAAACGACTCAATATTCGCGGCTCTGCTCTCAATTGGACAAGTTCTTATTTAAGTGATCGCATGCAATCTGTGAAAATTTGTGATACCTTCTCTGAGCTCACTGAACTAAAATATGGTGTTCCTCAGTGCTTAGTACTCGGACCCCTACTGTTCACAGCTTATACCTTACCACTCAGCGATCTCACAAGGAAGCACTCTGTAATTTGTTATTTGTACGTCGATGATAGCCAGTTGCATTTGTCTGCCGACCTCTCCAAAATAAGCGACCCATTAATACGGGAGGCATGTATCGAGGATATTCGGCAATTGGGTGGGGAGAGGTTTTCTCAGATTGAATGCTGACAAGACAGATTTTTTGCCATTGGGTGTCAAACATCAGTTAGACAAATCTCCAATCAACTATCTGATAATAGGCGATGTCACTGTTAACTCAAACGAAATGCTCTGAACCTTGGTATTACTTTTAATAATAGCTTCGATCTGAGTAACCAAATCACTAAAGTGAGTAAAAGCTACTTCTTCCAGATAAGAAACATCAACAACATAAGAAAACTACTTGATCAAAACGCACTGAAAACTGTTATACAGTATATGGTTCTGTCTCGGTTGGACTATTGCAACTCTCTTTATTTTGGACTTCCGCGTAAATCTATTAACCTGCTTCAGCACATTCAAAATACAGCTGTCAAGATCATTAGTTGCGCCAAAAAATATGTTCACATTACACCAATCCTCAAACCACTGCATTGGCTTCTAGATGAATCCTGCATTAAATATAAAGTATTAATGGCGACACACAACATCATCCACGGACATAATGCCCCTACCTATTTAAAACAGATTGTCAATTTACACAAACCCGTATGGAATCTTTGATCATCTTTAGAGAATCTTCTTGTCGTGCCTCTAATAAGATCAGTAGTAGGACATGTATGGATCGGGCCCTATTGGCTGTAGGGAGAGCCGGAGGGGGAAGTGACGCCATGTCACGTGACCTGGTGGTGCCCTGTTTGGTTGTCATGGTAACCCGCGTGGGCGGCCATCTTAAGACGTCATCTCCATAGTGATACGTGGTGTGAGTGCGCATGCGCAGCGCGTGTTGTTAGGGAGGGTGACACGTGTTTCCGTCGTCCATTTTTTATACTGGAGGCCGCCATCTTGGATTCTATGGTAGCACGTGGTTGCTATGTGACCCAAAACCTTGTAACAAGACAGGGGTATATTCGGAGGATGTGTTCCTTTGTACAGGAGTAATTTTCCGATTCGTAGAATTACCACAAACAACCCGACAATTCCTGCAAATCACCGAAATTGACTTTATTTACTACGGATTCCCCATTTTATCGCCTTAGCACGTAGTGCAATAGTACCAAGGGGGTACCGGGGGTGTGTTCCTTTGTAGAAGAGTAATTTTCTGGCTTAGAATTTCCCAGAATCCCCATTTAATTACCCAAATAAACCCGACAAGTTTTACTATTTCGAATTCTTTCAGAAAATAGTTTTCGTCTATCTGGCCATGTACCTTTGTTCTAGAGTATACTCCAGTAGCGTAGAAGAGCCTATCAGCTGGAGCAGCTTTGCTTATTATTACTATATTTAGCTATTCTGGTCTATTCTTGTTAGTTCTGACCCTATTCCAAGTACTCTTGTTGTTTCATGTATCTAGATCATTTATATAAATCAAAACTAACCAATCAGATTGCTTGATTTCCCATAACCTGTACTTAATCGTACAGAGTTATCTCCCCTTATTACAACGAAGTTGTATCCGATTCTCATTACCTCTATATCCAATGGCAATATCCCCGGGCACCCCAATTTCACAATGTGACACAATGTGCACTAGCACATACGCACATTCTTTATGTGCCGATATGTGCTGATAGGAAAAGGGCACAATGTGACACAATGTGCCCTAGCACATAGGCACATAGGCACATACGGGTATTTGAGGATACCTATGGCCTGATATTGTTTTATTTGAGGATACCTATCTAGGATACCTTCTGGAGAATGCCTTTTTGTCATATGTGCTTATGTGAAAAAGCACAATGTGACACAATGTGCCCTAGCACATAAGCACATGCTTTATGTGCCGATATGTGCTTATGTGAAAAATCACAATGTGCCCTAGCACATGGGCACATACGACCAAAAGGGGATTCCATAGCCACAGGGGTTTTCCAAAAGGGATTCTTAAAAAGGGATTCCGTAAAATGGGATTCCTATCCGACTCCATAAAATGGGATTCCGTGTTTTAACATCGACACTCGAGGGTATGGAAAGAGATTGATAACACCCAATTATTATTACAAGAACCTGAACAGAGACAACCAGTCACTACAAAACAGCAAAGGTACAACAGAACGAAGATCCAATAGAACCAAGATCGAAGTGAACATAATAAAGTGAAAGAAGGTCAAACTAGTCAGATTGATCGGACTAGTTTGACAGACTGAACAGCTCTGATCCAATACAATCTAGATGGAATGGAACAGAACAAAGTGAACAAAGATCCAACACAACCAAGATCGAAGTGAACAGAACAAATTGAAGAAAATCGAACTGACTCAATGAAGGTATCGAAGTGAATTGACCATAACAAAGTTTTCAACTGAATGAACTATAACCCTAAATATAACCCAATGTTAACCCTCTTGAATTGAACAAAACTGAATGAACCTTTTGAAGCCAACACAGTTTTTAACTATAACCCCTAATATAACCCAGTGTAAACCCCTTTGAACTGAATGAACTATATTTTTTAACCATAACCAAAATGAAGGTAACACCCTTTGAAATGAACAACGTTTAACTGAATAAATTTTTAAACTTAATGAAAACATAACAAAGGTGATCTGAATTTTTACTGAATGAACCTTTTTTTAACTACAACCCATTACACTGAATTCTTCTAATAGGGAAGGGGAATACCCTCGAGTGTCGATGTTAAAACACGGAATCCCATTTTACGGAGTCCGATAGGAATCCCATTTTATGGAATCCTTTTTTAAGAATCCCTTTTGGAAAACACCTGTGGCTATGGAATCCCTTTTTGGTCGTTTGTACCTATCTGCTAGGGCACATTGTGTCACATTGTGCCTTTTCACATAAGCACATATCGGCACATAAAGCATGTGCTTATTTGCTAGGGCACATTGTGTCACACTGTGATTTTTCACATAAGCACATATGACAAAAAGGGATTCTCTAGAAGGTATCCTAGGTAGGTATCCTCAAATAATACAATACCAGGCCATAGGTATCCTCAAATACCCGTATGTGCCTATGTGCTAGGGCACATTGTGTCACATTGTGCCTTTTCCCATAAGCACATATCGGCACATAAAGCATGTGCGTGTATGCTAGGGCACATTGTGTCACTTTGTGCTTTTTCACATAAGCACATATGACAAAAAAGGGATTCTCTAGTTGGTATCCTCGAATAATACAATACCAGGCAATAGGTATCCTCAAAAACCTGTATGTGCCTGTGTGCTATTGTGTCACATTGTGCCTTTTCACATAAGCACATATCGGCACATAAAGCATGTGCCTATGTGCTAGGGCACATTGTGTCACATTGTGCCTTTTCACATAAGCACATATCGGCACATAAAGCATGTGCCTATGTGCTAGGGCACATTGTAACACATTGTGCCTTTTCACATAAGCACATATGACAGAAAAAAGGGTGCCGAAGGTCATATGTTTTTTTTAAAAAAAGGGGTACCGAAATTGGGGTGCCCGGGGATATTGCCATTGAAAAAGAGTTAATGAGAATCGGATACAACTTCGTTGTAGTAAGGGGAGATAACTCTGCATACAGATTATGGGAAATCAAGCAATCTGATTGGTTAGTTATAATTTATATAAATGATCAAGATAAATGAAACAACAAGAGTACTTGGAATAGGGTCAGAACTAACAAGAATAGACCAGAAAAGCTAAATATAGTAATAATAAGTAAAGCTGTTCCAGTTGATAGGCTCTCCGGGACAAAGGAACATGGCCAAATAGACGAAAACTATTGTATATATAGATAGAAGCAGAGAATTCTGAAAGAATTCAAAATACTAAAACTTGTCGGGTTTATTTGGGTAATTAAATGAGGATTCTGGGAAATTCTAAGCCAGAAAATTACTCTTCTACAAAGGAAGACACCCCCGGTACTCTCTTGGTACTATAGCACTACGTGCTAAGCCGATAAAATGGGGGAATCCGTAGTAAATAAAGTCAATTTCGGTGATTTGGAGGAATTGTCGGGTTGTTTGTGGTAATTCTACGAATCGGGAAATTACTATTGTACAAAGGAACACATCCTCCGAATATACCCCTGTCTTGTTAGAAGGTTTTGGGTCACATAGCAACCACGTGCTACCATAGAAACCAAGATGGCGGCCTCCAGTATACAAAATGGACGACGGAAACACGTGTCACCCTAACAACACGCGCTGCGCATGCCCACTAACACCACGTATCACTATGGAGATGACGTCACAAGATGGCCGCTCACGCGGGTTACCATGACAACCAAACATGGCGCCACCAGGTTGCGTGACATGACGTCACTTCCCCATCCGGCTCTCCCTCCGGCCAGTAGGGCCCGATCCATACATGCCCTACTACTAAGATCTACAACAGGTAAAAGATCACTCCCCTTTGCAGCTCCCTCACTGTGGAATGCAGCCCCTCATAATTTAAGGAAAAACCCAAATACTGAAAGTTTCAAAAAGGTTTAAAGACCCATCTCTTTCGAATAGCCTTTGACTGTTAAAGTTTTTCATTTTGATCGTGGGTTTGCATTGAGAGCGTTTTTTATCCTAGTTCTGCTGGTAAAAGTGCAATATAATTAAATTACTATTATTATTATAACTATTATTATTATTATTATTATTATTATTATTATTATTATTATTATTATTATTATTATTATTAAATACTGTATTTTAAACATACAACAATCACAGGGTATAAGCGGACAGTCGGCTGAAACGGAAATTGTGAGCTGTCCGGCGAAATTCACCTAACTGAAACGTCGGAAATTGAAAAATTACACGCGGGTTACCAGTCATTTTTGTGAGATTGTGTTCATTTTGTGGATGCACCTAGAAAATCCAGTCCACACATAGTAAGCAGAATAGTTTACTGTTATTTCTAGAACAAACTGAGGTCGATTCTGTGTACATTTGTCTTTAAACGTATAATTTGTTGACTTGACTCACGACAATATTTGTATTTTTCGCGAACGAGAATGTGATAAATGATACCTAAGCACAAGACCAGTGGCGTTTTAAATACATTTGACTCCAAAAAATGCTTAATAGAGTCACTTCCCCCTTCATTAGACCCTTCATACGGAAAATCGGTAACACATGAATCGTAAACCGATCTAATATCTGGGGCCACTGCAGTCTCCCCGATTGTACGACTAATTACCTGTATGACAAACTGAAATGTACACAATATATTCTGACCGCCTAACTGCACCAATATTACTGCAGGAATCCGGGTATATGTTGCAGTGCTTTTCTGCTTTTCAGGAAAGTCATGCCCCACTGGTAGAAAATTAAGTTATTAACTTCATAAACACTAGTAATACATATTTCATCAACAGTTTCATAAACACTAGTAATACATATTTCATCAACAGTTTCACTTGAATCTTAGAAAATGCGGTAGTGCATATTTGCCAATGTGGACTAGTTCTATCATTCCGAAACATACACGTGTAATATTTGATATTCAATCAACATATCAACAACCTCGCGAAACACAGAACTTATATTTCGGCGAATTTTTTTTATTTTAAACGTGTTTTGTAGCAGAGTTCCCATTTGGATTCTCACTAAGGTGAACGAAATTTGAACCCTGGTTTACGAATACGATATTAATAAAAGCTATTGGAGATATGCAGAGATAAGAGAAGCAGAGAGACAGGGGTGGCGTGGAGAGATTAGAGAGAGAGAGTGGGAGAGAGGGAGAGAGAGAGAGAGAGAGAGAGAGAGAGAAGGGGGGGGGGGGGCAGGCAGGCAGGCAGGCAGCTGGGGGTTGTGATCAAATATAGTCAGAAACGAATATAGGGGCAAATGACACTTGTTTTAAAATAAGTCCACCGGGTCGCATCACCCCCCCCCCCCCTCCACACCTCGGGTCGGGAAGTGCATGGGCCTTTGTGTGATTTTAAGTTTGCTTTAAAATAAATTCTCAAGGTCTTAGACAAATTTTGTGTCAGGCACATTCTTGCTCTATTGGGTTTTGTGTGCGGGATGGGGTGGTGTGGGGCTAGGGTAAATTTTTCAGAACTTGCGAGGTATATATTGTTCAAAGTTTTGTTAGAGTGAAACTGGGACTTGTTTTTTAAATACTTTGTTTTGTGTGAGACATACAGACTATGGATTGTAAATGGTCAATGACACTGCAGCTCAACTTGTCCAAGAAAAGACTCAACTAAATAGAAAGATCCAGCAATGCAAAGTCATTTAATCAAGTTTCTACAGAAAAGACACCAAAACCAAAGCTACATATGAAAACCCGAAAAAGATCAGGTGAGGGAATGCGACCTGTAGGGTGTACTAATGGAAATGTTTATAATTTATATGCCAAATTCAAGATGGCCGATGGCGGGCATGCTTTTGAACGAAATTCAGAAAAAATTAATAGCTCCCATGCAGAGAAACTAATTGCCAGTATTGCTACTATAGCTGTATTGCATAACAGTTGCCAATATTAAAATCACACTTAAAGCATTGGGGTGTGCTACATTGGAACTGTATACATCTGCATTTGCGCTGATACTCCATTTGACAAGTGTTTGCCTTGTAGGTCAGATAATGACACAGCCTGCCACGGCTAATCGAATCGGGCTGGGCCCAGTGCTTGTCCTGCTTATTCATTTAATAAATAGTCTCTGTGAAACACATAGACTATTATTTTGTGTGGTTTCTTCTTCTTCTTCTTCTTCTTCTTCTTCTTCTTCTTCTATGCACTTCCTTGTCCGCATAACTCGAAAACAAATTGTCCTATCTCGCTGATTTTTGGCACACTAATAGACAGTCACAAGTACTCGGCCACCTATGTTTTTCAGATTCCTGGGGCATTGAGGGTGTCCGTGGGGCGTTTTGGAAGTGATCACGCCCATATCTCCGGCTTGGTATGACTTCTGGACCTAGGACCAACACCAAATGAGTCGACACTCAATGGAGGTTCAAAACATGGGTCAAGGTCACAGAGGTGATTCAGGGGTCATTGAGTACATTATCATGATTGCTGGAAATCACATCTTTTGACCCCTAAAGGCATTCCCGAAGTTCATACATGCATTTTTACACTCAGATAAGTGGGCGTGACCAAAAATGTTGAAAGTTGGTCACGCTCATTTCTTAAGCATGGTACGACGTTTGAGCCTGTGACCAACTCTAAATGTGTCGAAACTCTCAGTGAAGGTTCAAAATATGGATCAAAGTCACCAGGGGTCATTGAGTGTATTTTTTCAGAATTGCTGGAAATCGCAGTTTATAACCCTCTAATGCATTGCTAAAGTTCATACATATATTTTTATACTAATAAAATTGGGCGGAACCAACAGTTTTTAAAATGAATCACACTCATGAATCAAGCATGGTATGACCTATGGACCTGTGACCAACACAAAAATAAGCCGAAACTCAATGGAGGGTCAAAATATGAATCAAGATCACTGATGGCACACAAGGGTAATTGAGCGCATTTTTCAGAATTGCTGGAAATCACATTTTACCCCCCCCCCCCCCCCCCAATGCGTTCTGGCAATCGTACATGTATTTTTACAGTCGGAAAAAGTGGGTGGAGACCAAAATTTTTGAAAGTGGGTCACGCTCATATATCAAGCATGTTATGACCTATGGACCTGGAACCAACATCAAAGGTGTCGAAACTCAACGGGGGTTCAAAATGTGGGTCATGGTCACTGACGTCACCCAAGGGTAATTGAGTGCATTTTTCAGAACTGCTTGAAATCACATTTTATGACCCCCAAATACATTCAGGGAGTTCATACATGTATGTTTACACTCAAAAAGGTGAGCGGAGCCAAAGGTTTTGAAATTAGGTCACCCTCATATCTCAAGCATTGTATGACCTATGGATCTGGGACTGACAACAAATGAACTGAAACTCAATGGATGTTCAAAATATGGGTCAAGGTCACTAAGGTCAGCTAGGAGTGATTGGATGCATTTTCCAGAACTGCTGGAAATCGCATTTAATGACCGCCTGGTGCATTGCTAAGTCCATAAATTATGTATTTTCACATTAAAAAATATGGCGGGGAACAAAAATATCGAAAGTAGGTAATATTCATATCTTAAGTATGGTATAAAGTATGGACCAGGGCCCAACACTAAATGAGGTGAAACTCAATGGTGGTTCAAAATTTGGGATCAGGACATTCAGGTAGGTCACTATGGGTTATAGAGTGCATTGTTCAGAATTGCTGGAAATCACATGTTATGACCCCCTAATACATTGTCGAAGTTCATACATGTATTTTTGTTCCCAAAAAATTGAGCGGGGGCCAAAAAGTTAGAAAATTGGTCACACTCCTATCTCTGCTTGATATGACATATATGTCTGCGACAAACACCCAATGAGTCGAAACACCGTGGAAGTTAATAATTTGGGACCAGTTCACTGGGGTCACCCAGATTTCATTAAAAGCAATTTCCACAATTGCTTGACATTGTATTTTATAACCCCAATACATTTATGAAGTTCATACATATATTTCTTCTCTCAAAAAAGTGGGTAGAGTAAAAAAATATCCATTGTTGCTTCCTTTATAAAACACGTTTAATGCTGCGCACAGAGGTTATTTCCTGTTTCTTGAAAAATTTCTCTGAATTCTGTACGAAAATCTTTAAACGCTCTTTACAAAAATCTATTTATGATTTCTTTAAAGATATTTTACTCCCGAGAATAATCCCCCATAAATCAAAATTAATGTTAGAAATGAAATTCGGTGCTTTAAATTCTAAAAGTTGGAAATTCAATAATATCAATTTAATTTGCTCATATTTTTTTCGGTCAGAGCCAAAGTGATTTTCCAATTTTCGATCAAATTCTCTGACTTTTCCAATCATCTGCCAAAGTTTTCCGAAATTCCGACTCCAGTCTGTTACTGATTCGGTTGTTCGAAATCACCTTTCCGTTTTTCCGACTCGGAATAGTCATTTGGAAAGAGTAGGTATTGGCTGAATAGCTGTCAGACTTATAGTCCTTGTCAAGCCTGGTCTGTGTAAGAGAAAACTCATGAACCTACCTGGGAAAGTGCATTTTTCTTGAGAATAAAATGACTAGATTTAACCCGAGAAAGGCCTCAGAATCAATTTAAAGGGTTCAAATAAATAATGCACTCTAGTTACGTCTGGACAAGCCAGAAAATAAGCAGACTATCGTCTGCAAAATGAGGTCCCAGATTTACCCTCTGTGAACCTCAGTTTGAATCAGGGTCTCAAAACTAAACAGAAAGAGATACCCAGAGGACAAAGCGGCCCACTGTATGGGATATGTTTATCACATTCACCCTCTGGGGACCTCATTTTGCAAATGTCAGACTGCTTATTTTCAGGCCTGCGTCTGGACACAGGTGAGGAGTATATTTATTTTTATTAGTGATAAAAGGCGTACTAGCACTCTTGTAAGTCTGACATCACATTTGAATGAGAAAACAGCAAGTACTTTTCATCAAAGATGAATTATTCGGCAGCAGTGTTTTGGTTTTTTGCATCATCACCAACACACTACACCATGTAGTTTGGAATAAAACACCATTTTGTTTCAAAAACACAAATCTTTTTACTGCCTCAGCAGCTACAGTTCTGGTATCTATCAGTGTATCAATAAGTGACATTCAAGAAAAACAATGAAAATTGTCCAGATTAATCATAACTAAGAGCATGACAACATTGAAGATAAAGCATTTTACAACATTCTATTGTGAAATCTAAATATCTCTGTTGATGGTTTCAGATAGTGGATTGAGATTCAAATTAAGCCAAGGAATGACAATTGGAAACAAAGCGGTATAAAGTTACCTCGCTACAGCAGTGGTACCTCTGGAAAATATATTAGTGGTGGGAATGGACGTCCACGTTTTCAGCGAAAAAAATGGGTTTTTTTTACACGTTGTCGGGATGGTGATTGAGGGAGGGGGTTGGATGGTGGTCAAATGTCTTGAAAATATTTAGGCCTTAGCCTGCAAATTTTTACAGCCCCTCCCCCCCCCCCCTCCTCCGGTTGGGATGGAATTGTTTTTGTTAACCCTTTTACCCAACGTAACGACCAGACCGGCCAGCGGTATTCACCAAAATCACCATTAAATTTTCTTTATTCTTCTCATTTTATTGTCTCAAAAACGTAGCTTATGCTTATGATCGCTTATTGGAGCGAGCTCGATGAGCTCGTTCCAATGTGTGTGTGTGGGGGATGGGGGGTGGGGGTGGTCAGAAGCTATGTTTATGACGCAAAAAAAAAATGAAAAAAATAGTTCAAGATTCAAGAACGTCGTTTGCAAGTGTCGTCTGCCTTTCGTGTCGGGTAAAAGGTTAACGGGTGTTGAGTAAATGTGTTACAAATCGAGAGAAGTGCGGGAGGTCAGGCTCGAACTATCGATCTCTAACACACAGATTCGCCCATTTGCCACGAGACGAAGAGACGAGGTCCAACCAGCCTGGATTGGAAATGAACCTTAAATTTTGACCACAACTGAGCAGCATGAGAGAAGGATTCAAAATCCATGCAGGTTTTCGGTTGTTTGGATAGCCTTCTGGTATCGAGTTTGTCATAAGATCACAACGTCGTGAGTTCGATGCCTGTATTGACCTAGTATATTTTTATCAGCAACAATTTAATTTTATTGTTAAAAACTGCCCAGAGGAATAAAAAAATATCAACGGGCGGAAAATTCCCCACCCCTTGATTTATAATGATACAATATTTCTATTTAAATATTGTATATCATTAGACTGGATAGATAATTTTTCTGATGAGATAAATAAGCCATAAAACGTGTGTTCTCCTGGTCTGGAGGTAACTGTCTTCTCTTGGTGTTCAAGTGGTCACGGGTTCGATTCCCGTTGACAGTATTTTTCAAGGAAGGAAATGAATACTTCCGTTATCTTATTCCTTCAGTTCTCAAATATTTGAACATTGCGCTTCAAAATGTTGATAAAAAACCCTTCACAACGATTTATAGAGAACAAAATGCTTGTTTTATAACTTGTGTACGGACCACGCTTCCAACCAGTACCGGTACCTTTAATAGAAAAACAGAGAAAATGATTTTAAAAACCTTCAAACATTGAAATTATACTGCGCCCCCCCCCCCACTCGCCACACCCCAAATTACTCATCTCGCCCCTCTAACTGTATCTGTTTACTATGAAGTTGAAAATGTGCAAAATAATCTCACAATAAACCCAAACAACCCTTCCAACAGTCCCATCCAAGAAGAAACCTTCGTTTTGGTCTCCATCAGTGTCGACACTAAAAGGGTGAATTACTCTTGTATAGGGGTGTTAAGTTATGATATTAGACATCAGCCATGCAGCGATCAGTTAATACTGTTTCTCTCTACAAAATCTATATAATAACAAAACAATTATTGGGAGGATAGGTAATAAATGATTCCCACAGGGCTGATGTCTGATATTATAATTCAGAACTGACTGGCCACATCTCATTTATGTTATTTAAAGTGAGAATACTAAGATTAACGTAGTTAAAATAAATACATAAATGAATCCACGCAATGAATATATTCGTTGTTCGTTAGTTTTTTCACATAAAATATCTTCGTTAAACGGTTTATTTTGACTTTATCTGTACGATCTATTTATTCCGTTCACTGCTGTAAACAGAGACAAAGGATTTGGGGGAATCGAGACCCCAAGTAAGCAAATAGCGTCTCGGTATCATAATTTTGCAATAAATTTGTAAGCTTTTTTCGATTTTAGGCTGAATACTCTCTAAACTTGCGACCAGAAATGTCTTTTTGTCCGAATTTTTGTTTCGAGTTCTCTCCCTTTGTTCAAATCGTGATTTGGGTGATCGAGACTACTTGTGACAGGGAAGCGCCTGGATTACCCCTAATAATTTCTTCACCCAGAAAGACGAGCGACTGAAAAAGATTATTCATTAAATTCTTTGGTTTTATAATTATTTATTTGTTTGTACTAATAACAATTACGTAAAACAGAAGCTTACATTAAAAAGTCGAGGTTTAAATCAGTTTGACAATCAAGATGAAATTTAATTCATTTTACACAAAAACAAACTAGATATCCTGTAAAAACTTCAAAAATGCTTGCAATCATCCATGGTTTTTAAACACTGGCAGCTCTTACATTTGCAAGCTGTTTGTTTTTTCCGTGTCAAAACTGTTTTGTCATAAGCATTGAACTTCATCGAGCTCTTGGTGATTCGTCGGGGAATCGAACCCAGGACCCCAATATCAAAAGTCAAACACTTCAAGTTACCACGGAGCCGGTACAACACACGTTAATACATTTTCAAAACATCGCGCGGTCAACATATTCCCTAGCAAACACAACAAAATGCAATGACAGTTTGCGTCAGAGGGTAATATTTTGAGTTTCACGGTTTCATGCAGACACTTGTCCCAAGAAATCATTTTTACTCGTCAGATATTGACTTTAACTTAAGAAAGAAAAAGCAAATCCATTTCCTTTTCGCAAAGGGGAATCGAACACAGAACATTTTGGTCGTGGTTACATTAAATTACCACTGAGCCACGAAGCACTGCAATCCATTTGCGGCAATTATACATTATTAACTATACAAATGAAACACATTTTATTGGAAGCAATCTGAAAAGGCAACAACAGCAGCTTATGTCGGTGATTATTGTTTTGCATGAGTTTAAACGAGAACGAATTTAACAAGAGTATTTTTTGCAAACACTTGGCTCTGTGCGATAAAAACATGATAACTTGGGAGATGATCTAGAAGGGAACAAAATAAATCAACTTGCACGCCTTAATCAGGAATCGAACTCGGTTCTATTCGATCAGGCGCAGACTGAAATACCACTAAACCACGATGTATTTACGCCCAATCGTTAATAATTATGTCATTCTCAGTTACATTTAAATACATTGCCAATGGCCAAACTGTCATTGAAGCCTTTCATTTAGCAATAATGACAGTTTGCCTGTGAATAATATTTTTAGTTTCACGGGTTTGTGCAGATACTTGTATCAAGAAATTATCTTTACTCGTCAGACATTTCACAAAGAAAAGGCAAGTCAACTTTCGCTTCGCAAAGGTGAAGCGAACCCAGAACCTTTCGGTCGTGGTTTCATTAAACAAAAAAATTATTTAATTAAAACGACAAATTAAAACAACTGTATATACAAATATCACAGATTCGTATGAATATATATATTCTTTTTCAAAGTGGTTACATTAAATTACCACTGGGCCACGAAGCACTACAATCCATTAGTTGCAATTATTCAATATTAACAATACAATTGAAACACATTTTATTGGAAACAATCTGAAAAAGCATCCATGGCAGCTTGCGTCCGTGATAATTGTTTTGCCCGAGTTTAAACGAGAACGAATTTAACAACCGTATTTATAACAAATACTCAGCTCGAGGCGATCAGGAAATCATGTTCACTTTTGAGATGTTTTGAAAATAACAAAATTAATAATCTCACACATCATAAAGGGGAACCGAACTCGCTTTCTTTCGATCATGTGCAATCTGAAATACCACTAGACCACGAAATACCATTCTGTCGTGAACTTAATATAATTCCGAGTTTCTAACAATGGCATTTAAACACACTGTGAATGGTCAAACTGTCATTCCCATTTTTCACTGACGAAGCCGGCGTTGTGTCGGGACATTTTTTTCTAACTGTATCTGTTTAATATAAAGTTGAAAATGTGCAAAATAATCTCACAATAAACCCAAACAACCCTTCCAACAGTCCCATCCAAGAAGAAACCTTCGTTTTGGTCTCCTTCAGTGTCGACACTAAAAGGGTGAATTACTCTTGAATAAGGGTGTTAAGTTATGATACTAGACATCAGCCATGCAGGGACCAGTTAATACTGTTTCTCTCTACAAAATCTATATAATAACAAAAAAAAAAACATTGGGAGGATAGGTAATAAATGATTCCCACAGGGCTGATGCCTGATATTATAATTCAGAACTGACTGGTCACATCTCATTTATGTTATTTAAAGTGAGAATACTAAGATTAACGTAGTTAAAATAAATACATAAATGAATCCACGCAATGAATATATTCGTTGTTCATTAGTTTTTTCACATAAAATATCTTCGTTAAACGGTTTATTTTGACTTTATCTGTACGATCTATTTATTCCGTTCACTGCTGTAAACAGAGACAAAGGATTTGGGGGAATCGAGGCCCCAAGTAAGCAAATAGCGTCTCGGTATCATAATTTTGCAATAAATTTGTAAGCTTTTTTCGATTTTAGGCTGAATACTCTCTAAACTTGCGACCAGAAATGTCTTTTTGTCCGAATTTTTGTTTCGAGTTCTCTCCCTTTGTTCAAATCGTGATTTGGGTGATCGAGACTACTTGTGACAGGGAAGCGCCTGGATTACCCCTAATAATTTCTTCACCCAGAAAGACGAGCGACTGAAAAAGATTATTCATTAAATTCTTTGGTTTTATAATTATTTATTTGTTTGTACTAATAACAATTACGTAAAACAGAAGCTTACATTAAAAAGTCGAGGTTTAAATTAGTTTGACAATCAAGATGAAATTTAATTCATTTTACACAAAAACAAACTAGATATCCTGTAAAAACTTCAAAAATGCTTGCAATCATCCATGGTTTTTAAACACTGGCAGCTCTTACATTTGTAAGCTGTTTGTTTTTTCCGTGTCAAAATTGTTTTGTCATAAGCATTGAACTTCATCGAGCTCTTGGTGATTCGTCGGGGAATCGAACCCAGGACCCCAAGATCAAAAGTCGAACACTTCAAGTTACCACGGAGCCGGTACAACACACGTTAATACATTTTCAAAACATCGCGTGGTCAATATATTCCCTAGCAAGCACAACAAAATGCAATGACAGTTTGCGTCAGTGGGTAATATTTTGAGTTTCACGGTTTCATGCAGACACTTGTCCCAAGAAATCATTTTTACTCGTCAGATATTGACTTTAAGTAAGAAAAAGCAAATCCACTTCCTTTTCGCAAAGGGGAATCGAACACAGAACATTTTGGTCGTGGTTACATTAAATTACCACTGAGCCACGAAGCACTGCAACCCATTTGCGGCAATTATACATTATTAACTATACAAATGAAACACATTTTAATGGAAGCAATCTGAAAAGGCAACAACAGCAGCTTATGTCGGTGATTATTGTTTTGCATGAGTTTAAACGAGAACGAATTTAACAAGAGTATTTTTTGCAAACACTTGGCTCTGTGCGATAAAAACATGATAACTTGGGAGATGATCTAGAAGGGAACAAAATAAAATCAACTTGCACGCCCTAAACAGGAATCGAACTCGGTTCTATTCGATCAGGCGCAGACTGAAATACCACTAAACCACGAAGTATTTACGCCCAATCGTTAATAATTATGTCATTCTAAGTTACATTTAAATACATTGCCAATGGCCAAACTGTCATTGAAGCCTTTCATTTAGCAATAATGACAGTTTGCCAGTGAATAATATTTTTAGTTTCACGGGTTTGAGCAGATACTTGTATCAAGAAATTATCTTTACTCGTCAGACATTTCACAAAGAAAAGGCAAGTCAACTTTCGCTTCGCAAAGGTGAAGCGAACCCAGAACCTTTCGGTCGTGGTTTCATTAAACAAAAAAATTATTTAATTAAAACGACAAATTAAAACAATTGTATATACAAATATCACAGATTCATATGAATATATATTCTTTTTCAAAGTGGTTACATTAAATTACCACTGGGCCACGAAGCACTACAATCCATTAGTCACAATTATACAATATTAACAATACAATTGAAACATATTTTATTGCAAAACAATCTGAAAAAGCATCCATGGCAGCTTGCGTCAGTGATAATTGTTTTGCCTGAGTTTAAACGAGAACGAATTTAACAATTGTATTTATAACAAATACTCAGCTCGAGGCGATCAGGAAATCATGTTCACTTTTGAGATTTTTTGAAAATAACAAAATTAATAATCTCACACATCATAAAGGGGAACCGAACTCGCTATCTTTCGATCATGTGCAGTCTGAAATACCACTAGACCACGAAGTACCATTCTGTCATCAACTTAATATAATTCCGAGTTTCTAACAATGGCATTTAAACACACTATGAATGGTCAAACTGTCATTCCCATTTTTCACTTACGAAGCCGGCGTTTTTTGCGGACATTTTTTGCTTACTGTATCTGTTTAATATAAAGTTGAAAATGTGCAAAATAATCTCACAATAAACCCAAACAAACCCTCCAACAGCTCCATCCAAGAAGAAACCTTCGTGCAGGTCCCCCTTAGTGTCGACGCTAACTGGGTGAATTACTCTTGTACAGTGTCAAGTTATGATATCAGACATCAGCCTTGTATGGATCAGTTATTTCTGATTCTTTTTACACAATCTTCATTTTATATTGTAAAGTAGAATGACACTAACACATTCACATTAACTGTCGTCACGATTTCATAGAAAATCTACAATCTGCATTTCAATCCACCCCATTGGGACATTTCCTGCCCAGTTCAGTGCAAAACGTTCAACTGAGTGCAGAAAGGTTGATATTTTTCTCATTTTCCATTTTGTCCACAGAATGCGGTTTTGATTTGAAATGGGTTGGCTCAGGAAGGGGACATGGGTTGAATTAAAATCCTACCAATTCACCCATATTTCCTGGGTCGGGGTCCATTTTCAAGAAAAATCACATTCTACAGATAGAAGTGAAAAATGTGAAAATATTGACCTTTTTGCTCTCAGATGAACTTTTTGCACTGAAATTGTTAGTAGAAGGTCCCAATAGGGGTGCATTGAAATGAGAGATGTAGATTTCATATCAAAATGGTGACGAAAATTGATGCGAATATTACTACTATTCTATTTTAATTTATAAGATAAAAAATTTACTGGGAGGATAGGTAATAAATTATTCCCACAGAGCTGATGTCTGATATTATAATTCAGAACTGACTGGCCACATCTCATTTTTGTTATTTAAAGTGAGAATACTAAGGTTAACGTAGTTAAAATAAATACATAAATGAATCCACACAATGAATATATTCGTTGTTCATTTGTTCTTTCACATAAAACATCTTCGTTAAACGGTTTATTTCGACTTTATCTGCACGATCTATTTATCCCGTTCACGACTGTAAACAGAGACAAAGGATTTGGGGGAATCGAGACCCCGAGTGAGCCAATAGCGTCTCGGTATCCAAATTTTGCAGTCAATTTGCAAGCAATTGTCGATTTTAGGCTAAATACTCTCTAAACTTGCGACCTGAAATGTCTTTTTGTCCGAATTTTTGTTTTGAGTTCTCTCCCTTCGTTCAAATCATGATCTGGGTGATCGAGACAACTTGTGACAGGGAAGCGCCTGGATTATCCCCAATAATTTCTCCACTCTGAAAGAAGAGCGACCGAAAAGGATTATTCATTAAAATGTCTGGTTTTATAATTATTTATTTGTTTATACAAATAACAGTTACGTAAAACAGAAACTTTCGTCAAGAGTTTGAGGTATAAATTAGTTTGACAATCAAGATGCAATTTAATTCATTTTACATAAAACAAAACTAAATATCCTGTAAAAACTTCAAAAATGCTTGCAATCATCCATGGGTTTTAAACACTGGCAGCTCTTACATTTGTAGGCTGTTTATTATTTCCGTGTCAAAAGTGTTTTGTCTCAAGCATTGAACTTCATGAAGCGCTTGATGTTTCGTCGGGGATCGAACCCAGGACCCCCCAAGATCAAAAGTCGAATACTTCAAGTTACTGCTGAGCCAGTACGACGAACACAAAAGCACTTTTAAAACATCGCGTGGTCAATATATTCCCTAGCAAGCACAACAAAATGCAATGACAGTTTGCGTCAGTGGGTAATATTTTGAGTTTCACGGTTTTATACAGACACTTGTCCCAAGAAATCATTTTTACTCGTCAGATATTAACTTTAACAAAGAAAAAGCAAATCCATTTCCTTTTCGCAAAGCGGAATCAAACACGGAACATTTCGGTCGTGGTAACATTAAATTACCACTGGGCCCCGAAGCACTCCTATCCATTAGTTGCAATTATACAATATTAACTATACAAATGAAACACATTTTATTGGAAACAATCTGAAAAGGCAATAATGGCAGCTTGTGTCGGTGATTATGGTTTTGCCTGAGTTTAAACGAGAACGAATTTAACAAGAGTATTTGTAACAAATACTCGGCCATATGCGATCTGGAAAACATGTTAACTTAGGAGATATTTTAGAAGGGAACAAAATAAATTAACTTGCACATCATAAACGGGAATCAAACTCAGTACTTTTCAATCAGTGGCAGACTGAAATACCACTTGACCACGAAGTATTACAACCGATTAATAGTAATTATGTCATTCTAATTTACATTTGAACACATTGCGAATGGCCACACTGTCATTAAAGCCTTCCATTCGCCAACAATGACAGTTTGCCAGTGAATAATATTTTAGTTTCACGGGTTTGTACAGATACTTGTCCCAAAAATTATCTTTACTCGTCAGACATTTCACAAAGAAAGGGCAAGTCAACTTTCGCTTCACAAAGGTAACATTAAAAAAAAAAATTATTTAATTAAAACAACAAATTAAAACAAGTGTATATACAAATATCACAGATTCGTATGAATATACATTCTTTTTCAAACTGGTTACCTGGAGATTATTACCATTATGTGGATGTACAAAATATGTATCCGAGTCGAATTCCGGGTTCTAAGGGCAGATCACGACGAGTCGTGATCTACCCTTAGAACCCGGAGCTCGACTCGGATGCATATTTTGTACAACCACAAAATGGTAATAATAATTTTATCTTACAATATATTGGGGATAAGTCAAGAATGTAGACGAATATATAACGAACTATTTAATCGTACGGATGAACAAAAAGAAAAAAATTGAACTCACGCGAAAGGAACGTGCTTGTATCCGACCCCCTGATACAAACATCTGTATCAGGGGGTCGGATACACGACAGTTGCGGAGTTAATACAGACAGAATACATGTTGATTGTAAGATAAATTAAATTATCACTGGGCCACGAATCAGTACAATCCATTAGTCGCAATTTTACAATATTAAGGGCCTATATAAGTAATGAAATTTTGTTTATTTTGAAAATTCTCACCTCCGATATTCCTTCAATTCAAATTAAATATACACAAAATGTACATCAAAATGAAGGTTGGGATGTATAGAACAAGAAACACATGTGTAATCAACTCATAGAATCGACTGTAGGCACCACTGGTTCCTGGAAGTCTGCTGCCGTATTCGCATCAGAACTGATAATTTAATAATATTTCACGAAAACAACTTGTGGCCAAATGTGCTTTACATATCCAAGAACAAAGCTAGGGGATAAAAATTCTTCAAAACACGGCGACAGAGCTGCATTGGGGAAAATTCCAACGCCTTTGCTTTTGTTTACGTGTGGGTATACTTTCGATTTCCGGCGACGTCATCAGACAGAAAAAGCATGTAAAAACAACGCCGTCTAAAATCAAATAATGAAAAAGATCGCCTTCATACAGTATACTGTTATTAGATAGAGATTGCACAGTTGCCATATTCAATGCAAGATATCATGATACCTGTTGAAATTTCTTAGAATTACGATTTTGTTTTTTGATGGAAATTCGTGGTAACGAGTGATTTACGCATGTCTGTCGAACATGGAAACCATTTTCAATAAAAAATGCAGACAGTGTTGTCCTTTTCCAAAATGCAGACCTATCGCTGTTTTCGAAAGTGTTTTGATTTGAATGCCTAGCTTTGTTCTTGGATATATGAAGCACATTTGGCCACAAGTTGTTCTGATGAAATATTTTATTTTATTATCAGTTCTGGTGCGAATACGGTAGCAGACTTCCAGGAACCAGTGGTGCCTACAGTCGACTCTACGAGTTGATTACACATGTGTTTCGTGTTCTATACATCCCAACCTTCATTTTGATGTATAATTTGTGTATATTTAATCTGAGTTTAAGGAATATGAGAGGTGAGAATTTCAAACTAAACAAAATTTCATTACTTATATAGGCCCTTAACAATACAACTGAAACACATTTTATTGGAAACAATCCGAAAAAGCACCATTGGCAGCTTGCGTCGGTAATTATTGTTTTGTCTGAGTCTACCGAGAACGAATTTAACAAGAGTGTTGATAACAAATACTCAGGAAATCATGTTCACTTGTGTGTTTTTGAAAATAACAAAATGAATAAACTCGCACATCATAAAGGGGAATCGAACTCGCTACCTTTCGACCAATAGCAAACTGAAATACCACTAGACCACGAAGTAATATACCATTCTATCATCAGTTATATCGTTCTGAGTTGCTAACAATGGCATTTAAACACACTGTGAATAGTCAAACTGTCTTTCCCAACTTCCAATGACGAAGCCGGAGTTTGGATGGGGTTTTGCACCCCCATCCCCTTTGAAATATTCGCCACAGGCCCTCGAACCCCATTGGCCTTCCGAATTATATATTTCCCCCTTCCTCCAAAAGGGTTTGGGCATCCTCAATAGCAGAAGCCTGTTTGATAGCCTGCCACCTAAAATTTTAAAATTAGTATTAATAAAAACAAGCTTGAACAGTTAGAAATGAGAGTTTGAGCATTCCGAGTTCAAAGAAAAAGGATTTTCCGAGTTTTATACATTTTCCAAGCTCTTGATGGGAGTACTGAAATTTCATATGACTTGTGACTGGAGGCTCAAACTCTAATAATATTGCACACTCAAAAAGAAAATACGCTTTGGGACACCTCAGCTATCCGAGGAATCGTTCTCTCCATCTTTCAGTGAGCTAGATTTTTCATTATTTTGACAGAGGTGTTCAGTCAAGTACAATTATCGATATAAATTGATGCGTGTTCACTGATATTATTATTTATCTCATGACTATTGCCGAGTTCAATGAAAAAGTCCATCTGATATTCTTCTATATGAGAACACGTGTAATATGACCTGCAAGGATTTTCATTGGCTGAATTTTAAACCTCGTCACCTAATTAATATTCATATTGTACCACTCCATTGTTTACAAACAAAACATGTCGCGTGTACTTGACTATCGCGTGAACGAAATTGTGAAAATAGATGGAAAAGGAGAAGGGGAAATTGTTAAGATCATTGATTCCACAAAAGGCTGGTTATACACTGTGAAAATAATAGGCATCGACGTTGAACTGACTCTCTCGGCAGAACGTTTGAGCCCATTACACGATGAACGCTACCAGACGTTGATTGCCAAGAAACTGCTGGCGTTGCTAAGCAAACGGACGCTACTCAACAGCGTCGTTTTGTTAATGTCAGCGGTGCATATATAGATGGATTTGTTGAAAAAGAAACAAATAAAAACACTTTAAGCAAGACCTTTTATACGGTGGCTGGGAAAGGACATTCCAAAACATTTTTTTTAATTTTTTTTATCCCGATCGATCGACTTAATATCTCGATCGATCGACTATCTCCATCCATCGACTTAAGTATCTCGATCGATCAACTTAATATCTCGATCAATCGACTTAAATATCTCGATCGATCGACTTAAATATCTCGATCGATCGACTTAAGTATATAATTTTCCTGGGGGGGGGGGGGGAGGGACCCCCACCTACGGTGTGTCTGTCCGAAATGCTTGGAAATCGCACCTAGAACGCTGAAATATGAAAAGTTTTCCTGGGGTACCCCATACCCCCACCTATGGGAGGGGGACGCCCCTCCAATACCCGCCCCCACTTCAGGCCTTCTGCCTTCGGGAGATGCCTTCGGCATCTCAACCCAGAACCCCTATGTAAGCTCCCCCCCCATTTTGACATCCCTGCCCCCCCCCCCCCATTTTGAAATCCTGGCTACGCCCCTGCATGGTGCCTCTCAAGTCACACATGTTTGGCGTGCATGTGCGTATCGTTAGATGGTGGGGGGGGGGGGCGGCTTAAAACATGTAATGAAAAAAATCTACAGAGTCGTACTTTTAGAATCGATCCTATAGGTTATACCTTCATTTAATTCATGGCGTATGCACTACGTGAAATCCTGCATGCTGTGCACGGTAACATCACTAAATTTGCTCCGCTTTAAAGGCAACCACTATTATGAAAGGGCCCCGGGAGGGGGGGGGGGGTACAAGATTTTCGGCTACGCCACTGCCGAAGAAGTGCCACTGGAGGCTGGAACCCCCAAGGCTCAGTCCTCAGACCATTTCTTTTCATAATATATATTAATGACATCCATAAAGTCGCAGAAAACTGCGTCGAAATATCCCAATTTGCGGACGACAAGGCACTGTAAACGGCCAGCAAAAGCCGTGATATCATCGAAAATAGGCTACAAGACGCAGTAGATGACTTAGAGGACTGGTGCGCCAAATGGCGTATCAAACTTAACCCCCTAAAAACACAAAAACTAATCTTTACCAAAAAACTAACAGTTCCGAGTATCGATATCTCCCTGTACAACACCCAGCTAAAAACTTACAACGAAGCCAGATTTCATTTTCTAGATGTCACATTTGACAGTAAACTCCACCTAAACAAACATATCTCTAATACGGTGGCCAAAGCTAATAAGCGCATCAATCTCCTAAAAATGATCCGCGGTAAAGACTAGGGGCAAACAAACAGGTGCTACTAAAGCTCTATAAAACTTTTATCAGACTAGTCCTCGACTATGGTATAGTAACCAAAAACATAGGTAAAACTAATATACAAAAACTACATTCAAAATCACGCGCTGAGAGTTGCACTAAGAGACCATCCCAGAACCCACTACTACATAAAGAAGCCGACATCGATATGATTGAAATCCAACTCCAAAAGATAGCCGACAAAATGTTCCACCGACTCAATTCTAACAGTGAACTGATCTCCGATCTGAATGACTACATGAAACTAAACCTCAAAATTAAAAAAAAAAAAACACTGAGCCACACCACTCACCACCGCTCCCACACCTCGACACCAACGCACCCTCCCCAATGGGTGGAGTGGGTGGGTGTGGTAGTGTGGACGGATAGGTGGGTAAGTGATCAAAGATAATTGCTTCGATCATTATTCATGGCCCCCTAATCGCACCAGTCTCACTAGCAGCTTACTACTACTCAAATCCTGCTAAAACAAACAACACCCTCAAAAATAACTGCCTGGCGACCAATTGCTGCAAGAACATCCACTGTAACGCCCCCCCCCCCCGAACAGTGTGGTAGCTGTCAACAGGCAGCGTGTTCAAAACAGTAATTTAGACCCAGTGCTTTTCTTCTTCTTTTCAAAAAACCGAACACGCAAACAGTACTAAGCATGCACTGAATCCCCACAGTGTGGTAGTTGTCAATAGGCAGCGTGTTAATTCAGCAAAACCGGCCCGGCCAGACTCCACAAACACCAACAGATTATAATTAACTCAGCAAGCACGCAAAGCGCCACCCATAACATCAGGGGGGAAAACAGTACAGAAACGTAGCCAACAAACAGCGCGACTAATAAGAACGATTGCAATCCCAGGGTGGGCTTGGGCCCCGGAAATGGAGCACTCCATGCCATCGCCTGCTGGACCACTTGCCCTATAAGGTGCAAGTGTGCTCCCCAACTTACTTTTTTTCTCATAACCGTTATGGATTCTACTCCCACCCCCCCCCACCCGTTCTCCAAGGGTCGCCAGCCACCCTTAGGGATGCGAGTGTTGGACCTGTGACCTGCCGTACCTTAGGGTTTTTTTTCACTCTTTTTTCATCCCAGCCAGCAATAGCAGGGCGGCTGAGGAACCCGCGATGTTCCTCTCTTCGACGGTCTCACAAAAGTCCGTTCACAGGTACGGTTCCACAACAATGAAAGGCCAGAGGGATAATCTCCAGACAACCAACAAGAGGAAAACGCACACCTCACCCTCCCCAGAACCAGCAGAGCCACCACACAACCACCACCGCGACGGAAAGCCAGAGGCAGACTATACTTGACAATGACGGGCGTACCTACCCACAAAAAATCAAAGTGGCAGACAATACTTGCTGAAAAACAGGCAGACGAAGACTTATCTCCTTTTCTTTCTTTTCAAGAATGGTACCACACGGGCTGACCCCAGCCCCCCCCCCCCCCCCAGAATGGCCAGATTCCATGGCTCTTCACAACAAACTAGAAAATCTCGCTGCCTCCCAGCAAGAAGCCACCAGAACGATGATATCGATACCTGGAAAGACGCAGAACCACCTACCACTGTTGAAAATACCAATACCTCTGAAGAACAACTTGCAGTCCTAGCTGCAAAAGTTTCAGTTATGGTTGCTGAAACCCTCTTAGCGCAACAAACCACCAAAAAGAATGAGACCGACGTATAAGAAATGACTTGAACCCACTCTACAACAGCCCTTTTAAGGGCTCCCAAATATATAAAAGAGCATCTTTATCACAATACACACCATTATCATATTACCCGGTACAAACCCATACCAAGTGTAACCCCCCGATTTTCTGTATGCATTATAACCCCTCCCCCGAATAGGCCCCACTTCCCCTTTACTACCTCCCCATGGTTAATTCCCACTTTCCATCTTGAAATTTCACCCCTCTTCTACCTCAACCCTCCACCCCCAATAATTAAAGTGACACTACCAAATTCCTAAGTATTGTTCACCCCGCACCCCTACAATATACTCACCCTCCCGTTTCCCTAACGGCAAACTACTAATATATACCCTGTATACTCAATTCTAATGCCTATTTATTACCCTTGGATACTCCTTACCCCAAAAATGCTTTAGTCAGAGTTCGGTCAATACCTCTACTTTTAATCAATAATCCTCAATTATCGAGGTAGCTCCCTCCTCATCCACCCTATTCCCCATTAACAATCGAGATACTCAAGTCGAGATAGTTAAGTCGATCGATCGAGATACTTAATTCGATCGAACGAGATAGTTAAGACGATCGATCGAGATATTAAGTCGATCGATCGAGATACTTAAGTCGATCGATGGAGATAGTTAGTCGATCGATCGAGATATTAAGTCGATCGATCGGGATAAAAAAATAAAAAAAATGTTTTGGAATGTCCTTTCCCAGCCACCGTACCGTACGTTTGAGAAAGGACATCATATGATTATATTTTTCTTGAAGTATCTCGATCAATCGACTTATTATCTCGATCGATCGACTTAGTATCTCGATCGATCGACTTAGTATCTCGATTGACTTAGTATCTCGACCGATCGACTTATTATCTCGATTGATCGAGTTTTCTATCTCGATTGAGCGACTTAGTATCTCGATCGATCGACCGACTTATTATCTCGATTGATCGAGTTTTATATCTCGATCGATCGACTGTATCTCAATCGATCGACTTAGTATTTCGATCGATTGACTTAGCATCTCGAGTGATCAACTTATTATCTCGACCGATCGAGTTTTCTATCTCGTCTGTGTTTTTTCTTTTACTTTTTAGGCTGAGGAGTAGTTGTCTTGCTCGTGTAGCGGTGGAAGTTCTGGTCGCGGATCTTTTGTGCTTCTATTTGTTTATCGCTGTAAGTTAACCCTTTACCTAACACGAAAAGCAGACGACACTTGCAAACAAAATTCTTGAATAACTATTTTTTTTTCATTTTTTGTCTCAAAAAACATAGGTTATGACCCCTCGTTGGAACGAGCTCGTTCCAAAGAGGGGTCATAACCTATGTTTTCGAGACAAAAAATGAAAATATAATGAAAATTAATTGGCGATTTTTGAGAATAGCGCTGGCCGGTTTTGGTCGTTACGTTGAGTAAAGGGTTAATATAATGTCTTGGATCTTCTTTTTGTAGTTGTTGATAAGAATTTTGGCGTATTCGTTGATGTACCGGTGAAATCTAGTTTGAGGCTCCCAAATGTTTTGATGGTATTCTGGTCAAGTCGTTCTATAAAGTCTCTCCACGGTGGATTGGTGGTAGCAGGTGCTGTGGATAGAGTGGTTAGATTGGTTGACTTCCATCTTTCCCCCCACCTTCTCTATGCCTACCGGCCTCCTTGGTGAGGAGGTGCGGATTGGCATGGGTGAAGTAGGTGGTAGAAATGGATTGGTGGGCGTCTCCCTCTCCTTCTCCAGTTTCTCTTTCTCAGTTCGTCTCAGCCTCCAGGCGCCGGGCGTCCCTGCGCTTGGTGGATGGAATTGTCTTCTTTTTTTCTCTTCTTCTCAGAAGGTCCAGACTCCCTCGAGAGAGGGCCAGTGTGAGTGGCGGTCCTCTCAATAAAAGTATTACCTCTCCCTGGAGAAGGTGGGGTGGTGCTCTCTGCTTCGTATTCCGGGTCAGATGGACGCTCGTCTTACATCTGGAGAGTCCAGTTCAGAGGACAAGAGACGCCCAGAGCTGACAAGGCTTTCTTAAGCTGAATTGGAATCTCCAAATTATCCATGGTGAGCGAGTAATCAATTCGTCTTCACACTCTGAAGTCAGAGGTGCGAATGTGATGAATGATGGTGGAAGTAACCGTTCTGCCATGGTTCAAGCTTTATGTGTTTTGATTTTAAATGAATCAGGTTTAAACTAATAATTCTTTTAACGTCTCAATTAAAAACCTGATATTGAGTGATCGTTAGAAAATTAACATGCACACCAAAGGATTTACCATTAGAAGTGGACATTTTCATTCTATTTTCAGCTTATTGCTCTGAAATACATCATCAATATATTCCAAACTGCAAGCATCACACACTTTGTCGACACTGTAAAAATAAACACCTCGATTGTCCAGACGTTAGAAATTACTCGCGCTGACACAAGGGGAGGAGAGGTATTATCTGTCGTAAAGTCACAAAGACAGAAACACTTCACTTTTCAAAGTTAAATGGAACCATTAAAACAATAACATATCCAAAATATGTTCATAGAACACAGAAAATAAATTTTTGCTTTAATTAAATCTATGTCCGTCCAAATTTTCGTATTAGGATTTAGTACATGTTTTGGACTTTGAAGTTCCCCCTATCAGTCTTTTCTAACAAACTAATAAGGCGGTGCATTGGGATAAAAAGCAAAAATGGAACCATTGAAAACCAATTTTAGCAAAACGTATTTGATACCATTTTAAAGAGCATGTTATGAAACATTAATATGATCATATGTCCGTCTATTCTGTAAAAAAAAATTGAGGCAAATGAAAGTTATTCGTTTTTCTCCCATAGACCGCTATAATAATTTAGCTCGCCATCATCACTGACGTTTACATGTATTCGCATTCAGGAGAATGGAAATAGTTCAACATGATGAGGGGAATCCCATAACATTCACGCTGCGAAAGTGACTATTGTCACCTATTTTATGATGATTATCTGTACGTTCTGGTATGCGAAGATCAAACCTACCATCGGATTAATTGTTAAAAAGGGCTCAGAGAGCCCTTTCCAACAATTAATAAGATGATAGAGTTTCAAGTATATCGTAACTTTTTATCAAGCCTCCTCTCGTACAGGCGTACAGAGAGGTCTCCCATATATGGCTAAAGTGGGGATGCAGTAATAGGGTTAATGAGGTCTAGCTGTAAGTCCCTCATATCCTCATCCGGATATTTCAGAATACTTTCGGCATGATAACCTGCTATTGGAATATGCTTATCAGAGGATACTGACCACAGCTTCCACTAAGGCTAACATTATCTGTCCCATGATCAGACTCCACTGCCTTCACCTTGTACTATAACGTCGATCGAATCATCACCCAACTTGCCATATCTACTCAGCTCATGGTGGGAGGTGTACGGGAACTATAAACCTGAGCACTTCTGCTCTGCTCAGTCCAGAAAGTGCCACTGGAGTGTGGGAGGCAAAAGAGTGGAATGGAATGAAAACGCACATGCGCGATTTCCTCTAACCTGTATACGGTTTGATCATCTCCCACCCTTTCCATCCGTGGTCGGGGAATCAGCTAATCCAATATAATAACTACTATCTATTTATTCTTTTGCAGCTTGAATGGTATTTTGAAGTCAAACGGTCTGATATACAAATACCAGAGCGCTCAACAGCTAAGCCTTCTCATAATCAATGATGGGTCCAGGATTTTGGGTTCGTGGGTGGGGAGCACATTTTAACCCTTTGAACCCTAGAAGTCGCTTTTCCGGCCAGGAACATGATACGTCATTACATCATTAAATAGGATGACTGTTCAGTAAATGTGTGGGGTAGACCAATCAATATTTTCAACGTGCAGCCTCAAGGCTGCACGTTGAAAATATTAATTGGTCTAGCCCAAATAATGAATATGGACTCTTCTAATTGCTGCCACTGAACTAGCATGGAAGATACCACTAGAATTCAAAGGGTTAATCATGGATGATGATACGAAGGCTCATTCGACACACGTAGCCGCGAGTTGGGGTGTGAATGAGATAGGGTATTCAATTCTCGTCGGTGGATCTCCTAGGCCAAACTTTTGGAAAATGGAAGGGCAGTCTGACCCTTCCGATGGCTTCTTTGCAACATGACTGCTAATGTTTCCTAGCCAAAATATCCCCGCAATTTTGTATAGACTTATTCAACTTTTGAAAAAAGAAAGCCAAAAGGCTCAATGGAGACAAACGTTGGAGCTAAAGCGGAAAGCACGGGGCGCGGTATCATCTGCGAGAACACATGGTCTAGTCCTCTGGTGAAGATATGCGTTACAGAAAATATTTTTTGACAGAGCTTCGTCTCATCTAAGAAAAATAAAGCATTCAAATAAAATATTATTAATCAACCATTTTGTTGGACACTAGCAGGCTGTCTAATCAACATAATATTTATTTTGCTGGTGATTGGCCCATAGCCCGTGCACACGTCACGTTGGGTAATTTGTGGGATCTGTAGGTAATTGAATAATACGTATAGAACAAGTTGTAAAACATTTAAAAACATATACTTCTTGCTTTCGAACGAAGGCACTGGCATATATAACAGCTGCCATAGCTCTGGCCTCTTCACTTCATGGGGAAAAGGTTACCTTTTGTGAACAGGATACATCGGAGCGGGTTCACGGGGTCAGTGACTCCATTGTTTTATTGGAACGGAGACAGAGAGAACTGCTGGGGTCCTGCAGATTCGATATTTGCAAGTTCATCATGATTAATTTAAACATTCTCACAAGAGATTGCTGATATATATCTCCTTTTTCAGAATCTTCACGCAAACAGCTTTATAATATACTCTCCCAAAAAAGAAAGTGTGCATGCTAAAAAATAACACTAAAAAAGATATATATCATTTTCATTCATGGAAATTTTATTCAATCACAGATGAATCAATTTGTGATCAACACGAGAAATTTCATTACGCTACGACGAATAATCTTGGTGCCATGGAGAGTCAAAGACACTAAGGGTCAAACACAAAAGTCACACACTCAATATCTGGTATGACCTCCGTCTGCATCGACTACTGCTGTGCATCTACACCTCATGGAAGCGAACAAGTTAGCATGGAAGTGTTGTGGGATGTTGTTCCATATTCTGATAAGCTGTCTTTGGAGTTCCACAAGCGTTGATGGTGCATGGGGAAGCCGGCGTAGCTGACGTTTCATTTCGTCCCATACGTGCTCAATGGGTGAGATATCGGGCGAATTTGCGGGCCAGGGAAGAACATCCACTTGTTGTTGCTGCAGATACTGTTGAACAACACGATCTGCGTGGGGCCGGGCGTTGTCCTGCTGTAGAATGACGCCGGGGCCGTGACGTTGCAGAAATGGGACAACAACAGGTGTAAGCACTTCATCACGATATCTGGCTGCATTGAGATTGCCATCAGTAATGACAAGCTCAGTTCTGTTACGGGCAGTGATGCCACCCCACACCATGAGAGACCCTCCCCCATAACGGTTTCGCTCCACGACACATGGATCTGCGTAGCGTTCGTTTCGACGTCTGTACACTCTCTGGAGGCCATCTGATGATGAAAGATGGAAACGACATTCATCTGTGAATAAAACACGTCGCCACCAGTGTAAGAGATGCCTGAGATGTTGTCTACACCACTGCAGTCGAGCACGACGTTGACGTAACTAACGTCAAAATCGGACGAATTGCAGGTCTTCGAGGACGTAAGCCGTATTCTCTCAGCCGGTTGATTACTGTTTGAGGATGTCTCCGTCTCAGGTTAGGGATGTTCCTGGCTGTCGTCGTTGCCGTTTGTTGCCGGTTCCGAAGATGGACGACACGGATATACCGATCTTGTGCAGGGGTGGTAACTCGGGGTCTCCCGGAATGGGGTCGGTCTCGAACGTCATCATGTTGTGCATGTCGATGGACTAGCCTGTCTACAGTGTTATGGTGGCAGTTCAAATGATGGGCAACCTCTCTGTGTGTTCTGCCAGCTCTAATCATACCCAGGGCAAGGAGACGTTGATTCATTGTCAATTTGGGCATGCTAATGTGGAGTCGTTTTAACAGCAGCGCAAGTTTGAATGTGAACGATAGGAAGGCCTTACTTTATTGTTTAAATACCCAAGGATTCACACTGCTGCATGAATTTTCAGACTCTCCACGTGCAAAACATGCCTTTTCACAAACGTGCATTTAACGTTAATGCAATTTTAACGGGGAAAGCTGTTTTTGTGTTCAATATAACTTATTCATGAACAGGTTAACACTCTTTACACCTACGAAATTATTTTTTTGGAGTTTGATCAATTTCTGCAATGCACACTTTCTTTTTTGGGCGAGTATATGTTCAACTATACAACCAGTCCACCTTGCCTGACACGGTTTAAACTCAACAGCACAACTGTGTGTAAAGTTAATGTTAAGCTGAGGTGAACCATAGATTTGTCCCAAAAGGCCAAACCATCAGGATAGACCTTGAGGACCATGGTGTTTTGGGACAATAACATGGATTATGTTTGTGTGTTGTACTTTTTAACCCTTTACCCACATCCGACCGCGAATTCAGCAGCTGAAAAAATATTATTTTTCCAAAAATTTCAACCAAACCATATAATGTGACCCCTCACTGGAACGAGCTCGTTCAAATACCGGTCACATGATATGGTTTTTTTGGAATTTTTTGAAAATTTTTAAAAAAATTATATTTAAAATAATAAATTTTGACATGGTCTGCGTGGGGTAAAGGGTTAGAATGGGACCAAGAGATCCTACCGATGCCAAGTCGAGGGATGAAGCTGTGTCTGAACTGGGCAAAAGGAGTATACAACACGAGAGTGCGAACAGCATGTCTTGCAATGTGCCAGGCAGAACAATTCCGCCCCTCCCCCTGCCGCGAGTGTTAATTTTACACATCCTACTTTGTAAACATATTTATGTTGAAATGCACGTTATCTTCCTCTTAATGTAATATCATTCTATCGCACCGATTCCGCAAAAAGTTTTTAGTGCAAATGCAGATGTAATATAAACATATAAAATGGATGCAAACAACCACCAGCTAGTAACAACCAAATCGTCCATCGAGTGCAACAAAGCATCATCTGTAATGCTAAAGAATTGCAAATGGCGCCTTGTTGCACTCAAGGGTAGAAATAATGTAGACATGTAACTTCATATGGAGAATAATATCCAAACAAATCTGTTTCGGCTATCAACGCCACAGCGTACCATTACAATCCAGTGGTTATTCACAGTGAGCAGTAAAGGAAGGCTTGATCGGGAGATCGAGAGATTTCACAATGGGCCGGTGCCTCGTCTTAAATTTTTTTCTTTTTATTGCCTCGAGGCTGATGCTTTGTTCGTGAAACTGATCAATTTGATACTAGGAACTACTTGACGGGGCAATTTGCCACTACAAAACTGCGGAGGAAGCAAGCGACCTAATCATTCGATTGACGGGAACTTTAGTCCCATTTTTGGGCCGATGAACCATGGGATGGGGCTGTTTTCAACACAAAATTGGGCCGGTTGCAATCTAAACTGAACCTATTGCCACAGAATGAGGGTGGGCCAGCCCAAAGTTGACGATGGGCCGGCCCCTTTTGATCGTTGGCGGGCCAAAGATTGTGGGCGGGTCGGCAGGCGGTTTGAAATTGGGCTGACTGGTCAGAAATTTCCCCGCGCCGATTTGAGGGGTTCAGTCCGCAATGGTTGCGTCTTGGGGCGGGCAGAGGCTACACCTCCTATCGTGTAGATCTACCGTCTCCACCCTAAGTTCAGGGAAACAGCATCATTTATCGTGAGCTTGTCGGAAATACCATAGCCCCTCCCCCTGCCAAGGAGCATAAGCCCACCTATCGGGTAAATCATGGCGCCCCCACTGTCAATCCGCCCCTGTCAGTGAGTGACTGTAAGCTATATTTTTGGGGAAATGCCCCCCTCCCAAGTTTCATTTAGCGGGGGCAGACGCCCAAATTGTTTCTTAATTTTCTAATAAGTGCATATTTATGGGTATAATGAAGTATTTTTTTCTGTAAACTGCATAATCACATTTCAGTCTTGGCATTATTATTAACTTTACACACAAAAAAAAAATAAAATAAAAATATTCCCCATGCCCTATAATGCTGGTCAGCTAATATGTTAGAAAATGACCGTGAATACAATACAGGAGCCCCTTGTAAATGGATACCATGGTACACCATGTGTTGTCCCCAAAATACCGTGGCATGCCAGGGAGACATTACCATGTGCACCTTGCTAATATTCGATGAATCCCATGTAGAAATCTCCAACTTTCGGATGACATTAGCTACCCCGAATTTCCTCGTTGATTCAGGTTGGACTCCCACGCCCCCTTAATCACATTTTGGGGCCTGTCCCTGAGTGAGAATCAAGAGGTTTGCACCTTTTAGACTTCCACACTTAAAAAACATTCCAAGTAATTGGGGTTACACGTTCTCTTAGTTCGGGGAGAGGTGGAGGTCGACCCTTTGTAAAAAAATGTAATATGGTAAACCAGGGTGTATTAGGACAATACGCCTGATTTGTCATGGTTTACTATCACGCAGGGGCGCCGCGAAATGGATCGATTGGGGGTGGGTGTGTGTGGGTGTAATCCTGATTTGTCCCGACAGTGATGGCTCGAATCTCAACTGATTAACTTTCCAACTGCATCATCGAGGCATGCCTCCATCGAAGCCATATGCCCTGATGATGTAGCTGGAAGTTTAGTCAGTCGGAATTATAGTAAAAAAAACACCAGACATCTTGGAAATTTATTTGCGAACCCTTTATGCAACGTCACAGCTAAAACCGGCAGCGCTATTCACAAAAATCGCCAATTAATTTTCGTTATTTTTTTTCATTTTTTGTCTCAAAAACATAGGTTATGACCCCTCTTTGGAACGAGCTCGTCGAGCTCGTTCCAATGAGGGGTCATAACCTATGTTTTTGAGACAAATTGTTTTTAAAAATGAAAAAAAATTAGTTATTCAAGAATTTTGTTTGCAAGTGTCGTCTGCTTTTCATGTTAGGTAAAGGGTTAATTAACACCAGTAATCCAAATTAGTCACACTCTAAAATCGGTTGGGTTAAAATCAACCCAAATCAACTGGGCTGAGTGAATATGAACCCAATTGGGTTCATATTCACTCAACCCATTTGATTTGGGTTAATTTTTAACCCAACTGATTTTAGAGTGCATGCTGGGCCCCCAACAGCCCGAATCGGGTACTACATGTACATACCTCTATTTGTATGACCGACTGTGTCAGTGACACAAATCCATGGATCAAATCTAGTATTGTGAGAAAATACACGATTACACTCTAAAATGAGCTGGGTTAAAAATAAAACCAAATCAACTGGGTTCAGTGAATATGAACCCAATTGGGCTCATATTCACTGAACCCATTTGACTTTGGTTGATTTTGAACCCAACTGATTTTAGAGTGTACTAGAAAGAGGGAATTGGTAACATAAAAATGAGACGAAAATGTCCGGACTGGAAAAAAATTAATGGGGGAATGGGGTGTAACCCCCCCCCCCCCCCCCCCCCCCCCCCATAAAAAATAAAGAGAAGACAAAACCTTAGCGACACTCCTGACATCACGGATACTTTTTAATGAGGAAACCCATAAATCCTCTACAGCGAAAGCATCATCGACGGTGTTACAAACCTTCTGAGAAACAGTTGATGGTCAGTTTTAAACACATTTGTAGAACAGGTCCGAAAACACATAAGAAAACTTTTCGTATAAGTAGCATTCAATCTCTTCAAACAAAAATAAAATCAGGTTATCGTTTGGAACACCATGCCTGACGACTTGTGCACTTTTTGAATGTTGATCTTACTGCACCCAGTGAATTATAAACGGTCTTTTGATAATCCGCGTAGGCTGTCATCTGGTTCCATCTGTACCAGTCCATATCCATGTAGTTGTATACGGGGTGCAACTTCGCCGACTTTAGTTTAGATGATATGGTTGGTTTAGACAGCCGTGATACGCTTTTTCTTATACGTTCTTCGTGATCCAAATGAGAGATGATACGCGGCGATGGCTGCGGGTGGCTTGAATCAAACGTTATTGTACTCGTCATGGAGATGGAAGACTTGGGTCGGAATGGTTTTGGAGTTCTCCAAGAAGGCAGTATAACAAGCTCAACGTTTCCATTTGTCCTGAAAATTTTCTCACTTCTAACCTCTGTTGGCATCTCTACTGGGTCCATTTTACTACGTGATTTACTGATTTAAACTATGCCTAGATGATCAAAGAGAGTCAAGTACGAAAACTGAAATTGTTTATTGTTCGAGAATAACAACCAAAACTACTTCTCTTCACAGTGCGAAAATACATCAAAAGAATATCCACACACGAGAGATTTCAGTAACGAATTTTAAAGAAAATTTTACTGGATTATAAATAATAATGCTAACAGCACTCCCTTACACCATTGCACAACCAGAGCCACAGCTTGAATGGAAGTTCGACACTCTTCAAGTCGTAGTGTCCAAACAGTGATTTTCCAAATTTTATCTTCCACTCTACCAAGCCTGTAAAGTATCACGAAGGATTAAAGGGTTTAATTCGTATTAACACAAAGCAAGTAACAGTCATTTATCTACACTGGGTTGTGCATGTTGTAAATGGCTTTACGTAATAATTACCAATGGAGCTGGGGGTATTTCATGGATTTGAACAACCTGTTCCGCATTGAATGACCGTAACCAAGCCGCGTAGCGACGAAGTGTAACATCGCGTAAGAGGTTGTCCAAATTTATGAAATACCAACTTACACCCTGTCCTTTGTTCAATCAATAAAACGCACGGACTCGGTATACTCTGTGGAGTGGAGGTGATAAAGTGATGCCACCTTAACACCTGGTCGATTGTTCTATCAGGTCTTTCCAGTGATGCTGCTTGCATACCTCGAAAAGAAAATAGAGTCAGGGTGTAATGTGCTCTCTTAGCTGATAGTGATTGCTCTTGTATTACAGCCTGGCGATACTGTCTTTTCGAGGTAGGCCTATGCGAGTAACTTGAAATAGCTGATAGAACAATAGACTAGGCTTTCATGTGACGTCATTTGAATACCCCTGGTCCACTGAGTGAACATGCGTCTGTGTGTTTTGTTGATTCAACAAAGACAGGGTGCAAGTTAGTTACCAACCTCGCTGTCTGTATTTCATGAGTTTAAACAACCTGTCCCGAGCCCGGGTCGATTGGTAACTATTACTTGTAGATCAACATATCGCCCGTTTGTTACTACATAGAACGATCAAGCTGTCGGTGCATGCAAATCAAACAACAATTAAATAAATAGCAGCACCTAAATATACGTCATGGTGGCAAAGTTTCCTTAAAATGTGGAATTTCGCGATGTTATGGTAGGAATAGAGATGCTATGTTTTTTTAGACTAAGGTCATAGCGTCATGGCGACCATGTTTTTTGTTTTTTCTCCAAATCGTATAAAAGTCACCTTTCTAGTCTACACCTTGATATCAGCTTGTAAGTGGATTTTCTCCATGATTGGATAAGTGATACAGTCACAGGGTGGGCTAAAAGATTACGAAGGAGGCGGGATGCACGGTGTGTGCACTTAAATCCAGCGGCCATGTTTTTCGAGTTTGCGTTGGTGTAACTCTGTTATTCACATCCAGATATTATCCAAACCTGCACATGAACTTGTATTTCACATTGTTCTATTTTATTCTATTCTATTCTGTTCATTGCTTGCATGTGGGACACGGGCCCTTGGGTGTTCCAAAGTAATTGCCACTGAAGGACTTAACAACGGAATTCAAAATGGGCACCGGAGGCAATAATTTTCTAGCTTAGGTGGTCAAGCCTGATATGTCATATCTAGATGTCATACCGAACCAACCTATGAAATTTTGCGACGATTGATATGCGGTCTGGAGACGTCCCGACAGAACTGTAGAATGTAGATGGCCATTTTTATGGAGTTTGACTTTTTGTGAAGTCACATATTAGCGGGTTAACTTGAAATGTATGTTTGTTCGCAGCAAAGAATATTTACACCAAATTTGGTGGCAATCAATGAGGCGTTTTTTTTAGAAACAATCATTTGAAGTCACGACGGGAGACGAGGGTGGATTTAGACTGATTAGTGAGATTTATTTTGGGGGTCTATCGGGTGACCCAAGAAGGTCAGGTATGGACGTGACGACCGTTACTTATTCCTAGTTCCTTATTCGACATTCGTTATCAACCGATTTATCGGTTGGTAACGAATGTCAATTAAAGAACTGGGAATAAGTAACGGTTGTCACATCCCAGGTTATGCCCCGCACATGATTCTGATAACCTCACTGATCCCTATACAACTGGATTGCAGGAATGCTCATATGCTAAATATAAAAAAGTGCCTCAACCGGCCCCATCTTAGTGTGTGTCAGTGAGTGTGTGTATGTGTATATTGAAGGAAACAAGCATGTTTTCGGAGAATTTGGTATGTCGATTTCTGTGAAGCGAACCGTCGGCAACCTCTCCTGGCATTCAGGAGTCCAACACCTAAACCATCAAAAGGATGGCTGGAATCCAGCTTTTTAGATGATGTTCCCTTGAATACTTGGTTCGCTTTCCTTACGGCAGCTGCGTGGAAGTGTGAAACGCGCTGGGTACAGTGCGCTGTGGTCGGCCTCAGACGAAGACTGGCACGGGCCTGTGTGTGTATATTAAACAACACAATCATGAGAATTTGGAATATTGATTTCCGATTCCCGGCCAGGAATCGAACCGTCAGCAACTTCTCCTGGCATTCAGGAGTCCAACACCTAAACCACTGGACCATTGCACACCGTCTAAAACGACGGCTAGAATCCAGCTCTTTAGATAATATTTCCATGAATACTTGGTTTACTTTCCAGAATGCTACAAGGAAGTTTACCAACTCAATCTTGTTTGACAGAGCTCGATGAGCCCTGTCAAACAAGATTGAATTGGTTAAATTCCAAGTCACAGCGTAGGTAAAAGTGTACATCTTGTTATTTTGATATTCTCTCATCTTCGTGTTGAGGGTTAAACTAGTCTTCTTTTAGTCGGGTAAGATTTGTGCCATAAATCAATAATCTGTTAATCCATGTTTTGAGGGATTTGCGTGACTATTATTGTTTAATGTGGAAATAATACTTTACTCAACAATCAATACTAAAAAAGTTAACGCCTTCCTAAAACGACCAGACGACGGCATTTCTAAAAAGAAACATTTAGAATATAAACTAAATATTTTCATTTTTGACCTCAGATATAGGTTTTGACCCTTCATTGAAACAAGTTCTCTCTAATGAGGGGTCGTAAGCTATGTTTTTAGGCAAAAACAGAAAAATATTAAAATTAAAATGGCAATTTATGTGTGTAGTTCCGAAAGGATATGGCGATTTCGTTAGGTAAAAGGTTAAATGCATCTACGCAATGCTTGTACTGAGGAAAAGTATACAGAAGACAAGATATGAGTTTATACGAAGTTTTACTGCAAGATGGATTTTCTTTAACTGGTAGAGTGCTGAATTATTTTTTGTCATCCAAATTTTTCCACATCTCTTTGCCTTGTTACAATTTATGGGAGAGTGTCCCATAAATTGTAACAAGGCAAATCCTTACAGACTAGATAATTTCATTTCAAAAATAATATGATGCACATCCACAGAATATGAAGCCTTTAAGTTATGGCACATGCACTACCGACTGAAGCCCAAATATGGGCTTCCAGCAGCACTGTACCAGTTAAAGCATATAATTGTTACATCGCTGTTTTTAGCTCACTTGACTGAAATTCAAAGTGAGTGATAGTGATCACTCTTTGCCTTCGTCCGCCGTGAAGGCAGGGGCGTCGCGAAGTTGACCGATGGGAGAGGGGTGGGGGAGGGAGGTGAGCACCTGATTTGTCCCGACTGGGATGGCTCAAGTCCCGATTGACTAATATTCCATCAACATCATCAAGGAATGCCTTCAATGAAGGCACGCCTTAATGATGTAGTTGTAATATTACTCAGTCGGGATTGTAGTTAGAGACCTAAACACTTCTTGGAAATTTATTTATTAGTAAACAAGCAGTAGTCGTGACGCAACTTCTTATTCAGTTAACTGGTTGAGTGCTAGAAGCCACTATCATGGCTTTCACAAAAATGAGGGTACCAGAGTAAAAAACCTACATTTTCCTGGCTCATGTTTCATATTCAGCCAAACGCAAATAATATTTTGTTTATATAAATTTGTTTTATTACAAACTATTAGAGATTGCCTGTGGGCATTCTCCAATATTTTAAAATAAAACAAATTTAGAATAAGTATTTAGGACCGCCCAAAATAATCTAGCCCTCAACTAGTTAACACGTCCTGTACGGGTACTCTAAATTGGTCATGCCTGGCCTCCAATAGATCGAATCATGTTCTACAGATCTCCATTGATTGATTTTATTCAGCAGTACAACATGTATACAGTTAATAACAACAAGAGGCCCCAGGGGGCTGAGGGCGCTCACCTGACATGGTGGCCTAAATATCAATCCAGGAAATTGATTTCAACAAGTTGCATCTACCCCTCCCAAGAAAAGCTTATACCAAATATCCAAAGATTCTGACCAATGGATCTAAAAAAAAAGATTTTTAAAGAATATTTCTCATATTAAACTAAGTAATAATACATAATACGGGCTCCCACGGGGAGCCCAAATAAATTTGAACCCAGGGATTTGGCTTGAACAAACTTGAATCTCACCTCCAGTGGGATGCTGTATACCAAATATCAAAAGATTCTGACTGGTGGATGTGAAGAAGATTTTTGAAGAATATTCCTCATATTGACCTAAGTTATCTCGGGCTCCCACAGGGAGTCCATATATCAACCCAGGGACTTGGCTTGAACAACTTGAATCTTACCCCAATAAGGATGCTGCATACCAAATATCAAAGCATTCTGACTGCTGGATCTGAAGAAAAAGATTTTTAAAGAAAATTCCTCATTTTGAACTAAGTTATAATTCGGGCTCCCACAGTGAACCCAAATATGAACCCAGGGACTTGGCTTGAACAAACTTGAATCGTCCCCCCCCCCCCCCCCAAGCATGCTGCATACCACATATCAAAAGATTCTGATTGGTAGATCTGAAAAGATCTTTAAAGAATATTCCTCATACTGCACTAATTTAAACATTTGAGCTCCCATAGAGAGCCCAAATATGGACCCAGGATTTTGTTTCAATAAACATGTGAAACAATCTTCCAAAGATGTTATATGTGGAATTTGAAAGCTTTTAGAGCAGTGGTTTGGGAGAAAAGTAGTTTTAAATGTTTTTTCCATTACCCACAGTGTTAAAAAATGCTGACTCAGCACTTTTTCTAAGTCCCCAAAAAGTACCCCATGATAAAACCGATAGCAATTTTTTTGGACCATTCCATTCTGTTGGTCCTAAAGAAGCTTCACACCAAATACGAATTCTCAGTGCCGTGTAGTTTTGGAGATATGGGCGTTTTAATTTTGTTGTTTTTAGCTCCTGCGGTTCCCATGGGGCGATGGGAAAAATTTTTTGGCATTAATTAAGTACTTATGACCCAATAAGCCCTCATATCAAATTTGGTTCAAATCTGCAACTCGGTTTGGAAAATAGAAATTTTGGGCGGGGCGAAAATTCCTGCCCCTCCAATAACGAAGGCAAATATAGCTCCTCGAACTTCTCTTGAACAAATCTGAGTTTACACCTTAAAAGGAAGCTGCACACCAAATATCAAGTCTCTGCTACTGTTGGTTCATGAGAAGAGGATTTTTTAAGATTTAAGCACACTTTTTGGGAGTGGCAACTTGATTTGAACAAAATCAAAATGTGATGTCATAACAAACTATTATCTCAAATATCAATTAAATTGCTTCAGCGGTTTGGGAGGAGAAGACGCAAACACCATGTTCACAGACGACATACGACGAACGGTGAGTGATCACTGTAGCTCCCCTGACTGAAAGTCAGGCGAGCTAAAAATATACATAGAGACGGCATTATTCACGAATACATGACTGCACACTGGGAGATGGCGTAGCCACTAGTGGCTGTCTTCCCGCCATTCCCGTGAAAAAAATGAACAAGAAAAAAGAAAAAAAAAAAGCAGCAGAGAAAGGAAGAGAAAAGAAAAATGAAAGAAGAGAAATGAAAACTAGAAGCAGACGTGACAATGGAGGCAATCCTGACAACAGCGTGTTCTCCAGTAAGAATCATTTTATAGCCCTACTGCAGAAGAAATATGAGACTGGTTCTTTCCGGCATGTGAGGAATCTATTCTTCGTTTTCTGGCATGTGATGCTGATTGGGTTGAGTAAGAGAGGTGGCGATGAGATTGACAGAGCAACAACCTACAGTCGGGGCATACTGGATTGTTACAGTTGACATGAAGTGAATACGCACTTAGAAATTGTTCAGTTACAGTCTTTTTGAATGGTGATCTTGGATAATTTTGAACGGATGGTTCAATATTATTCCACATCCATTTATATGACGGACTGTGTGTGTGACACAAGTTCATGCATCAAATCTAGTCTTGTAAGAAAGTTTCTGATAATTAGCAAGAGAAAGCTAATACATTGCGACTCCAGTCCTGACGAAAATGTCCCGATTGGAAAAGTATTGGGGGTGTCACATCTCCTACAACCTCATAGTTACGGCCTTGCGTGAAGGTGATGTTTGAACCGTGGATCGGAGTCTAATAAAATTTCATGTGAGAGATGACTGTGGTGGGTCATTTCATTTTCAATTTTGGTAAAATCACTCAACTACCCCCCCCCCCCCCCCTCCCCCCCCCCCCCCACACACACACATACACACCCATGGGAAGGGGGAAACCAGTTTGTAAAAACAAATCTCATGAAATGATGTGTGCAATGACTTTATGTCTGGTTTTCAACTTTCTTTTGAGGGGTAGATTGAAATTGATGATCTTGTTGGTGGTGGGAGTGGGGCATTTACCATCGTACCGGAAGGCGAAAGAATTTGGGACCAAGTTTTTTTTATAAATTTCATAGCAATCGGTTAATAAATTTAGGAAGAGCTGCCCGCACACAACTTTCATATGGAAATCTGTATTAAGCGATTAAATCTTTCAAGTTCAAGAAGTGCCCACCGCCTTAAAATGAAGGCAGAATTTCGATTCGGAAATATGCACATGTTGTCATGTTCACTTGTAACTGATCATGATAGATAAGTTTCGTCGAAATCGGTTCACAAAATTAATGTAGGAGAGTTGCACACACAATAATCTCACTCATAAAGCGAAATTAAACCATTTAAGTCCAAGGGGAGATAACTCTGAAAATCGTCGCAAAATGGAAATTTGGAAATATGCACGTGCACAATTGTTAGTGGTCATGTGTGAGATGTTTCACTGGAATTCGGAAGATGTTCGTAAATGTAGAAGTTGCGCACACAAGAATCTCAAAGAAAACTGTTCAAATCTTGTAAGTTGAAGGCAATATAACCTTGTTAAAATTGTCGCAGGCTGAAAATTTAGAATATGCGCATGTTCATTTTTAAAAGTCAGGTTTGAAAAGTTTCATAGAGATCAATTCATAAATGAAGATGAGTTTCGCACACATGAATTACGGGCAGACGAGCATGCATGGAAAAACGGAAGGACAGCAGTAGTAGTGCTCGCACGTTTCAGGGGTTAGTTGGGGGACCCCGGTTGGGGACCCCGGAAGTGACGTCATGCCACGTGACCCAGTGGCGCCATGTTGTGTTGTCATGGTAACCCGCGTGAGCGGCCATCTTGTGACGTCATCTCCATAGTGATACGCGATTGAGTGCGCATGCGCAGCGCGTGTTGTTAACGTGTTACGTGTTTCCGTCGTCCATTTTGTATACTGGAGGCCGCCATCTTGGTTTCTATGGTAGCACGTGATTGCTATGTTACCTAAGGCCTACAATAGGAAAGGGGTATGTTCGGAGGGTATGTTCGATTGAATCGGAGTAAATCTAATTACCACAAACAACCCGACAATCCCTCCAAATCACCAAAATCCACCCAAAATCACCGAAATTGTCTTTATTTGATACGGATTTCCCATTTTATTGATGTAGCACGTAGTACTATATTACCGAGAGGGTACCGGGGGTTGTTCCTTTGTAGAAGAGTATTTTTTCTGGTTCGGATTTTCCCAGAATCCTCGTTTAATTACCCAAATAAACCCGCCAAGTTGTACTATTTCGAATTCTTTCAGAATTCTCTGCTTCTATCTATATATGCAATAGTTTTCCTCTATCTGTTCGTGTTCCTTTGTTCTAGAGTATACTCCAGTAGCGTAGCAGAGCCTATTAACTGGAACAGCTTTGCTTATTATTACTATATTTAGCTATTTCTGGTCTATTCTTGTTAGTTCTGACCCTATTCCAAGTACTCTTGTTGTTTCATTTATCTAGATAATAACTAACCAATCAGATTGCTTGATTTCCCATAACCTGTATGCAGAGTTATCTCCCTTCTGTATAATAAAAACCTATATCCAATGGCAATATCCCCAGGCACCCCAATTTCGGCACCCCTTTTTTGAAAAACATATGACCTTCGGCACCCCTTTTTTGTCATATGTGCTTATGTGAAAAAGCACAATGTGACACAATGTGTCCTAGCACAAAGGCACATGCTTTATGTGCCTATATGTGATTATGTGAAAAGGCACGATGTGACACAATGTGCCATATCACATAGGCACATACGGGTATTTGAGGATACCTATTGCCTGGTATTGTATTATTCGAGGATTTCTAAGCCTGTTGTTTCTGTTCGTCACTTGCCTTGTATGTTGTGGCGATATAGAACCGAACCCTGGCCCAACCGATAACTCTCACGAAAACCTCCAGAGGTCCCTATCCATTTTCCACTACAATATACGTAGTATCCGAACAAAATTAAGCAAAATCGAAGATATAGTTCAAGAATATGATGTGGTTTGTTTTTACCGAGACACATCTACAGAGTAGTTACAGTTCCACCAATATCCTCATTCCAAATTTTTCGGCCCCAGTTCGCAACGACAGAAACCACTCTGGTGGAGGAATAGCCGTTTATTTCTCGAAAAGACTAAACTACAATCGTAAGACCGAGCTGGAATTTGATGATTCCATAATGTGGTTCGAGATTTCTTCGAAATCCAGCACAATCTTGATGTCAGTAACCTATAGATCCCAACAATTTGCTAATCCCGAATATTGGGAACTGTTAGATGCTTCAATTGAGAATGCCCTAAATGTCCAACAGGCTATAGTAATAGTAGGAGACTTAAACTCTGACCTAAGAAATCCGCTCTCCAAACTAAATGAAATAATAAATCGCTACAACCTCCGTAATGTTATCGATAAGCCAACAAGAGTTACGCCAACCTCCCAGACACTTCTTGATCCAGTAATCATTAGTGAAACAGTGAACCTTGTTGAGGTTGATACGCTTGACTTGGGCATGTCCGATCATTATGCAGTTTATATCTATGTCTCATTCGAACTTGACAATAGGCAGGCTTTCTATCGTACCGTTCGAAATTATAAAAAGGCAAATTTTAAACGAGCAAACGAACTGATCTGTCAGAAAGACTGGAAATCAATAATAGATGACCACGCAGATGTTAATGTGTCCCAAAAAAAATTCTGTGAACATTTTATGGAGATAATGAACACCACAGTCCCAAAATCAACAGTCCAAATACGCCCTAATGACAAACCGTGGTTTACTTCGGAACTCCGACTCGAGATTAGGCGTAGAGACCGTTTCAGACGAAGAGCTCTAAAAACAAAGGAGCTACACCGTTGGAACTTGTACAAACATTCACGAAATACTGTAAATAACATGAAAAAACACGCAAAACAAATTTACGAAGATAACATCCAAGACAGATTATCGAACGCCCCCAGCCCCAGAGATTTTTGGCATATTATTCGAAATTTGTTAAACAAAACTGACGAAAAAATAATCCCGCCCCTTTATCGTGGTGATAGCCCCGATCCATCCGTTTTAACAACGGACGAACTAGAAAAAGCTGTAATTCTGAACGAAACTTTTATAAAAAACAGTACAATTGATGATGAAAACACCCAACTTCCAAACTTTCCTACAAAAAGTCACGTTATCCTTTCGAGCATTCTCTTTGATATAAAAGATACCAAGTTACAGTGAAATTATTCCAAAAAGAGACATCCTATCAAGTTACATTGAAATCCCTTCATAAATATGGCTTGTAGACTGTGCTAAAGGTTTTCGGGCTTCAGGCCTGTGTAGCCATGACGGTAGACCGAATGCAACTAAAAGGGGACGTCCCCATCTCGACATTATATTGAGTGATTCTACTAAGTTACAATGAAATCCCTTCACAAATACGACCTGTAGTCTATTACTAAAGTTGTTCGGGTTTTGGGCTCGGGAAGCCATCATGGTTGAATGATCGCGACCAAAAGGGGGCGTTGTCGTCTAGGCATAATCTGGAGTGATCCTACGAAGTTACAATGAAATCCCTTCATGTATATGACCTGTAGACTGTGCTCAAGGTTTTTGGGCTGCGGGCCCCTGAAGCCGTCACAGTTGACCAATCACGACCAAAAGAGGATGTCATCATCTAGGCATTATATGGAGTCAACCCAAAAAGTTACAATGAAATCCTTCCATAAATACGACCTTTAGACTATGCTAAAGGTTTTGGAGGCCATGAAGGCTGAATGATCGCGACCAAAAGGGGACGTTCTCATCTAGACATTATTTGGAGTCATCCTACCAAGTTACAATGAAATCCCTTCATAAATATGACCTGTAGACTGTGCTAAAGGTTTTCGGGCATCGGGCACATTTAGCCGTCACAGTTGCCCAATCTTATCCAAAAGGGGATGTTCTCATCTAGACATTATATGAAGTAAACCTACCAAGTTACAATGAAATCCCTTCATAAATATGTCATGTAGACTGTGCTAAAGGTTTTTGGGCTTTGGGCTCGGGCAGACATCATGGTTGAATGATCGCAACCAAAAGGAGACATTCTCATCTGGGCATCATCTGGAGTGATCCTACGAAGTTACTATGAAATCTCTTCATAAATATGACCTGTAGACTGTGCTCAAGATTTTCGGGCTTCGGTAGCTGTCACAGTTGACCAATCACGACCAAAAGGGATACAGTGAAATCCCTTCATAAATATGATCTGTAGACTGTGCTAAAGGTTTTCTGGCTTGGGCAGCCGTCACAGTTGACCAATCACGACCAAAAGAGGATGTCATCATCTAGGCATTATATGGAGTCAACCTAACAAGTTACAACGAAATCCTTCCATAAATACGACCTATAGACTATGCTAAAGCTTTTTCGGCTGAATGATCGCGACCAAAAGGGGACGTTCTCATCTAGACATTAGTAGAAGTCATCCTACCAAGCTACAATGAAATCCCTTCATAAATATGACCTGTGGACTGTGCTCAAGGTTTTCGGGCTTTGGGCGCCTGTAGCAGTCACAGTTGACCAATCACGACCAAAAAGGGGTGTCATCATCTAGGCATTATATGGAGTCAACCTAACAAGTTACAATGAAATCCCTCCATAAATATGACTTGTAGACTGTGCTAAAGGTTTTCGGGTTTTGTGCTCGAGCAGTCGTCACGGTTGACAGATCGCGACCAAATGGGGAAGTTCTCGTCTAGACATCATACGGAGTCATCCTACCAAGTTACAATGAAATCTCTCCATGTTAAATATGACCTGCAGACTGTGCTAAAAGTTTTTGGTTTTCGGGCTTGGGCAGCCATCACGGTTGACAGATCATAACCAAAACGGGACGTTCTCATCTAGGCTTTTTTCAGAGGCATCCTACCAAGTTACAATGAAATCCCTTCATAAATACGACCTGAAGACTGTGCTAATGGTTTTCGGGTTTTGGGCTCGGGCAGCCATACCGGTTGACCGATCACGACCAAAAGGGGACGGTCTCATCTAGACATGACCCCAAACCTGCATATGAAATTTCGTGACGATCAGACAAGAATTTTGGGGTGTAGCCTGTGCTAAAGGAAAATGTGAACAGACTCACAGACTACCAGACTTCCGCACGCGTGATGGCAATAGCTTATCTTGACTTTGTCAAGTAAAGCTAAAAATGATTTTCCGGATCCCAAATCCTCGAACCCAAGGCGTTTGTGGATACTCTGGATAGTGCGTAATAATGAAAGAATTGCACTGCTGCCTAATCAGCAGAGTCGACCATGATTCGATTCCGAAGTGTCATCCTGGGATCGGGCTCATTGGTTTCCAGGTGCGGTGGGTGTGGCATAAACTTATAGTAGTACAGTACAAGGAAATGACTAATTTGTTCAGGTAGTGAAAACTGGAGAGACAGAGGATAGACCGTACGCTTAATTTGGAGGAAAGTAGCCTAATCCAAATCCCATCGAGCTATAGGATATCCCCTATCCCAATACCAGTACACCTACCATATCGCCTCCCGATATTCCTCTGCGCCGCTTGACTCAACGTCTTGCTTCTGTTCCATCTTTTCCTTGTATCCCACACTACCCCCCCCCCCCCCCCCCCCCCGCGCCACTATCCAGTCTTGGTGCACCCAAATCCCACGGCACCCACTCCACCCTTTGCCACAGCAACTTTGGCCAGAGTTACTTGCATTTATTAACAGTAGGAACCTGCTACCCACATTGCTTTTGTGCAAGTGAACAGCCGGTCGAATATGATGATTGCAGTTATAAATGACCATCCTGGAATCAAAATTACTGAATGTCTGGTAAGGTAGACCTATATGGTTGTGGCAGGGCAGTAGAGGCTATTGAGGAAGACGTTTGCGCGGGTGGTACAAATAGTTGAGGGACAATGCCTGCCACTCAGAGCAGAGTATACCCGCCCCAGGTCCCGGAATACTCTCCATCATAATCCCAACACACCCACACATGTTGGCTGTGTACGGCATAGGGGGCCATTGGCAGCATTGATGAAGGCGTAGGATGTGTCATAAGTAGCCGAACGCACTGCTGGAGTAAAGAGAAAAAACAAAAATCAAACTTAGAATTTTATTACATTACGGGCCTGGAAAAGTGTAATTTGTATCTAATTTTTTAAAAAATTTATTACATTATGGGTACCTAACATTTATTACACGTTATTACATTTATTACATTATGGGTCGTTTTTTATTACATTATGGGTTCGTATTACATTATGGGCCGTTTTTGTATTACATTATGGGTAGGTATTACATTATGGGCATTTATTACATTACGGGTCGTAACAATCGTCTCTTAAGAGGAACGTGTCATCTGCAATACTAATGAAGCATTGCAGAGAGCACCTTGTACCATTAAGGGACGATATTAAGCTTTAGAAATCAGCCAGTCGATTGTATAGCGTCTTTGTTTGTTGATTATCGACCAGACACCATCATTATACCTGATACACCCCCGCCACCATTGGCATTGGCACAAGTAAAACACGTTAGAAATGAATACTCGAGTGTTTCTCAGTAATAGTTCTCGAAAAGTAAAGTCGTATTCATATTTTGAGAGAAAGGGCACGCTCTGCCACACAGCCTCACGGCAAGGGACAACTGCACCCACCGCCTCCTGCAAAGGAGCCGTTGATTGGGAAATTTTGGGTTTGAATTGGGAAAATAATTCCCAAATGCCATAGTCTGCCTCTACGGACAACTAAAAAAATTCCTGTATTACCAGATACTTAACTGCAAAGGCGTCCTAATTGGTATTTATTTATTGGGGTTTAACGACACTTTCGACAGCCAGGGGCAACTCGTGTCAGACACTTTTAAGGGTGGAGGAAGCCGGAGTACCCGGAAAGAACCACCGAGCAAATGTCCGATTCCCCAACGTACTGACTCCATACAAGCAGGGTTAGCCTTAGTTGAAAACAAGTGTACAATTGACGTGCAGTACGCCTCAGTACTCAGCACCTCACGTGAGCATTCTGGATAAAGTGCCTTGCCCAAGGACACAACTTGACGCAGTTGCCCCTAGCGGGGATCGAACCGTGGACTGTTCGGTTTGAAGTCCAATTCCGCAACCAATGAACCATTCCTAATTAGTAACTTTGAAATCAGGCGTTTTTCAGTTATCTGTCGGAGTAGTATGTCTCGCACGTTTCAGGGCCCATTGGCAGGACCTCGGAAGTGACGTCATGTCACGTGACCCAGTGGCACCATGTTGTGTTGTCATGGTAACCCGCGTGAGCAGCCATGTTGTGACGTCATCCCCATAGTGATACATGGTGTGCGCGTGTTGTTAGGGTGATACGTGTTTTCGTCGTCCATTTTGTATACTGGAGGCTACCATCTTGGTTTCTATGGTAGCACGTGGTTGCTATGTTACCCAAAGGCCTATAACAAGACAGGGGTATGTTCGGGGGTGTGTTCGATTAAATCGGAGTATCACGAATCACCACAAACAAACCGACAAGTTTTACTATTTCGATTTCTTTCAGAATTCTCTGCTTCTATCTATATATGCAATAGTTTTCGTCTATCTGGCCATATTCCTTTGTTCTAGAATATACTCCAGTAGCATAGAAGAGCCTATTAGTTGGAACAGCTTTGCTTATTATTACTATATTTAGCTATTCTGGTCTATTCTTGTTAGTTCTGACCATATTCCAAGTACTCTTGTTTCATTTATCTAGATCATTTATATAAATTATAACTAATCAATCAGATTACTTGATTTCCCATAATCTGTATGCAGAGTTATCTCCCCGTATTACAATGGAGTCGTATCCGATTCTCATCACCTCTATATCCAATGGCCATACCCCCAGGCACCCCAATTTCGGCACCCCTTTTTGTCGTATGAGGCCATGAGGGCTATGTAAAAGCCCTCAATGATTCCTCATATATTATGCCTCATAGCCTCATTGAATTCTGAGGTTATGAGGACCATTAAAAATCCCTCAGTGAGGTATAATTTACTACAACTCTTAGCCTCATTTCAGAATTTGAGGATACCTATGGTCTGGTATTGTATTATTCGAGGATACCTATCGAGGATACCTTCTGGAGAATCCCTTTTTTGTCCTATGAGGCCATGAGAGCTATGTAAAAGCCCTCAATGAGTCCTCATATATTATGCCTCATAGCCTCATTGAATCTTGAGGTTATGAGAACCATTAACAAGAGGCCCCAAGGGGCCTGAGGGCGCTCACCTGACATGGTAGACTAAATATCAACCCAGAGAATTGATTTCAACAAGTTGCATCTGCTCCTCCTAACAAAAGCTTATACCAAATATCCAAAGATTCTGACCAGTGGATCTAAAAAAAAGAAGATTTTTAAAGAATATTGCTCATATTGAACTAAGTTATAATTTGGGCTCACACGGGGAGCCCATATATGAACCCAGGGACTAGGCTTTAACAAACTTGAATCTCACCCCCCTAAGGATACTGCACACCAAATATCAAAACATTCCGACTGCTGGATCTGAAGAAGAAGATTTTTGAAGAAAATTCCTCATTTTGAACTAAGTTACAATTCGAGCTCCCACAGTAAGTCCAAATATGGACCTAGGGACATGGCTGAACAAACTTGAATCTCACCCCCTAAGGATGCTGCATACCAAATATCAAAACATTCAGACTGTTGGATCTGAAGAAGATTTTTAAAGAAAATTCCCTCATTTTGAACCAAGTTGTCATTCGGGCTCCCACAGTGAGTCCAAATATGGACCTAGGGACATGGCTTGAACAAACTTGAATCTCACCCCCCTAAGGATGCTGCATACCAAATATCAAAACTACTGGATCTCAAGATTTTTAAAGAAAATTCCTCATTTTGAACTAAGTTATAATTTGGGCTACCACAGTGAGCCCAAATATGAACCCAGGGACTTGGCTTGAACAAACTTGAATCCCCCCCGCCAAGCATGGTGCATACCCAATATCAAAAGATTCTGCCTGCTGGATCTTGAGAAGAAGATTTTTGAAGAAATTTCCCTGAAATGCACTAGGTTCAAATTTGGGCTCCTATACTGAGCTCAAATATACACCCAGGGGGCCGATTTGAACAAACTGCAATCAGATCCACCCCACAATGTTGTATACCAAATTTCAAAAGATTCTGCCTGCTGGATCTGGAGAAGAAGATTTTTTTAAGAAATTTGCCTGAAATGCACTAAGTTTGAATTCGGGCTTCTATAGTGAGCCCAAATATGAATCCAGTGGGCCGATTTGAACAAACTGGAATTAGATCCACCCCACAATGTTGCATACCAAATATCAAAAGATTCTGCCTGCTGGATCTGGAGAAGAAGATTTTTTTAAGAAATTTGCCTGAAATGCACTAAGTTCAAATTTGGGCTTCTATACTGAGCCCAAATATAAACCCAGGAGGCTGATTTGAACAAACTTGAATCAGATCCACCCCACAATGTTGCATTCCAAATATCAAAAGATTCTGCCTGCTGCATCTGGAGAAGAAGATTTTTGAAGAAATTTGCCTGAAATGCACTAAGTTCGAATTCGGGCTTCTATAGTGAGCCCAAATATGAATCCAGGGGGCCGATTTGAACAAACTTGAATCAGCTCCACCCCACAATGTAGCATACCAAATATGAAAAGATTCTGCCTGCTGGATCTGGAGAAGAAGATTTTTGAAGAAATTTGCCTGAAATGCACTAAGTTCGAATTCGGGCTTCTATAGTGGGCCTAAATATTAATCCAGGGAGCCGGTTTGAACAAACTTGAATCAGATCCACCCCACAATGTTCTATACCAAATATCAAAAGATTCTGCCTGCTGGATCTGGAGAAGAAGATTTTTGAAGAAATTTGCTCGAAATGCACTAAGTTCGAATTCAAGCTTCCATAGTGAGCCCAAATATGAATCTAGGGAGCCGATTTGAACAAAATTAAATAAGATCTACCCCACAATGTTGCATACCAAATATCAAAAGATTCTGCCTGCTGAATCTGGAGAAGAAGATTTTTGAAGAAATTTGCCTGAAATGCACTAAGTTCAAATTTGGGCTCCTATACTGAGCCCAAATATAAACCTAGGAGGCCGGTTTGAACAAACTTGAATCAGATCCATCCCACAATGTTGCATACCAAATATCAAAAGATTCTGCCAGCTGGATCTGGAGAAGATGATTTTTGAAGAAATTTGCCTGAAATGCACAAAGTTCGAATTCGAGCTTCTATAGTGAGCCCAAATATGAATCCAGGGGGCCGATTTGAACAAACTTGAATCAGATCTACCCCATAATGTTGCATACCAAATATCAAAAGATTCTGCCTGCTGGATCTGGAGAAGAAGATTTTTTAAGAAATTTGCCTGAAATGCACTAAGTTCGAATTCGGGCTTCTATAGTGGATCCAAATATGAATCCAGGGACCCGATTTGAACAAACTTGAATCAGATCAACCCCACAATGTTGCATACCAAATATCAAAAGATTCTGCCTGCTGGATCTGGAGAAGAAGATTTTTGAAGAAATTTGCCCGAAATGCACTAAGTTCGAATTCGAGCTTCCATAGTGAGCCCAAATATGAATCTAGGGAGCCGATTTGAACAAACTTAAATCAGATCTACCCCATAATGTTGCATACCAAATATCAAAAGATTCTGCCCGCTGGATCTGGAGAAGAAGATTTTTTAAGAAATTTGCCTGAAATGCACTAAGTTCGAAATCAGGCTCCTATACAGAGCCCAAATATGAACCCAGGGAGCCGATTTGAACAAACTTGAATCAGATCCACCCTACAATGTTGCATACCTAATATCAAAACATTCTGCCTGCTGGATCTGGAGAAGATGTTTTAATCTTTTTCCCATTGCCTACAGTGTTAAAAAGTGCTGACTCAGCACTTTTTCAAAGTCCTGAAAAAAGTACCTTGTGATCAAACCGATAGGGATTTTTTTAACCATTCTATTCTACTGGATAAAAGTAAGCTTTATACAAAATAAGAATTCTCTGTGCAGTGTAGTTTTGGAGATATGGCAGTTTTAAGGTTTTTCCTATTTTTAGCTCCCGGGGTTCCCACAGGGCAATGAGAAATTTTTTTTTTTGCATCAATCAACTACTTATGACCCATTATCATCTCATATCAAATCTGGTTCAAATCGACCTCACGCTTCCGAAAATAGAAATTTTTGGCGTGGCCAAAATTTTTGCCCCTCCCATAACGAAGGCAAATAATGTTCGACAAACTTCTCTTGAACAAACTTGATTTAAAACCTCAAAAGGACTCTGTATACCACATATCAAGTCTCTGCTACTGGTGGTTCATTAGTAGAATATTTTCAAAAAATTTGGCCATTTTTTCCCCACACCTCTGCTCAATATGAGCCGAAACCTAATTTGGATAAAAATCAAAATACCCCTATATAACCACTACTTACATGAAATTTAATTAAAATGTGGCCAGTGGTTTAGGAGAAAGAGGCTCAAACACCACCTTCACGCTGGACGATGGACGAAGAGTGATAAGAAAAGCTCACCTTGACTTTCAGTCAGGTGAGCTAAAAATCCCTCAATGAGGTATAATTTACTACGACTCTTAGCCTTATTTCAGTATTTGAGGATATCTATGGCCTGGTATTGTATTATTCGAGGATACCTATCGGAGAATCCCTTTTTGTCGTATGAGGCCATGATGAGGGCTATGTAAAAGCCCTCAATGAGTCCTCATATATTATGCCTCATAGCCTCATTGAATTTAGAGGTTATGAGGACCATTAAAAATCCCTCAATGAGGTATAATTTACTACGACTCTTAGCCTCATTTCAGTATTTTGGTTTCTATGGTAGCACGTGGTTGCTATGTTACCCAAAGGCATATAACAAGACAGGGGTATGTTCGGGGTGTGTGTTCGATTAAATCGGAGTATCACGAATCACCACAAACAAACCGACAAGTTTTACTATTTCGAATTCTTTCAGAATTCTCTGCTTCTATCTATATATGCAATAGTTTTCGTCTATCTGGCCATATTTCTTTGTTCTAGAGTATACTCCAGTAGCATAGAAGAGCCTATTAGTTGGAACAGCTCTGCTTGTTATTACTATATTTAGCAATTCTGGTCTATTCTTGTTAGTTCTGACCCTATTCCAAGTACTCTTGTTTCATTTGTCTAGATCATTTATATAAATTATAACTAATCAATCAGATTGCTTGATTTCCCATAATCTGTATGCAGAGTTATCTCCCCTTATTACAACGGAGTCGTATCCGATTCTCATCACCTCTATATCCAATGGCCATACCCCCAGGCACCCCAATTTCGGCACCCCTTTTTGTCGTATGAGGCCATGAGGGCTATGTAAAAGCCCTTAATGATTCCTCATATATTATGCCTCATAGCCTCATTGAATTCTGAGGACCATTAAAAATCCCTCAGTGAGGTATAATTTACTACGACTCTTAGCCTCATTTCAGTATTTGAGGATACCTATGGTCTGGTATTGTATTATTCGAGGATACCTATCGAGGATACCTTTTGGAGAATCCCTTTTGTGTCGTATGAGGCCATGAGGACCCTGAGTAATCCCTCCTATGGGGTCTAATGTAGTCTTACCAACCGCTTCACTCTTGTCGCCAAAGCTCCTAGGCCATTACAGGTCTATGGCCTATCTGTCCTATCATTAGTTTCTACAACAGTCTTGTTCCATTGTGGCCTTGTACCAGTACTATTGGCTTCTGTTATTCTGCCCCATATCTCATCCATTACTTCCTAGCTGTACCTATCTCAGTCTCGATTATAACATTGATCAAGGTTGAATCAGATTTCCCCTGTATACATATAAGGCATTCCGTAATTGAGATTCCTGGTCTATTCCGTAAAATTTGGATTCCGTGATTTGACATCGACACTCGAGGGTATTCCCCTTCCCTGTTGGAAGAATTCAGTTCAATGGGTTGTAGTTTAAAAAATTTATTCTGATCACCTTCGTTATATTTTCATTAAGTTTAAAAATTTATTCCGTTGAACTTTGTTCAGTTCAAAGCGTGTTAATACTTTCATTTACGTTATGGTTCAAAAACAGAGTTCAGTCAAACAGTTCAAGAGGGTTAACACTGGGTTATATTTAGGGTTAGAGTTCATTCAAAGAGTTCAAAAGGGTTAACATTGGGTTATATTTAGGGTTAGAGTTCATTCAGTTGAAAACTTTGTTGAATTTATTGGGCATTAAGATCTTGGTTGTGTTGGATCTTCGTTCACTTCATTCGAACAGTTGTCTTGTATCTGTTCATAATTCAGATCTGTTCAGTCTGTCCAACTAGTTCGATCAATCTGACTAGTTTGACCTTCTTTCAATTTGTTATGTTCACTTCGATCTTGGTTGTGTTGGATCTTCGTTCACTTCATTCGAACAGTTGTCTTGTATCTGTTCATAATTCAGATCTGTTCAGTCTGTCCAACTAGTTCGATCAATCTGACTAGTTTGACCTTCTTTCAATTTGTTATGTTCACTTCGATCTTGGTTGTGTTGGATCTTCGTTATGTACCTTTATTGTTTTGTAATGGTTGGTTCTCCCTGTTCAGCTTCTTGTTGTAGTTGTTGAATTGGGTGTTATCAATCCCTTTCCATACCCTCGAGTGTCGATGTCAAATCACGGAATCCAAATTTTACGGAATCGGCTAGGAATCTCAATTACGGAATGCCTTATATGTGTACAGGGGAAATCTGATTCAACCTTGATCAATGTTGTAGTCAAGACTGAGATAGGTATAGCTATTAAGTAATGGATGAGATATCAAGCAATCTGATTGGTTAGTTATAATTTATATAAATGATCTAGATAAATGAAAGAACAAGAGTACTTGGAATAGGGTCAGAACTAACAAGAATCTACCAGAATAGCTAAATATAGTAATAATAAGCAAAGCTGTTCCAACTAATAGACTCTTCTACGCTACTGGATTATACTCTAGAACAAAGGAATATGGCCAGATAGACAAAAACTATTGCATATATAGATAGGAGCAGAGAATTCTAAAAGAATTCGAAATAGTAAAACTTGTTTGTTTGTTTGTGGTAATTCGTGATACTCCGATTCAATCGAACACACCCTCCTAACATACCCCTATCTTGTTATAGGCTTTTGGGTAACATAGCAACCGTCCTACCATAGAAACCAAGATGGCGGCCTCCAGTATACAAAATGGACGATGGAAACACGTATCACCCTAACAACACGTGCTGTGCATTAACACTATGTATCACTATGGGGATGACGTCACAACATGGCTGCTCACATGGGTTACCATGACAACACAACATGGCACCACTGGGTCACGTGACATGACATCACTTCCGAGGTCCTGCCAATGGGCCCTGAAACGTGCGAGACATACTACTTGTCTGCATTTGTGTTGTTTACTATTAGAACATGCTTCAGCATTACCATTTCATGTAGACGCCACCATTACCAGCTGATTGTTAGCTCAACATTTTTTATTAAAAAAAAAAGAATCAGCATCTAGACACCTTTGTTGGAAGTTATCAGTCAACACAGGTAACTTCAGCGGGAGTTATTTGCCAGGTGTCTAGATTCACCTTTGAGTAATGGGCGCATAGGCCTCGTTATTGGCAGTTAACAATTGGAGAAGAAATCTTCATTGTTGGCTGTCATCACTGTTTATTATCATGACAACGACGGACACAGTGTGGGAAGGTGGGTGTTAGGGTGTTGCGTCTCCTACTTTCATGGAGAATCTTGTTTTAATTTAAGGGCTCTTGTGGATGAGAGAGTATTTAAAATTGTGGGAACATGACTATGGTACAATAGTTTTTACATATAATTTTTAAAAAAGCCAATTATATGGAGAACCTCCAAACAATCTTCGATTGACGAGGTACACCTCTTCCCATACCCATTTCGTGTTTTGGGGGGTCATCTTCCGAAAAGGAGAGCCTAACAAGTGGAATGATGATAAAATAATAAGACTAATCATATTCACGACAACTTTGGGAAATGGAAGCAGATAATTTCAACAGGAATTTCTTCTCTTAGTTGGTCCCAGGAAGGCTGCTCCTTGTTCCACCCAGTTTCTACGGCTCTGTCTCAAAGTAATTAACCCTTACCCCATACAGGCACAAACGGCCACTTTTATATTGCTTTGAACAAGTTGCCCGAAGTATATTATTCTTCATGGAAAACGTTTACGGTAGGCTGCATTTATCCTGACGTTTTAACATCATTGTTGCCTTGGTGGGGTCGCGGTGGCTCAGTAGGGAGAGATGCAGGCCAAGAGATCCTCGGATCGAAGCCTACCAACAGCAACCGGGTTGTGTCCTTGGGCAAGACACTTAATCCCACTTGCCCAGGTGGTTCAGGGTGGCATTGTGTACTAAGGCATACTGGACGTCGATGGTGCACTTGTCTTCAAACCCTGCTTGTAGGGAGTCTGGCAGTTGCTCGCCGTTGTTCTGTGGTTCTCTCCGGGTACTCCGGCTTCCTCCACCCGTATAACTGTCCGACACGAGGTGATCATGGCTGTCGAAAGTGTCGTGAAACCCCAATAAATAAATAAATTGTGGCTTTGTTGGCTACCTCACAGGCGGTGTCGAGTCGTTCCGCACCAATTCCCGTTTGTCCGAGGTCGTTTCGCCCCTATATTAGGCCGAAACGACTCGGGTATGAGGGACGAAACAGCTATGATTTTATTTATTTTTTTTATTGGTTTTAAAGTACTTTTCCACATCAGTTAACATTAAAATACATATAACTAATACGGACACGACACACTTACCATCTTGAAAACAATTAAACAACAGCAGGGAATTAATGGCAGTAGTCAGGGCTGTCTTTCCAAATGTTACTGTCAACGGCTGCGTCTTCCATTGGACGCAGGCAGTGTGGAGGCACGTACGGGACCTATTATAGGTTTATCAGGATCCTATAGGCAGCCAACAATCATGTTAAGTCATCTTCAGCTGCGTACGTGTATATACGGTAGTTATTATTGTAAACATTAATTTGAGTTTATAAGGGTTATGGCAGTTCACTGATGTGTGTTTTCAGCAGTCTGCTACTTAACAACAAATGAATTGAAAGAAACTCCGGAATAGGCTACAATATTCTGGGCCCCTGGAATCAGACAGGACACAAAAAACACTGTTGACTTTTTGTTTGTAAATACACACAAAATTCGGATAAAAAATATTATTCTTGAGTGATTAATGGAAACAAAAAATTATAAAACTCTGTTTTGGCCCCAGCACATTTTATTAATAATTTATAAAATATATAAACATTATATATATGGTAGTAATCTCTGTTTTCTCTGGCAAGACCTAATATAATAAAAGCTAGCAATACAAAATGAGAAACAAAAGTTCATTCAACATTAAGGGCCTATATAAGTAATGGAATTTTGTTTATTTTGAAATTCTCACCTCTCATATTCCTTAAATGCAGATTAAATATACACAAATTATACATCAAAATGAAGGCTGGGATGTATAGAACCCGAAACACATATGCTATCAACTCATAGAGTCGACTGTAGGCACCACTGGTTCCTGGAAGTCTGCTACCGTATTCGCACCAGAACTGATAATAAAATAATATTTCATCAGAACAACTTGTGGCCAAATGTGCTTCATATATACAAGAACAAAGCTAGGCATTCAAAACACTTTCGAATACAGCGATAGGTCTGCATTTTGGAAAAGGACAACACTGTCTGCATTTTTTATTGAAGGTGGTTTCCATGCTCGACAGACATGCGCAAATCACTCGATACCACGAATTTCCATCGAAAAACAAAATCATAATTCTAAGAAATTTCAACTGGTATCATGATACCTTGCATTGAATATGGCAACTGTGCAATCTCTATCTAATAACAGTATACTGTATGAAGGCGATCTTTTTCATTATTTGATTTTAGACGGCGTTGTTTTTACGTGCTTTTTCTGTCTGATGACGTCGACCGGAAATCGAAAGTATACTCATACGTAAACAAAAGCAAAGGCTTTGGAACTTTCCCCAATGCAGCTCTGTCGCCGTGTTTTGAAGAATTTTTATCCCCTAGCTTTGTTCTTGGATATGTAAAGCACATTTGGCCACAAGTTGTTCTGGTGAAATATTATTAAATTATCAGTCCTGGTGCGAATACGGCAGCAGACTTCCAGGAACCAGTGGTGCCTACAGTCGACTCTATGAGTTGATTACACATATGTTTCGTGTTCTATACATCCCAACCTTCATTTTGATGTATAATTTGTGTATATTTAATTTGAATTGAAGGAATATCAGAGGAAAGAATCTTCAAAACAAACAAAATTTCATTACTTAAATAGGCCCTTAACACGATGTAGACAAATTCTATCTATCCTTCCTTCCAGGCTGTCAGATCAACTTGAAGGAGTTCTGAAGGGACCACCTGCCTCCATCAAAAACAATTTACATTTTAAATATCAGGGTGGGGTATATACATGTATGTCATCAACAGGAATATGTAGTCAAAATGGGTAAGTTTCTAACCACCTCAAGTTGAGTTTTCGTTTCCTACAGCCAGTTTTTAAAAATATTTCATGCCATATTACAAAACACATAAAACTTCTAAAATTACTGGCAACACCCGTTGACTTGACTCCGATGACTTGACCCTCGATGCTAAAGTAGCAAAATTTCAAGCAACAAACTTTTCCTATAATGCAAGTACCATGGGTTCTGTAAAAGAGGATTTAATCGGTTAAAATCCTAGTTGTAATATGGCAAAAATTTGCAACTTGAACTTAATTCCAGAATAAGGGTAATTCAAGTATTCAAAGTGTATTCAAAGGGGTTTGGGGCTGCAAGTGCTACCTGTAATTGTTTGGTCTACTGTTCAAAAGCATAAAATATTAATCCCTTTCAACTTGTTATGCATACATTTTTGAGTAAAGAAAAAGGTAGCTGTCCATGAGCAGGTAACAAAATCACCACCAAATCTGACCAAATTGGGAAAAAGGTCCAGTAATAATTTACACCTACAGCCCTTGGGAATGCAGGAGAAGTCGGCCCCAAACGAAGTCGGCCCATAGGAGAACTCGGCCCAAAACAAAGTCGGCCCACAAGAGAAGTCGGCCCATAAGAGAAGTCGGCCCCAAACAAAGTCGGCCCATAGGAGAACTCGGCCCAAAACAAAGTCGGCCCACAAGAGAAGTCGGCCCATAAGAGAAGTCGGCCCCAAACAAAGTCGGGCCATAGGAGAACTCGGCCCAAAACAAAGTCGGCCCATAGGAGAAGTCGGCCCATGAGAGAAGTCGGCCCCAAACAAAGTCACCCATAGGAGAACTCGGCCCAAAACAAAGTCGGCCCATAAGAGAAGTCGGCTCATGAGAGAAGTCGGCCCCACCCTTATAAAAAGTACCATGGTAAATCCACCCCAAGCCCTGACAAACCTTGTTTCAAATATTATAAAATGAATTTCATTAAGGTTCTGCTCACCTTTACGTTATGTTTTTCCACATTTTAAATTGAAGCATAAATCTTCCACGAACATTCGTGTCTGCACAGTACAACATTGCACACATTTCTGATCACATACATTTTTTAAAAAGTACAATGGGAGCGTTATTGTTGTAAAAACAGACAAATGAGCTCTGTTTGTGACAAACCTGTCATGATTATAATGTTGTTAGAGTCTTGTTTTTTTATCAATGATAATAGCACTACGTAACATCAGTTCCTAGAAAGCCCTGTGGGCGTTCTAGGAATTAATGTTAAGTACTGGTATTTTTTCATACATCTCAAATTGTGAAGTGTTGAATCGTCATTACGGCGAAATACGGAAATAGATCAGTGTATTGTAATTGCTGTAAATTAGTTCTGTTTGCAGTAAACTAATGTCCTAAACCATCGGATGTTAACCTTTAGTTTGTGGGGCCGACTTCTCCCAAATTGTCTGGGTCGACTTCCTAGGGGCAGAGTTCTCTTGTACTTCATGGGGGCGACTTCTCTCGTGGGCCGACTTCTCTCAAATTGTCTGGGCCGACTTCTCCTAGGGGCCGACTTCTCCTGTAGTTTGTGGGGCCGACTTCTCCCATGGGCCGACTTCTCCGAAATTGTCTGGGCCGACTTCTCCTAGGGGCCGACTTCTCCTGTAGTTTGTGGGGCCGACTTCTCTCATGGGCCGACTTCTCCGAAATAGTCGGGGCCGACTTTTCCTAGGGGCCGACTTCTCCGGGGCCGAGTTCGCAATGGGCCGACTTCTCCTGCTCCCGCCCTTGGCTATCCATGAACAGGAAACAAAATAAACAGACAGCAAAATCAACAATTTGGGAAGACGTTAAAGTAATAATTTACTCCTACAGTCCTTGGCTATTGATGACCAGGCAACAAAATCAACACCAATTTTGGAAGGAATTCCAGTTATAATTTACTCCTATAGCCCTTGGCCACTCATGACCAGGCAACAAAATAAATAGGCAACAAAATCAACACCAAATTGGGTAGAAGTTCCAGTGATAATTTACTCCGATAGCCCTTGGCCACTCATGACCAGGCAACAAAATAAACAGACAACAAAATCATTACAAAACTGAGCAGAAGGTCCAGTAATAATTCACTCCTACAGTCCTTGACTGTCCATGACCAGGCAGCAAAATAAACCCAGGCAACAAAACCAACACCACTTTGGGAAGGAGGTTGAATAATAATTTACTCCTTCATTCCTTGGCCATCCATGATCAGGTGACAGAATAAACAGGCAACAAAATCAACACCAATTTGGGAAGGTGGTGCAGTAATAATTCCCTCCTTCATTCCTTGGCTATCCATGACCAGGTAACAAACCTTTTTTTCTGATGCCCTTGCTTCCTACAATTGGATATTGCAGATCCAGGATTCTGGGTTGGGGGTGAGGGGAGGGTCACCATACATCAATCATACATCATGATGTGAAGCATCATCCAATGCATTGTGGCAAGCACGAGAGGAGATACCACACTCTTGTTGAAGGATTCCAGGGGCCTCTCCAGGAAAAATTTGTCAAAATTGAAGGTCAGTGTGGCCCTGCATTGGCTTCTTCTGACATGACCACATTGTTTTCCAGCCAATATATTACCACAATTTTATACAGACTCATTCAAATTTTGAAAAAAAGAAGCCAAATGATAACTCATATGAGACTTGTGCAGGAGCTTCAGTTGTATGGATGGGGTACAGTATTATCTTCAAGAACACATGGACATCCCTGTCTCAGGTAGGGGGGATCGAGCCAAGAAAAGTTACCGGGCAATGCACCAAAGGAGACCCAGACCCAGAGAAAATTTTGATTTTGAAAGCTGACCACATGCTGTTTCCTTTCAACTGAGCGATCAATGGCAGGCTAGACTGATAGTTTATCGAAGTGTCCTGTACGTAGAAATGCCAATGGCAGTCCACATAGAGAACATTTTGATATACCGGAAATCTATGCAATCAGATCCATTTTGCCTTTTGGTCATTTTCACTAAATTTAACATATCAATTTTGGGGGCCCCCAGGGGAAATCCAACAGGGGGCCCACTGGAAATTTTCCTGGTGGATCATATGGCCAATCAGCCTCTGGCCTCAGGTAATGATGTCCATATGTTATCAACTTATCAAAGATAATACTATGTCACCTGGGCTCACTGCTTGTGGAAAAAATTGAGTTACAAAAAATTGGGTGATGAGCACGCCAGGTGCCGTTCACCGATAGTATTAATACTCTTATCATTTTGAAGAGACAGGGATTCTTCTACCCTCTTTGGGAAAGGGTCCGGAGCATAAGCAATTGGGAAAATCTGAATCATGAAGGCTCCAACTGGGAATTTATTTGGGAGAAGAAACACAGAAAGAATAAGTAAAATTACCTTCATAAGGAACTGAGAACATTAATACGAAGGCTACTACATATGTAGTACATGCAGTAAGTTTTATAACAAACAGATGCATGTACTAACCCTTTACCCAATGAATCGGCCGCATCCACCCGCGTAATATGCAAATTCAGCAGTTGAAAAAATATTATTTTTCAAAACATTTCAACAAAACCATATCATGTGACCCATCGTTGGAACGAGCTCGTCGAGCTCGTTCCAACGAGGGGGTCACATGATATGGTTTTGTTGAAATTTTTTGAAAAATTAAAAAAAATGATATTTAAAATAGCAAAATTTGATATCGTCTGCGTTGGGTAAAGGATTAATAATTAGTCTCTGTAATCTCTATTAAATAAATTATTCATAAACTATTAAATAATGAAAATATTTATGCATTTAGCTACCAATCAACATTCTGTGGCTTTGCAGTTGTGTCTAGGCAAGTCTTGGCTGCCTATATAGGCAGCCAAGATTTGCCTAGAAACAACTGACAAGGTTTTGGGGATGTAACTTGCAAATGTATCTAAAAACTGATTGCTGACGTACCCGTTTTGTTGCAGTAAACAGTGATAAAAGTCAAAATTAGACCTTCAAGGGTTGAAGAAGGATTAAATTTTTATTTGAATAAGGACTGAGAATGGGAAAATTTTGTGTTTGAATTGGGGAAAAATCATGCCAAAATGCCATTGGGAATGGGTCCCATATTCAGATCCTGTCAACACCCAAAAGAATCCCTGACTGACCTCACAGAACACTTTCCAAAATGCATTGCCAGAACATGATCCATGAAGGAAGTATAGGACAAGAATTTTCTACTTTTACAATTGAGGTTAATTATAGTTGATATTGTGTCTATGCTAATTTGAGTTTGCCGTCTCCTGATATATAAACAACTAAGAAAATAATAAATTACAATGAACATATAAATATGGACGGTATACTGATACAGTTACTGCAGAACATAGTGATGTTTTGTGAGATCATGATTCAGACAATCATTGTACACAGAGATTCTATTAATGTTTCCAATAACTGCTGTTTGAAAGAATAAAAAATCACCTGATTGGGATGAGTTTATACCAACAAGTGATCATAAGTTATGTTATGGGAGCAAAAGCCCAAAAAATAAAATTGAATACCTGCAAACCTGAAGTTGAGTTTTCTGGCCGTGATGTAACGCAGCAGGTGTTCTGGCACTGATGCAAGCTCTTAGACCACCAATCTAATTCTGTAAGAAATTTGGCGCTGTTATGGCCTGTAATGGGTCTAGCCCTCAAACAGGTCATCACCTGTGTTTAGATTCACTCAAATGGAATATTTCAATTGGTTGGAAAAGTGAATCTAGGATTTGCTTTTCTGACTAACTGACAGGGCTCAAAATACCTTTTTTCTATGCGTAGTAAAATGCTACATATTTCCGAAAAATGAATAGCATTTTATTCAAATTGCATAGCAGTTCTTGTATACCGGAGTTATGCAATACTGTTTTGTATTAAACTCTTCTGAGCAGATAGAATAATGTCTATCCATTTCTGTGCTTTTTCAAATGAGCGAGCTGCAACACATGAAGCACTAGCTATGTTTTTCAACTGAACTGCCTTTAACAACTGCATGGACTTGGATATTTCCAAATGTGTAACATCTCTTAATTTGATGGGCTTAAATTTATTTTGACTGGGTATTTTATGCAAAATGCAGAAACAATGCTGGGTGAATTTAAACCAATAAAATTCATTTTACAAATGAAGTTGCTAATGCAAGACGGAGAGTTAATCTTATATCAGAAGTAAAGCATCAGTGAACTAGCTTGCAAAGTTTGTTGAAAATTTTCATTTTTACATTTTGCAATACAAGATATTCAACTGCAGCCTATTAGGCTGCAGTTGAATATATTGTATCGCAAAATGCTATACATAATTGAAAATTGTGTAGCTTTTAGCATGTTTTGCATAGCAAATAGCAATGCGAAACCACTTATTTTGAGCCCTGCTAACTGATATATTCCTGATGAGAGAATCTGAAAAATTTCATAAAAATTCATTTTTTGTGAATCAAATCTAGAAATGTTGCTATTTGGTACTTGATTTGATCAACATTTTGGTGACATTACAATCAGAAATGATGACTCAACACAGCCATAGTGTTAGGATTTATTTATTTATTTGTGTTTAAGGTCATATATTTCTGCACAATGATAATCATGACCATAACATGGATATAAAGTCAAGTTCAGCCAATCATTTATATACATGTTGCCCATTTTAGAGGACTTCTACCACAGGCACTGGTTAACAGGTCCTATTGTATCAGAAAAACAGTTGTATACCAGAGTAAACAAGCACTGCTTGACTTCCAGTGTTCCCATAGGGACTTTTATGCTGGATAGTTCCACAAATCATGTTAAAGTCTTAACGTTTTCATGAGGAATTAAATTTTTATTAATTGCAATATCTATAACCAGGCCTGAAAATAAGCAGTCTGACATTTGCAGAATGAGGTCCCCAGTGGGTGAATTTGATGATACGATCCCATACAGTGGGCCAATTTATCCTCAGGGTATCTCTTTCTGTTTAGTTTTGAGACCCTGATTCAGATTGATGTTCACAGAGGATAAATTTAGTGATGATACCCTGCTGTGCAGGGTAGCATCACTAAATTCACCCTCTGGGGACCTCATTTTGCAGATGACAGTCTGCTTGTTTTCTGGCTTGTCTATAACTGCAGCAGGAAAGAATAGCTGTATATCTTTGTAATTAAAGGTACATCAATGGTTGTCTGCATGCAAATTTCCACAAAAAGTTGGTAAACAAACAGCCCATAACAGCATCAAATTCTAAACAGAATTAGACTGGTGGCCTGGCAACTTGGCACTGATAGTTCAGATAATAATGGCAGGGAATGTCATTAGGTCTGAGCAGCTGTTTCTAGCCAAGTGTTGTTTGCCTGAACAGGATACGACACTTGACTAGAAACATAAGCTCAGTCATAAGTCATGAGGTGTATGTGATTCTGGCCCCACAAAAGCTTCAAAATCTGATTTGATTTCAAAATCATCCCAATGATTCGATTCGTTTCAAGTCCCTCTGATCTGTTCTTGAATAAAGTAAACATCCTCGATTATCTTAGTTTTTGCCATGAAATGCTGTTCTGTGATGCTGTTAGGATGGGCCCGGCCCTCTTCAACAGTTTGTCATGAAATTATGTATTATCAGCTTCATGAAAAAAATTCAAGAAATAAGCTGTGATATTTGCCAATCCAATCACCCCAGGCATCACAACAGAAGATAAAAATATACAAAAATAGTTTTTATAAAAGAAAATCTCTTTAGATGAAGTTTAGAGCCATCATAAAGGCTTACAGAACTTTCTACAGAGCTCCTAAATGGGCAACTTTCACTCACCTAGTTAAACATGGTATTCACCACCTTGTAAGGCCACATGTAAAGACTTTTCTGTTTTTCATCACTGGAGTCAAGATTTTGAAGGCGGATTATTTCAATGGTCATTTTTAGAGCCAACATAAAGGCTTATAGCACTTTCAACAGAGCTCAAATATTGGCAATTAATGCCTACCCAGGTATTTACCACCTTGTAAGGCCACATGTAAAGAATTTTGTTTTTCATCATTGGACTCAAGATTTTCAAGACTGTTTATTTTAATGGTAATTTTTAGAGCCAACATAAAGGCTGATAGCACTTTTAACAGAGCCCAAAAATTAGCAACTATTGCCTACCCAGCTAAACATCATATTTACCACCTTGTAAGGCCACATGTAAAGAATTTTCTATTTTTCATCACTGGACTCAAGATTCTGAAAGTGGTTTATTTTACTGGTCATTTTAGAGCCAACATAAAGACTTACAGCACTTTCAACAGTGCCCAAAAATTGGCAACTAATGTCTATCCAGCTAAGAAGATATTTATCACCTTGTAAGGCCACATGTAAAGAATTTTCTGTTTTTCATCATTGGACTCAAGATTTCGAAGGCTGTTTATTTTAATGGTCATTTTTAATGCCAACATAAAGGCTTATAGCACTTTCAACAGAGCCCAAAATTGGCAACTAACACCCACCTAACTAAACTTGGTATTTTCCACCCTGTAAAGCTCCATGCAAAGAATTTTCTGTTTTTCATCATCTGACTCAAAATGTTGGTTATGGGTTATTTTAATGGTCATTGTTATATTTCAGGACTATATTGAGTTTTCATTGGCAGAAGCTGGAAGGTAATTACCTCCTTATATGCCACTGGTGGATATTCCTGTCCAGGACACGAAATCTCTTGCCACTGAAATATGTATAATTTGTGCATATTTAACCCTTTACCTAATGTAACGACCAAAAACGACCAGCGCTATTCACAAAAATTGCCATTCAATTTTCATTATTTTGTTATTTTTTGCCTAAAAAACATAGCTTATGACCCCTCATTTGAACGAGCTCGATAAGCTTGTTCCAATGAGGTGTCATAAGCTATGTTTTGATGCAAAAAAATGAAAAAGTTAGTTATTCAATAATTTTGTTTGCAAGTGTGATCTGCTTTTTGTTTTAGGTAAAGGGTTAACCAATTTTTCGCACTGTAAACTGAATGGACTTTTTGACCAGTGATTTATTGAGTTAAATTTAGATGAAATTTTCATCAAATTTAGTCATGGCTGCTTCAGAGCAGCCATGACTAGATTTGATGAAAAATATTTTGAAAATACTGAGCTTTACCCAATACAGACGATATCAAAATTTATTATTTTAAAAATCATTTTTTGAAATTTTTCAAAAAATTTCAACAAAACCATATCATGTGACCCCTCGTTGAAACGAGCTCGTTCCAATGAGGGGTCACATGATATGGTTTTGTTGAAATTTTTTGAAAAATAATATTTTATCAACTGCTGAAGTTGCATATTACGCGGGCGGATGCAGCCGATTCGTTGGGTAAAGGGTTAAGAGTTAATCTTATTCTTTCACTTATAATATAGTGGAACCATGTTAACTGAATAGCTACTTTGCCAGTGAAATATATTCAACAACCAGCAAACAAACATGACAGATGAATTTAAAAAAACAAATATGCTATCTGGCCTGAGTAATTCTATCAACAGGTCTCAATTTGTTCTTTTAAAACTGATTAGCTGTTTCTGAGCAGTTACCCTTGACAATCCAAGGACCTGTGGCCAGAAAAGTTTGATTTTTCAAATGCCCCATCCCCCAGTTTGATACGCAAAATCCTGGCATGTTGGGTGTGCAATTCCTAATTGATTTCAGGTATCAATTTTGGTACTCGAGTAGATGTAATGAAAGGTTGACAACATTGTCTTTTTCAGGGCTTTTCCTATTAACCTGATTATCACCGCATGGTAAGAGTTTCTTGAGAAACCCGACAGATTTTTTTGGTTACATAAATAACAGTGCTGAAGGCATGGAATGACTTCATCCAACTAGCATATGGATCACACTTTTTTTTCAAATCTTCAGTTACTTTTTTTATGCTGTTCAATATATGTATATGAAAAGTTTGTTAAATTTTCAATTATGCCATTGCCATTCCACTAAACACTTTTTACAATTTAGTATTCCAAAATTTGAAAAGAAGGATATGATTGGAATTAAATAAATAGCACAGTGATATAGAGTAAAGGTCTGCACGGTTTGAGATTTCATTTGTTTCGATATGTGTTGAATACACCAGGTTGTTTGTTGACTGTTGCAATCAGAGCACTGTCAGTATTGGGAGCAAGGCAATAAAATTCTGTTAACCCTTTACCTAACAAACCGACAGCATCCGCCCACCAAGTTTTCAAGTTTAGAAGTTGAAAATGAAAAATTTCAAAAAGTTTCACCAAAACCACATCATGTGACCCCTCATTGGAAGAGCTCACCGAGTGTGTTTCAATAAGGGATCACATGATATGGTTTCGTAGAAATGTTTTGAAAATTTTTAAAAACAATGATTAAAATAATAAATTTTTATATCCTGTGCATTGGGTAAAGGGTTAATAAACTGTTAACCCCCTTGAACTCTAATGGTATCTTCCAGGAAAGTTCAATAGCATAAATAGGAAGAGCCCTTATTCGTTATTTTGGGGTAGACCAATTAATTTTTTCAATGTGCATCTTTCGAGCTACCCAATAAATTTGCTCAGCAGATATTTACTTTACAAAATTAGGTCGTAGCATGATCCTGGCCTGGAAATAAGGACCTTTGGGTTCAAAGTTTTTATATTGGATAACAATTCTGTAGTTGTGCTTTGTATAAGGCAGTGTGAAACTGAATAAGTCAAAGCCTTCATAGGATCTTCTGGTATTTACTACCTACAGGGAGGTGTAACAACTGGATTATCCTTGTTAATATTAGAGCACACCGTGAATCCTTGTATTGTTATAAGATAAAGCTGCCCAAACCCACCATGATCAATAAATTTGATGCCAAAATGTTATCAACTGAGAGGTCACATCTCGCAAGTAGCTAGAGCAAAGGTCGTGTTATGGCAAGATGACTTGGCAGCAGCATTTATTTAAAATATTACTTATTTACAATTGCAAATGTCTTGAAATTTTAAGGGATGCAAGGTTAATGAATTATTCACTGACTTCTGTTAACTATGAGAAACACTAGAATAATATTCCATAGGTAAAAATATGAGACCCCCCCCCCCCCCCCCTCCCAGTTTTTTTTCGAGTAGAATACAATTTTAGTCTCCCTCATAGTTAACATCAATGAACAATTCACTGAAGGCACTTTTGCTGATTCTCCTTTTTTTCATTAGGGTTTAACAACACTTTTGACAACGACATCTTGTGTCAGACAGTGTAGTAGGTGGAGGAAGCCTGAGTACCCGAAGTGAACCACTGAGCAGAGGCAAACAATTGTCAGACTCCTCAATGTACAAAATCCACACAAGAAGGGCAATGGTTGAAGGCAAGTGCACCATTGACAAGCAGTATACTGTAGCACACTGTGCGACTGCCCCCCACAGCCCCCACCCACCCCCCCCCCCCCACCCCATGTGGGCAACCAGGATTAGGTGTCTTGCCCAAAAACAATATGCAGTTATTGCTAGTCAGGATAGAATCGTGAACCTTTCAGTTTGAAGTTTAAGGCTCTAATCACTGAGCAACTCTCCACTGCTTGCAACACAACTTAACCCTTAAAAGGCTGGAGAGTTTTGTACATTTTTTCTTACCTTGACAGTCCACATCCTGTGGGTTTGCAGTTGTTTCTAGGCAAATCTTGGCTGCCTATTAAGGGCTAATGCAGTAAATAATGATAAAATTCAAGATTTCAAGAAGGTTATATCACTGAAGGTGATTAATAACCACACTTCAGGCTTACTAGAATGCACCTCTGAATGTTGAGCTTGAAAAACCAATAATAAATCTAAGTTCATGGGAGATAACCTGGTTAAAATTGTTGCAGATCAAAAATTTCGGAACATGCGTATGCCCACTTGTTAGTCATAATGTTTGATCAAAATTGGTTCATTAATAAAGGAAGAGTTGCACCACCTAAAAATCTCATATACAAATCTATATTAAAACTTGTTGATGGGGAGATAAACTGGTAAAAATCATAACAGATGGAAAATTTGGAAATATGCACATGTCACTCATAAGTGGCCATGTTTAAGAAGTTTCATCAAAATTGGTTCAATAATGTAGGAGGAGCTGCGCGCACAAGAATTTCATTTCAAAATCCATAATAAATCTAAGTTCAGGGAAGATAATCTGGTTAAAATTCTTGCAGAAAATATTAATCAAACATGAAATTTATAGCGAAATCCTGTGAATTGAATAACTACATTATTGGACAAAATATTCATTTTAGAGGAGTTTTGGGCCATAAAATGTTTTATTAAATATATGTTCCTGATTTATATTTTGTTGCTAGAGAAAACAAGACAAGAAAAATTGTATTGTGAAGCAAAAAGACACCCCCCCCCCCCCCTCCTCCACAAATTAGCCATGACATGAGAACATTGAACAACTAATATTTATTGAATTTGGATAAATGTTGTTCTAGTTACATAAATATTGAAATTTCCACTACAACAAAATAAACAAAAGGCAATAACCATCTCCATTTTTGACAGATCACCAAGGATTCTGAACTTGTTCAGGGCTATTAATTTTAATCAACATAACAAAACTTATTGAAATCTGATCGTCCTAATTCAAAGGAACAAATATGATCAGTGGTTCTTAACATTTTGTCGTGCACTACAAATTGTTTTAGGTCCCTGGAATTTTGGTTTCTTAAAACAGCCCTTTATTAGACTTTGTGAAAATATAATTTGAGTCAGTTTAATGTCTACAGGTAATCATGTAATATATTCGGGATATGTGAGAGTGTGTGTGATTGGATTAGATTACTGATACAGGGTAGGCCAGGGGGAAATGGTCAGTTTTATTGGGAATTTACCGCTCCTAACATTGGGAATGGGGCAAAATTTCATCCCCTGCAAGGCTCTGAATTGAAAAAATGAAATATCTACATAGATAATCTCCCAGCTTGTTTATTGTTGTGTCAGTATGGTGGCAGATAGTGAGCACTTCACATAAAATGTCTATCAAAAACCACATTATCACATAAATATTTAACAGTCAATTAAAATGGAATAATCAAAGGGCAATAACTCTCTCAATTTTTGAGAAATCACCATTGTTTTCAAACATGTCCAAGACAATATTAATATAAAGCACCAAAAATTATTGAAATCTGAATTACATTTCAAATTATAACAAAACAAGAGGCCCCACAGGGCCTGAAGCGCTCATCTTGTACAGAACACAATTTAAACAGAGTCCAAGAATGAGTCTACATTAAGCAAGCCATCTCCATAGGCTACACTGTCAATCCTTGAGTCCCTCAGGAGTGACAAAAATAATCTGGGCATCATGCCTTTTCTTCAGTTGAGCATAAGTAAAATGTAGAGCTCTCCTATGAAGCCCCTTGATACAACCTATGTGGATTAATCTTAGTACCTCTAGAGGGTACTGAATACCAAATTTTTAATTCTTCAGCAAAATGGCCAATTCCGGCTCCCATAGAGAGCCCAAATATTAACCCATGCTCTTGATTTGAACACAGTTAAATCTGACTTCCCTAGAGATGTTGTGTACCGAATATGAAAGCATTCTGACTGTTGGATCTGAAGAAGAGAAATTGTAAAGAAATTTCTTCGACTTGCACTAAGTTCAAATTTGGGCTACCATAGCAAGCCCAAATATTAACCTATGGATCCGATTTGAACAAACTTGAATCTGACCCCCCTAGAGATGTTATATACCAAATGTGAAAGCATTCTGACAAGTGAATCTGAAGAAGAAGATTTTTGAAGAAATTCCCTCATATTGTACTAAGTTAAATTTCATGTTCCCATATGGAGCCCAAATATTAACCTAGGCACTCGAATTGAACAACCTAGAATCTGACCCCCCCTAGAGATGTCACATACCAAATATAAAAGCATTCCGACTGGTGGATCTGAAGAAGAAGATTTTTAAAGAAATTTCCTCATATTGCACTAAGTAAAAATTTGGGCTACCATAGTGAGCCCAAATATATACCTAGGGATCTGATTTGAACAAATTTGAATCTGACCCCCATAGAGGTGTTGCATACCAAATATCAAAGCATTCTGACTGATGGATCTGAAGAAGATTTTTTTAAATTACCCTCCATATTGAACAAAGATAAAATTTGGGCTTCCGTAGGAAGCCTAAATATTAACCTAGGGACTTGGTTTGAACAATCTAGAATCTGACCCTCATAACAATGATGTATACCAAATATTAAAAGATTCTGACTGGTGGTTCTGAAGAAGAAGATTTTCAAAGAATATTCCCCATATTACCCTATGTTAAAACTTCGGGCTCCTGTAGAGAGCCCAAATATGAACCAATGAGCTTTATTTCAACAAACTTTTATCTGACCCCCCTATGAATGCTGTATACCAAATATCAAAAGATTCTGATGATTGGTTCTGGAGAAAAGATTTTTTAAAATTTTTGCAAATATGCTGACTCAGCATTTTTTTCGATGCCCATTACAGAACACCCTAACATAACCGATGGCAATTTTTTTTTACCATTCAATTCTACTGGTCATAAGGATACTTCATACCAAATAAAAGCTCTCTGTTCCGTGGGGTTTGGGAAATATGGGCGTTTGAAAATATTTCTATTTTTAGCTCCCAGGGTTCCCATGGGGATGCGGGAATTTTTTTTTTTGCATAGGTCAAGTACTTATGACCCAATACTACCACAAACCAAATTTGGTTCATACCGAACCATCGGTTCAGAAAATAGAAATTTTGGGCGGGGCCAAAAATCTTAGCCCTCCTATTACAAAGCCAAATATTACTTCACGAACTTCGTTTGAACAAACTTGATTCTACACCTCATATGGAAACTCCATAGCAAATATCAAGTCATTGTACACACTGGTTCTGAGAAGAAGATTTTAAAAATATTTTGGACCATTTTCCCCCACTCCCTCCCTATGGGGCTATGCATGCTGAGTTGAACAAAAATGAAATGCCCCTTTGGGACCATCACTCACACAAACTTTCACTTGAATTGGCCCAGTGGCTTTGGAGGAGAAGACCAAAACATGGTGTTGACGGACGATGGACAATGGACGACGGACAGAGAGCGATGAGATTAGCTCAGCTTGACTTTGTCAAGATGAGCTAAAAATTAAAAATTAAATCACAATGGAATAATCAAGGGGAAGTAACTCCTCCAATTTCTGATAAATCATTATGGTTTTTGAACTTGTCCAAGAAAAAAGATCAATACTAGAATGATGTAATGCATACAGCCCGACTGTCCCAGCAATGGCAATGCTTGGGCACAAAATAGTCTGAGATATTTTTTGTTAACCATTTACCTAACGAATCTGCCATATCTGCACTTGTGATACGCAAAATTGCTATTAAAATTTTATTTTTTCATTTCTCTACCCCAAAACATACCTCATGACCTATTAATGGAACAAGCTTGATGAGCTTGTTCCAATAGGGACCAATAAGCAATGGTTAGAAGTAATGAAAGTGTCAACGACACTGTAGCTCAACTTGTTAAGACATGTACATGTATAGTATGTGACACAGCAATGACAAACATCTAGATAATGACCTGATAACAAAGGTACATGTAAAGTATTGTAACGGTCTATACATAAATACTGACCGTAGCCTGTAACAAATGTATAGGTAAAGTACTGTAAAGGTGGGCGACAGTCAGATGCTAAACTAGAAAAGAAATCTTTGAGTCCCAGAGTGGGTCTGACTGAACCCCAAAATATTTGTTCTCATAGCACAGTGATAACAAAGGCACCCAAAAACACTTGTTCCTGTCCCAAGGTGATAACAAAGGTACCCAAGAAGTTTCATGAAGATCAGTTCATAAATACGAGCCGTACAGAAGTTGACAAAAAACTGATTGGACCTAATTTCGGTACAAAATGGCCACTGGCAGTCATCTTGAATTTTGGAACTGCACCCAGAAACACTCGTTCTTGTCCCAAGGTGATAACAAAGGTACCCCAAGAAGTTTCATGAAGATCGGTTCACTTTGTCAAGATGAGCTAAAAATTAAAAATTAAATCACAATGGAATAATCAAGGGGAAGTAACTCCCCCAATTTCTGATAAATCATTATGGTTTTTGAACTTGTCCAAGAAAAAAGATCAATACTAGAATGATGTAATGCATACAGCCCGACTGTCCCAGCAATGGCAATGCTTGGGCACAAAATAGTCTGAGATATTTTTTGTTAACCGTTTACCTACCGAATCTGCCATATCTGCACTTGTGATACGCAAAATTGCTATTAAAATTTTATTTTTTCATTTCTCTACCCCAAAACATACCTCATGACCTATTAATGGAACAAGCTTGATGAGCTTGTTCCAATAGGGACCAATAAGCAATGGTTAGAAGTAATGAAAGTGTCAACGACACTGTAGCTCAACTTGTTAAGACATGTACATGTATAGTATGTGACACAGCAATGACAAACATCTAGATAATGACCTGATAACAAAGGTACATGTAAAGTATTGTAACGGTCTATACATAAATACTGACCGTAGCCTGTAACAAATGTATAGGTAAAGAACTGTAAAGGTGGGCGACAGTCAGATGCTAAACTAGAAAAGAAATCTTTGAGTCCCAGAGTGGGTCTGACTGAACCCCAAAATATTTGTTCTCATAGCAGTGATAACTAAGGCACCCCAAAACACTTGTCCCTGTCCCAAGGTGATAACAAAGGTATCCAAGAAGTTTCATGAAGATCAGTTCATAAATACGAGCCGTACAGAAGTTGGCAAAAAACTGATTGGACCTAATTTCGGTACAAAATGGCCACTGGCAGTCATCTTGAATTTTGGACCGCACCCAGAAACACTCGTTCTTGTCCCAAGGTGATAACAAGGTACCCAAGAAGTTTCATGAAGATCGGTTCATAAATACAGCCTCTAACCCGAGCCGTATTGACATGTGCACTTACTGTGTATAAGTAGCACTGAATAAATCCAAATTCATCTAATTTGCAAAATTTCTGCACGAGAAAAAAACCTGTATTATATATGATGTATACCATGTTACTAAACATTCATACAAAAATTTATTCAAATCAGAACTTTCATACAGAAGTTCTGTACAAAAAACTGATTGCACTAATTTTGGCACAAAGTGGCTGCTGGTGGCCATCTTGAAATTTGAACCACACCCAAAACACTTGTTCTCATCCCACAGTGATAACAAAGGTACACAAGAAGTTTTGTAAGGATCGGTTCATAAATACGGCCTCTAGCCTGAGCCATATAGAAGTTGTGTACAAAAAACTGATTAGACCTAATTTCAGTATAAAATAGCCACTGGCAGACATCTTGAATTTTGGGCCACATCCAGAAACAATCGTTCTCATCCCAAGGTGATAACAAAGGTACCCAAGATGTTTCGTGAAGATCGGTTCATAAATACAGACTCTAGCCCGAGCCGTATTGACATGTGTACTTACTGTGTGTAAGTAGCACTGAAAAAATCAAAGTTCATCTAATTTGCATAATTTCTGCACGAGAAAAAAACCTGTATTATATGTGATGTATCCCATGGTACTAAACATTCACACAAAATATTATTCAAATCAGTGCTTTCATATGGAAGTTCTGTGCAAAAATCTGATTGCACCAAATTTTGTACAAAATGGCTACCATCGGCCATCTTGAATTTCGGACCGGACCCTAAAACACTCGTTCTCGTCCCACGGTGATAACAAAGGTACCCAAGGAGTTTCGTAAAGATCGGTTCATAAGTACGGCCTCTAGCCCGAGCTGTATTGGCATTTGCACTTACAGTGCTGAAAGTAACACCAAAAAACATCAAAGTTAGTCTAATTTGCATAATTTACGCACGAGAAAAAAACACGTATTATATGTGATGTATCCCATGGTACTAAACATTCATACAAAAAATTATTCAAATCAGAGCTTTCATATGGAAGTTCTGTACAAAAAACAGATTTCTGCATCGTCGGTACAAAATGGTGGCTGGCAGCCATCTTGAATTTCGGACCGCACCCCAAAACACTCGTTCTCGTCCCACGGTCATAACAAAGGTACCCAAGAAGTTTCGTAAAGATCGGTTCATAAATACGGCCTCTAGCCCGAGCCGTATCCAATTGTTGACGGACAGACAGACAACGGGCCATGGCATAAGCTCAAATTTGGCTTTGCCAAAGTTGAGCTAAAAATCAAAGTTCATCTAATTTGCATAATTTCTGCACGAGAAAAAGACCCGTATTATATTTGATGTATTCCATGGTATTAAACATTCACACAAAAAATTATTCAAATCAGCGCTTTCATATGGAAGTTCTGTGCAAAAATCTGATTGCACCTAATTTTGTACCAAGTGGCCATCTTGAATTTTGGACTGGACCCCAAAACACTCATTCTCGTCCCACGGTGATACCAAAGGTACCAAAGAAGTTTTGTAAAGATCGGTTCATAAATGCGGCCTCTAGCCCGTGCCGTATTGGCATTTGCACTTACAGTACTGAAGTAACACTAAATACATCAAAGTTAGTCTAATTTGCATAATTTACGCACAAGAAATAAACACGTATTATATGTGATGTATCCCATGGTACTAAACATTCATACAAAAAAAAATTTCAAATCAGAGACATGTGTACTTACTGTGTGTAAGTAGCACTGAAAAAATCAAAGTTCATCTAATTTGCATAATTTCTGCACGAGAAAAAAACCTGTATTATATGTGATGTATCCCATGGTACTAAACATTCACACAAAATATTATTCAAATCAGAGCTTTCATATGGAAGTTCTACGCAAAAATCTGATTGCACCTAATTTTGTACAAAATGGCTGCCAGCGGCCAACTTGAATTTCGGACCGGACCCCAAAACACTCGTTCTCGTCCCACGGTGATAACAAAGGTACCCAAGAAGTTTCGTAAAGATTGTTTCATAAATACGGCCTCTAGACCGAGCCGTATTGAATTGTTGACAGACAGACGGCAATGGCATAAGCTCAAATTTGACTTACGTCAAAGTTGAGCTAAAAAATGAAAAAATCTGATGTTTCAGAAAAATAATTTGAACTGTTGGCTTCAACTTGTGTCAGGTAAATGGTTAAAGATGCAGTACATAAAACATTCTCTTTCTAAAATCTTCTATTATAATACTACTGAAAAATAATTTTGGTAAAAAGTGACAAGAACAAGAGGCCCCCACGGGGCCTGAAGCACTCATCTTGAACAAAACACAATATAAACAGAGTCCAAGAAAGAGTTTACATTAAGCAATCCATTTCCAAAGGATACACTGTCAATCCTTAATGCCAACAGGGGTGACAAAAATAATCTGGGCACCATGCATTTTCTTCAGTTGATCATGATGTAAAGTGTTGAGCTCCCCTATGAAGCCCCTTGATACAACCTATGTGGATTAATCTAAGTTACACACCTCTAGAGGGTACTTTATACAAAATTTCTAATTCTTCAGCTACATGGCCAATTCCAGCTCCCAATGGGAGCCCAAATATTAACCCAGGCTCTCGAGTTGAATCTGACTTGGCCTAGAGATGTTGTGTACCAAATATGAAAGCATTCTCACTGTTGGATCTGAAGAAGAGTAATTTTAAAGAAATTTCTTCATATTGCACTTTGCACTAAGTTAAAATTTGGGCTACCATAGCAAGCCCAAATATTAACCTACGAATCCAATTTGAACAAATTTGAATCTGACCCCCTAGAGATGTTGTATAAAATCTTCTTCAGATCCCCCAGACAGAATGCTTTCATATTTGGTATATGAAAGCATTCTGACTGGGGGATCTGAAGAAGAAGATTTTTTAAGAAATTTCCTAATATTCCACTAAGTTAAATTTCAGGTTCTCATATGGAGCCCAGATATTAACCCAGGCACTCAAATTGAACAACCTTGAATCTGACCCCCCCTAGACATGTTGTATACCAAATATGAAAGCATTCCGACTGATGGATCAGAAGAAGATTTTTAAAGAAATTTTCTCATACTGCACTATGTTAAAATTTGGGCTACCATAGTGAGCCCAAATATATACCTAGGGACCCAATTTGAACAAACTTGAATCTGACACCCCCTAGAGATGTTGCATACCAAATATGAAAGAATTCTGACTGGTGGATTTGAAGAAGACTTTTAAAAATTATCCACCATACTGAACTAAGTTAAAATTTGGGCTTCCATACGAAGCCCAAATATTAACCTAGGGACTTGGTTTGAACAATCTTGAATCTGACCCTCATAACAATGATGCACACCAAACATTAAAAGATTCTGACTGATGGTTCTGAAGAAGATTTTTAAAGAATATTCCCCACATTACCCCAAGTTAAATCTGAAGAAGAAGATTTTTAAAGAATATTCTCCACATTACCCTAAGTTAAAAATTTGGGATCCTACATTGAGCCCAAATATGAAACAATGGGCTTTATTTTAACAAACTTGTATCTGCCCCCCCCCCACCCCCCATGAATGCTGTATACCGTATATCAAAAGATTCTGATGATTTATTCTGGAGAAAAGATTATTTTAAATTTTTGCAAATACATTGACTCCGTATTTTTTCGATGCCCTCTACAAAACACCCTAACATAACCGATGGCAATTTTTTTTACCATTCAATCCTACTCTGTTGTTTGGGAAATATGGGCGTTTGAAAATATTTTTATTTTTAGCTCCTGGGGTTCCCATGGGGATGCAGGATTCTATTTTTTTGCACAAGTCAAGTACTTATGACCCAATAATACCACATATCAAATTTAGTTCAAATTGGACCATTGATTCAGAAAATAGAAATTTGGGGTGGGGCCAAAAATCTTACCCCTACCATTACAAAGCCAAATATTGCTTCACAAACTTCGTTTGAACAAATTTGATTCTACACCTCAAAAGGAAGCTCCATAACAAATATCAAGTCATTGTACCCACTGGTTCATGAGAAGAAGATTTTTAAAATATTTTGAAGCATTTTCTCTCACCCTCTCCCTATGGGGCTGGGCATGTTGAGTTGAACAAAACTGCAATGCCCCTTTGGGACCATCAATCACACAAACTTTCACTAGAATTAGCCCAGTGGTTTTGGAGGAGAAGACCAAAACATGGTGTTGACGGATGACGGATGGATGGACGGACGACGGATGGAGTGCGATGAGATTAGCTCAGCTTGACTTTGTCAAGATGAGCTAAAAATGTTCTGCTTTTTTCATCTTTCAGAAAGAAAGTATAAAATTATGTGTTTTCTGAAAATGTCTACAAAATTTGTAGTTAGGACATCAGCTGCATAGCTCTGTTGATTAGAAAATACAACTGCAGTCAATATAGGTTGGAATTTTTTAACTTAAAATTTGTGTTTAAATTTTAAAAGACTATACTTCAAATTCTAAGTGCACCTGTGTTTTCTCATTGAAAGAAGGACCACACAGGGTGCATCATACGCCCATTAGGCTTTTAATCACTGTTTTCATCCAACAAATGGCCTGCATCGCCAAGCACTAAATACTTCAAAATGCATTTTGGAGTAAAGAAAAAAGGGGGTGGGTGGGGAGGGGGTGTGGTTATAGGAGTCATTTTTTTCTGCATGTAATCCTTCCAATTGCTTAAAAATGCATTTTACAGGAACGAAAAAAATATCTAGATGACATTTGGGGGGGGGGGGGGGGGGGGGGGGGGGTATTAGGTGCATGTAATAACTCCCAATCCTTCAAAATGCATTTTGGGGAAAATTGCCTAAATGGCACAGGGAGCAGGTGCTTTTGAGACAATTTTTCCTGCATGTAATCTCTAGAAATCCTTAAAAATGCATTTTTGGGGTAAATAAATACATAAATGACACCTAGGGAGGGGGGGGGGGGGGGCACTGGGGTGTGCTATGCCTCTGACAATTTTCATCAGATAACAGTGGCCATCAACCTTGAGGTAGACATTGTTCCCAAAGAGAATTATACCCAAAAATGTTTGATATTTGGTTACTAATGTTTACATTTTTCCATAAACTAGCATCACACGATATTTATTAACAAAGGAGAATAATTCCCATAACTTTCATCGGATATGGTTGATCATCAAACCTGCCATAGACATTATTGCTACAGAGACATATCCCCAAAAGAATTGAAATCTGTTACTATTGTTCAAGTTAGGCCATAAACAAAGTTCTGATTACTCACCGGGGAATACACAAACCAACTTGGGTTGAGATAAAAAAATGCAGACTGGAGTTATCGGTCGGAAACCCAAAATCTTAATAGAAGGTAAAATTTTAATAGAAGGTAAAATTTTAAGTTGAAAAAGGGCCATGACTTATGTAAATATAATTGGACGGAACCCATAATCAAACTTGGCCTGTATTACTGAAAAATACACATACCAACCTTGGTTGAAATATCAAATAATCCAAACTGGAGTTATCGGTCGGAAACCAATTGTTTATGGATGGACAGACGAACAGACAGATGGATGGATGGTTGGACAGACAAATGAACAGACCATTTACATAATACGACCATTTTTACAAACAGGCATATAAAAAAGAAATATCATATTTGAAGAGAATCATATAATTAGAACTGGATTTATCTTCTGGATGACATGGGCAGGAAGGTGGATTGTTTCCACCCATCTCCCCTGAAGTTTTGGAGACAACATCAAAGGCCCTGACTCCCATTTCCTCCCCATCTGTATTGTTTTTTGTAAAACAACAGAAGAATGCTGCAGAAGGCATTTCTTTATATTTCAAAGTGTGAAGCTCAGGTAATTAGAAAAAAAGCTGCATACAAATAAAAGAAATCATGTCTGTATATGAAATTATTAAAGTTGTAATAATTATGCAAGAACAAAAAGTGACAAAGTATGGGGTAGAAGCCCAATTTTAAATTTAAAGAAACTATGTTCGAAAACCGTTTTGAAAAGGGTTAAATTAATGCAAATATTATGTGAAACCACTGTATACAGCATCAGTAGACCTTGCCCCAAATGAAAAACAATGATGTTATGATATATTTATCTTACAATTCTTAACTGTAATAACTTGATTAACACTTTACCTATTGAATAAGGCATATCCTCCCAAGTAATTTACAAATTGAGCAGTTGAAAAAACATTTCTTTTCCCAAAAATTTGACAAAACCATATCATGTTAATCCCTCATTAGAATGAGTTTGTACGAATCAAGTGTTAACTAGCATTTTAATTTCAGATTTCCTTTTCAGATCAAAAAAATGCTTGTAATTTTTTTGGTTGAAACTGTATTCAACTTTTGTGATCCTCGGATAAAACTTTTCCAAAAAGACTTTGCTCTGTATCAGTATAAATGCGTGTTGTTCCAGCTTAACCCTTTACCCAACATAATGTTCAAAACTGGCCAGCGCTGTTCTAAAAAATTTTCAATTAGTTATTCAAGAATTTTTTTTGCAAGTGTCCTCTGCTTTTCATGTTAGGTAAAGGGTTAAATGTTTACAGTGATTGAGATACAAAATCATAAAAGCAATGTTATTTCATAATTTAATAATTATATTTTTGAAAAGTGTTTTTTCTCTCTTTTTGTATATAGAAGTGTACAAGGTCCCCCACAAATGTGTTTTGAAAGTTTGTAATGTTCTGCAAGTAGCAACATAAACAAACTGTAATCAGGCACGTGCTTGTATTTTGTAGTATCAAGAGAGATTTTTTAAAAGCGGACCCTGATACATGCTGTATTCGGGTAACTATGGATCAATACCAGACACGTTAACCTCCAGAATAATTTTTCAGGGAACCTGAGGGTGATTTTCAGGGAAATGGGATGGATTTCAGGGAAAAGTTCGCGCGGGGGCAAAATAAAAGAAAAAACCTTGTGAATTTTAACACAAGGTTACATCCAGAACTAGTTGTCAACTATGCTGATGCATTTATGCTATGTTGAAAAATTAAACAAATCATAAAATAACTGTTGATTTGACCCCCCCCCCCCCGGTATCCTCTACTTCCTGAGTCCCCCCCCCCCCCCCCCCCCCTCCCCACCCACCCACACTGTCCCACAGAGCACATCCACCTGTGGTTTGCTCTTATCAATGTCTATTTAGCTAATAATTTCCCAAGTCTGGGAATGTTAAAAGGAAAAGATGTCCTGTTGTTCAGTTACTTCAAGAACATTAGTACTCAGAAAGTATCTTTATCAAACTTCATGCATGTGGGGACGCTTATGCCCTACACAAAACTTTTCTTTTCATCACTGAAGCATTTTTGTTCAATTCCATTCAAAATTTTCTGGTTACAGATGGCCAACAGTTAACAGTTCTGTAGTCAGCACAACAGAATAAATGTGGTGTTAGAAAAAAAGTCCATTGTGTTTAAATATACTGTCATAATTTTTCGGCATCCTAAGCGACATTAACCTACTTTTAAGCTTTGCTAAATAGTTGATGTTTACGTTTTGATTTTGGAAAAGGGATGAGAATTAAAGCTATTCTATGAAGGAATAAATAAATATATATTATTTAATTCCTTTTCATATATTTTAATTTCCAAAAACTGCATTTAAATGAAGGTGGAGTTTTCAATTTTTTGAAAGTAAGTCACCTATTTTCACTTCGACACTCACACATTTATCACAAATCTCCGAAGAAAAACCCCAGAAATAAACATGAACACAGTTGAAATATATATCGTAAAATAGCCTTTTCTTAAATAAATTTAACTTAAATCCATATTTTACTGCTTCGTGAGTTTTTACCAGAGTTTGAAATGCATGTGATTTGACTCCGAACGTTTTTCATAAGTTACAACGGGAACGAAATATTTGACTGTTGTTTTCCGGGATTTTTGGTCCAAAACTGATTCCCGTCCGGGAGGCCGGGAACTACACTGAAATTCTGGGATTTTCCCGGGCATTCCGGGAGAGTTAACATGTCTGATCAATACACAATTGTCATAAGATGAAAAGATTTATGTTAGTGAATTCTCAGGGCGACTGAAACTATATTTTTTGGTAAAGTCTATAAATGGAGATGGTAAACTAACAAGGGAGGTCTGCCTGTGATAAATTTTCACCTTCAATGATTCAATTGATAATTTTAGGTGGTAGACGAGTACATGGAATCACCATAAAATGAATTCAAATTGAGACTGAAACGACCATTTTTGCCAATTCTGTCTTCTACTGTCCTCTGCATAGTTTGTGTGAATTCTCCAGTTGTCATACGGAGATTGAGATAATCCCACAGAGTTTTGTAACAAAACCGATACTGGTCCTGAAAAAGAAAAAGAAATTGCTACATCAAAGATGAATTATTTCATGTTTTAGAATTTACCAGTGAAGGACCAGATTCAATGGTTTGGGAATGTTCAAGCTAAAAAAAATTTCAAATTTTCAATAAAGTCAATTCAAAACTTTTCTGTCATTGAGAATAAAATGAACTGGCATACAATGTGGTCTGCTCATTCGAAATCTCATCTGTTTAGTTTGGAAACATGTGGGTATTTTGTGAACATTTTATAATTTTTCTCCTTTAACCCCTTACCAAACGAATCGGTCGCATCCACCTGCATAATTTACAAATTAAGCAGTTGGAAAAAGATTATTTAAAAAAAAAATCTTTCACAAAACCAGATCATGTGACCCCTCTTTAGAACGAGCTCATTGAGCTTGTTGAACTTGTTCCAATGAGAGGTCACATCATCTGGTTTTGTTGAAATTTCTTGAAAAAATAATATTAAAAATATTAAATTTTTTGCATTCTGTGCATTGCATATGTTATGTAAACCCTAAGTGAAGTAGGGCTGCAACGGTTCACCGCGGTGCACCGTGAACCGCGATATTTTCTCTTGGTTCGATACATGGTGCGTACTATCGTGGTTTCGGTTCAGTACAAAATTTTACCAACCTGCCAGTCAGCATACTCACTTTAATGTGAATATGTGGCATTTAATATGAAAAGATAGTGGGGAACTAGTAATAAGCTCACCAGTAATATATTTCTGGTTCTCTTAAGACAATTTAGACAAATATAATTAATACCACTCGCCGGGTAGCGAGGCAGAAGTGCACACGTTGTTCCAGATTTAACCATTGCAGACGAAAAAGCACATCCTGAAACCATTTTCTGTTATGCTTACAAACGGAGATGTTCGATTGGGGTATGACATATTCGCCTATATTATTCGGGGCACGAAGGTTTTGTGCAAAAAGGAAACTGGACATGAAGCTACTAAAATGAGTAAAATCACCAAACTTTCATAAGACTCTACCCCCGCACTGCAACATTTCACAATACATATTATTTTCAGTGGTTAAACTTGAAAATAAGGCCACAATGTTTTTTTATGAAATACTATTCTGCCTATAGACGGGTTTTAATGCAGCGTTCTTCTAACTTCTTCAATACAATGGTTGACATTCAGTGTTTCAGTCAAGGTGGAAATGCCTTTTTTTCAAGGAAATAAGTTTAATTATTTCGGAACTATTGAGTTTTTCAACTCTTCTTTTCTATCATTCCACATTTTCAGCTAAAACAAGTGTTTGACCACCGAGGTGGTATTAGTCCCCTACGGCGCTTTTGTGACATAAGGTGTTTTTGTCACAGAAGACACTAGAGTATATAAGCATCTTGGATTTTGAAAAAAAAATATTGAGCGTGCATAATCCCCTCACAACCCTTTATCCATGTACCATATATGAATGGCGTAGCTTGAACCATGTTGGAGGGAGAGGTGGTAACATAAAATAGAGAAAAACGCTTATAAAAACACAACAAAAATGGCCGCCATTCTGCCATCTTGGGATTTTGAAAAATAAATATTGACTGTGCATCATCCCCTCAGAACCATTTATCCATGTACCAAATATGAAAGGTGTAGCTAGAAGCATATTAGAGGGAGAGGTGGTAAAAACAGACAGACAGACAGACGGACAGACAGACAGATGTTAGATTTTGAAAAAAAAATATTGAGCATGCATAATCCCCTCACAACATCCTTATTCCATGTACCATATATGAAATGTGCAGCTTGAACCATGCTGGAGGGAGTAGTGCTAACATAAAATAGAGAAAAAAGCTTAAAAACACAACAGAAATGGTTGCCATGGCGCCATCTTGAGTTTTGGAAAAAAAATATTGAACATGCAACATCCCATTACAACCCTCTATCCATGTGCCAGATATAAAAAGTGTAGCTTGAACCATGTTGGAGTGAGGGGTGGTAACATAAAATAGAGAAAAAAAGCTTAAAAAACACAACAAAAATGGCCGCCATGCCGCCATCTTGGATTTTAAAGAAAAAATATTGAACGTGCATCATCCCCTCCCAACCCTCTATCCATGTGCCAAATATGCAAAGTGTAGCTTGAACCATGTTGGTGGAAGGGGTGGTAACACGAAAATAGAGAAAAAAAGTTTTAAAAAACACGACAAAAATGGCCGCCATTCCGCCATCTTGGATTTTGAAAAAAAATTTTGAGCGTGCATCATCCGCTCAGAACCATTTATCCATGTACCAAATATGAAAGGTGTAGCTTGAACCATGTTGGTGGGAGGGGTGGTAACATGAAAATAGAGAAAAAAAAAGCTTAAAAAACACAACAAAAATGGCCGCCATTCCGCCATCTTGGATATTGAAAAAAAAATTTTGAGCGTGCATCATCCCCTCAGAACCATTTATCCATGTACCAAATATGAAAGGTGTAGCTTGAACCATGTTGGTGGGAGGGGTGATAACATGAAAATAGAAAAAAAAAGCTTAAAAAACACAACAAAAATGGCCGCCATTCCGCCATATTGGATTTTGAAAAAAAAATTTTGAGCGTGCATCATCCCCTCAGAACCATTATCCATGTACCAAATATGACAGGTGTAGCTTGAACCATGTTGGTGGGAAGGATGGTAACATGAAAATAGAGAAAAAAAAAGCTTAAAAAACACAACAAAAATGGCCGCCATTCCGCCATCTTGGATTTTGAAAAAAAAATTTTGAGCGTGCATCATCCCCTCAGAACCATTTATCCATGTACCAAATATGAAAGGTGTAGCTTGAACCATGTTGGTGGGAGGGGTGATAACATGAAAATAGAGAAAAAAAAGCTTAAAAAACACAACAAAAATGGCCGCCATTCCGCCATATTGGATTTAAAAAAAAAAATTTTGAGCGTGCATCATCCCCTCAGAACCATTTATCCATGTACCAAATATGAAAGGTGTAGCTTGAACCATGTTGGTGGGAGGGGTGATAACATGAAAATAGAGAAAAAAAAGCTTAAAAAACACAACAAAAATGGCCGCCATTCCGCCATCTTGGATTTTGAAAAAAAAAATTTGAGCGTGCATCATCCCCTCAGAACCATTTATCCATGTACCAAATATGAAAGGTGTAGCTTAAAGCATGTTGGAGGGAGAGGTGGTAACATAAAAAACAGACAGACAGACAGACAGACAGACAGACAGACAGATGGATGGACGGATGGACGGACAGACAGATTGGACAGACGGATGGACAGACAGACAGACAGATGGATGGACGGAGTGCAATCCTATAGTCCCCTTACAGTTCCCGTAGGGTACTAATAAAACTATCCATACATACTAGGTTTTATTTTTTATTCTTGCGTCTCGCCGAAACTTACCGGGGGGCGAAATGGTAAAGGGCAGAAAAACCCCGCTGCACAACGACCATGGTTCGTGTCCGACGGGTCTCTTGTTTTAAGTTGTCTCCTACTTTCAGTTTCAGGCTTGGATAAGACAACCCCCAAATTTTCTGTTAATAATTTTTACGCTTTTCCCGATTGGTTGAAAATTTGCTCCTCGTCCAACGGTCATTGATTTTATATGTATTCTACATTATCAACATGGAGACGCAACAGGTAGATGTTAAGTTGAAAGATCCCCCAGAAAAATTTCGCTCACCAGTGTGGAAGCAATTTGGCTTTAGGCCAGGTGCTGTTGATAAAACACGGACGTCAGTTATAAAGCTGGTAACACATCAAATATGGCCACACACTTGAAACGAAAACACAATCTGACAAGCGATGAACATGCCGGCCCATCCAGTAAGAAAATAATGAAAGTGTCAATGACACTGTAGCTCAACTTTGTTAAGACTTGTTAAGACATGTACATGTATAGTATGTGACACAGCAATGACAAACATGTAGGTAATGACCTGATAACAAAGGTACATATAAAGTATTGTAATGGTCTGTACATAAATACTGACCGTAGCCTGTAACAAATGTATAGGTAAAGTATTGTAAAGGTGGGTGACAGTCAGATGCTAAACTAGAAAAGAAATCTTTGAGTCCCAGAGTGGGTCTGACTGAACCCCAAAATATTTGTTCTCATAGCTCAGTGATAACAAAGGCACCCCAAAACACACTCGTTCCTGTCCCAAGGTGAAAACAAAGGTACCCAAGAAGTTTCGTGAAGATCAGTTCATAAATACAAGCTGTATAGAAGTTGTGACAAAAAACTGATTGGACCTAATTTCGGTACAAAATGGCCACTGACCGCTATCTTGAGTTTTGGACCACACCTAGAAACACTTGTTCTCATCCCAAGGTGATAACAAAGGTCCCCAAGAAGTTTCGTGAAGATCGGTTGATAAATACAGCCTCTAGCCCGAGCTGCCAGAGCCCAAAGCCCCAAGGCCTTTAGCACAGTCTGCAGGTCATATTTATGAAGGGATTTCATTGTAACTTGGTAGGTTGACTTCATATAATGTCTATATGAGAACGCCCCCTTTGGATGCAATTGGGAAACCGACGGCTACAGAGGCCCGAAGCCCAAAAACCTTTAGCACAGTCTACAGGTCATATTTATGAAGGGATTTCAATGTAACTTGATAGGATGACTCGTTTTGGAATAATTTCACTGTAATGTTCAGATGAGAATGTCCCCTTTTGGTTGCGATCATTCAACCATGATGGCTTCCCGAGCCCAAAACCCAAAAAACTTTATATAGTACAGACTACAGGTCGTATTTGTATTGACATGTGCACCAGACCTGTTAACTCTCCTGGTTTCACCGTGAGTCTCCCGGTTTGAGGCACCAACTCACGCTCTCACAGTCACATCCTATTTTCTCCCGATTTCACACTTTTCAAAATAGTTGTCCTGTTCTATTTTGAAAATTTAACAAGTTGGTCACGATATATAAATTTATAACGCAGAATGCTTGTTGGAAACTATAATTTGTCAAAGATATACACTGAGTTTTTCCAATGAGTTCCGTGAATTCCCATGTTGTTGATGGAAAAGTCATGGAAATCGAAAGTAGCTTTTCGAAAACGAGTGTATTATAGTCTGTTTTTGAAGACGTTATTTTTGTAAAGCCATGTTGGACTGGGGTGTTTTGTCCCAAGGTTTTTGGAGCAAGGAAGAAGACCCAATTATTATTATTACCTGATGTGATCCCTGCAAAAATAGCTGCTCAAAAATAAATATGAATTAATACCCCCGAGTTGTAATATCCAGCTTGATCCATGCTACATGAAAGACTGTTTTGAAAACAAAACAAAGGAGAGCCATATTGTTTACATCAATGGGGACACATCATGTGCTCCAGGGCGGTCAAATTAAATATAGTTTGTGTTTTTATCAAATGCATTGTATGCCAAATATATTCTCATATACATATGGTTACGTGAAATTAAAATTATATAAACTCGAAATATAAATTAAATAAAAACATAATCTCTCAAGTATAATTAACTTCAGCTGACCTATTATATATACTATTGTTATGGTTCATACCAAATTCATCCGTTTTGTGTAAGAAAAAAAAATAATTGAAAGTTTGTTGAAAACTGAAAAAAATCTGTTGTGAGATATCACAACAATTAAGTTACCTCCCCTTACTTATATACAAACAAATTGAGAACATGTCAAGCGGAGTATTTTGTCTTCATTTTGAATCAACAGGATTATTTTGTTTGGTTTTTTTTAACAATGGAAGTTATGAATACTGAGAGCACCTTCTCTAACGTGAGTAATACAAAACACAGTTCAAATATTTTTTTTGATAAAAAACAAAAACAAAATTACCACAAACACACACAACTTCATTGCATCGGCAACAACAGGTGTGTTTTTTTTTTAAACAAAACGATATGTATTGTTAGCATTGAGTAATTTTTATTGTACAATAAAACCTATCAAAAGATAATAAGAACGAATATTTTGTCACCAAAAATGTACAGATTGAACAAAGAGTTTACATGAATAAATGGCATGAGTGAAGGAATGCTTGTGTTGGTTCTTGAACATTTGGTTCTGGGACGTTTTGGCCCAAGATGTTTCAGCCTCCATGTATTGAAGCACCGGGATGGGCTTGCATGAGCAAGAAAAAATGGCCGGACTGAGGGGGGAGGGGGGTTGGTACAGGCAAAGGGTAGATAGGCATCCACTCACATTTGTGTGTGTGTGTCGAGGGGGGGGGGGGGGGAGGGATTTCCCAGGGGGGCTTGGACCAGTGATATCCATATTTGTATGCTTTTACTGACAAATACCATTAAAAGTGTTAAAATAAATTATTAAAATGAAATATAATGCATTTGGGGTGGGGGGGGGGGGGTGCACGGGTGGGACCGTGGGAGGCATAACAAGGAAAATATTGATGTAATGGCCACGTGCAAAAATCTCACTGACAAGCATCCAAATCTCAAAAATCTCACTGACAAGCATCCAAATCTCACTGAGAACTCATCAAAATCTCACTGACAGTCACCTTCAGAGGTTAACAGGTCTGATGTGCACTTGCAGTGTATAAGTAGCACTGAATAAATCAAAGTTCATCTAATTTGCATAATTTCTGCATGAGAAAAAAACACGTACTATATGTGATGTATTCCATGTTACTAAACATTCATACAAATACAAAAATTTATTCAAATCAGAACTTACATACAGAAGTTCTGTACAAAAGACTGATTGCACTAATTTTGGTGCAAAATGGCTGCTGGTGGCCATCTTGAATTTCGGACTACACCCAAAAACACTCGTTCTCATCCCACGGTGATAACAAAGGTACCCAAGAAGTTTCGTAAAGATTGGTTCATAAATACGGCCTCTAGCCCGAGCCATACTGAATTGTTGACGGCTAGACGGACGACTGGCCATGGCATAAGCTCAAATATGGCTCCACCAAAGTTGAGCCAAAAAATGAAAATAAGGGACAGTTGAAACTGAAGGATGTTATTAAAACAAACTTTTCAAACACACACCAAATGGCAAAAAAGATTTCCATGGCAATTACAGGCTTTATTGCAAGTGATATGAGGCCATATTCAACAGTGCAGAGTAAAGCTTTTCAGTATCTGATTAATATATTGGAGCCAAGGTACAGTTTTCCCAGCCTTACTTACTTCAGTGAAACTATGATGCCATCCTTGTATAATACAGTGGTGAATAGAGTAAAACAGACGTTAGAGCAAGCCTTGTCCTTAGCAATTACCACAGATTCGTGGGCATCTAGAGCTACTGAAAGCTATGTTGCTGTCACTGTGCACTTTGTGGGTCAGGAGTGGGAAGTGAATGAAAGTATCAATGACACTGTAGCTTAACTTGTGTGTTGTGTTTGATGAAAAGGACAATGTTCAATGTTTATGAAAGGATTATGAATTAAGACAAGAATTGTGATAATTGGGAATATGTTCATTTCTGTTCCCTGTATGCTATGTTTTTGATACAAATAATCTAAGGTGTACATTGAACTAAAGAGCTGAGGGGTGGGTTAATATATGTGGCCCTCACAGTTAACGTATATCAACGATAGTTACCAAGTTACAGTGAAATTATTCCAAAAAGAGTCATCCTATCAAGTTACATTGAAATCCCTTCATAAATATGGCCTGTAGACTGTGCTAAAGGTTTTCAGGCTTCAGGCCTGTGTAGCCATGACGGTAGACCGAATGCAACTAAAAGGGGACGTCCTCATCTCGACATTATACTGAGTCATTCTACTAAGTTACAATGAAATCCCTTCACAAATACGACCTGTAGTCTGTACTATATAAAGTTTTTTGGGTTTTGGGCTCGGGAAGCCATCATGGTTGAATGATCGCAACCAAAAGGGGACATTCTCATCTGAACATTACAGTGAAATTATTCCAAAACGAGTCATCCTATCAAGTTACATTGAAATCCCTTCATAAATATGACCTGTAGACTGTGCTAAAGGTTTTTGGGCTTCGGGCCTCTGTAGCCGTCGGTTTCCCAATTGCATCCAAAGGGGGCGTTCTCATCTAGACATTATATGAAGTCAACCTACCAAGTTACAATGAAATCCCTTCATAAATATGACCTGCAGACTGTGCTAAAGGCTTTGGGGCTTTGGGCTCTGGCAGCCATCATGGTTGAATGATCGCAACCAAAAGGGGACATTCTCATCTGGGCATCATCTGGAGTGATCCTACGAAGTTACAATGAAATCCCTTCATAAATATGACCTGTAGACTGTGCTAAAGTTTTTGGGCTTTGGGCCCCTGAAGCCGTCACAGTTGACCAATCACGACCAAAAGGGGATGTCATCATCTAGGCATTATATGGAGTCAAACTTACGGGTTACAATGAAGTCCTTCCATAAATATGACTAATAGACTATGCTAAAGGTTTTGGGGTTTTGGGCTCGGCAGCCATCAAGGCTGAATGATCGCGACCAAAAGGGGACGTTCTCATCTAGACATTATTTGGAGTCATCCTACCAAGGTACAATGAAATCCCTTCATAAATATCACCTGTAGACTGTGCAAAAGGTTTTCGGGCTTCAGGCCCCTGCAGCATCACAGTTGCCTAATCCTGTCCAAAAGGGGCTGTTCTCATCTAGACATTATATGAAGTCAACCTACCAAGTTACAATGAAATCCCTTCATAAATATGACCTGAAGACTGTGCTAAAGGTTTTCGGGCTTTAGGCTCGGGCAGCCATCATGGTTGAATGATCGCAACCATAAGGGGACATTCTCATCTGAACATCATCTGGAGCGATCCTACGAAGTTACAATGAAATCCCCTCATAAATATGACCTGTAGACTGTGCTCAAGATTTTCGGGCTTCGGGAACCTGTAGCCATCACAGTTGACAAACCATGACCAAAATGGGATGTCATCATCTAGGCATTATATGGAGTCAACCTAACAAGTTACAATGAAATCCTTCCATAAATACGACCTACAGACATGGTAAAGGTTTTTGGGCTCAGGCAGCCATCAAGGCTGAAGGATCGCGACCAAAAGGGGACGTTCTCCTCTAGACATTATTTGGAGTCATCCTACCAAGCTACAATGAAATTCCTTCATAATTATGACCTGTAGATTGTTCTAAAGGTTTTCGGGCTTTGGGCCCCTGTAGCTGTCACAGTTGCCCAATCATGTCCAAAAGGGGACATTCTCATCTAGACATTATATGAAGTCAAACCTACCAAGTTACAAGGAAATCCCTTCATAAATATAACCTGTAGACTGTGCTAAAGGTATTCAGGCTTTGGGCTCGGGCAGCCATAATGGTTGAATGATCGTAACCAAAAGGGGACATTCTCATCTGGGCATCATCTGGAGTGATCCTAAGAAGTTACAATGAAATCCCTTCATAAATATGACCTGTAGACTGTGCTCAAGATTTTCGGGCTTCGGGCACCTGTAGCCATCACAGTTGACCAATCACGACCAAAAGGGGATGTCATTATCTAGGCATTATATGGAGTCAACCTAACAAGTTGCGCTGAAATCCTTCCATAAATACGACCTATAGACTATGCTAAAGGTCTTTGGGCTCGGGCAGCCATAAAGGCTGAATGATCGCGACTAAAGATGTTCTCATCTAGACATTATTTGGAGTCATCCTACCAAGCTACAATGAAATCCCTTCATAATTATGACCTGTAGACTGTTCTAAAGGTTTTCGGGCTTTGGGCCCCTGTAGCCAAAACAGTTGCCCAAACGTGTCCAAAAGGGGACGTTCTCATCTAGACATTATATGAAGTCAACCTACCAAGTTACAATGAAATCCCTTCCTAAATATGACCTGTAAACTGTGCTCAAGGTTTTCGGGCTCCGGGCACCTGTAGCCATCACAGTTGACCAATCATGACCAAAAGGGGATGTCATCATCTAGGCATTATATGGAGTCAACCTAACAGGTTACAATGAAATCCTTCTATAAATATGACCTTTTGCATATGCTAAAGGTTTTTGGGCTCGGGCACCCATCAAGGCTGAATGATCACGACCAAAATGGTACGTTCTCAACTAGACTTTATTTGGAGTCATCCTACCAAGTTACAATGAAATCCCTTCATAAATTTGACCTGTAGACTGTGCTAAAGGTTTTCGGGCTTCGGGCACCTTTAGCCATCACAGTTGCCCAATCATGTCCAAAAGGGGACATTCTCATCTGGACATTATATGAAGCCAACATATCAAGTTACAATGAAATCCCTCCATAAATATGACCAGTAGACTGTGCTAAAGGTTTTCGGGCTTGGGCAGCCATTATGGTTGAATGATCGCAACCAAAGGGGACAATATCATCTGGGCATCATCTGGAGTGATCCTACGAAGTTACAATGAAATCCCTTCATAAATATGACCTGTAGACTGTGCTCAAGGTTTTCGGGCTTTGGGCACTTGTAGCCATCACAGCTGACCAATCACAACCAAAAGGGGATGTCATCATCTAGGCATTATATGGAGTCAACCTAACAGGTTACAATGAAATCCTTCCATAAATATGACCTTTTGCCTATGCTAAAGGTTTTTGGGCTCGGGTACCCATCAAGGCTAAATGATCGCGATCAAAATGGGACGCTCTCATCTAGACATTATTTGGAGTCATCCTAGCAAGTTACAATGAAATCCCTTCATAAATATGACCTCGAGACTGTGCTAAAGGTTTTCGGGCTTCGGACCCCTGTAGCCGTCACAGTTGCCCAATCACGTCCAAAAGGGGACTTTCTCATTTAGATATAATATGAAGTCAACCCATCAACTTACAATGAAATTCCTCAATAAATATGACCTGTAGACTGTGATAAAGGTTTTCGGGTTTTGGGCTCGGGCAGTCGTCACGGTTGGCATATCATGCCCAAATGGAGAAATTCTCATCTAGACATCATAAGGAGTCATCCTACCAAGTTACAATGAAATCCCTCCACATTAAAAATGACCTGTAGACTGTGCTAAAAGTTTTTGGGTTTCGGGCTTGGGCAGCCATCACGGTTGATAGATCATGCCCAAAAGGGGACGTTCTCATCTAGGCATTATACAGAGGCATCATACCAAGTTACAATGAAATCCCTTTATAAATACGACCTGTAGACTGTGCTAATGGTTTTCGGGTTTTGGGCTCGGGCAGCCATACCGGTTGCCCGATCGCGACCAAAAGGGGACGTTCCCATCTAGACATGACCCCAAACCAGCATATTAAATTTCGTGACGATCAGACAAGAACTGCGGGTGTAGCCCGTGCTAAAGGAAAATGTGAACAGAGGAACAGACTAACAGACTAACAGACTTCCACATGCGTGATGGCAATAGCTTATCTTGACTATGTCAACTTAAGCTAAAAATTACACGCTACAGACTAGAAAGGTTAGTGAGTCTCACACAGCTAAAAACCTTGCACAGGGCTTGGGAGGCACAATTATGGAGTGGAAACTAGAAAGAAATGGGCATGGGTCCACTGTTACAACAGATAATGCCAGTAATATTGTGAAAGCCGTGAAGGAGGCAAATCTCACTCCACATATTCCATGCTTTGCACACACTTTAAATTTGGCTACACAAAAAGGACTGAAAATTTCACAAATGGACAGGCTTTTGGGCAGAGTAAGAAGGGTTGTTGCTTTTTTCATAAAAGCACCACAGCTTCAGCTACACTAAAAGTGATGCAAAATAGACTGGATATTCCAGAGCATAAACTGATAATAGATGTTGAAACATGCTGGCATTCCAGCTATGATATGTTACATCGTTACCTTGAACAACAGGCTGCTGTGCTTTGAAATCTTCCGAAGTGAAGAGAAATCTGTCAGATATTGTAACTTTGTCAGATAATGAAGTGAAAAATGTGGAGGATGTCATGAAAAATCCTTGAACCATTAAAAACTGTTCCGACAATGATGTGTAATGAGAAACACCCAACAGCATCTCTTATCCACCCACTAAAAGAAATGTTGCTTTGGCAGCTTGAGGTTCTTCCTCGTGATAATAATTTGTTGTCAGCTGTGAAGTCTGCCATGGTGGAGATTTGAAACCCAGGTACACAAATCCAGATACTCTGCAGTATCTTCTTCAATGTTCAGCACTGGATCCATGTTTTCGATCTCTTCCTTACTTAGAAAATGACAAACGGCTTGAGGTGTATCATTCTATTGTTTGCCAAGTGGCTTCTGAAAAAAGCTCTGAGGTCATTGTTAAGGAGACAGGGGAAGCCAGAATTGAACATTCTGAACTTGAGCAGCAACAACAACCATCTACCTCAACAGCCAATGCTGAGACTTCTGCGAAAAGGGATGACTCATGTTCTTGACCAACACAAGTCATCATCACAACAAAGTCCAACCAGCTGAGTCAGTACTGAAATCCACACTTATAAATCTGAATCAGTACCCCCACTTGAAGCAAATCCACTCGAGTAGTGGAAAGCTAGAAAAGGGAAATATCCCTTACTCTCAAAGGTAGCTAGGCAATGTTTGGGAGTTCCTGCCACATCAGTAGTAAGTGAAAGGGTCTTTTCAACTGCTGGTGATGTGGTCACTTCCCAAAGAGCTTGTTTATCCAGTGAAAATGTTGACATGCTCATTTTTCTTAAAAAAATTATTGTCACTCCAGATGATTTAATTTTAAAGTAAGTTAGTTAAGTAACATGTTTAGATTTATTTTTTAACAGTGCAGTGCCAAAAAGGTTGAACAAAGTTGAAAAAACTACAGAAAAAATTACATTCTAGACTCTTGGCAGTAATAATTGTTTCCCAAATTCCCAGTCACTAGACACTACTGACACTAGTCAGTACTAGTCAAACTTATTATGATCTCATTTAATTTTTTATTGATATTGATTTCAGTGATTTGTGCTTCAGTCAAGGTAGGACTGTAGTCACAGTGTTGTGATAATTATTATATTTTTTTGTTGGTCAGAGTTATGGGTTTTTATGAATCTGTGATAATAATGTTTTAATAAAAATTCAATATTTTTCACTTATCATCTTTTAAAATGTATCGTATCGAATTGAACCAAACCGTGGGGTTGATATTGTGATACATATTGTATCGAAGAGGTAGTGTATCATTGCAGCCCTACAGTTAAGCAAGATGGGATTTGTTCCAAGCATAAAGGGTAGGGGATGAATGCTGCCCAATTTCTTTTGAAGCAAACAAAATGGTCATTAACCTAATTTGTGCATATAGAATGTAACTTCAGGAATTATCTGGAATATTGGGTATGTTCTATGAGAGACCTCTATAAAATAAGATATAATCAAGATCTCTATAAAACAAAATATATAAAATTTTTTTGAATAATTAACCCTCTACACGCATGTGTCAGAAAAATCAAATTTTTAACTGTAAATTTTCCAATAACACAACTAAAAATTTAACCAATTTCGTCTTGTTTGACAGAGCTCATTGACAATGGAATAAATGCTCAATTTATCTCCAGAATACAGGAAGTTGATTCACTTCCTGTTAATCGAATACCCCTGTTAACTGAATATTTTTTACTGGTAAAGGGTCTATTCAAGGGCCTGGTGAATCGCCAATTTTTGCTCAAATAGAATCTTGTACTGAAGGTATGGTAAGTGATTTTGTGTTAGGAAGTTATATTCAATCAACAAGGTTATTCAATAAAGAGATTAAGTAGGCTTCACTGTACAATATCAGCTGTGTTCAAATTAGAATTTCAGGTGAGGGAAAAGAGATACCTTGACTTTTTTCAGGGAACCAATTTATCAGGGAAATATTTAAAAGAAAAACATTCAGGCAAGAAAAATCCAAAGTAATACAGATTTGTTCCTTGAGATGGGTGGTATTGGAATTTTGAGTTCGGTATCAGTATTTTTAGGGGGTATACCTCAGTATCGGTTCGATATTCGGTATCTGACTTGACAGAGATTTGCTGAGAGTACCAAAGAGGAATTTACATCAGGAAAAACATAATAAGTTGCTGTATCATTCTATCACAACGCTATAAATGACACTGCCAGTGAGTTCAACAGTGGCATTCTTTTACAACCACAAATCATATCTACAGTAATTTTGTGACTTGTTCTAAATGCACCTAAATGTTTAAAGACCTATTTCAGGCTTTTGCTATCTCAGAGCATGTGCTCTGACCATGTCATCTTTAGGAGGTCCTGCTGGCAATAGACAAAACACCTAGGCACTGATTTCTAGCCAGGTCTTGGCTGCCTTAACAGGCAGTCAAACCTTGACTAGAAATCACTGATAAGCAATTGGACATGTACTGGTTGTAGACTAGTGGCAATTTAGGACAGTTACCCAGTCCATTGAGGGTTAACAAAACTGAAAAGAAAATCAGGCACTTCTTTCATGAAAATGAACCTTTCAACTCTTATTAAGCCTCAACAGGGACTTATAAATAGCGAATGAAGGAAAATTTGAAAATTCAGGTTTCAGTATTCAACAATTGCTTCGGATCAATTTTTCGGTATCCCCATGATATCAGTATTGGTTCGGTTTTTCGGTATATTGCCCATCTCTATTGTACACCAGTGCCAGATCAATCTACCATACTATAGCCTAACTTCATGAGGTTCTCTCAATAAGATGGCAGTATGCAGTGATGTAATACTGTGTAAGAAACGGCTCACAGAGAAGGCCTAGAAACAACATGCGAGTGATCATTTAGGACATGTATAGGTTCATTCAATTGTGACATACACAAATGAACTAAAGGTTATAATAATACAACACAAGAGCTTTACATCAGAGATGCATGGGTGGAGTTCTGATGGCTATAAAGGAATATGTGTCAGCACCTGAAACAACTGAAAGAATTCAAGAGACAGAGGGTAAATTTGGTAAAAATCTGACGTTTGTTTTAACTTGTAGAGTGCTAAATTATTTTTCAGTGGTCATTTGAAGCGCGACTATTTTTTTTTCAAAGATATTGAACTACCAGCAAGAGGAGCCTTATTTTAGCAATATACTGTTCATAAATAACTGTTTTGTTACTACTTATTGGAGAGTGCCAGTTGGCACTCTCCAATAAATAGTAACAAATCTAATTTATATTCATATTTTTTTTTACTGCTGACCCAACAGCAAACTAGTGTACACGGAGTGAAGTCCCTAATGTGGCTTTCAGAACTTTTCAATAGAGCCATGATAGTGGCTTCTAGCACTCAAACAGTTAGCTATCATACTGACACAGATTGCAAGTGAGAAATTCAAACAAGAAAACAATCTGAGAGGCATAACTCCTGAATAAAAATTCACATAGGATTTGTTTTTCAAACTCACTCAAGACACTGTAGAGAACTAACAAACCAAATTTTGTGTAAAAATCAGATACTGTTTGTTTAAGTTATCATACTGTAACTGCCCACAGTTGGAATTCCAAACAAGAAAACAAACTAAGGGGTATAACTCCTGAAACAAAATTACAGACAGGACTTGTTTTTGAACTCACACAAGACATTCTCGAGTTGAACAAATCAAATATGGTAACAACTGGAGAATGTTTGTTCAAGTTATCATGTGCTGACACTGCCCAGAAATTGTTCAACAATCTAGGAGGCAAGACACCTGAAAAACAATTCGGGCAGGGCTAGTTTTCGAATTCATCCAAAATATTTTTGAGATCAAATAGGGTAACAATTGGAAAATGTTTGTTCAAGTTATCGTGCTGACACTGGCTGTAAGTCAGAATTTCAAACAAAAAAAGAATCTAAGGGGCCGAATTCATGAAAATAAATTTGGGCAAGACTGGTTTCGAACACATCCATGATATTTTTGATTAGAACTCATATTTGGTAAAAATTGGACAGTATTTGATCAAGTTATTATGCTGAAATCGTGACACAAACAGGCGTTTGGATGGCAAGATTGACAGATGCATGATCACCCACTGAACTTCATCGAAACATAGGTCGAATTGTTGACACAACTTGACCAATAAATTAAATTTTTCATTCCGCATATTTTGCCTGTCTAACCTGACTATCCATTGGGACTAACTCAACTCAAAGGTTGTGCACTGAATCCAAACATGAACAGAAGGGCATGCTGGTTACATCTTAACAGAATTTCTGCCAAAATAAATAGCAACAACTTACGTTTGATATTCTTTTGGTGAGGTCATGCATAAGTTGTTGCTATTTATTTTGGCAGAAATTCTGTTATGGCGTAAACTGCATGGCTGACATGATAAAATCGTGAGGATACAGCCGATTCGTAAGGTAAAGGGTTAATGTGAGTAAATTTTCTCTCTTATTTGTCAAAGGACCAGTAATGTATGTAAACAGAAAATGAGTTGTCCCATTTTTTTTCGAAGAGAATCGTTTGCCCAATTTTACAGGCCTTCAAATGACAATTTTGTTAGCAATTATTGGATAAATTAATTCTGCAAACTGATGTCAAAATGCCAAAATTTTAAGCAGAAAATTTTTCTTATAATGCAACTATGCATTAAACCAATTCAAAATTATTTAGGAGAGCTCAATGAGCTTCGTTAAAGAAGAATGAAATGGTTAAATTTATGGGAAATATTTGCAGCTTGAAATTTTGGTACTTTGACATAAACGTGGTGAGGGTTAATCTTTAAAAAGGAATATTCTTTATCACATATAAACTTACCAAGTTATTGATAATTTGTCGACGTCTTCGTTTTAAATGCTTCACTGTATGATATACATCTACCTGTCTCTCTTCATGCAGTTTTTCACATAAATTGTTCACAGCACAAAAGAGACCAGATTGCGTAGCACCATCCTTGCAGTGAACCACAATGGGATCAAGACCTTCGGATGAAAAGTTCTGCCAGTCTTCTACAACATCTACAAGATCTAACAAATCTGATTTAGACTCTGGTACATTTCTGTTACTTCCCCATGATGTGAAATGAAAATGTCTTACCTCCCTTGGTTTTTCATTTGGCTTAGTTGAATTGGAAAGTTTGAGATTACTGATATTAAGGCTTTGTTGCTGGTATGTAACAGTATTCTCTACAAAAAATGGATGGTACTGTTTGATATCTTTTTCTGGCCAGTATTGAGGGCAACAATCATCTGTAACATCTATGGCATCAAACATGACTATTGTATTGACCTGATAATCATACACAAGTTTCCAAAAGTCAATAATAGTAGAAGATAGAGGTGACTGTGTCAAAATAAAATGATTATTCATCCTGTGGCTGTCTAAACATACTGCATTAATATAATCAGTTCTGTCCAAGCCTCCAGGTGTTACTAGAACTGGTCGGTGCTGATCTGCTGGAAGTATATCAGGAAATCGGTTTTTATTTCTATTTGTTGGAAGAACTGCTGCTTTACACTGTTCTTGATTTACAGGCCTTATGAATTCCTGTAGACTTTGAAACTGCCCATGAATGTATGTTTTATCAGTTCGGGGATTTTTCACTAACAGTTTCTTGTAAACTTCCTTTAGATCCTGTCCTACCAATGTATTACCAGCAACAAAGGCCTCGAAAATGGTTTCGTATATCAAAACGTATTGTTTAATTGTTCGCACCATCCAAACACGATCTTTGCGCATCTTTCGAACAAAACTAAAAACACTGCATCTGCCTTCCACAAAGTACTGATCAAGAAGAGAATCTATGGCAATGTATGCTCCAGATCTACTAACACCAGTACCACAGTGTACAAGTATTGGTCCAGGATCATCATTATGAAATTCTCTAACTTTGTCTCTCATTTCAATCAATGGTATAGTGTCATCTGGTACACCATGATTTGGCCATCCGGTGAATTCAAACAATGTCACTGCTTTCGCAGACTTCTTTGTTTGGAGAATTTTAATATTAATAGTTCTGATGACATAATCAGCAAAGTCTTGTCTATCAATAAGTTCCATCACATAATTTCCAAATGTTACTTTCCCTGAAATCTCAGGCCAGAACTGTGTGCACTTGACAATATTATCCTCAATCACATGTGTAATCATAACAACAGTTCGTATGTTCTTTTGGTAAATAAGTCTCCAGAAGTCCAATGCTGTGTCATCATCAAAGGGACTCTGAGCAGCTATATATCCACGAGGTCTTTTATAACCATCAATGTAGTTAGCATTAATGTAATCATTGTTACTATTCTCATCAGGCTGTAATACAACTCGACTGTGTTCATAAGGCAGAAGATGAGGAAATCGATTTCTGGAGGTATTACTTTGCTTCTTAGCAGTAGTACAGGGTGCACTTTGTCCATGAGGCAGGTTCTGAAATTCTTTTTGAAAAGAAATTAGTGGACCACTTCCAGAAACTGCTGGAGTCACTCCATTCTGATATGCAGGGTCATCAACCAAGAGATCACGACCCGCTGTGATATATCGACTCTCCCGAACAGAATAAATTTTGTTCCAGTATTTGGATGGGTCATAGTCATCAGTTATCACTGGAAGTTCAATATCTTTGGGGTTAGTGTATGGTACATAGGGAGGCGCTCTTTGCTGCCGTCGTTTGTACCAAATATATAAAATAATTATTATGACTATAATCAAGAGAAGAACAATTAAAGTTACTATAATACCGACAATTAACCCAGTACTGTCACCTTCATCAGGAGGTAACTCTGTTGTTGGTGATATATTCTCTCCACTGAGTGTCACATTCTCTTCACTGAGTGTCATAAAAGTGTTAACTGCCGCTTTTCCATACCCACGTGATGTTTGTGCACTAATTTCAATTTTATACCATGTTGATGGTTGAAGGTTGCAGATTCTGGTAGTTTTAAGAGATGGTCCAACTGTTGAGGTCTGAACTTGATCACTGCTTGATGTAAGTTTCCTGTATGATATCTATAAGGAAAAAAAATACTAAGAAGATACCTTCAGTGGGTGCCACTTAATTGCATAGATTAACATTATTAACAAGGCCTGCAAAATTATAAATTTGCAAAACATTATTTCAGGTTGTGTCAACAATTTTTGCACAGCCCATTTTGGATTGGATGCCACATTTTGGAGATACCAGACCAACTTGACCAACTACAAACTGAAATTGGAATCTAGAAAATTTATGTCATCGCAAATTTGTCAAAGAGCAAACAGCAGAAATTACCTAGCCTTCGCCCTTAATCTTTGACTTGAATCAACTTAACGTTTTGCAAGAATCAAAGTTGAAGTCCTTACTAAATGTTCAAGTATGTATTTGGGATGGAGTGAGTGAACAAATCATAGGAGGTTACTTCCTCTCAGGGTCAATGGTCAGCATATTGAAAATATAAGTTACTTTGAATTTTCCATATTTATCCGCTACTGAAGTCCATCGATCAAACATGTTGCATAAATAATGGGTAGTGGGTACACATGGCATTGAGAATAGGACTGAGAAAATATCCAATAATAATTTACTACTGACAAAGAGTTCCTAGTGAAAGGAGAAAGAAACAACCCATTCAAGAACAGTGTGAAGTACACCAAGATTGCATATGATACTCTGAGGCGTTCCTTCCGAAATGTTCCAATCTAGGAACGTCTAACTGAAGTATAATTATCTTATTTAACTCTTCACCTAACAAATTGGCCACATCTGCCTGCATACCAGGTAATTTACAAACCGAACAGTTGAATAATGAAAGTGTCAATGACATTGTAGCTCAACTTGACATACTTGAACTTGGTAAGCTATAAGTGAAATGGCAAAATTGAAGATCATTGGTTCCAATGTTATTTGGTGAAACTTCAATATAACAGCATTGTGTGTGCACAATGTCAGAGCAATCCATGCATTTTTAAATGTAAACTGTAGGGCTGGCTAAAGGAAGAATGCTGATACACAGATGCAGTAAGTTTAAAAGTCATTGTAAATGGCAAATTTTTCCACAAAAATTAATGCTAGTTGATAGCTCTTATCTAGAGGTCTCGCCTAATGACCACACATAGTTCTGAAATAATCCCATGATAAATGAGTCATGTTAGCCATGTCAAATAAGAATGTTGATGCACAAATGCACTAAATTCAAAGGTTGTTGCTAAGTTGCTAACAGCAACAGTTTTTGATGGAAATGAAAAAACAACTGATAGCTCCTATGTAGGTCACCCTGAATAAGCATACCAAGTTTCAAAACAACCCAATAATGAATGAACCCTCTCAGGCGTGCCAATGGAAAATGTTAATGCACAAGTGCACCAAGTTTGAAGGTCGATGTTAGTGGCAATATTTTTTTTTATGGAAATTCATAAATATGCCATATAGGGAGTGCAAATGGGATAAGTTGTTGCACAAATGTACAAAGTTCAAAGGTTGGTGCTAACAACAACATTTTTTGATGGAAACGAAAGGAAATCAATAGCTCGCATATAGAGGACACTGTGAACATATATACCAGGTTTCAAAGCAATCTATTCATAAAGGTGCCCTATAGAGAATACCAAATGAATAGGTTGATGTACAAATGCACCAGGTTCAAAGGCAATTGCTATGGAAACGTTTTTTGTTTGCCAAACTTGAACCAAGTTTCAAAGCAATCCAATTATAAATGTGGCCTATTGGACATGCCAAAGGAATATGTTGATGCACAAATGCACTAGGTTTAAAGTTCATTGATAAGTTGAATGGCCTTGCTAACAGGAACGTTTCACAGCGGAAATGGAATAAAATCAAAACCTCCTATCTAGATGTCAGCCCCAAACTAACATACTGAGTTTCAAAGCGATCCATTCATGAATGCACCCTTCAGAGCATACCAAAGAAAAATATTGATGCACAAATCCACAAAGTTCAAAGGTCAAGGTAACAGCAACAGTTTTCAATGGAAATGAAAGAAAATTGATAGCTCCTATCCAGATGTCACCCTGACCAAAATACCAAATTTCAAAGTGATCTGATGATAAACTGTGCAGTGTGCCACAGGAAATTGCTGATGTACAAAATGGACAAGTTAAACATCACTGCTAACAGCAACGTTTCTCAACGGAAATGAAACAAAATCGATTGCTCCCATCTAGTGGTCATCTTAAACAAGCATACAAAGTTTCCAATCAATCCGATCATCACAGCAACCTGTGCGGTGGGCCAAAGGAATATATTGATGCACAACTGCACTAAGTTCAAAGGTCATTGCTAACCGCAATGTTTTTTATGGAAATAAAAGAAAATTGATAGCTCCCATCTAGACATCATCCCAAAAAAGCATACCATGTTTCAAAGCAATCCATCATAAATTTGCCCCATAGGGCGTGTTAAAGGAATATATTGATGCATAACTAAACTAAGTTCAAAGGTAGTCATCAAAGGTAACATTTTTTTTACAGAAATGGAAGAAGATTAATAGCTCCCATCTACAGCTCACCCCAAATAAGCATACCATGTTTCAAAGTGATCTGATCATAAATGTGCCCTTTAGGGTGTGCCAAAGGAATATATTGATGCATAACTAAACTAAGTTCAAAGGTCATCGCCAACAACGTTTTTTGACAAAAATGGAAGAAAATCAACAGTTCCCATCTAGATCTCACCCCAAAAAAGCATACCAGGTTTCAAAGCGATTCGATCATAGATGTGACCTGTGTGGTGTGCCAAAGGAAATTACATACGTACATATGTCGATAGACTAGAAGTGACGGCAATAGCTCAGCTTGAATTCGTCAAGTTGAGCTAAAAGTTATTTTTTAAAAATTTCAACAAATCCAGGTCATTTCCCCTTCATTGGAAGGAGCACGTTCCAATGGTATGGTTTTGTCAAATTTTTTGAAAAATCTGAAAAAAAAAATGAAAACACTAAATTTTGATATCGTGTGCATGCTAAAGGGTTAAAACTGTTAAAGTATTATCCTGAATTTATTTTTAGCTCACCTGAGCGAAGCTCAGTGGGAGCTTTACTGATCACATTCTGTCCGTTGTCCGTCGTTGTCAGGCGTTATCTTTACATTATCGACTTCTCCTCCAAAATGATTAGCCCAATTTTATTCAAATGTTGGATAAATGCTTATTACTTAATGCCAATTCAGATTTGTTCAAATGAAGTTGCCCCTCCTCCTGGGTGGTGCCATGCCCCAAGGGGCACCAAAATCTTAGAAAATATTCTTCTCATGAACCAGCAGTAGCAGAGACTTGATATGACTCAGATTTGTTCAAGAGAAGTTTGATGGGCTATATTTGGCATCGTTATGGGAGGGGCAAAATTTTTGGCCCTGCCCCAAATTTCTATTTTCCGAACCGAGAGGCTGATTTGAACCAAATTTTATGTGAGGGCTTATTGGGTCATAAGTACCTAATTTATGCTGAATTTTTTTCCCCCTAGCCCCGTGGGAGCCGCAGGAGCCAAAAAATAGAAAAAAATTAAAACGCTCATATCTCCAAAACTGCACGGCACTGAGAATTTTTATTTGGCGTGAAGCTGCCTTAGGACCAACAGAAAGGATTGGTAAAAACGGTGTTATCATAGGGTACAGTTTCGGGACTTTGAAAAAGTGCTGAGTCAGCACTTTTTAAAACTGTAGGCAATGGGGAAAAACATTAAAAAATCTTCTCCAGATCCAGCAGGCAGAATCTTTTGATATTTGGTATGCAACATTGTGGGGGTGGATCTGATTCAAGTTTGTTCAAATCGGCCCCCTGGGTTTATATTTGGGCTCACTTAGTGCATTTCAGGCAAATTTCTTAAAAAATCTTCTTTTCCAGATCCAGCAGGCAGAATCTTTTGATATTTGGTATGCACCATTGTGGGGTGGATCTGATTCAAGTTTGTTCAAATCGGCCCCCCTGGATTCACATATTTAATTCAAGTTTGTTAAAGCCAAGTCCCTGGATTCTTATAACTTAGTTCAATATGAGGAATATTCTTTAAAAATCTTTTTTTTAGATCCAGTGGTCAGAATCTTTGGATATTTGGTATAAGCTTTTCTTAGGAGGAGCAGATGCAACATGTTGATATCAATTCTCTGGGTTGATATTTAGGCTAACATGTCAGGTGAGCGCCCTCAGGCCCCCTGGGGCCTCTTGTTTTATTTACAAGGGCTTACTGCCACTTTCAACAGCCAGGGTCATCTCATGTTAGACAGCTTTATGGGTGGAGGAAGCTGGAGTACCAAGAGAAAACCACTTAGCAGTGGAAAGAAATTGTGAGGCTCTCCAATGTACTACCTTTGTACATGCAGGGTTTTCACCGGTTGAAGGCAAGTGCAACATCAATGGACAGTATGTCTTAGTACACGGTGGCACCATGCCCCACACCATACTTAAAGGGACAATAAACTGGGTTTGAAAAAGATAAGTTGACCATTTGACAAAACCATACTTTCTGTTATACAAAAGTATTGTTATGCTTCATATATCAATCATACGAAAGCACTCATATTGATGAAATAAATTAACTTGAAGGTGAAAATTTACTGCCTTTATTGAAAAACTATGCCATAGATTTTTATCCCCCATCTTGTTATCAGAGCACTCACCTAAATATCCATACAATGTTATTTTCCATATTGGTCGAAATTAGCTTTCTCAGAGGAACAAATGAGAAGTCTGTGTTCATGTGGGTTCTCTTTATAGCCAATACATCAAAACAATCTATTTCAGACTGCCCTTGTTGATAAAAGCACTGTGGATTTATTGTTTATAAAACTGCAATTTATTTGAAATAACTCAATGTTTTTTTTATCTAATCAAGACCAATTATTTCTAAAATAATGCACTGTTGTTGCTTATGGAAATCATTTATTCAAACACAGCAAAGTTGAAATTAAAAATCATGTGTATTCAGAAATGATGTCACAGGGATTTGTTTACTTCTGATAACTTTTGGGTAATTTTGTTTTTTTCTTCACAATGTTGTATTTTCTGAAATTTCATCTGCATTAGGCCTAAAAAGTTACAAATCTGTTTCTCAGGCCCTCCAGAATGGTCCTTTTGGATGCTGCATGTTCTCTTTTTATAACCAATGCAAATGTAAAAAAATAACAATTAAACGGTTCATGTCTGATATTTTACCCAAGTTAACCCTTAAGCTCCCATATAGCCCCAAACCGCCACTTTTATATTGCATTGAAGCAGGTGCTCCCTTGTGTAATCTTTTTTATTACTCTTGTGTGTAGACTGAATTTTCCCTGGCAGTGGTTCTACATCACTGCTGGCTGCCTGTATAGGCAGCCAGCAGTGATGTAGAACCACTGCCAAGTCATCAATAACTATGTAAGCAGAAAAAGGCCATAAATACTTTAAAATTAATCTGAGAACTTAAGGGTTAATATAATTGATAAATTTGTCCCTTGTGTGCACAAGGCTTTGCAATGCTTTAGATAAGTGCAACAAAGCTTTAGCAATACACTAAAGGGACAAAAAAATACACCACCACCCATGCTATTCTGTAGGCCTAAAATGTAAAACAAACCAAGAACATAAACTTTTGATGGCAAAGAAATAATTACAAAAATAAAATAAAAAAACGCCCGGCCGCATGTATGCAATTTTACAAAAAAATGGCCTGAGAAATAGAAGATCTACTTTGTGGGACCTCAAAGCTTTTTCATTACAGAGTTAGTTAAGTAATTTCTCATTGCAATCAGTGTTTTTTTACAGGCTCTTGCACAAATAAGCAAAATCTGAGGTTCAATATTTTTTTCAAATTAGCAGCTCCATTTAAATTAGTTCATTTAAATCTGTAATTAAAAACTTTAATACAAATAAATTTTCAGAAGACATGACATTGCCAAGAATTAAACGAAGCTGCCTGAATATGATCAGAAGTAAACACAACAGCATAGCCTAATTTCTGAGCTCACACAATTTTCTTCTCAATTTTATGATGGGGGGGAGACATTTTTATGCTAATCCACGAAACAGTCCTAGAAATAGTTGGAATTATTAGTTTAACTCCTCATACTGTCTGTGGAAAAATCAATGTTTTCAGCAGTCAAAATTTCCCAAAATGCAGTTGCAAATTTAACCAACTATATCCAATTTGAAAGACCTCAGTGAGCTCTCTCAATTGAGATATAGTTGGTTAAAATTTCAGGTCTACAAGTGTAAAATAGTATCAACAAAGAGATTTGCAGGTAAAAAGTGATGGAGCAGATTTTTTATGATGGAGGGGGGGGGGGGGGGTGCCTGAGAAACAAGTGAGTAGGAATTTATGTGATTTGATATAATAATAATAATGAAAAACTGAAAAAACCCAAAGAACTCTTTATTCTTATACTTCTAAGATGTACAAAAATATTGACTGTATTTTCAAATTCAAGTGTTTAGGACAAAGTTAGGCCAAACAAAAACAAAAATGTTAAAAAATTTATAGTAATTTATATATTTTTATACTTACCAATGACCCAGACTTAGCTGGTGCTAACTCCTTAAATTCTAGGGCCAAACACAAATTTTGCCCCCAATCCCCAAAATTTGCCACAAAATACTAAATTTCAATGTCCTATGTGGTCCTCAATACTTTTTATCCAATCCACTGTGCATGCACAGTGTCAAGGAGGTCTCGAAATTGGCGCCAGATGTCATTCTTACAACCAGTGCCTGGTAAGCATTATGTAATCAGTGGGGAGGTATGAGTTCCCAACTCATGGGAGGGCCATCCCCACCTGGGTCATTGGTAAGTATAAAAAATATATAAATTACTATAAATTTTTTAACATTTTTATACTGTACCAATGACCCAGACTTAGCTGAATAGAAAAAAAGGCTGGAGGGCCTAGGACATAAAGGAAAATCAAATAGACTCAATTACATGTAAACAGAATTATCCCCTCAAGGAGAAACGGAGAAACATGCTTTACATGTACCTTTCTTATTTGTATCAAAAAAGAAAGACACAATACCATTCTGTAATTGAGCACAATAACATCAATGATCTCTATTAACATCCAGTATAACCTGTTATACTAATTTTTTAAAGGAAAGCCAATAAATAAAGAAAGTCCAGAGAATGAGACTCTTTATACTCATTAAAAGTGTTGGAGGATTGTATATTAACGCTCGTATGACATGTGACATATACAAATGCTTCATACCGAGCTACACTTTAAAAATATTACATGAATGAGTTAAACATTAGCTTTACACTTTAAAACCATCCCGGCACCAACTTGGAATTACTGACTCCAGAGGAGGTATTCCCTTGCTTTTCACTATAAAGCAGATGACCTAAGGGAACACCATCCCCCCCACTCCACCCTTCCTCTTGCCCTGGGTCAAATACCCCAGAGCGAAGAGGGCACCAGGACAGAGTCACTGCCGGAACAGAAAGCCTGCATAACTACAGTTGCAACTGTTTAGTGGACGACATTCTGGGCAACAGATAACGGACCTAAACAATGCAGGTCTCCAGAAATGGACTCAATATTTCTAAGATAAAAATTTGTGAATGTGGAGGGGGCGCGGTGGCTCAGTTGGTAGAGGTGCAGGCTGCAAGCCGAGAGATCCTCGGTTCGAATCCCACCTGCGTCAACCGCGTTGTGTCCTTGGGCAAGACACTTCACCCCGATTGCCTACATGGGGGCATGATGACGCTGTGTACTGAGGCGTACTGCACGTCGATGGTGCGCATGTCTTCAACCAATCTAACCCTGCCTGTGCTGCGGTACAGAGTTCAGAGTTACGATGTTGGAGAGCTGACAGCTGCTCGTCGTTGCTCGGTGGTTCTCTCCGGGTACTCCGGCTTCCTCCACCCATAAAACTGTCACGGTCACGATTAGCCATTGTGCATAAGTATGTGACCTTAAACACCAATAAATAAATAAATATAATATTTGTGAATGTGGAAGGCTGAGACCAATATGCAGCCTTCATCAAATCTGTAATAGCAACACTATTAGCATAAGCCCAAGATGTAGATAGAGCTCTTACTTCATGTGCCAAAATCTTAAGCACATACTGCTGAGTTGAAGATAATTTTTCATGAGCAGTACGGATAGTTAATTGAATCCACCTAGCATTAAAATGGACCGTAATGTCCCTTCTATTTGGCAGCAGAGACAGAAACGTTTACGTCCCTTTCTGATAAACTCAGATCTACGTTTGTAAATACGTATAGCTCTAACAGGACAGAGTAAAGGCCTATGCCCGTCTGAAGACGGAAGAGCCTTAATAACAATAGGTTCAGGATACTTATTAGGAGCCTGATTCTTAGCCAAAAATCCAACATTAGTAGTCAAGGTAATAGTATTACCTACACTACGATAGTGAGAATCATCAACAGATAGTGCATAAAGCTCACTAAGGCTAAGAGAAAAGCTGTCTTATAAGATAAGAATTTGAAGTCCACTGTATCAAGAGGCTCAAATGGCACTTCTTTTAGCTTAAGAAGAACCCAAGCTAAATTCCACTTAGGAATTAACCTAAGGGTTGTAGGTCTATTTATCGAAAAGTTTTTCACTAACTTAGATAAAGAGACATTAGATCCAATCTGTAAACTTTCATGATGTGCATACTGCACAGGTATCAGATAGCATAGACCTATAACCCTTAATGGTAACAGGCTGAAGTTTGATCTCATCAAACAGGTAGACTAGAAAATTAGCAATGTCTGGAATGGAGGGATCAGAAATATCAACAGAATGATCCCTACACCACCTATAGAAAACCTTCCACTTAGCAGCATAATTTAGCGAAGAGGAGTTCCTCCTACAGTTAGAAATTGTGTCCACTGCTCATCCTGCACAACGGAAATACGTGAAGGTTGAGACCTTGCGGGTTGTGATGCAGTGTGCGCAATTTCCCCTGCGAAAGAAGATCCTCCCGTGGAGGCAGCTTCCGCGGCATGTCCCACAACAGACACCTGAGTAGTTTTATCCATGGTCTCTGGGGTGACAGAGATGCTACCAACAGAATCTTGCAGTGAGATTGCTTTATCTTGAGCAATATCTGCTGAATTAATGCCGCTGGAGGATACGCGTATCCTATCATTCCGTCCCAAGAGAGAGTCCATTCTGACGGCAACATGCAACCCCTCCAAGAAAGGGAATCTGCCAAAACGTTCAGATGACCCGGAATATGACAGACCGATAGGAGAACTTGATGCTCTAGGACAAACAGAAGGATTCTTTCCGTTAAGTTGAATGACGGAATGGAATGAGTGCCTCCCTGGTTCCGAATATACGCTACTACCGTTGAATTGTCAGACAGAATTTGAACATGTGAATTCTGAATAATGTTCATCCAATGACATAGTGCAAGCCAAATTGACATCATCTCTTTGATGTTTATATGCTTGTTAGGAACTGCGGATCCCAAAGAACCTGGCACTTCGAATCTGTTGGGCTCAATGTTGCACCCCAACCTGTTTGACTGGCATCTGTCATAATCATAAAACTCACATCCGGCGATTGCAGTGGAACTCCCTTAACCACTGAATATCTGCCCAAGTCTGAATCTCTTGTTTCACTTGATTTGACAAGACGATGTTCATATCGAGTGAATGAATCTTCACACTCCAATTCTGAGTCAGAAAGATTTGGAGTGGCTGAGTACGTAGCCGCCCCATCGGAATAAGATCCGCGGCAGCTCCGCACAAACCTATCAGTCGCATGAATTCTCTCGCTGTAACTATGCCGGAGTGAAGACAAAAGCGAGTGCAACAACTGATTAATTTCGCTCTGGTTGACGGCAGATGAACGAGATTGTTGTGCATCTCGAAACTCATTCCCAGGTGGTTGAATGACTTGGACGGCACCAGATCTGACTTCTTATTTACTATAAAACCGAGACATTGGAGCAGTTGAAGCAGATTCTGAACATCGTTCTGAAGCATTAACTCGTTGCCATACCTCTGAAGAATGTCGTCCAGGTAGGCCGTCGATACCGCAGTCAAATGGGCTTGGAAATGAGTCATTACCGAGTTCATTATTCAAGTGAAAGCCCAGGGCGCTAGATTCAGACCGAAGCACATTGCTCAGAACTGATAAACGACTCCTGGGACAGCAAAGCGAAGGTACTTTCTGAAAGCCGGATGTACCATGACGTGAAAGTACACATCCTTGAGATCTATGCTCGCAGCATAGTCGTTCACTCGAATGCTCGCTCTGACCGATCGAATGGTCTCCATATAAAATTTTGGAGCCACGATCAGCTTGTTTATCCAGCTCAGATCTATGACTGGACGAAACAAGCCGTCTGGTTTCGGAACCAGAAACAGATGGCTGTAGAAACCTGGAGATTCCTGGTTTTCTACGACCTCTATCGCGTTCTTCTCCAGAAGAGATTGGACTTCTGATAGAAGCGAACCTCTCTTCTGAGGATTTGACGGAAGCTGAGTCCATCTTGGACTTCGAGTTAACAGGGGTTTTCTTTTGAAGGACAGTTTTAGCCCTTCTGAAATCACCCCTCGAACCCAAGGGTCGTCCGTAATCGACAACAAATTGGTTAAGAAACTCGATAGCCTTCCGCCCATTGGAACACGATAGAGGTTTGTCCTATCACCTCCTAGATCTGCGAGGCTTGCGGGAGGAGAAACCATGTCCTCCACGACCCACACCTCGCCCCGTCGACCTAGGAGCACCTGACCGGGAATCTCAGCCAGTATTACGACCCCTACCTGAGTCGCTACCTTGACGGTCTCTGGAGTAAGACCTAGAGGACTTATAAGAACCTCTATAGGAACTTCCCTTGGACATACTCACCCCAGAAGTGCCTGCCTTACTCTTCTCCGCTGAATCCGACTTTTTAGAAGCGGACTTGAACAGCAGAGAGTCTGAAGCTTTCTTAGTAATCTGATCATAGATTATGGAAAGCTTGCCGTCGAAGAGAAGCTCTCCGGAGACCGAAGTGACTCAAAGAGAGTATTTCACCTTACGATCCACCCGAGTGGATGCAGCCAGGGCAGCATCATGTCTAACTAACTCCAGATTTGCCACTGAAAGGGCGGAGTTATGCGTTGAGTATGCTATGGCCCTCGAAAGAACTCTTAAGGAAGGCTGTACATCCTGGAATTCTTTTCCTTCGAGACGTAATGATAACACTCTGGTAAGGTGATCTGCGTATGATAATGCATCTAAGCTGATCCTGTTAGACGAGATTGTCATTTCCAACGTAGTGGCTGGAATAGACATAGACGATGGCAAAGACAATTCTAGGTCTTCAGCCTGGTCGTCCAGATGCAGAGGAACTCTTGAAATGCCCTGTCCTGCCATTTCAAATTTATTCCTTGAATTCATGAAAGGCAGCTGTATAGCATTGGCCGCTAAGAAACTGGACTTGCTCGTCTTGGAAGCAAGTTTGAATATAGCATCATTCAAAAGTTCAAATGTCTGTGTGACATTTCTGGACTGGGTTGGAAATTCAGAACCATGTCCTTAATCCGACCGAAGAAATCTGTGTCCAGTGACGCTATCAGTCTCTTATCCGGCAACGCAGCATTCTGGTCCGGAGGAACAACATCAGGAAGGTACTGCTGGTTGAAATCTACGGCTACCTTATGTTGCTCCGAAAGGGAAAATTCCAGCTCCGTTGAATCCCTTTCACCATCCGGCTGGACCACTTAATAATCTCGGTCGTCCCTTCCCGACTCTGCAGCGAAACGAACCGACCCAGCTTCCTCAGACAATTCCTGATCCGAAAACGTTTCTGATGGCTGCTGGGATGCTGCGATGAGATGAGCTATCTGTGATGGCAAGTCCGTTACGGAGGCCTGTGGAGCCACGGTCTTATGTGATTTAGCCACAGGAAGCTCCTGTGATGTTGAATCCTGCATACTTCTTTTATGCGTACATCCCGACTGTAAAGGCCTCGTATCCCTGGCTACCGGATGGCGTGACCTGGTCGACATGGAATCCCTGGTCGGCGAAGCTGGTTGGATATCAGTGGTCACGTAGCCAAGGTGTGGTCGTGTGTGCTGCCGTGAGGATGAGGAAGCTGATAGACTAGTCTCTCCGGACTATCTATGCAATGGAGCATCCCGAGCAGGTGGAGAGCTCGTATGCTCCGACTGACAAACGTTACGTACAACAACATCTGGGCCCAGATGTTGCTGTAAGAGAGAGGGGCCTCTCTCGCTCGCGGTCCAGGTAGACCTGGACGAGGTAGCTACCGGACTGACAGGCTTCCTCCATACTATCCTCAGATCCGTCGTCGCTGGGTGGGCACGTTCAATGTTTATAGTGCTTGCAACACCTGAACTCCTTCTGGACCGCAACGGACGAACCCGGCTGCCAAGCCATTCCATGAATGGTTGCTTCACCAGGAGAGCTAGCAGACGACAACGCTGTCGATCCTACTTGGGACCTCTTAGGCAATTGTCGTATTTCCATGAGCACTTTAGCCGCTAGCTCTTCGTTAGACTGCGACGACGGAGGCACATGTCTTGAAGACATCACAGAAACATCACTCTGTTCTTGTTCCTCTGAAAAAGAGACTGAAAAACTAGAGTGGCCCTGTGGAGAGAGGACCGGCATGGACCTCTAACCGCTAACAATATACTGTGACACACGTCTCCAACGTTTGTCATCCCAATTGACACACACTGAGCAAGAACTAGTGCATGTACATTGACTACAAGAAACACAATGAACATGAGAATCAGAGGAAGACTTCCTAGCATTACAATTTGAACAATATTCTTTCATCATGAAAAAATATAAACAGTCATAGTACTCGCACTAACCCTTGAAAACAAAGATACATAATATAATATAATCCATTATAACATTTCGAAAAAATAATTCGAAAAAATTTCAGGAGAGCCCAAGTTCCCAATGGGAACAATGAGCCCAAATGAATCCCAAAAAAGCCTAAGTGTGGACAAAAATTTTAAAACATATTTAAAAATTAATGTAACACTTACGGACAATATTAATGTATCTGGCTATGAGCAGAACTAAACAGAAGACAAGTAATCACTATCAGAAGTAACCACTGTCAATGTAAACAAAAGTGCAAAAACCGGAAACATGACTCCAGGCACTGTAAACATGACCCAAAATCAGTTACCAATTTAAACACTATCCGATGTAAAACAGAGACTTCCAGAGAAGAAACTGCAGTACATCGGATGGTAGATGCAGACCAAAATGCCTAACCACCCAAGGGTGAGGACGTAAGCATGGGGAAAAATAGAATAATTATTCTGTTACCAAGCCAAAACTCCCAAGAAATTTTAGTGCCAAAAGCATAGGAGAATAGCAAGGGGTGAATAAAGGAAAGGGAGAGAGGAAACACTGAACAAACAATGGTAAATTCATAGCAAGAATGACAACATCAGGCCCATACCCCGAAATTAGGGAACATGAAATAATTTCGTAAAATTTTTTTTAAATTACAGCCTTGAACACATCCTGCCACTGTTTCTTCATCTCATCCTTTTATTTCCTCCTTAGATCCACCATCATTTAAACTGAGATTTACAAGCACAAATATCAGTGAGATGTTACTGATTTTAGGGCCAAACAAAGAATGACATTTGGCATCAATTTTGAGACCTCCTTGACACTGCGCATGCGCAGTGGATAAAAAGTATGGAGGACCACATAGGACATTGAAATTTCGGATTTTGATGCAAATTTTGGGGATTGGGGGGCAAAATTTGTGTTTGGCCCTAGAATTTAAGGAGTTAGCACCAGCTAAGTCTGGGTCATTGGTACAGTATAAAAATACCTGTTTTGGTTTACCCAATCTAAGAACTGGAAAGAACACTTACCTTGTACTCCAGTAAAACTCCATTTAAAACAACAGGCGGTGTCCAAGAGATGTCCAGACATGTAGTACTGCTTTTGGAATTAAGAGAGGCAGGTTCCCCTGGATAATCCTCTAATGTCTTAACAGCAACTACATCAGAATAGGGCCCCCAACCTGCATCAGTACTGGCTTGCACCTGCAATGAAATAACTTATATCACAGCACAGAAACAACAGTGGATGCATTTTGTTGGGCTTCTTGAGAAAAGCAGGGGCATGGTCGTACAAGAAAATTCTACACCAGCCCTTCACATAATATTACGATTTCTCATCTCGCTTCACTCTCTACAAACTGAGGGCAATCCAATATGATTTCAAAAATACACATTAAGCCTTTACCTAATGAATCAACCACATCCACCTGTATAATTTACAATATGAGAAGTCAAACAAAACCATTATTTTTCAAAAAGGAGATGGGCAGTGGCACGCTCATACAAGAAAGTTTTCCAAGTCCATTTAGAGGTAATTCAATATCAATGGTTCACATAGCATTAAATCTTTTTCATGCCTAGTTAAAGAATGCTGCCTTACCAAAAAGTGTGTCCTTGGCTCTTGTTAACAATATGTACCATGATAAAAAGAACTAGACTTTATGATTCTGGGGAATCATGGCTTTTCCAGATTAGATTCCATGATTTTTCATGACCCCAGGGTGTCTGATGAATTCTTTTTAACTGTCTGACTGAAGTTCCTTTATTGATGTTATAAGAAAGGTGGGTATAGTAGTCTCAAATGACTCAGTTTGATAAAAAAATGATTAGGTAAAAACCAGCATTAATGGTGGAGCGGGTTAATATCAATATCGTCGTCCGACAAGTTAATCACCGACAAAAGGAGTTATGTTTGTTTGACACATACCCAATGAGTGCTGTGGCTATTTGAAAATGGTTCATTTTATCTCAAATGTATCCAAAATATGGATGTTTGGCAGCTTGTAGAGGGTTAACAAGTGCTAACAGGAATATTTTTCCATGCAACTTGTAATTTCACACCAAGAACTGTGAATGGCCATTTTTTCTTAAAAATCTACGATGTTTTCAGAGAAATCCAGGGACAGCATGAATTTTAAGCTTTTGATGGGTATCATTGTTTATCCAGCCCAAAACGGGTTAAGGGTTGTTTTTGAATACCATTATTACTTACAAAAATAATTCTCAGTGAATTCTACTTCCACATATGTTGATCTCTCCTCTTAACTTTGGGTGTTGTGGGTATGCAAAGACAGCCCATTTTAACAAAATTGTGATGTTTGAGAACCGGCATAGGGTGAACAAATGCTTGCTGAAATATCTTGTTCATGCAACTTGTATTGTCACACTAAGATCTGAGAATGGCCAATTTTTCTTGAAAAGCTACAGGATGCTTTTAGAGAAATCCTCGGATAATATTAATTTTTAACCTTTGAGGGGTATTGCTCTGTAACCAGCCCTAAACAGGTTAATGCTTGGTTTTGTGAATACCTTCATTACTTACAAAAATGATCCTCGGTGAATTCCACTTCCAATGAGGGGGGTTACGTTTATCTCGCAAGTACACATTGGGTATTATGGGTGCACAAGAACAGCCCATTTTCGCAAAATGCCTATACTTGGCAGTCTCTGGAGGGTTAACAAATGCTTACCGGAATATTTTGTCCATGCAACTTGTAATATCACTCAAAGACCTGCGAATGGTCAATTTTTCTTGAAAACTTGCTAGATGTTTTGGAGAGATCCACAGAAAATGGGAACTTGAAGCTTTTAAAGGGCATATCTCCTTAAGCAGTTGAAAATGGGTAAAGACCTCAATTTTTGAATACCCTTACTACTTACAAAAATGTTTCCGTATCAGTTTTGCGTCCAATCAAAGAAATTACGTTTCTCTGTTGCATTTCCATTTGATGTTGTTGGTGTCCAAAAACAGACTATTTTTTGTTGGTGTCCAAAAACAGACTATTTTTTCAAAATGTTTGGCATTTAGCAGCCCATGGAGGGTTAACAAATGCCTACCAGAATAATTTGTCCATGCAACTGGTAATGTGACACCAAGACCTATCAACGGCCATTTTCTCGTCCAAACCCTACAGGATGTTTGTAAAGAGATCCAGGGAAAACATGATTTTTTTAAGCTTTTTATGGGTGTCCCTGTTAACCTCCCCAAAAGGGGTTAACACTTGGATTTTTGAATACCATTATTACTTACAAAAATGGTCCTCGGTGAATTCCACTTCCAACAAAGGAGATTATGTTTATCTCTTGCGTATACATTGGGTGCTGTGCGTGTCCGAAAATAGCCCATTTAAAAAAAATTACGATGCTTGGCAGCCTCTAGGGGGTTAATAAATGCTCACCAAAATATTTTGTCCATGCAACTTGTAATGTCACACAAAGATCTGCTACTAGTCAATTTTCCTTGAAAACTTACGGGATGTTTTTAGAGACATCCACAGAAAATGGGAATTTTAAGATTTTAAGGGGTCTCTCTCTTTAGCATGCCCAAAATGGGTTAAGACTTCGACTTTTGAATACCCTTACTACTTACAAAAATGTTTCCGTATAGATTGTGCGCTCGATAAAAGAAGGCACTTTTCTTTGTGGCGTACACATTGGGTGCTGTTGGCATCCAAAAACAGCCAATTTTATCACAATTTTGACATTTAGCAGACTGTGGAGGGTTAACAAAAGCTCACCGCAGTATTTTGTCCATGCAACTTCTATTGTCACACCAAGGCCTGGGAGTGACAAATTTTTCTTGAAAATCTACAAGACTCCTTTAGAGAAATCTATGGAAAACATGAAGTTTTGAGCTTTATGGGGGTACTGCTGTTTAACCAGCCCAAAACGGGTTAACGCCTGGTTTCTTGAACACCCTTATTACTTACAAAAATAAAATGATCCTCAGTGAATTCCACTTCCAATAAAGGAAGTTATGTTTATCTCTCGTGTATCGTTTGGGTGCTGTGAGGGCTTGAAACCAGCCCATTTCATCAGAATTTCGATGTTTGGCAGCCTGTGGAGGGTTACCATATGCATCGCCTGATATGTCATGTGTATCAAAGGTTGTGTCACAGGAAGGTCTAGCAATGATGAATGTTTAAAAAAAAATCTACAAGACGTGTTTCGAGAAAGTGCCGATAAACCCCAATTTTGGCAGTTTTTTGCCAATTCTGACGAAATAAGGGTTAAATCGAAAATTCTGCTTCAGTACATTTTTAGATTTTGTGCCCCTTTATACGTGTGCAAAATTTTGTGACAATCGGTTCAAAAATGGCTTCTGAATCGTACGGGCAAAATGTGTGGAAAAAAAAAATTAAAAAAATAATCCGTAGAAAAACAATAGTCTTTTCCAGAGGGAAAAGCCTAAATAGTCTACTTGTCAATGTTTTTTTTTGAGGTCTTAATTTTATGAAGTTATCAGCAAATTATGACATGACTGAATATGACAGTCCTAGAGTGTATAAAAGACATTAGGTATTATAGGCACATGGCATGCCAACTCCACACTGTGACTGAACTATTCCAGCACGCCGGTAGCATTTGAGAGCAAGAAGGAAAGGGCAGAAGTCTCAAAAAGGGCACTTGACTCTGGATATGAGTTAAGACCTTGAGTTTACAATAAATCATAAATCATAATGTGACACTCAATAGTATTGACATTATATACCACCGCTTGAGTAGAACAAGATGCCATCTGGAAAGTGAAAGCATTTCAGATAGCACCTTGTTCGACTCAAGGGGTGATACACATATATAAAGCTTTAGAATTCACCCAGCCAATCGTATAGCTTCTTTGCTTGGTGATTATCACAACCAGCTTCCATCATTATACCTGCTCACAAAAGCCCCCCCCCCCCTCCCCTATCCATTGGCATTGGCATACATAAAGCATGTGAAAAATGAATACTTGAGAGTGTCTCAGTTATGGTTCTCAGAAAGTGAAGGCTTTTCCATTCCATTAGCGCACTTGTGACAAAAAAGGACATGTGCTGTCCAAGACAGTGGAGCAGCTACTCCCTCCTCCAGCTTCCAGCGCCCTTGAAACTATTGGCATGCCATGTGCCAATACATCCTGAAAGGGTTAAGGGAATCACACATACAGTGGAATCCTGTTAATTGAATAGAAGCTTTGCTACTAAAAATAATAAATTCTGCTGTTAGAATTCCATTAACAAGAATTGGGTCATTTTTCTACATTCTCATGATGAGATAAGCATTTATTCTACTATTCTTGTTTGAGAGAGCTCCAAAGATAAAAAAAAGATTAAATGCTTATTTTGAATATTCTGAGGCCAATAGGTTTATAGACATGAGGAATTCATGGGGCGTAAAGGGTAATTCTTTGATAGTTCACACAATTTTTAAAAAAAATTTTACAGGAATTTACCTGTATGCAATTAAAAGGTCAACTCAAATTTGTGCTGAAGGTGCTGTAAATGATTTGGAGTTTGCAATTAATGTTACTGAATGAAGAAATTCCCAATTGAGTGGGCTACACTATATAATATTTGGACTTGCAGGCTGAATGAAGTGGCGAGTACAAAATATTTTTCTGCTGCCATTGGCAGCATAAAAATATTTTGTTCCTCCACTTCATTGCACCTTGTGCTGGGTTAGTTCATCCACCTGAACATAGCAGCTACCCCACTACGATCAAATTTCATCCATTCAGATTATCAGCAATTTCCCTGTTCAGAATCAACAGGAACACTGGCAGTAAAAATAAGAAATATTTATTGACTGCATGCCTCTCTTACCAACTGTCATTAATAAGAGTAATTAATTATTCACATCACAACTGACTATTTTAGACTGAATCAGATATTTCTTATTGTGTATCATGACATGAACAGTGTGAATGTTGCCTTTTGTGTTCAAAAATCACCATTACTGTTTACAATTGGAATCAATGACTTTGCCAAAATAGTGGTCCTCGAGAAGTATAGTCCTGGTGCCTCCAGCGTGTGGACTATTCTTCCTTGACAGGCATTTTTCTCTATCCTTTTTGGGAAAGGGTCCGACGCCCATGCCATTTGGAATTTTCATGTCATGAGGTCTCCAGTTGTGAACTGTTTTGGAGGAGAAGAAACATACAATGAATAAAAATTAAAAAAAATTTACCTTCAAATTGAACTGCGAACATTAATACAAAAGTAACTGCATGTATACAATCAGTTAAGCTATTTAAATGCTATGGCCGCCACACTACATAGGGTAGCAGCCAAAGCATCTGGATAGCTGAACTAGTGGTATACATTTAGTATGTTTTGTAATGAACAACAAATTATGTTCATTGCAGTCTCTAATCTCTATTAAACTGTTCTTATACTATCAAAGAAGAACCTGTCGTTTCTCCTTAAATTTAGATGCTTTCTACACTTCGTTAGGTAGTTTAGTTTGGCAGTTGTTGGTATACTAAGGGCGTTTGACCATCCAGTTCGGGACACCAATTGTGATTGAGGTTTTTGTCCCGAGTGGGGACTGAGATTGGGAAAAATTGGGGGTTGGGAATTGGACAAAATCAGGCCCAACCATATTTGGTCTCTGTTGACACCTAAAAGAATCCCTGCATGTGGACCACTAGTTTGGCAAAGCCGACTCCAAGCCATGCAATATTTTATGGTTAACAGGCTGAGTTATGGAAGCTCAAATTTGGGCGCTACATGTACTAAAAAGTGCAGGGACCATGATAAAAAGATTTCAAATTTTGCAGATGTGATTCATATATAATTAGAAGCATGAATATATTGTTAATATGGATTTGTTATTATTTATTGGAGAGTGCCCATAAGAATTCTCCAATAATTCTAACAAATAAATCTTTATGAAATAATTTTTACCTGTCTTTGGGTGGCCTGTGTGACAAAGAAAATATATTTATTTACTGTTGTTTAAAGTCACATACTTCTGTACAATGGCTAATCATGACCACAACATGGAGATAAAGTCAAGGTTAGTCAATCGTTTATACCCCATGCTGCCTATTTTAGAGGACTCGCACCCCAAGCATTAGTGACTGTTTACCAGTGAAACAGAGCTTGTTTACCACAGTAAACAAGCACTGCTTCACTCCCCCAGAGTGAGGGGGGGGGGGGGGGAGTGGGGTGGGGGTGGAGGGGTGGGGGGTGGAGAGAAGCCAGGTTTTGAATACTACCTTGATGGCACCTTTGGGTGGGTCACTACTGTTCAAGATGAGGCTGTGGTCACTGGAACTTACAGGGGAAATTTAGAAAGATGGTGAGGAGTGCCAAATGTGTAATTTAGGCACAATGGAGACCCTGGAACATTTTCTATTAAAGTATCCAAAATACCAGTCTAACAGAATAAGATTCACTGGAAGTATAAAGGGGAAGTTGGATGGGAAAATGAAGAACATGTGGTTAATGGGTGGCACAAAGAAGAGGGTTAGTATGCTTATCGCAGAGATTGGGAAGAATGGGGTACGTATCAAGAAGTTTATCTCCGAGAGTTGGGAGGACAGAAGAGGCATGAGGATAGGGAGGAATTTGGGAGCACAGGGCTAATCAAGGAAATCTCACCCGAGAACCACAATAAATCAGTGGCTGGTCAACGTGTTATTATTAGATTAGTGACATCCATTTATGTGGAAGAACCAGAATTCATGATTTACAGAACACAATGGTAGGTAATGCTCATTCTTCACATCACCTTACATCTCAGCATGAATTTCGTTATAGACACTGTCATGGGAATTCATGCACTGGGGATTTGCCCCTATGCTCCAAATCAAACACAGATTCAGAATGTGTAGACTCTCTCAGGTTTTTAATTAGGGTGCTTTCTTGTCGTGAATTCCTTTGAACAATATAATTGAGCTCACTTAATTGGATATCTCTCAACTGAACAATCTGGTTAATGGCATATAATTTCCAAACCAATTACTCTACCTTCAGTACAAAACTGACATTTTAATTGTATATAGGTTATAGAGTAAACTCCTGTTAACTGAATAAAAACTCTTGTACTTTGTTGAAGAGCTACTTTGACAATCACTGAATTCCTCATGAAATTTGTTCAACTTAAATCCACCCAATAGAAAATTTGTTCAACTTCAATACACCCAATAGATATATTTAACCCATTATATCTTTATGGACAAAGCTATATGAGTTCTGTCAAACAAAGTATAATAGTATGAATTTCTTCATTTTATCATAAGAATACAGGAAAATGACCAAATTCCTGGTCACTGAAAACTCCTATTAACTGGTCGAGTGCGGGAAGCCCATATTTGGACTCTATTTCGAAGTGCATGTATTGCAGCTTAACCACTACATATTCTGCAGATGTGCTTCATATTATCTCTGAAATAAAATTATTTCATCTGCATGTATTTGCCTTGTTACAATTTATGAGAGAGTGCCTGTAGGCACTCTCCCATGAATTGAAACAAGGCAAAGTTATGTGAACAAATTTTGATAACCAAAAATAATTTAGCACTCTACAAGTTTACTCAGGTTAACTGAATATTTTTCAATGGCAAAATGGCTACTCATTAACAAGATTCCTTTGTACTTAGAAATTCAAGAACTACATCATCTAGAATAATTTCTCTGAAATATCAGCTTACCTTAAAAAAGTATTGTGTAAATGGGATTAGGCCTCTTATAATAAATGAAGAGATTTCTGTGGTGTTTGTTGCTGATAGCGATTGAAGAAAATCGGATGATCTGCTGTAAGTAATTCGATATTCTCTTAAAATCCCATTCAATTCTGATGGCTGAGAAAAATCAAGTTGGACAATAGTCTCTTCTGGTTTGTTGCTAGTTATTCCTGGTGCAGACGGAACTGTAAAAATGATGAAATTCTTGTAATACCTCAACTGTTACAGAGATAAATTATGTCTTTATATAAATAATTTGTTAGTTAAATATGGTTTATGAACACTTTCAGCATCTATGCATATACTACAAAACCAGAGAAGTGTAGTCAATAGTTGAAGCCTAAGTTGCCGAGTGCACAGGACTCTCTATCATATTACATGTCAAGCAGAACTTGTCCGCAGCAGTAAACAAGCACTGATTCATTCCCAGGGGTCCCATGAGGGCTTGTTTTAATACTCACATCTTCCTTCTTGAGACAGGCAATGACCAATAATTAGTCCACTTGAAAGAATATTTGTTGAAAAAGCTGTTTTGGGCAATTTATTGGAGAATGCAAGATATACAGGGACACATATCTTTGTTCTTGAAGATAGCATTCAAGCAGAAATAATTTTGATTATTTGGAAGAATATCTGAGAAAATGAAAGTGTCAATGACAATGCAGCTCAACTTGTGTAAGACATGTACATGTATAAAATGTGACACAGCAATGACACACATCTAGGTAATGACCTGATAACAAAGGTAGATATAAAGTATTGTAACGGTCTGTACATAAATGCTGACCGTATCCTGTAACAAATGTATAGGTAAAGTATTGTAAAGGTGGGGGACAGTTAGATGCTAAACTAGAAAAGAAATCTTTGAGTCCCAGAGTGGGTCTGACTGAACCCAAAAATATTTATTCCCATAGCACAGTGATAACAAAGGCACCCAAAAACACTTGTTCCTGTCCCAAGGTGATAAAAAAGGTACCCAAGAAGTTTTGTGGAGATCGGTTCATAAATACAGCCTCTAGTCTGTGCCGTATTGACATGTGCACTTACTGTGTATAAGTAGCACTGAATAAATCAAAGTTCATGTAATTTGCATAATTTCTGCATGAGAAAAAAACCTGTATTATATGTGATGTATTCCATGTTACTAAACATTTATTAAAAAATTTATTCAAATCAGAACCTTCATATAAAGTTCTGTACCAAAAACTGATTGTACCTAATTTTGGTACAAAATGGCTGCCGGCAGCCATCTTCAATTTCAGACCGCACCCAAAAACACTCGTTCTCGTTCCAAGGTGATAAAAAAGGTACCCAAGAAGTTTTGTTAAGATCGGTTAATAAATAGAGCCTCTAGCCCGAGCCGTATTGACATGTGCACTTACTGTGTAAAAGTTGCACTGAATAAATCAAAGTTCATCTTATCTGCATAATTTCTGCACGAGAAAAAAACCCGTATTATGTGTGATGTATTCCATGTTACTAAACATTCATTCAAAAATTTATTCAAATCAGAACCTTCATATAGAAGTTCTGTACAAAAAACTGATTGTATCTAATTTCGGTACAAAATGGCCAGCAACAGCCATCTTGAATTTCTGACTGCACCCAAAAACACTAGTTCTCGTCCCAAGGTGATAACAAAAGTACCCAAGAAGTTTTGTAACGATCAGTTCATAAATACGGCCTCTAGCCTGAGCCATATAGAAGTTGTGTACAAAAAACTGATTGGACCTAATTTTGGTACAAAATGGCCCCCGCTCAGCCATCTTGAATTTTGGACCGCACAGAGAAACACTCGTTCCCGTCCCAAGATGATAACAAAGGTACCCAAGAAGTTTCGTGAAGATCGGCTCATAAATACAGCCCCTAGCCCGAGCCGTATTGACATGTGTACTTACTGTGTATAAGTAGCACTGAATAAATCAAAGTTCATCTAATTTGCAGAATTTCTGCACCAGAAAAAAAACTGTATTATATGTGATGTATTCCATCTTACTAAACATACAGACAAAACTTTATTCGAATCAGAACTTTCATACAGAAGTTCTGTACAAAAAACTGATTGCACTAACTAAGATACAAAATGGCTGCTGGTGGCCATCTTGAATTTTGGATCACATCCAAAAACACTCGTTCTCGTCCCACGGTGATAACAAAGGTACTCAAGAAGTTTCGTAAAGATTGGTTCATAAATACGGCCTCTAGCCCGAGCTGTATTGAATTGTTCATGGACAGATGGATGGATGGACGACGGGCCAAGGCATAACCTCAAATTTGACTTACGTCAAAGTTGAGCTAAAAATTTGACTTATGTCAAAGTTGAGCTAAAAATGATTTGGAAGAACAATTTTTCCAATTATTAAACTGATAGCAGGATAGTATGATCATCAATAACACCCTGGAAGTAGTCTGAGGTGTGTATGCATTTATAACCTTCTTCAAATAATAATTGATAGTGACACGGGACATGAGGAATGAAATAAAAACACTTCCAGTGATATCATTGGAGACTATTTGTTGGAACTCAGCCAAAAAAGTCTTATTTTTAATCCTGTAATCTGGGGCCTTGTCAGTGAGTACAGCGTTGCAGACAACATGAAAGATGCTATGTAGTCAAAGCCAGTTTTCTTATTTAATTGCAATGTATCACTCATCGTGCATGTGCAACCCACAGAAAACCAATTTGATGAAATTATTAATGTCATATCCAGCCACAAAGGCAATGCTTTTTATTGTGAGCACGACTCGGTCATGCTCATGATAGAAAGTGTAGTCTTCGTAGCTGGTTTCTAGAGTACAGTTGGAAAATTTGTGAATAATAAATCGTTGAAAACAGAAATTGAGAGGATAAATGTGTTGGTCACTGTAAAACTCAATTTCAAGATGTGATGATTTATAAGTATCACATACCTGTAAAAAAGATATGAGTTCAATCAAATTCCACTAGGTGCACAAACACAAAATGGCACAACTGGATTCGAAACCAGGTGTGCATTTTATTAAGAACCTACATTTTACAAAATCGAAAGTCTGTTTGGATCAAGTGATAAATCAAATTATCAACTCAGCCCCAGTTTGTAGTAAAATTTACAACTTAGGCCAAAAAAATTAAAAATCTGTTTCTCAGGCCCTCCCGCATGGTCCTTTTGGCTGCCGCATGCTCTTTTTATAACCAATGCAAACTTGAAAAAAAATAAAAATTAAATGGCTTAGGCCTAAAAAAATAAAAAAAATCTGTTTCTCAGGCCCTCCCGCATGGTCCCTTTGGCTGCCGCATGCTCTCTTTTTATAACCAATTTAAACTTTAAAAAAATAAAAATTAAATGGTTTGTGTCTTATATTTTACCCAAGTTAAAAAAATTGATGAATTTGTCCCTTGAGTGCAAGAAGGCTTTGCAATGCTTTAGCATTGCAAAGCCTTCTTGCACTCAAGGGATGAAATACACCACCACCCATGCTATTCTGTAGATTATGAGGCCTAAAACTTGAACCAAGAGCATGAATTTTGATGGCAAAGAAGTAATTACTTAAATAAAAAATAAAATAAAAAAACGCTCGCCCGCATGCAATTTCACAAATAATGGCCTGAGAAACAGAATATCTACTTTGTGTGGCCTTATGTCTGATATTTTACCGAAGATAAAAAAATTGATAAATTTGTCCCTTGAGTGCAAGAAGGCTTTGCAATGCTTTAGCATTGCAAAGCCTTCTTGCTCTCAAGGGACAAAATACCCCACCACCTATGCTTCTCCATAGATTATGAGGCCTAAAACATACCAAGGACATGATCTTTTGATGGAAAAGAAATAATTACAGAAATAAAAAATAAAATAAAAACCCGCTCGCCCGCATGAAATTTTACAAATAATGGCCTGAGAAACAGAAGATCTACTTTGTGTGGCCTTAGCCCAGTGAATTAAGTCCAGGCGTTGTCAAAATTCTAGACATGAGACCTAATTTACTGAACAAGCTTTGTAAATTTCACTATAAATAGGAGACATGGTGGTGATTCTCTGTTTAGTGTTGAGTAAACTGTAACAAAACAGTTTTATTTGATGATAATTCTTATTGCACTGATATCAGGAACATGCATGCACAGCTTCAGAAAAGAAGTGATTACAACTGCTTTGCACAAGCCTATGAGATAAAAAAAAAACAAGTGCAACATGAAGTTTTAAGTGTATGCCCTCATCGCAATTCACTACTTTGTAAGTCCAACAAGGACCACAACTCTGGCATGAAAGCGTAGACAGAATCGATCCTATGTGGAGATCCTTTCCCCCATTCTGGTCTATCAGCATACCAAAGGAGATCCAACTTTGACTGATGGTTTGGAGTAACAAAATGACAGAAGGTTTGGAGTAACTACACAAAATTATGGTCAGGCTGAGATAAAGATGGTTGGATTTCTCCACAAGCGATCCTTGAATCCTCCTTCGGACTTTGGAATGAGTATAAAAATGAAAGTGTCAATGACACTGTAGCTTAACTTGACTGAGTGTTGTGTTTGCTGAAAAGGATAATGTTCAATGTTTTTTGAAAGGATTATGAAAAACAACAAGAATTGTGATAATTGAGAATATGCTAATTTCTATTCCATGTATGCTATGTTTTCAATAAAAATAATTTGAGGTGTAGACTGTACTAAAGAAATGAGGGGTGGGTTAATGTGGCTCTCACAGTTAATGAGTTGTCAACCAAAGTTACCAAGTTACAATGAAATTATTCCAAAACGAGTCATCCTATCAAGTTACAATGAAATCTCTTCATAAATACGGAGTGTAGACTGTGCTAAAGGTTTTTGGGCTTCGGGTCTATGTAGCCATCATGGTTGACCGATCACAACCAAAAGTGAATGTCCTCATCTAGACATTATACTGAGTCATCGTACCATGTTACAATAAAATCCCTTCACAACTACGACCTGTAGAGTGTGATAAAGGGTTTTGGGCTTCAGGCCCCTGCAGCTGTCACAGTTGACTGATCCTGACCAAAAGGGGATGTTCTCATCTAGACATTATATGGAGTCATCCTACCAAGTTACAATGAAGTCCCTCCAAAAATACGATCTGTAGACTGTGTTAAAGGTTTAGGGCTCGGGCAGCCATCACAGTTGACAGATTGTGACCAAATGGAGAAGTTCTCATCTAGGCATCATATGGAGTCATCCTACCAAGTTACAATGAAATCCCTCCATATTAAATACGACCTGTAGACTGCTAAAAGTTTTTGGGTTTTAGGCTTGGGCAGCCATCACAGTTGACAGATCATGACCAAAAGGGGACATTCTCATCTAGACATTATACAGAGTATCCTACAAAGTTACAATGAAATCCCCTCATAAATACGATCTGTAGACTATGCTAATGGTTTTCGGGCTCAGGCAGCCATCATGGTTGACTGATCGCAACCAAAAGGAGACTGTCTCATCTAGACATGACCTCAAACCTGCATATGAAATTTTGTGATGATTGGACAAGAACTACAGGGTGTAACCTGTGCTAAAGGAAAATGTGAAGAGGCTCACAGACTTTCAGACTAACAGACTTCTGCATGCGTGATGGCAATAGCTTATCTTGTCAAGTTAAGCTAATGATACAAAATAATACTTTACAATCAATTTTGTACAACTGAGATTTACCCATACAAGCCCCACACCACTTGTTTGTTATTTTTCTTAGACCTTGCGAGTCCCAGCCCCCAATTTACTGTTCCACTGAATGATAACAGGGAAAATGAATTGCATGTTTCAGAAAGAGTATTGAAATGTTCCATATATACCAAAGATATACTATGAAAACCAGCATTAGTTCACAACAGCAATGGTTTAACGTTGTGCAGCAAGCTGAAAAAGTTGACATTCTGGAGATGTCATATGTTAGATTAATAATTTTGACGACGTTACATGGGTTGTGTGGGAGAAAATAATCTTTGAGTGGTGTGAATGTGGAATGACTAGCTGTGTCAACTGAAGTGAAGTGGGGTGCCATGTTTCTTTACAAAATGCAGATGAATGATGAAATACTCTGGCAATCATTAACTCTTAACCCGCTAAGTATTTTCAAGATATTTTTCATCAAATCTACTCATGGCTGCTGTGAAGCAGCCACGATTAGATTATATGGAAAATTTATCCATATTTAACTCAAGAAATTATGGGTCTAAAATCCATTCAATTTACGAGGGGGGGGGGGGGGGGAGGGGGTTGATTATTGTGCCCAAATTATGCTCATTTCAGTGGCAAAAGAAATCCTGTCCTGGGCAGGAATATCCACCGGTAGCATGCAAGGAGTTAAATCTTAACTTGTCGATTATTTTCAAGATAATTTTCATCAAATCTAGTCATGGCTGCTAAGAAGCAGCCATGACTAGATTTGATGAAAAATTCTACTAAATTTAACTCAAGAAATCATTAGTGAAAAAATCTATGCGATTTACAGTGGGAAAGTTTGATGAAATGTGCCCAAATTATACTTACTTTGAACAGAGGAAAGAGAAATCCTGCCCAAGGTAGGAATATCTGTCAGCAGCATTCAAGGAGTTAAATATTCAACAAGGATGGTCACATAACGTGGGTAAGATAATTCCATCTCACACAGGTATTTCACCTGGGACACGCATATCAGAATAGGCAGGTGGTTGAAGAAATAAATTAACTTACCATCTTGTTCAGTTTTAAATAAAACAACAGAACTCTCTGGTCCAGCAGAAATTTTGTTTACATATCTGACTGTTACATCATATTGTCTATATGGTGAAAGGTTTGTTATGAGTAAACTTGTTTGGTTTGTCTCAAGTTCAATAGCTGGGATATTCTGATTTTCTTTGTCAACAACTCTTACTAGGAATTTTACAAGGAGACCACCACGCAATTTACATTGCACATTGTCCCATCCTATTGTTATACTCCTGGAGTTTATGGAAGATTTCTGTACATTGGACACTGCTCCGGTTGGGGCTGAAAGATAAACAAAACATGATTTCACAGTTCCACTCAAAGTTAACACACACCCCCCAAAAAAACCAAACTATCTGTACACCAGAAAACATGTTACGTTTCCTTAAACTCTTAGGACCTGGAGATTTTTATACATTATTTCTATATTTTGACAAGTAATGTCTTGTGGTTGTGCAGCCAAGACATGCCTAGAAACAACTGCTAAGGTTCTATGAATGTAACTTTTACTTCATTCATAGATTGCATGTTGGGGCACCTGTACAAGGGTGCTGGAATCTTCTGAGGGTAAGGATGGCAAGGGTATCAAAAACGGTACTCAACTGTGAGTATGAGTTAAGACTGGAAGTTCAAAGCATATCGCAAATTGTAATGTGACACTCAATAGTACTGACATTATATAAAAAGAAAGGTTTAGACCTCCCCCTGCCAACTGTATACACTCTTTAGTTGGTAATTATCAAACAGACTCTGTCATTATAACTGCACCCCCCCCCCCCCCCCCCCCCCCCCACCCTCCCCCGGCATTCACACATAGTGATCAATCAAAGTACAGCATTAACATTCAGCATTAGTCAGCAATGACCCACTGGGAGACCATCAGTGGTTGACTTTCAACATCGGTGGTCGCTGATGTTCCTTTTTGGAAGTAGAAATGAACTACGGGTTGTTGCTTGGTGATCTAAGTGATGTGTGCAGTGTAATTTGCATTTAATAGGACACAATTAATCATTTAGAAACACTGTATTTGTAACAATACCACACTGTGCATGAAGGAAAGCTGAATGTGTTTCACCTGGTAAATATTTCAGTGAAAAATAACATATATTATTCCTACAAAAGTGTTGCGATTGGCTGGAGTATTGAAGTTTCACGATGCAAAGTGTACAATTTTGTCACATGTTAAATAGAATGTGACCCGTAATTCCCTATATAGTATTAGGACTACTTGATTGGACATTGATAGGATATTTTGGTCATGTGACATCAACATTGAATATAATTATTTGTCAACATAAGTCATGCAATAATGCAAATCAATGTCACGTTGATATTAAAATAGAACAAATTGCCAATGAAATTTGCCCAAGTGAAAATGGATTTTCAACAATAAGTTGAACCATGGATATTTCAATTTGAAATTCAATGCCGTAACCACTGAGTAACCACACTCTCTACTTATACTGTCTGTGATATGAATATTTGCAAAACGTTAGAAAACATCTCTTTCTTCTCAGTTTGTAAAGTTTACACAATGTGACGTACATATGAGCCTTATTGTTAAACAAAGACAATAACTGAAGTGAGTCTGGTGTCCGAGGTGAAAATGTAACCACTGATTATAAATTTGATGTAATGATTCTTCAGATCAGTTCTTTTTAATGATTTTATGTTTCAGTTTTCACATGAGTCTCAGTGTTGTCAATATTTGTGTTTATTTCACAGCATCGGTCAAATTACTGACATTACAGACAGAGAATGGCACACTTAAATGGAGGATATGGATTGAGTGTTTTGGTCACTCGATATTTATGAAACAAGTCTAAGAGGCTCGGCAAAACAGAAAATTCTTAGATGAGTTTCATAAATATCGATTGACCAAATCGTGACTTCCAGATTCTGTTTATCATATGACACCACAGTTACCAAAAACACATCTTTTAGATAGAAAAAGGTTAAAGAATGAAATTTCACATTGAACGTCATGTGTCATAAATCAATATAACATAAGTACATGTACAAGATCAGAAAGTTGATGTTTTGAAATAGCATTAAGGGGACGTCCAACATAACTTTGGTCAAATTTCAGGTAATTTTCTCCAAAGTCCAGAGAAGGTCAGAAAGGAATAACCCCAATACATTATATATCAATTTTTTGGAATGAAACACAGATTTTGTGGAAACTAATATTTACCATGTGGCAGAAAGCACTGCCTGAAAGTCTGCTATGGCATAAGTAAGAGACCAGATTTTAAACAATAAAATACCTTAAATTTACTGAATAGTTAAATTCTGCAATCCTTCTACAACAGACTCGGGAGAAATCTTTTTCTCATTCTTGCAAGGAACAGGCCACAAAACTAATTGTAATGTAGGATGTCTAAATTTCAAAAGGGCTGCCATGTTTCTTGTGTTTGTTTACCTTTTATGAAGTTCACCAAGGGCCAAATCCAGCTGGTTGGTCCTGACCTCTTAGTCTCATGGTAAATCGGTCACCTTGTGTGCTAGAGGTCGACGGTTCGAACTCCAGCTCCTGCACTTATCTCTCCTCCTATTACACATCAATATGAAAGTGTCAATGACACTGTAGCTCAACTTATTAAGACATGTACATGTAGAGTATGTGACACAGAAATGACAAACATCTAGGTAATGACCTGATAACAAAGGTACATATAAAGTATTGTAATGGTCTGTACATAAATACTGACCGTAGCCTGCAACAAATGTATAGGTAAAGTATTGTAAAGGTGGGCAACAGTCAGATGCTAAACTAGAAAAGAAATCTTTGAGTTCCAGAGTGGGTCTGACTGAACCCCCGAAATATTTGTTCTCATAGCACAATGATAACAAAGGCACCCCAAAACACTTGTTCCTGTCCCAAGGTGATAACAAAGGTACCCAAGAAGTTTCGTGAAGATCGGTTCATAAATACGACCTCTAGCCTGAGCTGTATAGAAGTTGTGCACAAAAAACTGATTGGACTTAATTTCGGTACAAAACGGCCACTGGCAGCCATCTTGAAATTTGGACCGCACCCAGAAACACTCGTTCTCGTCCCAAGGTGATAACAAAGGTACCCAAGAAGTTTCGTGAAGATCGGTTCATTCACACAAAAAATTATTCAAATCAGCGCTTTCATATGGAAGATCTGCGCAAAAATCTGATTACACCTAATTTTGTACAAAATGGCTGCAGGCGGCCATCGTGAATTTCAGACCGGACCCCAAAACACTTGCTCTCGTCCCACGGTGATAACAAAGGTACCCAAGAAGTTTCGTAAAGATCGGTTCATAAATACAGCCTCTAGCCCGAGCCGTATTGGCATTTGCACTTACAGTGCTGAAAGTAACACTAAATAAATAAAAGTTAGTCTAATTTGCATACTTTACGCACAAGAAAAAACCCTGTATTATATGTGATGTATCCCATGGTACTAAACATTCATACAAAAAAATATTCAAATCAGAGCTTTCATATGGAAGTTCTGCGCAAAAAATCTGATTGCACCTAATTTTGTACAAAATAGCTGCCAGTGGCCATCTTAAATTTCAGACCAGACCCCAAAACACTCGTTCTCATCCCACAGTGATAACAAAGGTACCCAAGAAGTTTTGTAAACTTCGGTTCATAAATACGGCCTCTAGCCCGAGCCGTGTTGACAGCGACAGACGGACGACAGACCATGAGAATACCTCAAATTTGGCTTCGCCAAAGTTGAGCTAATAAAATGAAGAATGTCCAATGTGGCTTTTGTGAGTCTGATGTGACCATACCCCCCATAATTCTATGCCATTTTGCATGAGATCTGTGTTAAATTGGAAAAAGAAAATGAGATCGATATACCAAAAAATGAGAAAACTGCCAAACTTCCTTATTTGGTATTATTTGTGTCCATTTATGGGGCTGCATAAGCAATGACAGCAGCCAAGAGAGCCATTTGAATGCTCAAGTGTGGCCAAAACAACAAATGAAAGTGTCAATGACACTGCAGCTCAACTTGTGTAAGACATGTACATGTATAGTATGTGACACAGCAATGACAAACATCTAGGTAATGATCTGATAACAAAGATACATATAAAGTATTGTAACGGTCTGTACATAAATGCTGACCGTAGCCTGTAACAAATGTATAGGTAAAGTATTGTAAAGGTGGGCGACAGTTAGATGCTAAACTAGAAAAGAAATCTTTGAGTCCCAGAGTGGGTCTGACTGAACCCAAAAATATTTGTTCTCATAGCACAGTGATAACATAGGCACCCAAAAGGTACCCAAGAAGTTTCGTGAAGATCGGTTCACAAATGCAGCCTCCAGCCCGAGCCGTATTGACATATGCACTTACTGTGTAGAAGTAGCGCTGAATAAATCAAAGTTCATCTAATTTGCATAATTTCTGCACAAGAAAAAACCCCGGATTTTATATGTGATGTATTAAATGTTACTAAACATTCATTCAAAAATTTATTCAAGTCAGAACCTTCATATAGAAGTTCTGTACCAAAAACTGATTGTACCTAATTTGGGTTCTCGTCCCATGGTGATAACAAAGGTACGCAAGAAGTTTCGTGAAGATCGGTTCATAAATACAGCCTCTAGCCCTAGCTGTATTGACATGTGCACTTACAGTGTATAAGTAGCACTGAATAAATCAAATTTCATCTAATTTGCATAATTTCTGTTCGAAAAAAAACCTGTATTACATGTGATGTATTCCAAAAACACTCGTTCTCGTCCCACGGTGATAACAAAGGTACCCAAGAAGTTTCGTAAAGATTGGTTCATAAATACGGCCTCTAGCCTGAGCCGTATAGAAGTTGTGTACAAAAAACTGATTGGACCTTATTTCGGTACAAAATGGCCACTGGCAGCCATCTTGAAATTTGGACCGCACCCAGAAACACTCGTTCTCATCCCAAGGTGATAACAAAGGTACCCAAGAAGTTTCGTGAAGATCGGTTCATAAATACAGCCCCTAGCCCGAGCTGTATTGACATGTGTATTTACTGTGTGTAAGTAGCACTGAAAAAATCAAAGTTCATCTAATTTGCATAATTTCTGCACGAGAAAAAAACCCGTACTGTATGTGATGTATTCCATGTTACTAAACATTCCGACAAAAATTTATTTGAATCAGAACTTTCATACTGAAGTTCTGTACAAAAAACTGATTGCACTAACTAAAGTACAAAATGGCTGCTGGTGGCAATCTTGAATTTCGGACCGCACCCAAAAACACTCGTTCTTGTCCCACGGTGATAACAAAGGTACTCAAGAAGTTTCGTAAAGATCGGTTCATAAATACGGCCTCTAGCTTCAGCCATATTGAATTGTTGACAGACGGACAACGGACGAAGGGCCATGGCATAACTTCAAATTTGACTTACGTCAAAGTTGAGCTAACAAATTTGACTTACGTCAACGTTGAGCTAAAAATCTGACTTACGGCAAAGTTGAGCTAAAAATGACCTACCCTGCATGCAGAATACTAACATCAATCGGCTTCATTGAGTTAGAAAACATGGCTTCTAATTCATTTGTGTACATGGTTTGGTATGCTTCATTTGTTTTGAAACTATCGCCCTTCTGTAGTTGCTGTTTGGGGAGGCTTGACTGTTGCTTTCTCATGAGATTTAAGAACAATAATAACTGATCTGCTTACCAATACTAATTTTATAGGTAGTGGGTTACCGGCCTGAACAATATCAGAATTGTGTTGGTTATTAAATTCATAACAGGCAGCTTCTTTGTATTTCTGTCCACAGATTGTCAACACACATAGATTTTTTAACATTTTTTAGACATTTAAATTTACGATGGTACGACATTTCGCTATATTTGGTGAACAGGAAAAAAACTTTCTGAAAATTCTCCTTGACACTGGTCTTCTTTTTGCCCAGCAGACTTCACCAAGCCTTCTTTACTTCACTAATATAGTTTGGCGACAGTCAAATTATTTTTTCGTAAATGTACAATTGTGAGGACTGCAATGTATGTTGAAGTGAATATATTTTTGTTTTCAAATATAATTTTCCACTTTTATGTTTTGATCATCGACAAAAACCAAATAATAGGAGTTCAAATTGGATTAATCCTTTGCTGATACTTGCATCACATTGTACAGTTTCTGAACTCAACAGTGCTACTAAGGACTGTATATCGCAATTATCACTTTGTCAGTTGAATATTTTCCTATGAAGATATCGTGTGTTGTATTTTACTTCACCTCTCAGATTCAAAAACAGCAGTGAAATGTCTGAAGATTTCAGATCTTATGAAATCAAATGTTTCCCAACTTGGCCCGAAAACCATGTGACCATAGCAAGTAATGTTGTCCAAACACAATGTCTAGTTTGTGGTCATCCATTTTTCCTCTGAGCATTCTCATCACGTTGGTGATGAAATGATAAATATGTTTTCTCTGAGTATGGAGACTTTTATTTACAACTCGGACATTAGAATTACCAATCTATTCCTTGTTAATCCTCTCGGTTACTTATGCAGCTGGCAATTTCTTTTTCATCAAAAGCAACAAAATAAAAGAAATTTGGAAAAAGTGGATAAATTCAGGTTTTGTGTACTTTTGTCATTATTTTGGTATATAATATGTCATTATCACCACTTTAATTCGTATTTAGGGCATTGTGGAAATTTAAAAAAAAATGTCCAAAGTTATACCCTAAATTAAACCAATCAGAAAGCATTTTTTTTTTAAAACTGACCAATCAAATCAACTGAAGGTGTTCTGAAGCAGTAATTTTATTGAAAATATGAAATTGTCATATGATAAATGTTTATATGTGAAAGACAATATCATCAAACATATTAATGGGGTGAAAAAAACTGCAGCTAGCCTGTTTTTATCTTGTAGACAAACCAACTTTTAACCCTTTATCTAACTAAACACAAGTTGCAGGTGACACAAAAAATTCTTAAATAACTAAAAATGTTCCATTTTTACTAAAAACTACAGCTTATGACCTCTCATTGGAACGAGCTCAACGAGCTCATGCCAATGAGGGAGGTCCTAAGCTACATTTTTAAGGCAAAAATTGAGACTATATTAAAATGTGAATGGCAAATTTTAAGAATAGTGGTGCATGGTTATGCCAGTTAAATTTGGCAATGGGTGAAATATAATTCTGGTGACCAGTGAGAAGATTTGGTTAGTTGAAGCACAATCAACTGCCCTGTCATGTAATTTTTAAAACTTTACAAACATTTGCAGTTTTCACAAATATTGAGAAGAAAAAAAAAACAAGGATAAAAACACCCACATAACTACACAAACCTGTTTCTTTTGTAATCAGTGTATACTCTATAAAGTCGTACTTTTCAAACTCTGCAACTTCAGCATATACTTTAATGTGATACTGTCTGAATAGTTCTAAACCAGTAATATTTATACTTCCAGATGTATCTGCAACTGATACCATGATCTCCTTGGGATCAGTAATCTGAGAACAGTCACCAATGGATGTCATTTTGTAGATAACACTTATATTCAAAGTATAAGTGGTCAAATTGGACTCTAGAGTCCATGTCACTTCAGTAGTTTGATCATCAATAATCTGCACAGATAGGTTGGCAAGCAGATGTTCACCTGTGTGAAGAGAACAAATAGTATCAATGCCATGGGCAATTAACTTGTTTTTCAAGCCCAATAAACACTTTTCAAGGCTTAAAAAAAGCTTAAAATTTGTTTCCGAGGCCCTACCACATGTTCATTTTGGGTGCAATATGATTGAGAATTGATTTCAACAAGTTGCATCTGCTCCTCCGAAGAAAACCTTATACCAAATATCCAAAGATTCTAACCAGTGGATCTAAAAAAAAAAGATTTTTAAAGAATATTCCTCATATTGAACTAAGTTATAATTCAGGCTCCCACAGGGAGCCCATATATGAACTCTGGGACTTGGCTTTAACAAACTTGAATCTCACCCCCCTAAGGATGCTGCACACCAAATATCAAAACATTCCGACTGCTGGATCTGAAGAAGAAGATTTTTTAAAGAAAATTCCTCATTTTGAACTAAATTACAATTCAAGCTCCCACAGTGAGTCCAAATATGGACCTAGGGACATGGCTTGAACAAACTTGAATCTCACCCCCTAAGGATGCTGCATACCAAATATCAAAACATTCTGAAGAAGATTTTTAAAGAAAATTCCTCATTTTGAACTAAGTTATAATTCGGGCTACCACAGTGAGCCCAAATATGAACCCAGGGACTTGGCTTGAACAAACTTGAACCTCACCCCCCCTAAGCATGGTGCATACCCAATATCAAAAGATTCTGCCTGCTGAAACTTGAGAAGAAGATTTTCAAAGAAATTTGCCTGAAATGCACTGAGTTCAAATGTGGGCTCCTATACTGAGCTCAAATATATACCCAGGGGGCCGATTTGAACAAACTTGAATCAGATCCACCCCACAATGTTGCATACCAAATATCAAAAGATTCTGACTGCTGGATCTGGAGAAGAAGATTTGTTAAGAAATTTACCTGAAATGCACTAAGTTCGAATTCAAGCTTCTATAGTGACCTCAAATATGAATCTAGGGAGCCGATTTGAACAAACTTGAATCAGATCCACCCCACAATGTTGCATACCAAATATCAAAAGATTCTGCCTGCTCGATCTGGAGAAGAAGATTTTTTAAGAAATTTGCCTGAAATGCACTAAGTTCGAATTCAAGCTTCTATACTGAGCCCAAATATAAACCCAGGGGGCCGATTTGAACACACTTGAATCAGATCCACCCCACAATGTTGCTTACCAAATATGAAAAGATTCTGCCTACTGGATCTGGAGAAGAAGATTTGTTAAGAAATTTACCTGAAATGCACTAAGTTCGAATTCAAGCTTCTATAGTGACCTCAAATATGAATCTAGGGAGCCGATTTGAACAAACTTGAATCAGATCCACCCCACAATGTTGCATAACAAATATCAAAAGATTCTGCCTGCTCGATCTGGAGAAGAAGATTTTTTAAGAAATTTGCCTGAAATGCACTAAGTTCGAATTCAGGCTTCTATAGTGAGCCCAAATATGAATCCAGGGGGCCGATTTGAACAAACTTGAATCAGATCCACCCCACAATGTTGCATACCAAATATGAAAGGATTCTGCCTGCTGGATCTGGAGAAGAAGATTTTTGAAGAAATTTGCCTGAAATGCACTAAGTTCGAATTCGAGCTTCTATACTGAGCCCAAATATGAATCTAGGGAGCCGATTTGAACACACTTGAATCAGATCCACCCCACAATGTTGCATACCAAATATCAAAAGATTCTGCCTGCTGGATCTGGAGAAGAAGATTTTTGAAGAAATTTACCTGATATGCACCAAGTTTGAATTCGAGCTTCTATAGTGAGCCCAAATATGAATTTAGGGAGCCAATTTGAACAAACTTGAATCAGATCCACCCCACAATGTTGCATACCAAATATCAAAAGATTCTGCCTGCTCGATCTGGAGAAGAAGATTTTTTATTTTTTAAGAAATTTGCCTGAAATGCACTAAATTCGAAATTGGGCTCCTATACTGAGCCCAAATATGAACCCAGGAGGCCGATTTGAACAAACTTGAATCAGATCCACCCTACAATGTTGCATACCAAATATCAAAAAATTCTGCCTGCTGGATCTGGAGAAGAAGATTTTTTAATGTTTTTCCCATTGCCTACAGTGTTAAAAAGTGCTGACTCAGCACTTTTTCAAAGTCCTGAAAAAAGTACCTTGTGATCAAACCGATAGGGATTTTTTTTAACCATTCTATTCTACTGGATAACAGTAAGCTTTATACAAAATAAGAATTCTCTGTGCCGTGTAGTTTTGGAGATATGGCAGTTTTAAGGTTTTTCCTATTTTTAGCTCCCGAGGTTCCCACGGGGCATTGAGAAAAATTTTTTTTGCATCAATCAACTACTTATGACCCATTATCATCTCATATCAAATTTGGTTCAAATCAATCTCACAGTTCAGAAAATAGAAATTTTAGGCGTGGCCAAAATTTGTGCCCCTCCCATAACGAAGACAATAATGCCCAACAAACTTCTCTTGAACAATCTTGATTCTACACCTCAAAAGGAAGCTGCAAACCAAATATCAAGCCTCTGCTACTGCTGGTTCATGAGAAGAAGATTTTCAAACATTTTGGGGCCCCACACAGGAGGAGGGGCAACTTCATTTGAACAAATCTGAATTGACATTAGGTAATAAACATTTACCCAACATTTGAAAAATATTGGGCCAGTGGTTACTTCGGAGAAGCTGGTTTTGTAAAGTTTACGCCGGACGATGACGGACGACGACGGACGGACGACGGATGGAAAGTGATTAGTAAAGCTCCCCTTGAACTTTGCTCAGGTGGGCTAAAAATATACAAATTACTGTAAATTTATATTTTTACACTGTAAACCAATGCCCAGACTAGCTGAATAATAAAAAGGTGGAGGGTCTAGGACTTCAGAATTAGTATATCAACATAGTTCCAATCCTGTAATCCAAGGTGAAAGGAAATTAAAATTATTTGGAATTACATGTATTTCTCTCTTTTCAGTGATAGAGAAGACATATCATACAAAAGGAGCCCAGTTCAAGTAATTCTGTATACTAAGTATGAAGACTATGCTAATTGGATGTAACAAGTTCCCAATTTTTAAGGTTAGCCCGGACTAAGCCCCAAAAATTAGGATGGCGTATTTGAGAATGAGAGAATATCCCCCACAAACATACGCCATACACAATAAAACTCCAGCTGTATGCAGGATATAATTACAGACAAAACAGCTTCCTTCATAGTTACATACCTATCAAGCCAGAGGAGAGGTAAAAAAATCACCCCCACCCCCTTTTCTTTTGAAGGAATCTTCAAAAAGAAAGAGGGGAGCGCTCTGGAATCAGTAAAGGCGGTACTAAAAAACAATATAAATATTTGTCGAACAGGCACTCAGGTATTAATTTATTTTTAATAAATGGTGCTTAATGCCACTTCAGAAGTTAAGGCTATAGCGACGATCCCAGTAATTAATATTGTCCGCTATATAAAGTACACCGCAGACGACGTACGCAGATATGTCGAAAACCGGTGATATAACATTTTACATGCACATGTCCAATCGAACCACAATGACGATCTCTGGAGAGTCAACACACTTCCGAGGTAACCCACAGGCGACCCCATTCAGGTGTACAATAAATTCTAGTAACAACACTTCCCGACATGTACTATCCGATAGCTATAACACTATAAGTGTGGGAATATACGAGATGAGTACGGACATTAATAAAAACCTGGATCTAGAAATGGAAGTAGGTATGATTAACAGGCTCCAACATGGACCACCCCCGAAATAATTCATAATTTCAAAGGTCCATAATATATACAATACAGCATCAGCCTAATAATTATTATGCACATGAGCATTAAAATCCTGCATGTAATCATCTGAATACCAGTTATCTGGTTATGCAGCCTCCGAGGTACCCAAAGACTAGCAATTTAATTATGATGAAATATGCGCTCATATATGACATATAGACGAGTAATCACAGGAAACCAAACCAACTAAAAAGTGGATGTGCCCATGAGGTCGCCATAGAACACGACACGACCCAGCCGCCAATCGAAAAGTGAAGAAATTCATGCATGTATTTAAACTTATACAAGGCTTGCGGGAAGAAAACTACGTCTTGCCTCTAAACACATTGGCAGTGTGTGTGTGTGTGTCGGGGGGGGGGGGGGATTCAAAGTCATATCGAACCCTCTCACCTGCATTATTTAAACGTTCTTGTGTTAGTCATAAAATAAGATAGGAACCGCAATGGTTCTCTCACGTCTAACCGACTCCATTATGCCACTATGAGTGGAGAAGAACATGAAGAGCAAAAACTTCCCCTGATAAAGAAGGTCCTCTCATGGAGGAAGCTTCTGGGGAACGTCCCATAAAAGACACTTGAGAAGACTGATCCAAGGTTTCTGTGACGACAGAGGTGCTATTAGTAGGATTCACAACGAGACTGTTTGATCTTAAACGTAATCTACTGAATGAAATGAATTGGAGGATACGTGTATCCTATCATCCATCCCCATGAGATCGGCAGAGCGTCTACTGCATGAGCTCAATGTTCCGGTGCGTTGCAAACGGATCTATCATGGGGCGATCCCTCTGGTAGCAAAACTGTCCAAATACTCGCTTGTTGAGCGTCCATTCCAAGTGCAACAGGCGACCTTTCAGAGAGAGCGAGTCTGCTAGTACGTTCAGACGACCCAGTATATGATGGATGAAAAGATGAACATGATGATTCATGACGTATTAGGAAAATCTTCTCCATTAGTCGGAAATGAATGGGTGCCGTCCTGGTTCCCGATGTATGCTACCACTGTCAAATTGAACATGGACGTCTGTAATTATGTGAATCCAATGTTGTAGTGCTAGCTAATTAACTTCAACTCATTGATGTTTATGTGTCTCTCCTGGAACCGAGGGTCCCAAAGACCCTGACACCTCAAGACTGTGCGACTTAGGGTCATGCGCCAACCCATCAGACTCACATCCGTCAAAATCATGAAAGCCAGATCCCAGGGTAACTCCCTGAGTTAACCACTGAATATCTACCCAATTGAACCCTTGTTTTACTAGGTCCGTTAAAGCAATACTGGTTCAAGCGAAAGCGTCTTCACACTCCAGTTCTGAGTAAAGAATATCCGGAGGGGACGTGCGCGCAGATGGCCCAGCGGAATGAGATCCACAGCCGTTCCACACAACTCCAACAGTCGCATGAATTCTCTCAATATTAATGCGTCTGAGTGTAGACAAAAGCGAGCATAACAACTGACTAATTTTGCTCTGGGTAACGGCAGATGAACCAGACTGATTTGAGTTTCAAAGCTCAATCCCAAGTGAATAGACAACTTGTACGGAGCTAGATCTGACTTTTTCTCGTTATGATGAAATCGAGACGTCGGAGTAATAGAAGCAGACTCTGAACATCGTTCTGAAGAATAATTCTGTTGCCGTATCCCTGTAGAAGGTCGTCCAAGTAAGCCGACATTACCGCAGTCAAATGAGCACGTAAGTAAGACATTATTCGAGCGAGTGAAACGCCCAGGGGGCCAGATTCAGACCAAATCTGAACTGGTACACCTTCCCTTGTAGGCGGCCCGCAAGTACTTTTAGAATGCTGGATGTACCAGGACATGAAAGAACGGATCCTTAGATGTATGCTTGCCACATAGTCGATCACTCGAAAGCTCGCTTAAGCCGAATGAATGATTTCCATAAATAAACTTTTAGAGCCATGATAAACTTGTTATCCAGCTCAAGTCTATTACCGGTCGGAACGAGCCGTCTGGCTTTGGTATAAGAAACAGGTGATTGTAAAAATCTTGAGAATCCTGATTCTCCATGACCTGCATTGCTTCCTTGATAAGAGACCTTATACCTCTGGTAGGAGAAACTCTCTTATGAAAGAATTTAATGGAAGATTTGTCCCACGCGGACAACTTGTTAGTGGGGTTTTACTCGAAATGATCGCCGTAAGCCGTCCGAGACTACACTTCTCACCATTGATCTTCCGTGATTGTTATCCAGTTTTTTGTGGAGCTTGATAACCTTCTGCCAACTGGCCAGCAATAGAGGTCTAAATCATCACCTGTATGACCTGCAAGGCTTACAGGAGGAGAAACCGCGTCCTCCCCGTGAAAAACCTCGTCTCGTCGGCCTAGGGGCGTCTGACCTATAGTTTCTTGTACCCTCGTGAGGAGTTTCCTTTTGACGATTTTTGTCTGGAATGCCCTCCTTACTCTTGTCTGCTGAAGTAGGTCATTGATACGCCGACTTCAAAAGCAGAGCACTACTTGCTTTCTTAGTAGCCTGTTCATAGACTAACGAAAGCTAGTTGTCAAAAATAAAATGTCTGGAAATAGGAGAGACTCGGAGAGAGCTTTTCACCTTGTCATCTTATCAGTGATGACGACGCAAGGGCAGCATCACGTCTGATTAACTCCAGATTAGCCACTGTTAGGGCGGAGTTATACTGGTATATATAATTGCCCTGGAAAGAACTCTAAGAGAGATATGAACGTCCTCAAAATTCCTTTCCCTTGAGACGTTGCGCCGTTGCTCTTGTAAGGTGATCTGCATAAGACATAACACCCAAATTCGCTCTATTTGAAGAAATTGCCGTCTCAATTGCATCTGAGCGAATAGTGAATGATACAGGTAAGAATACATCTAGATCCCCAGCCTGCTCATCCAAATGCAAAAGAACTCTCTGAACATCTTCCCCAACTGTTTTTAACTGAATGTGGTCCAAAAAACGGTATGTATACGAAAGATGAAGATAAGAAACCGCCTTCTTCCTCACTCTCAAGAGGATAAATACGGCATCATCTATATGGCTGAAGGCCTGCGACACCTACATAAACTGAACCGGAAAAGAAAGGACTTCCTCCTTTGTCCGGATAAAGTCTGCGCCTAACAACGCCAGAGGTTTCTCTCTTTTCGTCGCAGCATTCAGATTCGGCAGAACAAAAGCAGGGTAGTATTGATGGATGAAAGACATCACAACCATGTATTGTTCCAAAAGGGAACGGTAATCCTCTTCCTTATCCCTTTTACCATCCGAGAGAATCAGTTGCGAATCTCTGCGTGAACAGATGACTGGACCGACCCAGCACCATCCGACAGCTCAGATTCTGAGTCTGAGGGAGGCTGCATCTGCACTTGCCGGGATGCTGCAATTAGCTGTGCAATCTGCAACAGCAAGTCCGTCATCGGAGCCTGAGGAGCAGTGGATTTCCATTCCTTAGCCGCATGCTGCTCCTGGGACGGTGTGTCGGAAATGGATCCTTTCTCCGGGCGTCCCGATGATCAAGGCCTTGTCTCCCTAGCTACCAGATGGTCCGACTTCACGGGCGAAGAGTGGTTCCTTCTTCGTGCAGCAGGCTGGATATCCTAAGTCAGGTAGGTAGGATGCAGTCGTGTGTGCTTAAATAACATAGTGGAGGAAGCTGTGAGTGAAGCCGACCCCGGCTGCAGACTAGACAGAGCGTCCCGAGTGGCAGGCGGACATATGCTCCATCTCGTGCAAGTTTCCAACCAGAAAACTTCATTTCAGCCTTGTGAAACGTAGTGGAGGAAGCCTTGACTGAAGCCAACCCCGGCTGCAGACTAAACAGAGCGTCCCGAGTGGAGGGTGGACATATGCTCCGGCTTGAGCAAGTATCACAAAACAACATCTGACCCCAGACGTTGCTATATTAGAGAGGGGGGCCTCTCCCGCCCACGGTCTATCAGACCTCGCCGAGTACTAGAACTTGCAGACTTCCTCCCTATTTCCGTCGTCGCAGGGTGAGCATTTATATTATAGTGCTCGCTCTACTCAATCCACCTCTTAGACCGCAACAGACTTACACGGCATCACGGCACCCACGGATGGAGTACCGCTTCACCGGTCGAGCTAGCTGCTTGCAACAGATTAACACCATTACCCAAAGGCCCTAACTCTTGCAATAATGAGCACTGCAGCTAGCTCTATATGCGCCACAGAGCGCGACGACAGTAGCACACTTGGATGGGTGTCAGAATATTATCACCATGTTCATGTTCCTCTGAAATAGAAACTGACAGAATGAATTAACAAGAGACCCCAGGGGGGCCTTAGGCCCTCACCGAATGTTACATATTGTTAAGACACAAATTTTATCAAAAGCTATTCTTAAGGTTCTACAGAGTAAATCTATGCTCTCTGAGGAGCTAAAACATCAACAGGACTGAATTGGACAATGCTGCTTATCAAATATCAAAAGATTCTACATAATGGTTCTGAAGAAGATTTTTAAAGAATTTTCCTTGAATTGCACAAAGTAAACTTTCACACCCCCATAGTGAGCCCCAATATTTATCAAAAGACTCCATTTGAACAAACGTGAATCCAACCCATACCAAGATGCTGCATACCAAATATCTAAAGATTCTGCCCACTGGTTCTGGTGAAGAAGGTTGTTGAAAAGAAGATTTTTAAAGAAATTTTCTTAAATTGCACTAAGTAAAAATTCACACCCCTTTAGTGAGCCCCAATATTGATCGAGGGACTCAATTTGAACAAACTTGAATCAGACCCATACCAAGATGCTGTATACCAAATATCAAAACATCCTGCCCATTGGTTCTGGAGAAAAAGATTTTAAAATTTTTTTTCTTAAATTGCACTAAGTAAAAATTCAGGTCCCCATAGTGAGCCCCAAAACTGATCAAGGGACTGCATTTGAACAAACTTGAATCAGACCCATACCAAGATGCTGCATACCAAGTATCAAAAGATTCTGCCCACTCGTTCTGGAGAAGAAGATTTTTTAATAATTTTTCTATAATTCATACGGTGCTATCAGAGTTATGCCCCATACAGAGACCCCAAGGGACATGGCCATTTCATTTGAACAAACATGAACTGTCATATAGTAATGAACATCCACATGAAGTTTCATGAAAATTGGACCAGTGGTTTCAGAGGAGAAGTCGTTTGAAAAATGTTCACAACGATGGATGAAGACGAACGACGGACAGCAAGTGATAAGTTGAGCTTCCTTCGGTGAGCTAAAAATTCCTCATTTTGACTAAGTTATAATTCAGGCTCCCACAGGGAGCCCAAATATGGACCCAGGGACTAGGCTTTAACAAACTGCAATCTCACCCCCCTAGGATGCTACACACCACATATCAAAACATTCCGACTGCTGGATCTGAAGAAGAAGATTTTTTAAGAAAATTCCTCATTTCGAACTAAGTTACAATTCAAGCTCCCACAGTGAGCCCAAATATGGACCTAGGGACATGGCTTGAACAAACTTGAATCTCAACCCCCTAAGGATGCTGCATACCAAATATCAAAACATTCTGACTGCTGGATCTGAAGAAGAAGATTTTTAAAGAAAATTCTTTATTTTGAACTAAGTTATCATTTGGGCTCCCACAGTGAGCCCAAATATGGACCTAGGGACTTGGCTTGAACAAATTTGAATCTCACCCCCCTAAGCATGCTGCATACCCAATATCAAAAGATTCTGTCTGCTGGATCTTGAGAAGAAGATTTTTAAAGAAATTTGCCTGAAATGCACTAAGTTCAAATTGGGTTCCTATACTGAGCCCAAATATGAACCCAGGGGGCCAATTTGAACAAACTTGAATCAGATCCACCCCACAATGTTGCATACCAAATATCAAAAGATTCTGTCTGCTGTATCTTGAGAAGAAGATTTTTAAAGAAATTTGCCTGAAATGCACTAAGTTCAAATTGGGTTCCTATACTGAGCCCAAATATGAACCCAGGGGGCCAATTTGAACAAACTTGAATCAGATCCACCCCACAATGTTGCATACCAAATATCAAAAGATTCTGCCTGCTGCATCTTGAGAAGAAGATTTTTTAAGAAATTTGCCTGAAATGCACTAAGTTCAAATTCGGGCTTCTATACTGAGTCCAAATATGAATCCAGGGGGCCGATTTGAACAAACTTGAATCAGATCCACCCCAGAATGTTGCATACCAAATATCAAAAGATTCTGCCTGCTGGATCTGGAGAAGATTTTTTAAGAAATTTGCCTGAAATGCACCAAGTGCGAATTCGGGCTTCTATACTGAGCCCAAATGTGAATCCAGGGGGCCAATTTGACCAAACTTGAATCAGATCCATCCCACGATGTTGCATACCAAATATCAAAAGATTCTGCCTGCTGGATCTGGAGAAGAAGATTTTTTAAGAAATTTGCCTGAAATGCACTAAGTTCGAATTTGGGCTTCTATACTGAGCCCAAATGTGAATCCAGGGGGCCGATTTGAACAAACTTGAATCAGACTCATACCAAGATGCTGCATACCAAGTATCAAAAGATTCTGCCCACGGGTTCTGGAGAAGAAGATTTTTTAATAATTTTTCTATAATTCATATGGTGCTATCAGAGTTATGCCCCACACAGAGCCCCCAAGGGATGTGGCCATTTCATTTGAACAAACCTGAATTGCCATATAGTAATGAACATCCACATGAAGTTTCGTGAAAATCGGACTGGTGGTTTCAGAGGAGAAGTCGTTTGAAAAATTTTCATGACGACGACGGACGGTAAGTGATAAGTTAAGCTCCCTTCGGTGGGCTAAAAAAGGGTAAGAGGCTCTGATCCTCAGAACCACACTGCCAACAATGTACCACGACACCCGACTCCAACATCGGTCATCCCAGTGCTACACAAGAATGACAAGAGTCTGCAGGAGTGTATCAACTAAAGTCAATATCAGTCCTCCAAACTCCACAACAATAGATATATATATATAACTGAGGTACATGAATAATAACAATCATAATTAAATTGAAAATATTTTTTGTAAACAAAATTCTTTGGGGGAAAAATGCCCAAGTTCCCAAAGGAAACATGAAGAGCCTAAGGGCATCCCGATAGAGCCTAAGTGTGGACAAAATCCAAAATTTTATGAGCTACACTACCGGAATAATAATCCATGTATTCTACAGTATATTACAGTAACAGAATATAAGAAACTACCTAAATATGAGAACGTTGATAATGTAAACAACGTCAATGTAAACAAAACATCAGGCTCACAAAAAAGGCCCAAAATCAGAACCAATTGAAATGCTATCAATTGCAAAGCTAGATCTTCATACGAAGAAAAAACAAGACTAAACAGCCTAACACCGCTAGGGTGAGGACGTAATCCTGGGGAAGAAACAGAATAATATTCTGTAATAAATGTTAAACTCCCAAGAAATTTAATAAAAAATTTCAATAAAAAACAGCCAAAAAGCTTAAGAGTTTAACAGGAAGGGTTCAGGGAAGGATAGGGAAGGAATACTTAACACACAGTGGAATCATCATTTTTAAAAATAATGACGTCAGGCAAATGTCTCGAAATTGGGAAACATAAAATAATTTTATAAATATTATAAAGTTACAGCCCTGAACGTCCAAAACCACTGCTGAACACTTCCTTCATCCAATAACAGCCTTGTATCCACCAATTCTTGCATTGATTTATGTCTGGCATCCTCAAAAAATGAGATTTTAAAGCACAGATGTCATTTCATTGTTGATGACTTTTAGGGCCAAACAAATAATGAAGTTGCCGCCAATTCCGGCCACTTCCTGACATCTAAGCATGTGCGGAGAGTAAATATATGGAGAGCCAGATAGGACTTTTAATTTTCGGTTTTGCAAGCAAATTTTGGGGATTGGGGTTGTGGGGGGGGGGGGGGGGTTCAAAATTTGTGTTTGGCCCTTAATAACTTTGAGTTAAGCACCAGCTAGTCTGGAAAGTTAAAAAATTTATAGTAATTTATATATTTTTTATACTTACCAATGACCCAGACTTAGCTGGTGCTAACTCCAACAAAACCAGGGCCAAACACAAATTTTGCCCCCCAATCCCCAAAATTTGCATCCAAAACAAAAAGAAATCATGTCCTAAAGGACCTCCATACTACGCCTCTACTGCACATGCGCAGTGACGCAGTCGTCCCGAAATTGGCGCCAATTATCATTCTTACTGGCAGTGCCTGGTCAGCGCTATGTTCTCAGCGGGGAGGCAAGAATTCCCAACTCCAGGGAGGGCCATCCCCGTCTGGGTCATTGGTAAGTATAAAAAATATATAAATTACTATAAATTTTTTAACATTTTTATACTGTACCAATGACCCAGACTTAGCTGAATAGTAAACAGGCTGGAGGGCCTAGGACATAGAGGAAAATCCAATAAGCTCAACTATATAGTAAAGAGGTAACCCCTTAAGGAGAAAAGGAGTATTAGGCTTTACATGTATCTTTCTTATTTAATATTAAATTAGAAAGATACACTACCCTTAATAATTGAGCACAATAACATTCATGTTCTCTATTAACATCCAGTATAACCCTTATACTAATTATTTTTAAAGCAAGCCAATAAATAAAGTAGTCCAGAGAATTGAGACTCTTTATAATCATTTAAAAGTGTCCGAGTATTGTATATTAAAGCCCGTTTGACACTTGACATATACAAATGCTTCACACCGAGCTACACTTTAAAAATAAGACATGAATGAATTTAAACATTAATATTACACTTTAAAACCATCCCGGAAGCGACTCAGAAATACTGACTTGGAGGAGGCATTGCCTTGCTTTTCACTATAAAGCAGGTGACCTAAGGGAACACCCGCCCCCCCCCCCCCCCCTTCCCCTTGCCCTGGGTCAAATAGCCCAGAGCGAAGAGGGCAGCCAGACGGAGTCACTGCCAGAACAGAAAGCCTGCATAACTATAGTTGCAACTGTTTAGTGGACGACATTCTGAGCAACAGATAACGGACCTAAACAATGCAGGTCTCCAGAAATGGACTCAATATTTCTGAGATAAAAATTCGTAAATGTGGATGGCCGAGACCAATAAGCAGCCTTCATTAAATCTGTAATAGCAACACTATTAGCATAAGCCCAGGAAGTAGAAAGAGCTCTTACTTCATGAGCAGAAATCTTAAGCACAGACTGCTGAGAAGAAGATAAATCTTCATAAGCAGTACGGATAGTTAACTGAATCCATCTAGCAATAGAATGGACTGAAATGTCCTTTCTATTAGGCATCAAAGACAGAAAGAAACGTTTCCGTCCCTTTCTGATAAACTGAGATCTCTGTTTATAGATACGTAGTGCTCTAACAGGAAAGAGTAAAGGCCTACGCCCGTCTGAAGACGGAAGAGCCTTAATAACAATAGGTTCCGGATATTTATTAGGAGCCTGATTCTTAGCTAAAAAACCCACATTAGTAGTGAAGGTGATAGTGTTCCCAACACTACGATAATGAGAATCATCCACCGATAGTGCATGAAGCTCACTGACTCTTCTGGCAGAAGAGAAAGCTAAGAGAAAAGCTGTCTTATAAGATAAGAATTTGAAATCTACTGTCCCAAGAGGTTCAAATGGCTTTTCCTTCAATTTAAGGAGAACCCAAGCTAAATTCCACTTAGGAATTAATCTAAGAGTTCTGGGTCTATTTATCGAAAAGTTTCTAACCAACTTCGATAAAGAGACATTAGATCCAATTTGTAAACTATCATGATGTGCATAGGTATCAGATAACATAGATCTATAACCCTTTATAGTAACAGGCTGCAGTTTGATTTCGTCAAACAAGTATACTAGAAAGTTTGCAATGTCTGGTATAGAGGGATCAAATATATCTACAGAATGATCCCTACACCAACGACGAAAAACCTTCCACTTAGCCGCATAGTTTAGCGAAGAGGAGGTCCTCCTACAGTTAGAAATCGCGTCCACTGCTCGTCCTGTAAAGTGCTTGCCATGCAAGAAGGACCGCACAACGGAAAAACGTGAAGGTTGAGACCTTGCGGGTTGTGATGGAGTTGGCGTGATTTCCCCTGCGAAAGAAGATCCTCTCGTGGAGGAAGCTTCCGCGGTAGGTCCCACAACAGACACCTGAGTAGATTTATCCACGGTCTCTGTGGCGACAGAGATGCTACCAACAGAATCTTGCATTGAGATTGTTTTATCTTTAGCAATACTTGTTGAATTAATGGCACTGGAGGATACGCATATCCTATCATTCCGTCCCAAGGGATCGACAGAGCGTCTACTGCAAATGCTCTTGGATCCGGACACGGAGACACATACGTCTGCAACTGATTGTTGAGATGTGTCGCAAATAAGTCTATCATTGGCCGTTCCCATTGGTAGCAAATCTGATTGAATACTTGTTTGTTGAGAGTCCACTCCGACGGCAACAAGCGACCCTTTCGTGAAAGGGAGTCTGCTAGCACATTCAGACGACCCGGTATGTGACGGACCGAAAGAAGAACGTGATGTTCTAACGCAAACAGAAGGATTCTTTCCGTTAGATTGAACAACGGAACTGAATGAGTGCCTCCCTGATTCCGTATATACGCCACTACTGTCGTATTGTCGGATAGGATTTGGACATGAGCATCGTGAATAATGTCCATCCAGTGACGTAACGCAAGCCAAATTGACATCATTTCCTTGATGTTTATGTGCTTGCACAGGAATTGCAGATCCCAAAGACCCTGGCATCTCGAATCCGTTGGGATTAATGATGCACCCCAACCTGTTTGACTGGCATCCGTCATAACGGTAAAACTCGGATCCGGCAACTGCAGCGGCACTCCTTGAGTTAACCACTGAATGTTTGCCCAAGTCTGAATCTCTTGTTTCACTTGATCTGACAAGAGAACGTCTACATCGAGCGAATGAATTTTCACACTCCAATTCTGAGTCAGGAAAATTTGAAGAGGACGTGTGCGTAGCCGCCCCATCGGAATGAGATCCGCGGCGGCTCCGCACAGACCTATCAGTCTCATAAATTCTCTCGCCGTGACTTTGTCTGCGTGCAGACAATAGCGAGCATAACAACTGACTAATTTCGCTCTGGTTAACGGCAGACGAACGAGATTGTTGTGCGTCTCGAAGCTCATTCCCAGATGAGTGAATGACTTGGACGGCACCAGATCCGACTTCTCCTCGTTTACTATAAAACCGAGACGTCGGAGCAATAGAAGAAGATTCTGAACATCGTTCTGAAGCGTTAACTCGTTGCTGTACCTCTGAAGAATGTCGTCCAGGTAGGCCGACGTTACCGCAGACGAATGAGCTCGGAAGTAGATCATTACCGAGTTCATTACCCGAGTGAAAGCCCAGGGTGCTAGATTCAATCCGAAGCACATCGCCCGGAATTGATACACCACTCCTAGGACTGCGAAGCGTAGATACTTTCGGAATGTCGGATGTACCATGACGTGAAAGTACGCATCTTGAGATCTATGCTCGTTGCATAATCGTTCACCCGAATACTCGCTCTGACCGATCGAATCGTCTCCATATAAAACTTCGGAGTGACGATCAGCTTGTTTATCCAGCTCAAATCTATGACTGGACGGAACGAGCCGTCTGGTTTCGGAACCAGAAACAGATGGCTGTAGAATCCCAGAGATTCCTGGTTTTCTACGACCTCTACCGCGTTCTTCATTAAAAGAGACTGCACCTCTGATAACAGAGCGTCTCTTTTCTGTGGATTTGACGGAAGATGAGTCCACTTTGGACTTCGAGTTAATGGAGGCTTTCGTTTGAAGGATATCTTTAGACCTTCCGAAGTCACTCCTCTCACCCAAGGGTCGTCCGTAATCGACGCCCACTCTTGTGAAAAACTCGACAACCTTCCGCCAACCGGAACGCGATAGAGGTTTAAGCCATCACCTCCTGGACCTGCGAGGCCTGCGGTAGGAGAAACCACGTCTTCCACGACCCGCACCTCGCCTCGTCGACCTCGGGGCGTCCGACCGATTGTCCCGGCCTGAAGGATGTCCCGAACGAGAGTCGCTATCCTGACGGTCTCTCGAATAAGACCAAGAGGACGCACCGGAACCTCTATAGGAACCTCTCTTGGGCGCATTAGACCCAGAAGTGCCTGTCTTATTCGTGTCTGCTGTATCCGACTTTTTAGGAGCCGATCTGAACAACAGAGAATCATTAGCTTTCTTTTTAATTTTATCATAAATAGCGGAAAGCTTGCCGTCAAAGAGAAGTTCTCCTGAGACCGAAGCGACTCTAAGAGAGTTCTTCACCTTAGAATCCACTAGTGTGGATGTAGCTAGGGCTGCGTCACGTCTAACCAACTCCAGATTTGCCACTGAAAGGGCGGAGTTACACGTGGAATAAGCTACTGCCCTTGAAAGAAGTCTTAAAGAGGATTGTATATCCTGAAACTCTTCCCCTTGAAGGTGCAGTGATAACGCCTTAGTAAGGTGATCTGCGTAAGATAAGGCATCTAAATTGGCTCTGTTAGACGCAATAGCTGTTTCCAACACCGCGGTTGGAATAGAAGCTGACGACGGTAATGATAGCTCTAAGTCTTCCACCTCGTCGTCCATACGCAGAGGAACTCTCGGTATACCCTGTCCTGCCGTATCGAATTTATTCCTTGCATTAATGAAAGGCAGGTTGAGAGTATTAGCGGACAAGAAACCTGCTTTCCCCGTCCTGGAAGCAAGTTTAAATATAGCGTCGTTCAATAATTCAAATGTTCTTGCAACATTATTGGACTGCGACGGAAACTCGGGAGCGATGTCCCTGAACCGCTCAAAAAATTCAGAGTCCAATGATGCTATAATTCTCTTGTCCGGAAGCGCAGCAGTCTGGCCCGACGGAACAACTTGAGGGAGAAAGTGCCGGATGAAGTCCACGGCAGCTTTATGTTGTTCCGAAAGGGATAGCTCCAAGTCATCCGTATCCCTTTCACCATCCGGTCGGACCTCCCGATGTTCCCGGTCGTCCGCCCCCGATGCTTCGGCGGAGCGTACCGACCCAGCGCCGTCGGATAATTCTCGATCCGACACCGTTTCTGTCGGCTGCTGGGATGCTGCGATAAGCTGTGCTATCTGCACAAGAATGTCCGACGTCGAGACCTGCGGAGGCGCAGTCTTTCGCTGCTTCGCCGAGGGCAGCTCCGCATCAGATGGCTCCCGCATACTTTTCCTATGCGAACGTCCGGAGTCCATCGGTCTCGAATCCCTGGCTGCCGGATGGTGTGACCTGGTCGCCGAAGAATCCTTCATCGGCGAAGCTGGTAAAATATCGGCGGTCACGCAGCCAAGGTGCGGTCGTGTGCGCTGACGAGAAAAGGAAGCCTTAACAGTCTCTGCGGACTGCTTATACAACGGAGTGTCCCAAGCGACGGACGTATGCTCCGCTAAAGACACATTTTGTACCACAACATCTGGTCCCAGATGTTGTTGTACGAGAGAGGGACCTCTCTCGCTCGCGGCCCGGCTGGACCTGGACGAGCTAGGAACCGGACTAAAAGGCTTCCTCCGTTCTCGCTTACTATCCGCCGTCACTGGGTGTGCATCTATTATGTTTATAGTGCTCGCATCACCCAAAATTTCCTCTTGGACCGCATCGGACGAACCCGGCTGCCGAACCATTCGGTGAATGGACGCTACACCGGGCGAGCTAGCGGACGACATTTGTCTAATCTCCATGAGCACTTTTGCCGCTAGCTCTGAATTCATTTGTGACGACGGACGCACACTTGAAGAAGATAACATGGAAACATCACCCTGTTCTGGTTCCTCTGAAATAGAAACTGAGAGAGTAGAGTGACCTTGTGGAGAAAGAGCCGGCATCGCTCTTTCTCCAGAAACAACATATCGTGACACACGTTTCCAATGTTTCTCATCCCAATGTTCACATATAGGACAGGGATTAATGCGAGAACACTGACTACAATTAATACAATGATCATGAAAGTCAGAGGAAGATTTCTTCCTATTACAATTTGAACAATGTCCCTTCATTGTGAAAGAACAACAATAAGTCCTAGTTACTCACAAAAACCCCTGACACAAAGATACATAATAACATGATCCATTAATAAATGAAAAAACAATTGCAAAACAAAATAATTTTGAAAAAATATTTTTTCAGAGAAGCCCAAGTTGCTGAAAAGTAACGTTGAGCCCCGATGGATCCGATGGCAAAGTGTGGTCAAAAATTTTAAATTTATATAAAATAATTAATGAGACACTTTCGGATAATATAAATGTATCTTATAATGAGATAAACTACCACAAAGGCAAACAGCCCCCCTCAAAAAAGGCTGTTGCCAATGAAAACAAACAGTGTAAACACACTAGAAAACATGACTCCAGGCACTGAAAAAACTGGCCCGGAATCAGTCATCAATTACACTCTATCTGATGCAAAACAGAGACTCCCAGGGGAGAATCTGTAGAACATCAGATGGAAGATGCAGAACACAAACGTTATACACCCATGGGTGAAAACGTAACTATGGGGAAAATAACAGAAAACATTCTGTAACCAAGCAACTCTCCCAGGAAATTTTAGAAATGAAATTTCTCAAAAATATGCCAAAAGCATGGGAGAATTGCCAGGGGGGACTTTAGAAGGCTAGGGGAGAGGAAACACTGAATAAGCAGTGCAACAATTAGCAAGAATGACAACAAGAGGCCCATGCCTCGAAAATAGGCAACTTAACATAATTTCATCAAAAAATTTTAAGTACAGCCCTGATTATTTTTTGCCACTTCTTTTTCCTCTCCTCCTTCTATCCTCCTTAGAATCACATTTTCTCCAAAAATTACGTGTCTGGCATCCTTTAAACTGAGATTTACAAGCACAAAGATCAGTGAGATGTTGACTGATGAAGGGCCAAACAGAGAATGATAATTGGCGCCAATTTCGGGACGACTGCGTCACTGCGCATGCGCAGTAGAGGCGTAGTATGGAGGTCCTTTAGGACATGATTTCTTTTTGTTTTGGATGCAAATTTTGGGGATTGGGGGGCAAAATTTGTGTTTGGCCCTGGTTTTGTTGGAGTTAGCACCAGCTAAGTCTGGGTCATTGGTACAGTATAAAAATATTGGTTTACAGTGTAAAAATATTAAAACTAGCCTCTCTTTATTTCAATATTTTATGTCTCCTTTTGTCATTATTGCACATTCATTCAATATTACAAAACTACTCATGTCTGAAATTTCACTGAAATCCATCCATCCATCCAATAATAACCTTAAAAGAGTTGCATAAACAAGAATTTTGTTGTAAGCAATAGATTAAATGTTAAGCCTGCTTTGGATGTAGTGAACCCAAACAAGGGAAACTTCAGAACATATTACATGTTTTTTTATTCAATTAACAGAATTAATTTTTGATTCAATTATTTAATTAATTACTCTATTCTCCATATGCAAATAACTTGCCAAATTTGTTCTGAAGGTGAAGATAAATGGTTTTATGTTTGGAAAGTACATTCAAATAACAGGGTTATTCCATTAATTTAACCCATATTTAGGCTTTATTTTAAAGTGCCAATAGCACAATTTAAAGGCTTCATCTTCTGTGGATGTGCAACTTAATATTTTTGAAGTGATATTATTTTATCTGTTAGGATTTGCCTTGTTACAATTTATGGGAGGGTGCCTACTGGCCCACTGACACTTCCCCATAAACTGTATCAAGGTAAAAGATACACAAAGAAATTTTCAGGACCAAAAATAATTTAGCACTCTACCAGTTATAAGAGATATCTAATTGAGGTATCTCTGAAGTAAATATTGGAATTAGAGTTACCCAACTGGAAAAGTGGCACTGGAAAATGATGCAATCTCCAAAAAATAAGCAGCCTTGGGAAAATATTTTGTTTCAATAAACATTTGAAGCATTCTACTGACATCTTGCATTACTGTGAATATTCCAGATAAATAAAGAGGGTGATTTAATGACTTTTTGGACCTAAAAAATACAACTGACTATTGGTGTGTTTTTGTTGGGAATTCCCTGAAAAATATGTACATGTGACTGGTACTTCCCTTCCTGTCAGTTTGTCTCTCTTATTTGTTGCTTGACTCCCTGTTTTTGGGCCAGATAAAGTTATCTGAAAGGCTTTACTTGATAAAGATATTTGAAATCCAAAATTAAAGTGATGTGATCATTTTTTTTTTCGCCTATGGGAAAATATTTAGTGCTGTGATACCTTAAGTGTGTTCCACTGTACTTGTATTTAATTTTAATATTGAAGTTCAAATATGTGATAAGCTGATTAATAACTACATGAGCTCCATCAAACAAAATAAAATGTATTAAATACTCAATTCATCACCTGGGTATACAGAAATGATCAATGAGCTCTGTCAAACAATACTTGGCTTGGCTAAATTTCCAGTTGCATTATGGGAAAAATTTGCAGCTTAAAATTTGGATATTTCAACATAAGTTTGCAGAGGACTAACCCTACAGGACAAAATTCCCACTCTGACAAATTCTATGACCCCAGAACAGGTGCCCAAACATTAGGGATGCAGACCATACTGGACAATCTATGATAGTATGGTCCATTGTGAGGCAGTCTGGTCCAGCCATTTCTGGTCTGGTTTTCTTGCTGAACAGGTCCAAAACAATCCAGTCCGGACCTAAATAAACATTAGCTCTTGTTTGATATTTTTATGGTTGAACAAGTTGAACGAAATACAAGAACATTACATAAACTAATTTGGTTCTCTAATTTTAAAAGTTTGATTTCAGCTCTTCATATATATACTGAAATAATTATTGGTCATCAAATTCAGAATTTGTTTACATCACTTAATTTTCCACACTTGCTTCAAATAAGGGAAACACAGTGAAAAGGAGTGCCAGATGTGTAACGTGGGCGTGGCGGAGACCCTGGAACACTTTCTTATAGAATGCCCAAAATACCAGTCTAAAAGAACAAGATTCACGGGGAGTATAATGGAGAAGTGGGATGGGAGAATGAAGGACATGTGGTTAGGGGGCGACTCAAAGGAGAGGGTTAATATACTAATCGGAGAGATTGGGAAGAATGGGGCAAGGGATGTCATCAAGCAGTTCGTCTCCGAGTGTTGGGAGGAGAGAAGAAGCGCGGGAATCGGGGGAGGCAGTTGGTAGAACATGGGTAACCAAGGCCTTCTCATACGAGAACCGCGACAAATCAGCGGCCGGCCGAAGTGTTATTATTATTATAAGCAAACAGCATTCTAAAGAATGGTCACAAGTTGGGCAAACAGAAGCCCAAAACACCTTAGTAACACGGTCATGTTCACTCACTCCTAAAGTGATAAGGAACTGAGTGATGAGAAAAGTTATCTAGCTTTGAAGCTTTGTGAACTCTGACTCACTCTAGACTCTTGAGCTTCTACTCATAGTGGCCACTGACTTGCAGTTGGTAAGAATACACCAGCACAAAGTGATTCAGTGCCTCCCTGGGCCACAGTCCAGACCGATCAAAAAATGTCTGACCTGCATCTCTGCCAACATGTAATCATGAGGACGTCCAGCAGATAAAAGACACATTATCCAATCAGTGGTTTCTAGTCACGCCACAGGCTACTACGTAGTAGAGAATCTGTGAAATTGTCCAGGCTCTAAACCCTTCTTCACATTGCATGTCAAAATACCAAAATTTCAAGCAGCAACCTTTACCCATAATTAAATTTGGAGTGTTTTCACCATAATTCAATTAGAATTTTAACCAGTTCAATATTGTTTAACAGAGCTCATTGAGGTCTGTCAAACAAGACCTAATTGGTTAAATTCATAGTTGCATTACAGGGAATATTTGCAGATTTAAGTTTTGATATTTTGCTATGAGTGTGCAGAGGGTTAAGGGTTAACTTGAGCTGTTAAAGTTATGCAGAAGGTAATTAAAAAATGTTCTCTCACCTGGAGGTCGCTTTGTAACTGCTGGAGTGGTGGTTGTTGGTGCTATAGTAACTGAAATTTAAAAAAAAAACAAACTAAAAATACATGTGCATTGGCAGTGAATAGACAAGTGTGATGAAAAAATAAGTAATAATATGGGAAAAGTCCTTTGGTGAAAGAATTTTAATCAGCATCTTGGACTTCACTTTTTAACATTATCTCATTACTTAAAAATACACTTGTCACCTATTCCACTTCCTCTCATCTCATTGTAGTTATTGTAACCTTTTCTACAGATATGCTCCAGTAGTCCAAGAAAACATGAAATAGAAGATTTTTTCATGTTGTCTGATGTGTACACATTGGTGGAAGAAACTCACTGCATTTAATATTTGGAGTTTAACCCGTTGCCCAACGCAGACAATATCAAAATTTATTATTTTAAATATAATTTTTTTTAATTTTTCAAAAAATTTCAACAAAACCATATCATGTGACCCCTCGTTAGAAAGAGCTCGTCGAGCTCGTTCCAACGAGGGTCACATGATATGGTTTTGTTAAAATGTTTTGAAAAATAATATTTTTTCAATGGCTGAATTTGCATATTACGCAGGCGGATGCGGCAATTCGTTGGGTAAAGGGTTAACTCTAGAGAGCCTAATTCTGACTTTGATCTTTTTTTACTGCAACAGAACAGGTGCCCCAACACGCAGTCTCTGGGTCAACCCATAGGTTACATTCCGAGTACCTTGGCAGTTGTTTCTAGAAAACTATTGGTTGCCTTAAAAGGCAGCTAAGACTTGCTTAGAAATATCTGCAAAAACACAGGATATAGACTGTCAGCTAAATGTATAAAAATCTGCAGGCCTTTATGATTTAAGCTCACTTTCAGCATCAATGGCTATATCACAACCTCAATATAAGTATAAAGTTATATTTTGGCAAATGATTATAATTATGTTGCCTACCTCAGAAGACTCCAACCAGAGGCCTTGGTTAACCCTCAAAGGCCTATTTCTGACTTTTACGACCTTACAACAGGTTGCCATGAAGGCAGCTAAGACTTGACTAGAAACCACTATTAAGACACTGAGTGTGTACAAGCTGTACATGTAGCCAGGTGTGAATTCAGGACAGTTGTCCAGGCCCTTAAGGGTAAAAATGAAGAAGAACTTATCTGCTAATATAGACAAGCATTATTCCGCTTATAAAAGGTTTCCATGGGAAGTTAATTGTATACTAAATTGCTAAGAAAACCTGCTTTAAAACAAGAGGCCCCAAAGAGCCTAAATTGCTCACCTTATAAGTTGTTTAACAAACCTAAATCTGGTCCTCGTAAGGATGCTACATGCCAAATATTAGAGGATTTCAACAAGTGCATATGAAGATGATTTTTAAAGAAAATTCCTCAAATTTTACTAAGTTAAAATTTGGGTTCCAACCGGAGACCAAATATTACCCCAGGGTCTTGATTTGGTTAAGTGCAACGTGGATCACCTGCAATCAGACAATAGTCCTCCACAGTTAGGTGTGTCACCAAATTGTGGACTATTATCCCGATTCCTCATATGGATGTAGGGTGTGACTCCATGCCTAACAGCATAGACTGGGTTGAAGCATCTGGGTGATTTGTCCCTAACTTTCATTATGATCAGAAACTCAATGAACCACATTTTAGTTGTCAGTGCTCAATGATTTCTAGCAAAAAGTGTGATTGCTAGATGAACTGGTCCAATTTTTTTCGGAGAACACTATACTTTTTTGGTAAAATGTGCAAAAATTCACTAATTAAGGGACATAACTCTACTTGGTATGATCGAACCACACCGGTTTTCGAACTCGTTGAAAACATTGTTGAGAAAGTCACACATACCAAATTTGGACCAAATCCATTGATATTTGTTTAAGTTATCAGATTAAACCAAGGTGATGCCCACCCAAAAACCCACCCACCCTCCTGCCGGCACACCAATTTCGTCAAACTAAACATCAAGTTTTTTAAAAAACTCGACCATAAATTTGAACACAAAGTATCTCGGTGATACAGGTGGTAAGATATAAATACATGAAAAAAATAAGAAAAAATTCCAACAAAAATGGCTGCAATTCAGCCAAGTTTAATTTTTTCTACAAAATTTGACATGCATCATATTTACATAACGTCTGATTAATATTAACAATTTGAAACACCAACAGCGAAGCATCTTGGAGATAGATGTAGTAAAATATAAAAGTATGAAAAGAAATATGAAAAAAATCCAAAAAAATGGCCGCCATTCATCCATCTCTAATTTTCTACAAAATTTGATGTGCATTGTATTTTTTCATAATGTCAGATTAACATTTGACGTGCATCGTATTTTCATAATGTCTGATTAACATTAAACATTTGAAACACCAACATACAAGCATCTCGCAGATACAGATGGTAAATAAAAATATGAAAAAATTACAACAATGAAAGTGTCAATGACACTGTAGCTCAACTTGACAAACTTGAACTTGGTAAGTTATAAATGAAATGGCAAAATTGAAGATCATTGGTACCAATGTTATTTGAAGAAATTTCAACATAACAGCATTGTGTGTGCACAACGTCAGAGCAATCCATGCATTTTTAAATGTAAACTGTAAGACTGGCTAAAGGAAGAATGTTGATACACAAATGCAGTATGTTCAGAGGTTATTGTAAATGGCAACTTTTTTCACAGAAATGAATGCTAATCAATAGCTCTTATCTAAAGGTCTTGCCTAATGAGCACACCAAGTACAAAAACAATCCTATGATAAATGTGGCCTGTAGGCCATGTCAAAGAATGTTGATGCACAAATGCAATAAATTCAAAGATTGTTGCTAACAGTAACCGTTTTTTTATGGAAATGAAAAGAAAATCAATAGCTCCTATCTTTGTCACCCTGCATAAGCATACAAAGTTTCAAAACAACCGGATAATGAATGTGCCCTCTGAGGCATGCCAAAGGAAGATGTTAATGCACAAATGCACTAAGTAGAAGGTCATTGCTTGTGGCAATGGGTTTTTTTATGGAAATTCATAAATATACCCTGCAGAGAGTGCAAAAGGGATAAGTTGATGCACAAATGCAGTAAGTTCAAAGGCTGGTGATAACGACAATAATTTTTTACAGAAATGAAAAAAGCAATAGCTCACATCTAGAGGTCACCCCAAACAGACATACCAAATTTCAAAGTGATCCAATCATAAATGTGCCCTGAAGGGTGTGTTAAAAGGAAATACTGAGGTCTGATTAAACTAAGTTCAAAGGTCAGAGGCAACATTTTTTGACAGAAATAGAAGAAAATTGACAGCTCCCATATAGATGTCACCCCAAGCAAGCACACCAAGTTTGCAAGCGATTCAATCATAAATGTGCCCTGCAGGGTGTGTCAAAGGGAAATACTGATGCTTAACTGCGCTAAGCTTTTACTAAGTTCATCGAAGGTCATTGCCAGTGGCAACATTTTTTGACGGAAATCAAAGAAAATCGATAGCTCCCATCTAGAGGTAACAAGCATACAAAGTTTCAAACCGATCTGATCATAAATGTGCCCTGTAGGGCATGGCAAAGGAATATATTGATGCCTGACTAAACTAAGTTTAAAAATCGTTGCCAGTGCCAACATTTTTTGACGGACGGAAATGGAAGAAAATCGACAGCTCACGTCTAGAGGTCACCCCAAATAAGCATGCCAGGTTTCAAAGTAATCTGATCATAAATGTGCACTGTAGGGTGTGCCAGAGGGAAATATTGAGGTCTGACTAAATTAAGTTCTAAGAACGTTGGACGTGGCAACATTTTTTGACAGAAATGGAAGAAAATCGATAGCTCCCAAATAGAGGTCACCCCAAACAAGCATGCCAGCTTTCAAAGCAATCCGATCATAAATGTGCCCTGTAGGGTGTGCCAAAGGGAAATATTGAGGTCTGACTAAACTAAGTTCTAAGAACATTGGCCGCAGCAACATTTTTTGACGGAAATTGAAGAAAATCGATAGCTCCCATCTAGAGGTCACCCCAAACAAGCATGCCAGGTTTCAAAGCAATCCAATCATAAATGTGCCCTGTAGGGTGTGCGACAGGGAAATATTGAGGTCTGACTAAACTAAGTTCTAAGAACGTTGGCCGTGGCAACGAGAAGTGATGGCAATATCTCAGCTTGACTTTGTCAAGTTGAGCTAAAAATGGCTGCCATTCAGCCATCTTTATTTTTTTTTCCTACCACTTTTGATGTCCATCATATTTTCATAATGTCTGATTAATGTCAAAATATGAAATACCAACATTCAACTATATCAGAGATAAAGGTGATTGCAAGACAGACAGACAGACTGACAGACACACACAAACACACAGATGGAACCCAGGAACTTGCTTTGAACAAACTTGAGTCTGACCCTCCTACTGAGGCTGCATACCAAATATCAAAAGATTCTAATTGGTGTGGTGATTCTGGAGAAGAATTTTAAAATTTTGGGGGGTACTAAAAGAGTTATGCATCTTTGAATAACACCCCATGGCAACTTTATTTGAACAAACAACAATTGACATATGATGAGGAATATGTATAACAAATTTGGTTCAGTTCAGTCCAGCAGTTTATGAGAAGTCGATAGTCGTACTAGACAGAAGGGAAGGACTGGCAGATGGATGACAGATGAAAAGTGATCACCAAAGCTCCCCTTGAGCTTCAATCAGCTGAGTTAAAAGTAACATTAGCATGTGAAAATTTACAAATTAAAGTACTGAATTAATTTGTAAAAGTAATTTCAAATATAATTTTTAACAGGTATCACACTTCAGTATTTTGAATCTTAAGTTTTGTGAGATATTATTCATAAAAAGAGTTTATTTATATGCCCTCACAGTTTATTGAAGAGAGCCTGTAATCACTCTTTCTATCCAATGAGTTATGAAAGAAAAATCAACTTATTTGAACAAAATATCATGCCCTGTTGCATATATTTATGATATGCAAAGAGTTTATCCAGTATAGTGCTAAATTACACGCCCACATTACACATCTGGCACTCCTTTTCACTGTTTTTCCCAATTTTTCCCCTCAGCTCCAGGGACCGCGACCTCAGCTTGAACAACAGTGACCCCCCCAAAGGTGCCATCAAGGTACTCTTCAAAACCTGGCTTCTCTTTATCACGCAGGTCACCCAAAGATCTCTTTGATTTGACCCACTCTCACCAATTACGGTTACAATCCTCCATGACCCTTTCTCTGATGATCTTTTTACCCTGGTTTGCCCCAAGGTCAAGGTCTGAGATCTCCAATGAGTAGTTCTCTACTAGCTGCCTCACTTGGACCATCCACGCAGTCTTGATATTTGAGTTGAAAGTTCTCAGGAACATTACTTTACACCATCGGCTATTGGGGAGATTTACCAAATAATTAAGATAACCGAGTTTCAATAGGTCTATCCTGTCCTTGTTCCTCATCCATCCAAGCTCACCCCTGATTGCTTCTAGTGCTGCGGCATTACTTGACCCTGTTATCCATCAGTCTGCATCATTCTGAATGATTTCCAAGCTCTTAACAGCCGTCTGGTTTAGGGGTACAACTTCCGTACCGTATGTTATACTTGGCAGACCCACCATTTCCCAAATGGTTTTCCCCACGAAAACCTTATTGAAACTGTTTCTCCCTATAAGTTTCATTTGGTTAAGGATTTGCTTCCTCTTCAGAATCAATTTATTTGTGTGGTTTCGGTAGATGCCTCTTCCTGTGATGTTTATATTTACCCCCAGGTACTCGTAGTCACTAGTCTCTCCTACACTAAGAAGTTTGCTGCTACCTTCCAGAATACAGAACTCCCCCACTCTCCACCTTCGAGTGGGGTCCACTTTGCAGCCCACAGGTATAACTTTGCTCTTGCTTTCATTAAGTTCGAGTCTCCATTTGCTCCCATATTTCCTAACAATTCCCAGCATCTTTGCTAGCCCCTCTTCGCTTTCTGACATTAGAACCATATCGTCTGCAAAAAATAGCCCTGGGATCTTCAAGTTCACAACTGCAACCTCCTCGTCACTATGCAGGAGTTCATCTCCTAAACCTTTGATGTACAATGCAAAAAGAATTGGCGAAAGGATACATCCCTGTTTTAGGCCTGCCTCCATAGGCACACGTTTTGTTGCAATGTTTCCCAGGCTAAGTTCACTCTGTGCATCTTTATATAATGCTTTCATAATCCCAACAAGCTCGCCTCCCAAGCCCAGACCCTCCAGCTTGTGCCACATACCCTCCCTCCATACTCTATCGTATGCCTTTTTAACATTCAAAACGGTAATAAACATCTTTTTTGCTTTTGCAGATCCCTTCCTGAAGCCATTCTGGATTTCTCCCAAAAAACCCTTCTCTTCAATCACCTCCTCTAATCTCCCATACAGGACTTTGCTAAAGACTTTTCCAATGTTGCTGCTGACAGAGATCCCTCGATAGTTATCCAAGACGTGTCTTTTCCCCCTTTTTGTGAATAAATGTCACTTTACTTTCCCTCCACTCCTTTGGGACCTCTTGTTTTTCTATGGCTAAATTGAATAGGGCAGTTAGGCTTTCCAAGAGTTCCTCTCCCCCCCTCCCGCTTTTCCATTCCTTAATTTAGAGATCACCCTTCGCCCCTCCTCCGTTTTGATTTCGCTGCACACGAAGTTCGATAGATTTTCTTCAACCTGGTTCGGACACTTTGGTGGGTTCTCCATGTCCCATCACTTATTGTTTACCTTTTCCCAGTGCTTGACTAGTTCTAATGAGATTTGATCTTGCTCTTCTGTAACTCTGCCATCTACTTTAATACTCTGTGGGTTACTTCCTTTGTTACATTTGTTCACCCATTTCCAAAATACATTCGAACTTGGTCCCCCTGTCGTTCTTACCGTCATAATAAGACTGCTATTTCGCACTCTCCGATTGTCGTCTTCAATCTTATTTACTTTATTTTGTGCTTGTTGGTATTCTTCCTTTGCTACCATGGCCTCATTGCTTTCCACCCCTTTAAGTTTTCTACTTCTCCTGTATGCAGCACATTTAGCTTTTCTATCCTTTATGGCCCTTTTCAGTTCTTTGTTCACTCTGTACCCAAGTTCCCGTGTTGGCACCCTAATCTTTCCTACACTTTCCTTCCATGCCTTCACTAGGCTCGCAACTATGGCGTCGGCCATCTTCTGGACACTGCCCCCTTGTGTACGGTTGCAAGCTTTGGTTTCAGTTTTTCTTTGAACTTCGCCCAGTCAGCATCCTTTTTGAGTTCCCAAAACTCCTTGAAGCTTCCTTTGCTTTTATCTAGGTTTTTGGCCCTGATCGTCACTGTAAGAAAGTTGTGATCACTATCCAACTCAATTTTGCCCACATCATCCACTTCTACCCCTATCACCTCCCTCCATAAATTAATATCTGTGAGAATGTAGTCGATTATTGATTTTCGGTCGTTTCTCTCCCAGGTCCATTTCCCCTTACACCTCGTTTCCCTGTTCAGAATCTTCTGACCGAGCTCATTTGTGAAGTTCAACAGTTTCCTTCCATTCCTGTTGACTTTCTTGTCCCCACCCTCTATGCCTTCTTCCTTATCACCTATGTGTCCATTAAAGTCGCCCATCGGAATTATACCGAGCCCCCTGTTTTCTAGTTCAGTGATATTGGACCTTAGTGCTGGGTATATTGAGTCATTCCACTCGGGTTTACTTCCATCCACCGCACAGTACACAATCCCAAGGGCAATACTTTTGTTTCTCAGATTGATCTTTACCCATCCAATTTCTTTCGATACCTCAGCCAAGGTGATGACATCGTCCAGATCTGTGATCAGCGACGGTTTTAAATCCTCTTTAATGTACATGCCTACCCCTCCCCCCTTTTTCTGGCCTTCCGTTCGCCCTACACCTATCCACACGCACCCGCTTACTTGGTCTACCCATTCCTCGTGTCTTACCCACGTCTCACTTAACCCCATGACATCAAACTCCTCTGCCTCGATCAATGTAGCAATTTCACTTACTTTCCGGTGGAGACCCTGGATGTGGCTATAACCCACTTTCAGGGTACCAAGGTTCATTGGCTTCTGCCTACTTGGCCCATTGTTTTCTGGCGCTAGCCTTGGTAAACTTATTCTGTCCCCCTCACTCTTGTTCACCCCACCTATGTCCACTCTAGTTATACTTGCCTCTGACCTCCCACCCTGCCCCTCTCCAAAAAAGGCTCTGCAACCCGTAGAATTTTATCCCCCAATACCCGTTTCCCCACCCTGCTAAGATTCAGCCTGTCACGCCTGTACATGCTCCCATTGCCCCAAAACATGTCCCAATGGTCGATAAAGGGTATTCCCAGGTCAACACAGTAGTCCTCCAACTCTTCATTTAGTGCCAAAATCCTTGAGTTCTGTTCGTCCCCACCTCCAAGGACAGGAAGGACCCCGGATACAACTACCTTTGCATTCCTACTTAGCAGACTAAGCCTTTATACGACTCCACCAAACTTACTGACCTTCTCTCCCTGATATTGTTGGTCCCCACATGCATCACCATTACCAGTTCCGGTCCTGACCCTACCACAATGCCATCTACCTGGTCCCTCAGATCCTCCCCCTTCGCCCCCCGGAAAGCACAAGACTGTTCAATTGGAATTATCAGGACCACAAACCACATTGTCAATCCCACGAACAATGCTGCTCCCCGCTACAACTAATTTTCTTCTTCTGGCCCCAGTTCCTATATCATCTGCACCTCCTCTCGTTTTGCATGCCCCTGGCCCCCTCTTTCTCTTTGCCATCCTTACCCCATCTGGCCTATCAACATCAACAACCATCTCGCCCCCCCCCCCCCCCCCCCCCCCCCCACAATTTCCCCCTCACTCTCGTCACCAGGGGTATCAAAATCTAAAACGCTAAACCTGTCTTCTAAACACCGCTAAGCAACCCTGGCAGCCTTACGCCAACTCTGGTTTCCGGACTCGACGCAGCCCTGCCCTGATGCCACCTTCCGAATTTTCCTACTAGAACCCCCCTCCTCAGTTACACCTCCCACATCAAGCATTCTTCCCCCACGTTTCCTACTTCCCAGTTTTGTCCTGGAGTCCACAATGACCTTCCACCTCACCATCATAGGTAACCTTCAAAAGGGTAACTCCAGATACACCAGCCATCCCCAACCTCCCTCTCAGCTCTGCAATCTCCCGCTCGAATCCAACACACTTCTCTAACAGCTGTAAAATATCCCTAATATTTCTAATGTCATGAAGTTCAGCTGGGCTGTATGAAACAATACCCATTTCAACAAAGATGTGCTGTTGATTTGCAGTTGAAAAGTAATCAGTCACTTTGGCAGGTGATGATATGTGCTCACTGTGTTGAAATACAAAGGTGTTAAATACAGTTCCCTTTGTTGAGAATATCCAGATGTGTGTTACACATGGTGTTAATGTCTAGAACTGAACAGGGGCTAGAGAAATTGCTGGAAATTGTTGGTAGATATGGGAACACTTGGCGGCTCGAACTAAATGAAAATAAAAGCAAGGTAATACCCGTTGGACGCAAGGTAGATTTGACGAAGAGATGGAGAGTGGGGGAGTTCTCAATCCCCGAAGGGGAAAGCAAACAAATCACTGTAGGAGAAACGGGAGAGTATGAGTATCTAGGGGTAAGCATAAATATAACGGGAAGAGGGGTGTACAGAAATTACTCAGCCAAACTGATTCTGAAGGGGAAAAGAATTCTGAACCAACTAAAACTTTTAGGGAAAAATAGTTTCAACAAGGTCTTTGTGGGGAAAACACTGTGGGAGAGGGTGGGTTTACCAAGTATAACGTATGGCACGGACGTGATTCCATTAAACCAAACCGTTATTAAGAAGTTGGAAAGTACTCAGAATGATGCCGGCAGATGGATAACAGGGTCGAGTAATGCTGCAGCTTTGGAAGCAGTAAGGGGGGAGCTTGGGTGGATGAAAATCAAGGACAGGGTAGATTTGGGAAAACTGTGTTACTTTAACTACTTGAGAAACCTGCCTGACAACCGGTGGTGTAAATTGATGCTCGATACCATTTGGAATTCTAATATAGATACGGGGTGGTCAAAACATGTGAGGGAACTAATGGACAATTACTCTATAGAGGTCACAAACATAGAAGTAGGAATGAAAGAAGGCAAAAGGTTTGTCAAAGAGAGAGTCATGGAAGATTGCAATCGAAACTGGCGAGCAGGGGTTAGCGTGAAAAAATCACTGCAGGGGTTACAATCTAAAGAAAAGCCAGTTTTTGAGAAGTACCTAGATGGCACCTTTGGAGGGTCAATGCTGTTCAAACTGAGATCAAGATCACTGGAGCTTCGGGGAAAAATTGGGAGAGATGGAGAAAAGGGATGCCAAATGTGCCACTCTGGAGTAGTGGAGACCCTGGAACATTTTCTCTTGGAATGCCCACAGTATATACCTCATAGAATAAAATTTACTGGAAGAATAATGCAGAAGTGGGGTGAAGAAACAAAGGATAGATGGCTGAAGGGGGACACGAGGGAGAGGGTAGGAATGCTTATTGAAGAAATTGAAAAAGAGGAAGTGAGGGACACTATTAAGCAGTTTATATCTGAATGCTGGGAGGAGAGGAGGGGAAGAGGGGGTGGGGTGCAGGGGGAATGATGGCCTTCTCTTATGAGGACCGCGACAAATCAGCGGCTGGCCAAAGAGTTATTATTATTATTACAAACTGTGAAAGTTACAAATATGGTAACATACATTGATTGAGAAAACAATTTCCACATATTTTTCCAGAAATTTCTACATCCAAAACTCACAAACAAAAAAGTTCACTGAAATAATCCATATATGATGAAAAACAAATGAGACAATTTTGGGCTAAAGAATCCTTCCACAGACTAGAAAATTACAAAGAATACCAAGAGCTCAAAAAAACATGACCACAGTGATCACATCATAAATCATTGTCTTATGGTGTCCTCAATGGCATTAAATGTCTTGACACCAAGGAATACAACACCAAGAGGGAAAAGGCGTACTTATTCCCTCTAATGGCTCTATTCCAAACAAGACAGCTGTCTCAGCCTATCTATGCACTATCCGGGACAAGAAACAGGGGACTTGAAAAAACCAGGAGAATATTTCGACCTCTACTGCTTTTCTTCAATAGGAGAGCCTGTACCTCCGCAAGAAGAGACTCTGTAGGAAGAATTCGCCGGAAAATTTGTCCAACACGTAAGAGGAGGTTTGCTCGGACTGATAGTCGCAGGCCAGCTGAGACTACATTCTCATCCACTGATCTTCCGTAATTTTCACCCACTTTTTGCGAGGTTGATAATCTTCCGCTAAGTGGAAAACAACAGGAGTCTTTCTCTCGATGACCTCTATTGCTTCCTTTAATAAGAGAGCCTGTACCTCTGCTAGGAGGTACTCTCTTTTGAAAGGATCCACTGGAAGATTTGATCAAAAGCAGGCATCTTGTAAGTGGAGGTTTTTGCTCAGAATGGTAGATGTAGGCCTTCCGAGACTACACTTCTCACCAACTGAACTTCTGTGACTTCTATCTAGTTTCTCGCGAAGATTGATAACCTTCCAACAACTGGCAAGCAATAGAGGTCTTGTCCATCACCTGTACGACTTACGAGGCTTACGGGAGGAGAAACTACATCCTCCCCGTGAAGAACCTCATCCCGTCGGCTTAGGGGCGTCTGACCTATAGTTTGGATCAGACCTGCACCCCTTTCCCGAGTCACTGTACTGACGACCTCCGGAGTAAGTATAAGATGGTTTCTTGTACCCTCACGAGGAGTTCCATTTAGTTGATTTTGAAGTGGAACAGCCTCGCTTACCCCGGTCTGCTGAAGCATGTGTTGAGACACAGACTTCAGTAGCAGTGCACTGGAAGCTTTCTTTGTAGCCTGTTCATAGACTAATGAAGCTTGTGGTCAAATAGTGTATGTCCGGAGACCAGAGCGACTCAGAGAGAGCTTTTCACCTTGTCATCTATAAGTGATAACGACGCAAGGGCAGCATCACATCTAACCAACTCCAAATTGCCACTGTCAGGGCAGAGTTGAACGTAGCATACATGACTGCTCTGGAAAGAACTCTAAGCCAGGAACAAACGTCCTTAAATTCCTTCCCATTAAGATGTTGCACCATAGCTCTGGTGAGGTGATCTGCGTAGGACATCGCGTCCAGATTCGCTCTGTTGGATGAAATAGAACATTCCATCACTTCTAAATTCCCGGCCTGCTCATCTAAATGCAGAGGAGCTCTCTGGAATCTTCTCCAACTGTGCTGGTGTGTTATAGTAGTCAATTTTTGTTTGTTTGCATTTAATAACTCCCAATCCTTCAGAATGCATTTTTGGAAGTGCCCAAATGACCAGGGGGGGGGGGGGGGCACTATAAAAAGTAACAAAGTACGTGGTAGAAGCCTAATTTGAAAATTAGAGAAACTAAGTTCAAAAACCGCTTTGAAAAGGGTCAAATTTTTATTGGATAATGGTGATCATCGACAGACTGTAAACAGTCAGGCTAAAAAGGAGATTTTAAAGCAGAGATGTCAGATCATTGTTACTGACTTTAGGGCCAAACAAAGAATGATGTTGGCACCAATTCCGGTCTCTTTCTGACTACTGCGCATGCACAGATGGTAAAAGTATGGAAGGCCAGATAGGACTTTTAATTTTCAGTATAGTATGCAAATTTTGGAGAGGGGTTATGCCTGCCCACTCGCCAGTCCACCCTGAAATCCACCCACCCATATGTCTGCCTGTTCATTAGCCCAGTCATGCACCGACTTCATCAAACTATAGATTGACCAAGACCAAAAATTCAAAATGGGTGTTTAAAAGGTGTAATTTCCTTAAATCTGGCTCTTAGCAATAATTTTTCAGTCTTCTGATTGCGGGAATGGACTAATATGTATCGAAAACAAAAATGACAGCCACTATAATTATAATTCTTCGACTGGAGAGGTTTTTTTTTGGGGGGGGGGGGGGGGAGAGAAATCATCAACCTACCATTTTAGGGGGAATCATGTGACCTTACTCTTCTTCAATCATCAATAAGAATAACATTTATTTTAATATAAACAATTATGTGTTTCAATTTCCACCCTGGATTGAGTGTGGTCAGTATCTGTGAACAACTTACAGCAAGGGTAATAATTCAAGTGTCAGACTGTGTGAAATTTACAAACTGAGAAAGTTTAGTTTTAGTTTGGTCTGTGGCATAAAATATGCAAATAAGTTTACTGGTATATTCCGATCATAACTATATATGAACTTCAATGAGTGGGCAAAGAAATGAGAATTCTGTTGAAGGCAACAAAATATCTTTCAATGAAATATTTTCAAAACAGAGTAGAGCCCACATAAGTGCATATCTTTTCACTGAATAACTTTGTTAATTGTATATAATTCACAAACACCAAACCATTTACCATATTTTCAGTACAGAATAAACTTCTGTTAATTGAATAAATATTTTTGTAAACTGTGAAGAATTACTCCAACAGCCATTGAACTGCTCACATTTATAGACATTTTTTTCCTTCAATACATCCAATATAAGAATTTAATCTATCATATCTTGTTTGACAGAGCTCTGTGGGCTCTGTCAAACAAGATCTAATAGAATAAATACTTAGTTTACAACAAGAAGATACAAAAATGTTCTAATTCTTGTTAATTGTATATACTCCTGTTAGGCCCCCACAAAGTAGATCTTCTGTTTTTCAGGCCATTTTTTGTAAAATTGCATGAGACCAGGGTTTTTTTAATTTTATTTCTGTAATTATTTCTTTGCCATCAAAAGTTTATATTTTTGGTTTGATTTAGACCTCATAATCTACAGAATAGCATGGGCGGTGCCGTATGTCGTCCCTGGAGTGCAAGAAGGCCTTGCAATGCTAAAGCATTGCAAAGCCTTGTTGCACTCAAGGAACAAAGTTATCAATTGCATTAACTTGGGTAAAATATCAGACATAAACCATTTAATTTTTATTTTTTTAAGTTTGCATTGCATTTCTCTATAAAATGCGGTGAGTTAAAAATTCTGTTTATCATTTGATACTAAACCTCAGAAGCGATGGCTAAATGGATTATAAAACAAATAATCCTTCCTATAAAACCTCAAATTAACATGTTTTAAAAACAATGGGCAGTTTGTGCTTAAAAACCTTTTTGCATTCAATATCAGAATTTTATTATATGTCTTTTATTTTGCCTCCAGATCCATATTTACGATCCACAACATGTGTTCCAGACAGATTTCCATTGACAGACTATTTTTCCACTTGATGTCATGCATCAATGATGCTACATTAAAGTATTATACCTGTGCAAGGAATAAAGACAAGGTCGGAAGGTAATCCTGGAGTGGGAGACATGTACTTGTCTCCATCCTGCCGATACACATCCACCCTGAATTTGTACCATTCATCTGGAAATAGGTTAAACACTGTCACCCTGTAGGAAACTGCCGAGCTAGAATGTGAAACTGGAGTCGACTGCTTCTGCCACTGACCAGTAGAATTTCTGTAAAGCACTAAACTACAAATACAAACAAATCTGACATGTAAACTCTCCAGAAAATGCCTGTGAAAATCCAGTAAATTCAGTGTAGTTCTTGGCCTTCTGAAAGGGAATCAGTTTTGGACAAAAATTATGTAAAATAGTACAGTTGAATATTTTTTTTTTCAGTTTTGAGAGGTTCACTGTCAAATCAAAGTACCTCATAGCTCCTATCATAATGAATGAAACAAAAAATATGCATGCAAGTGAATTATGTTTAATAAAAGAGTCATGGGGCTTGAAGAAAAGAAGGCTGTGAGGATATTCAAACCAATGATTTTTAACATAATAATATAATAATAACACTTTGGCCAGCCGCTGATTTGTCGCGGTTCTCGATGAATGGCAAGAGAAAATTTTTAGCCCATTAACCACTGAATGCAATATGGTTGTGAGTGAATACTACTCACGAAGAGAAGAAGAAAATTTTCTACTCGGAACTGTTTATAAGTATTTTTTTTAATATTAGTTTTATTTCAGGAAAGTTTTTATATATTTAGTTTTGCAAGTGTGTTTGGGAGGACCGTAGGGTGTAATAAGGAGGTTTAGTCGATAGGTTTTTCCGGTTTTGTTGTTTGTTTGCCTTAGTTGCCTTTTTTCGTGAGTGTTTGTTGCCCTGGTGTTTTTGTCGTTTTCGGTCATTGGATTCTGTATAATATTTGTAATCATGAATGGTAAGTGCACAACGGGTGTTCAGACGGAGGTAAGTATGGGTGTTAAGGGAGGTCTGGGGGAGGAGAGTCGAGGGGTGCAGGTGGGGGAGAGTGAGGATACGGAAGCGTGCAGACAGTGTAATATGAGGTATAGTGGTGGTCGGTCAATGGAGAGTAGTGGGGTATGTGCGAATTGCAGAGATATTTTACAGTTGTTAGAGAAGTGTGTTGGATTCGAGCGGGAGATTGCAGAGCTGAGAGGGAGGTTGGGGAGGGCCGGTGTATCTGGAGTTACCCCGTTGAAGGTTACCTACGATGGTAAGGTTGAAGGTGGGTGGAAGGTCGTTGTGGACTCAAGGAGGAAACTGGGAAGCAGGAAACGTGGGGGAATAATGCTTGATGTGGGGGGTGTAACTGAGGAGGGGGGTTCTAGTAGGAAAATTTGGAAGGTGGCGTCAGGTCAGGGCTGCGTCGAGTCCGGAAGCCAGAGTCGGTGTAAGGCTGCCAAGGTTGCTAGGCGGTGTTTAGAAAACAGGTTTAGTGTTTTAGACTCAGACACTCCTGGGGACGAGAGTGAGGGGGAAAATGTGGGTGGTGAGATGGTTGTTGATGATGATAGGCCAGACGGGGTAAGGAGGGCGGTCAAGAGAAAGAGGGGGCCAGGAGCTTGCAAAATGAGAGGAGGTGCAGATGATATAGGAACTGGGGCCAGAAGAAGAAAATTAGTTGTAGCAGGGAGCAGCATTGTACGTGGGATTGACAATGTAGTTTGTGGTCCTGATAGTTCCAATCGAACAGTCTTGTGCTTTCCGGGGGCGAAGGTGGAGGATCTCAGGGACCGGGTAGATGGCATTGTGGAAGGGTCAGGACCAGAACCGGTAGTGGTGGTCCATGTGGGGACCAACAATATCAGGGAGAGAAGGTCAGTAAGTTTGGTGGAGTCGTATAGAGGCTTAGTCGGCAAACTGCTAAGTAGGAATGCAAGGGTAGTCGTATCCGGGGTCCTTCCTGTCCTTGGAGGTGGGGACGAACGGAACTCAAGGATTTTGGCCCTAAATGAAGAGTTGGAGGACTACTGTGTTGATCTGGGAATACCCTTTATCGACCATTGGGACACGTTTTGGGGCAATGGGAGCATGTACGGGCGTGACGGGCTGCATCTTAGCAGGGTGGGGAAATGGGTATTGTGGGATAAAATTCTACGGGTAGCAGAGCCTTTTTTGGAGAGGAGCGGGGTGGGAGGTCAGAGGCAAGTATAACTTGAGTGGACATAGGTGGGGTAATCAAGAGTGAGGGGGACAGAATAAGTTTACCAGGACTAGCACCGGAAAACAATGGGCCCAGTAGGTGGAAGCCAATGAACCTCGGTACCCTGAAAGTGGGTTATAGCAACATCCAGGGTCTCCACTGGAAAGTAAGTGAAATTGCTACATTGATCGAGGCAGAGGAGTTTGATGTCATGGGCTTAAGCGAGATGTGGGTAAGACACGAGGAACGGGTAGACCAAGTAAGCAGGTGTGTGTGGATAGGTGTAGGGCGAACGGAAGGCCAGAAAAAGGGGGGAGGGGCAGGCATGTACATTAAAGAGGATTTAAAACCGTCGCTGATCACAGATCTGGAAGATATCATCACCTCGGCTGAGGTGTCAAAAGAAATTGGATGGGTAAAGATCAGTCTGAGAAACAAAAGTATTGCCCTTGGGATTGTGTACTGTGCGGTGGATGGAAGTAAACCCGAGTGGAATGACTCGATATACTCAACACTAAGGTCCAATATCACTGAACTAGAAAACAGGGGGCTCGGTATAATTCTGATGGGCGACTTTAATGGACACATAGGTGATAAGGAAGAAGGCATAGAGGGTGGGGACAAGAAAGTCAACAGGAATGGAAGGAAGTTGTTGAACTTCACAAATGAGCTCGATCTGAAGATTCTGAACAGGGATGCTAGATGTAAGGGGAAATGGACCTGGAAGAGAAACGACCGAAAATCAATAATTGACTACATTCTCACAGATATGAATTTATGGAGGGAGGTGATAGGGGTAGAAGTGGACGATGAGGGAAAAATGGAGTTGGATAGTGATCACAACTTGATTACAGTGACGATGAGGGCCAAAAACCTAGAGAAAAGCAAAGGAAGCTTCAAGAATGTTTGGGAACTCAAAAAGGATGCCAACTGGGCGAAGTTCGAAGAAAAACTGAAACCAAAGCTTGCAGCCGTACACAAGGGGGGCAGTGTCCAGAAGATGGCCGACGCCATAGTTGTGAGCCTAGTGGAGGCAGGGAAGGAAAGTGTAGGAAAGATTAGGGTGCCAACACGGGAACTTGGGTACAGAGTGAACGAAGAACTGAAAAGGGCCATAAAGGTTAGAAAAGCTAAATGTGCTGCATACAGGAGAAGTAGAAAACTTAAGGGGTTGGAAAGCAATGAGGCCATGGTAGCAAAGGAAGAATACCAACAAGCACGAAATAAAGTAAACAAGATTAAAGACGACAACTGGAGAGTGCGAAATAGCAGTCTTATTAGGACGATAAGAATGACGGGGGGGGGGGGGGGGGGGGGGGGGGGTGGGGGGTCGAGTTCGAGCGTATTTTGGAAATGGGTGAACAAACTAACAAAGGGAATAACCCACAGAGCATTAAAGTAGATGGCAGAGTTACAGAAGAGAGAGATCAAATCGCATTAGACCTAGTCAAGCACTGGGAAAAGGTAAACGATAAGCGATGGGGCATGGGGAACCCACCAGAGTGTCCGAACCAAGTCGAGGAAAATCTAGCGAACTTCATGTGCAGCGAAATCAAAACTGAGGAGGTGCGAAGGGTGATCTCTAAATTAAGGAATGGAAAAGCGGGAGGGGTGGACGAAATTCCGAACGAGTACATCAAAAAAATGGGGAGAGGAAATATTGGAAAGCCTAACTGCCCTATTCAATTTAGCCATAGAAAAACAAGAGGTCCCAAAGGAGTGGAGGGAAAGTAAAGTGACATTTATTCACAAAAAGGGGGAAAAAGACATCTTGGATAACTATCGAGGGATCTCTGTCAGCAGCAACATTGGAAAAGTCTTTTGTAAAGTCCTGTATGGGAGATTAGAGGAGGTGATCGAAGAGAAGGTTTTTTTCGGAGAAATCCAGAATGGCTTCAGGAAGGGAAGGAGAGTCACTGACCATCTTTTCACGCCATCCCAAATGATAGAATCCGCGAAAGCAAAAAAGAAAAAGATGTTCATGGCCTTTTTGGATGTTAAAAAGGCATATGATAGAGTATGAAGGGAGGGTATGTGGCACAAGCTGGAGGCTCTGGGCTTGGGGGGGGCGAGTTTCTTGGGATTATGAAAGCATTATATAAAGATGTACAGAGTGAACTTAGCCTGGGAAACATTACAACAAAATGTGTGCCTAAGAAATAGGCCTAAAACAGGGGTGTATCCTTTTGCCAATTCTTTTTGCATTGTACATCAAAGGTTTAGGAGATGAACTCCTGCATAGCGACGAGGGGGTTGCAGTTGGTGACTTGAAGATCCAAGGGCTATTTTTTGCAGACGATATGGTGCTAGTGTCAGTAAGCGAAGAGGGGCTAGCGAAGATGCTGGGAATTGTTGGGAAATATGGGAGCAAATGGAGACTCGAACTTAATGAAAGCAAGAGCAAAGTTATACCCGTGGGCCGCAAAGTGGACCCCACTCGAAGGTGGAGAGTGGGGGAGTTCTGCATTCCGGAAGGTAGCAGTAGACTTCTTAGTGTAGGAGAGACTAGTGACTATGAGTACCTGGGGGTAAATATAAACATCACAGGAAGAGGCATCTACCGAAACCATACAAATAAACTGATTCTGAAGGGGAAGCGAATCCTTAACCAAATGAAACTTATGGGGAGAAACAGTTTCAAAAAGGTTTGCGTGGGGAAAACTATTTGGGAAATGGTGGGTCTGCCAAGTATAACATACGGTACGGAAGTTGTACCCCTAAACCACACAGTTGTTACGAGCTTGGAAATCCTGCAGAACAATGCAGGCCAATGGATAACAGGCTCGAGTAATGCCGCAGCGCTAGAAGCGATCAGGGGTGAGCTTGGGTGGATGAGGATCAAAGACAGGATAGACCTATTGAAACTCGGTTATCTTAATTATTTGGTAAATCTCCCTGATAGCCGATGGTGTAAAGTAATGTTCCTGAGAACTTTCAACTCAAATATCAAGACGGGGTGGATGGTCCAAGTGAGGGAGCTAGAAGAAATCTACTCATTGGAGATTTCGGACCTTGACGTTGGGGCAAACCAGGGCAAAAAGATCGTCAGAGAAAGGGTCATGGAGGATTGTAACCGTAATTGGCGAGAGGGGGTCAAATCAAAGAGATCTTTTGTGGCCTGCGTGATAAAGAGAAGCCTGGTTTTGAAGAGTACCTTGATGGCACCTTTGAGGGGGTCACTGTTGTTCAAGCTGAGGTCGCGGTCCCTGGAGCTGAGGGGAAAAATTGGGAAAAACAGTGAAAAGGAGTGCCAGATGTGTAACTTGAGCGTGGTGAAGACCCTGGAACACTTTCTTATAGAATGCCCAAAATACCAGTCTAAAAGAACAAGATTCACGGGGAGTATAATGGGGAAGTGGGATGGGAGAATGAAGGACATGTGGTTAGGGGGCGACTCAAAGGAGAGGGTTAATATACTAATGGAAGAGATTGGGAAGAATGGGGCAAGGGGTGTCATCAAGCAGTTCGTCTCCGAGTGTTGGGAGGAGAGAAGAAGTGCGGGAATAGGGAGGCAGTTGGAAGAACATGGGTAATCAAGGCCTTCTCATATGAGAACCACGACAAATCAGCGGTCTGCCGAAGTGTTATTATTATTATTGGTGGTGCAAGTGCTGAAAATTTCAAGTTCTTGTGTACTTTTCCCTGAAAATCAGAATCAAGTTCCCTGAAAGTTTTTTTTTAGCTCAACATGTCTGAAACAAACTTACATGTATATTTCCTGTTTTGATTGGGCTTCACATAAAGGCATGGTCTGTGGGGTCAAGCTGTGATAAAGAATTGTCCTTTTATTAAATGAAAATGTCAATGACACTGTAGCTTAACTTGTGTGTTGTGTTTGATGAAAAGAATAATGTTCAATGTTTACAAAGGATTCTGAAATAAGACAAGAATTGTGATAATTGGGAATATGTTCATTTCTGTTCCCTGTATGCTATGTTTTTGATAAAAATAATATGAGGTGTACACTGTACTAAAGAGCTGAGGGTTGGGTTAATATGGCCTCACAGTTAATGTATGTGGCCCTCACAGTTAATGTATATCAACGAAAGTTATCAAGTCACAGTGAAATTATTCCAAAACGAGTCATCCTATCAAATTACATTGAAATCCCTTCATAAATATGGCCTGTAGACTGTGCTAAAGGTTTTCGGGCTTCAGGCCCCTGTAGCCGTCAGTTTCCCAATTGCGTCCAAAGGGGACGTTCTCATCTAGACATTATATGAAGACAGCCTACAAGTTACAATGAAATCCCTTCATAAATATAACCTGTAGACTGTGCTAAAGGTTTTTGGGCTTTGGGCTCAGGCAGCCATCATGGTTGAATGATCGCAACCAAAAGGGGACATTCTCATCTGGCATGATCCTACGAAGTTATAATGAAATCCCTTCATAAATATGACCTATAGACTGTGCTCAAGGTTTTCGGGCTTTGGGCCCCTGAAGCCGTTACAGCTGACCAATCACGACCAAAAGGGGATGTCATCATCTAGGCATTATATGGAGTCAAACTAACAGGTTACAATGAAATCCTTCCATAAATATGACCTATCTATTTATTTATTGGTGTTTAAGGTCACATATTTCTGCACAATGGCTAATCATGACCTTGACAGTTTTACGGGTGGAGGAAGCCGGAGTACCCGGAGAGAACCACCGAGAAATGGCGAGCAACTGTCAGCTCCCCAACATACTAACTCCACACAGGCAGGGTTAGCATTGGGCAGACATCAAGGCTGAATGATCGTGACCAAAAGGGGACGTTCTCATCTAGACATTATTTGGAGTCATCCTACCAAGCTACAATGAAATCCCTTCATAATTATGACCTGTAGACTGTTCTAAATGTTTTCGGGCCCCTGTAGCTGTCACAGTTGCCCAATCGTGTCCAAAAGGGAACGTTCTCATCTAGACATTATATGAAGTTAAACCTACCAAGTTACAATGAAATCCCTTCATAAATATGACCTATAGACTGTGCTAAAGGTATTCGGGCTTCGGGCAGCCATAATGGTTGAATGATCGCAACCAAAAGGGGGCATTATCATCTGGGCATCATCTGGAGTGAACCTACGAAGTTACAATGAAATCCCTTCATAAATATGACCTGTAGACTGTGCTCAAGATTTTCTGGGCTTCGCGCACCTATAGCCATCACCAATCACGACCAAAAGGGGATGTCATCATCTAGACATTATATGGAGTCAACCTAACAAGTTACAATGAAATCCTTCTATACATACGACCTATAGACTGTGCTAAAGGTCTTTGGGCTCGGGCAGTCATAAAGGCTGAATGATCACGACCAAAAGGGGATGTTCTCATCTAGATATTATTTGGAGTCATCCCACCAAGCTACAATGAAATCTCTTCATAATTTTGACCTGTAGACTGTTCTAAAGATTTTCGGGCTTCGGTCCCCTGTAGTCGTCACAGTTGCTCAATCGTGTCCAAAAGGGGACGTTCTCATCTAGACATTATATGAAGTCAACCTACCAAGTTACAATGAAATCCCTTAAAAAATTTGACCTGTAGACTGTGCTAAAGGTTTTCGGGCTTCGGGCTCAGACTCACAACCAAAGGGGACAATCTCAGCTGGGCATCATCTAGAGTGATTCTATGAAGTTACAATGAAATCCCTTCATAAATACGACCTGTAGACTGTGCTAATGGTCTTTGGGCTCGGGCAGCAATAAAGGCTGAATGATCAAAAGGGGACGTTCTCATCTAGACGTGACCCCAAACCTGCATATGAAATTTTGTGACGATCAGACAAGAACTGTGGGGTGTAGCCTGTGCTAAAGGAAAATGTGAATAGACTCACAGACTTCCGCACGCGTGATGGCAATAGCTTATCTTGACTTTGTCAAGTTAAGCTAAAAACAAAAGTAACCAATATCTCTGTGTTAGGACCTGTGCAGACCAATGCCAGAAAACCGTACTGTGCTGAACAGGCCTTTTAAAATATATTTCTGACATATGGCCCTGGCTGTTTAAAGTGCCATTAAACCCCAAGGACCATATTTCATTATATTAATCGCCTGGTACATATTTTTTAAACTTGAGTATTTTGTTGTCCTGTGTGTTTTCATACAAAAAATGCATCAGTGAATTTGTTACTGCCTTGACATTTATAAAATTGTCATTGTCTCACTCCCCACCTTACATCAGATAACCTCAATTGGAAACATGATTTGGGTTAGCAATACATATATATGATAAACTGCTTGCTGCCATCTCTTTCCAGGATTCATTAATATTGTTACAGGGATGAAAAAAATCCAAGGACTTTCAAGGACCTTTTGAAGCCATTTTGAAGACCTTTCTGATAAGTTTGAAGATTTTTCACTACATCAAACAATAACGCTGCCTATGATATTGAGCTGCAATCAATGTAAACAGATTAGTTGGAGAGAAAAGGTTTTGGTTACTGATGAATTAAAAAAATGAAAAGACAAATAGAACAGATACTTAAAAGTAGAAGGGGACAATAACTTACAATAATCTAAGGAGCATTTTTTAAGGGATAATTGAAATTCAAGAACTTTCAAGGATCACAATGAACCCTGTATATCTCTATTCGAAGGTCATGCATATCATTATATTCAAATGAAATAGGGGGACTCAATTTTGGCAGGTAGGGATAAATCTTTCTTTGAAGTAAAATGTACCTACTCAACTTATTCAATGATTCACATCTGACTTCCTATACCATGCCAATTAATTTTACTTTCATGTAGAGTGCCCAGATGTAGAGTACACACGGCGTGGACTGGTCACTTTTCACGGGTGGGAAATATTTCTACGAACACAATACTATTAGATTCCAAGCACTAATTATGAGAATAATCATAAAAAATTTAATTAATGAAGCACCGGGTCCAACTTAGTGCTTCATTACTTAAAATGTTGCTGATGGTGATTTTCATTACCTGGTAAATGCATGCGTAGACATTACTGCCCATGTGTGGATTTCACGGCCCACGGTCCATTTTATAGTCCACGGCGACTATACTGTAATCAAAATTTCAATTAATTTACACACTTTTCTGATGACCCATCACAAAACATGAAGAAAACATTGCAGTAATTCCCCCCACTCCCACCCACCACTCCTTCAGCACATACACTGATAACATAAAGAAAATATCAAAGTCATGCTTCATTTGTCTCATGGCTCTTGGGTTTAATATCCTTTCTATGCTTTACATCTGACCTCCCATGCAAAGCTACATGTATTTGGACTAGTTTTTGATACAATCAAATCCATAATGTGTGTGTGTTTATAACCTCTAATAACAATTCATATTTTGACAATATACTGGTGAAACTCTTGCATGTCAACTTGACATCACCAAATGGAATCTACAGAATGTCAATTTGGCACAAAATAAGAATGTGTTTCATATTTTATAAGGATCAATAGTTGCAAATAAATCAGGAAATGTCACCAAATAAGCTCCATTTCAAATATCAGTTTGATTATTTTCAGTAAAAGAATGGTGGAATGCTCCTGTCCCCAGTCTAAGCCAGGTGCCCTTTTATCTTTCTGGCCACAGCTGTCCAGCTTTCTTCTGGTACCCTGAGTCCCGTATATATGTATTTATATCATGATTACCTATTCTACTATATATAAAAAGCCTATGACATAAATTTTAACTTTACACACCAACCATAGTGAACACATGTGTCTGGTGAGCACGCCAGCAATGGGATTTTAATAGCTAAAATTTGCACCTACAGTGGAACTACATTCAAGATGACCTTTGATGACCATGACCAGAATGCAAACTTGTCTAAATTTATGGCCCGTCACCTTGTGAAGAGTGCTATAAAATCAGCAATTATTTATTACATTTCTAAATGAGTTTACCTCATAAGATACCAAAAATTAACAAACATGCATTGTCTCACATATAAAAAAGCACCCATAACTTGAAATAGTATGTTATTAAAATGAAAAATGATTTGTACATTTCTTTTTCAATATTGTTTCGCAATAAAATTGACAGCGGAGGTACTGCCCACCAGTGCTCACATAAACAAAAACAGATTTGCACTTGTGCATGTCTACTGCTCAGTAAAATCAAGAAAAAATAATATGGACTTATGAATAGAGATTTGTTGACAATCATGGAATAAATAAAATATACCCAAAGTTGTTTGATATGTTCACCACTCCAAGGTTTGCATTTTGAAAAATGGTTGGGGCCTGAAATAAGTCCACAAGATTTGAGGGTCGGGGCCTGCTCGGGGCTGATTTTTAAACATGCCTTAATAGTTTAGTTTTGTTTTAAACTTTTGTCAGGGCTGGAAAAACAGCCCCAACAAAAGCACTCTCAGGGCTGATTTCGGGGCCTGGGCTGATCAGCCCCAATAAAATGCAAATTCTGCTCTCGTGGTGAGGTGGTGTTAACCACTCACCAAAGGCTCGTAGTTAACACCACTTGACCACTTGTGTTGAACATTTGGTTCACCAAGCTACTATGGGTGTATTCTATGTGAATACATTATTTTGATTGGTCACTGTACCTTTCATCACAAAGCTGTTCCTTTATTTGTGGAAATACCAACAATCACTTGAGACTGAGTCTAGGAAAATATTGGAAGAAAAAGTACTCCAAAGCTGCTTTCCTGCAACATATAGCTTAGTGCTGGAAGCCCATATTAAAAACGGTAAATGGCACAATAAAGTTCTTAATTTCTTAATATTTGCTACATCAGGACACATGGACTCATGAATAAGGTTAATTCAAGGACTTTCAAGGACCTATTCAAGCTATTTGCAGGGTCCTTTCAGACAATTTTAGAGACTATTCCATGTCATTTTGATGTAGCTGTGAATAAACTTCTGATTAAGATATACAGAATTTGATTAGGAAATGATCATTTCTGACCATAAATCAAAAAGATGTACTCAAAATATCTGATAGAACAATGAAGCATACTTTAGTTGGAAAGGTCCTTAATTTTTAAGAATGCTTCAAAGATGTAATTTCTGTTGCATAGCCTTGAATGCTGTGAAACAGATATTAAAATTTTGAAGCATTAATTCTGAGAACTAAAGGATTTTTAGGGCTAATAAGCAAATTTAAAAACTACTCTGTAGCTAATGATCAATTATAATTATAAATACAACAGTTGAGTGATGTGTTAGCAAGTTAACCTTTTACCTAACATGAATAGCAGATGACACTTGCAAACAAAATTTTTTGAATAACTATTTTTTTCATTTTTTGCGTCAAAAACATAGGTTATGATCGCTCATGGGAATGAGCTCAACACGCTTGTTCCAATGAGGGGTCATAAGCCATGTTTTTGAGACAAAAACTGAAAAAATAATGAAAATTAAATACCGGTAGTGATTTTGTGAATAGTGCTGGTCTGTTTTGGGCCGTTACGCTAGGTAAAGGGTTACATTAAAAGAAAACTACAATGTTACCTGTACTTTCCAACTGGCCCATCACCGATGTCAAAATCCTTAACCCATCCTTGCCATATGATTGTAAGATTACGGCAAACAACACTTTCAGCCTTTGGCGGTGTTACTAATTTTGGTAATCCTGAATATAAAAGATTTTAATTGTATATTGCTCAAATGAATAACCCTATTAACTACATATAATTTCCAAACACCAAATTTTCAGAACATATTTGTCGTGCTGATTGGTAATAGGTTATAAAGTAAACGCTTGTTAACAGAATAAAAAATATTTTAATCTATCCATAATTTTTTTGACAACAACTGCATTCCTCATGCTTCTAGAACAATTTGGACTCTGTATATCCAATGCAGTGGAGCCCACTTAATTGGATATCTCTTAATTGTATATCCCTGTTAACTGAATATAATTTCACAATACAAAACCATTTACCATACCTTCAGTACAAATTTGACCTGTTAATTGTATATAGGTTATAGAGTAAACTCCTGTTAATTGAATAAAATATTTGTAACCTGTCCAGAAATTACCCTGACTCGACCCTGTTTTCCTTTGTTTATAGACCTATTTGGCCTCAGTACATCCAATACAGTTATTTAATCTATTATGTCTTGTTTGACAGAGCTCATGGAGCTCTGTCAAACACGATATAATAGAATAATTGCCAACTTTATCTCTAAAATACAGGAAAGTGACACAATCCCTGTTAATTGAATATTCCTAATTGGATAATTTTCATTGGCAAAGTGGCTATTCAATTAACAGGGTTCTGCTGTATTAGCATTTAATTTATTATATTTTGTTTGACTGAGCTGAAATATCATAGAATAAATGCACAGTTTATCACTTCATGACAGGAAAATGACCAAATTCTGGTTAATTTAATTTATTTATTTATTATTCATTTATTGGGGTTTAAGGTCACCTATTTCTGCACAATGGTTAATCGTGATGACAAGGTAAATTGAATACTGTTTTTAATTAAATATTTTTCACAAACAAAGTGGCTATTCAATTAATAGGGTCCCACCATCCAAGTTGATACAACAAAGCTCTAAACTGCACCAAAGGGGTATCTTGGTTTGGAAATTAACACAATTTTAAAAGAAAAGTTTTTCAAAACTTAATAAAAAGGATATCACTATTCATAATGATTTGGGAGTAAAGTTTCAAATAACAAAATTTAATAACTCTTCCCAGCACAAAAATATAAGACACAAGATTTTAATCTTGTTATTTTCCCTTTTCAAACCAAAGCTCATGACCCCTGATGAAATATCTTGCATTTCCAAAGCTTGATTTTATTCTCTGAATACAAAATGGCCAACTTGTCTCTGTAAATGACATACAATAAACCCCCAAAAGTTAGAATAAAAATATTGAACTCTGGTACAGAGGTTCAATCTGACCAAGTTTTACAAAATGCTGTTAGACAGTCTTATTGAAGTTTGACACAAGAGTGGTGGGATGCTTATGTAAACCAACCACCCAATGTGAATGTAGAGCCCTGAGAGTGGGGATTAACCCTCTGTCTAATGTAATGACCATTTGCTGCCATTGCTATTCACAAAAAATGCCATTCAAATTTTACCTTTTGAATTTTTGCCTCCAATATACAGCTTATGACCTCTCAATGGAAGGTGCTCAACAAGGTCGTTCCAACAATGAGTCATAAGCTTCGTTTTTAAGGTAAAAAGTTAATGCAATGAATTCTAATATTAACAAGCACAAGTTTTTATCAAAATGGGGAAACTAATTACCAAAATGTATCAAGAATTTCAATGACTTTTTCTGAAAAAAGTCAAATTTTCAAGCACTTTAACCCTTTATAAACAATGTGGCAGCATCTTCCCACATAATTTACAAATTAAAAAATTAAAAAAAAAAGAAATTCAAACAATTTCAACAAACCATATTATGTGACTCCTCACTGGAACGAGCTTGTCGATGAGGTGTCACATGGTATTGTTGAAATTTTTTTCAGAAAACAATAATTAAAAGATATTATTGGATATTTAAATTTTATAGTAAATTTCCTTTCTTATTTTACCTACCACAATTGTTTACTACATGCTTGCACTACAGTGGAAGTCCCTAACTCAGAAAATATACTCTCTATTTTGATCTTTCCCAAAGAAAAGTGGTGCAAAAGCACCAAGAAAAAATAAGCCAAAACTGGGTCAAGTGCTACCGGCGCACACCTAGTAGGGGACGGTTTCTAGTACAAATTCACGGCTTCTGGTACCAGTGCTCAGGCAGAAACTAATGAATCATTCTTTTGAATCTGCCAACATTGGAGTTATGTGATCAGCGGGGAGGAAGGATTCTTTCCCGAATAAGAAAACAGGAGGGCCTCCATGTAAACAATTGTGGTAGGTATAATAAGAAAGGAAATTTATTATAAAATTTAAATTTCTTATCAACCTACTTTACAATTGTTTACTACAGGCTGAATAGATAATAGGATGGAAGGAATCACATAACCAATCCCCACATAACCCTATTGCACTGGAACCGTGGACAGAGGAAGAGGTCCCTAAGCCTATTAAACCATAGCATCACAATCATTAGTAAAAGACAATGAGAGATGAGGTGTATGGTTCTGTGCGATGCAGATAGAAAGGACAGTAACAGCACAAAACTGGAACTGACCTTGTAAGAAGCCTAATGGCTAGGATAGACAACAGCCTAAGCAGAAGAAAGAGGGCCCAAAGCAAAAAGGTCCTCCGACTGCTCCTGCAACTGATGCAGATAGAAGGTGGAGAAAGTAGAAGCATTTCTCCAGTAGGCTGCCTGCATAACATCCGACAGCTTGACGGAGTTAACATAAGCCCAGGAGGTAGACAATGCACGCACCTCGTGGGCAAAAATATGATTGGTAATACAATTGTCAGTCACTAGACAAGTGTAAGCCGCGCAAATAGCAAGACAAATCCATCGAGAAATGGATTGAGGAGAGATCTCCTGTCGACCAGAAATTAGAGACAGAAAAAAAATCGTTTCTTGCCTTTCCTAATGAACTGCGTCCGATTGAGATAAATGCGAAGTGCACAAACCGGACAGGGCAAAGGGCGATTACCCTCAGCAGAAGGAAGAGCCCTGATACAGATAGGAGGTGGAGTCATTTCTGGTATCTGATTCTTGGCCAGAAAGGAGCAATCAGTGGTAAACGTAACACTGTTGAGAGAGCTCCAGAAAAAGGCCGGATCAATCGACTAACCCGTTTGGATGAGGCAAAAGCCATCAGAATAGCAGTGTATGTGAGAAAATGCATATCCACCTGGGATAAAGATTTGAACTACCCCCCCCCCCCCCCCAAGCAGAGCAGCACCCAAGAAAGATTCCATAGTGGGATAAGCTGCAAAGACCTAGGCCTTTTCAAAGAAAAGTGCTGATCAAGCTTGGAGAGGTATGGATTAGTGCCGATATGGCGCTGTCCCACGTACGAAAATCTAAATTTTATAGTAAATTTCCTTTCTTATTATACCTACCACAATTGTTTACTACAGGCTTGCACTACAGTGGAAGTCCCTAACTCGGATAAAATACTCTCTATTTTTGTCTTTCCCAAGCAAGTTGGGAAAGAAAAGTGGTGCAAAAGCACCAATAAAAATAAGCCAAAACTGGGTCGAGTGCAACCGGCGCAGACCCAGTACGGGACGCTCTCTCCCAAGTACAACTCCACGACTTCCGTTGCCAGTGCGCATATACCGTCTCTAAAGACTCATTCTTTTTGAATCCATAAACGTTAGAGTTATGTGATCAGCGGGGAGGAAAGATTCTTTACCCGTAAAGAAGACGGGAGGGCCTCCATGTAAACAATTGTGGTAGGTATAATAAGAAAGGAAATTTACTATAAAATTTAGATTTCTTATCAACCTACTCACAATTGTTTACTACAGGCTGAATAGACAAAAGGCTGGAGGGAATCGCATAACCAACCCCCACATAACCCTAGTGCACTGGAACCGTGAAGTAGATGGAAGAGGTCCCGAGGCTTATCAACCATAATGTCGCAATCATTGGTAAAGGACAATGAAAAGAGACATATGAGCCTGTGTGACACACAGACAGAAAAAGGTCAGTAACAGCACAAGGCTGAAACTGACCTTCAAGAAGCCTAATGGCTATGGCAGACAACAGCCTGAGCAGAAGAAAGAGGACCCAGGGCAAAAAGGTCCTCCGACTGCTCCTGCAACTGGCGTAAATAAAAGGTGGAGAAAGTAGAAGCATTTCTCCAGTAGGCTGCCTGCATAACATCCGACAACTTGACGGAGTTAGAATAAGCCCAAGAGGTAGACAGTGCCCGCACCTCGTGGGCAGAAATACGATTGGTAATACAATCGCCAGCTGCTAAACGACTATAAGCCATACGAATAGCAAGACAAATCCATCGAGAAATGGATTGAGGAGAGATCTTCTGTCGACCCGGAATGAGAGACAGAAAAAAGCGTTTTCTGCCTTTCCGTATGAAGCGTGTCCGATCAAGATAAATGCGAATAGCACGGACCGGACAGAGCAAAGGGCGAGTACCCTCAACAGAGGGAAGAGCCCTGATACAGATAGGAGGAGGAGTAGTATCTGGTAACTGATTCTTAGCCAAAAAGGAGCAATCAGTGGTAAAAGTAACACTGTTGGGAGAGCTCCTAAAAAAGGCCGGGTCAACCGAGAGTGCGTGAAGCTCACTAACCCGTCTGGCAGAAGCAAATGCCATCAGAAAAGCCGTCTTATATGTGAGAAATTGCATATCCACCTGGGATAAAGGTTCGAACGGCGCCCCCCCGCCCCCCCCCCCCCCCCCAAAGCAAAACAGCACCCACGAAAGATTCCATCGTGGAGTAAGCTGCAAAGTCCGAGGCCTTTTCAAAGAAAAGTGCCGAACAAGCTTGGAGAGGTAAGGATTAGTGCCGATACGAGGCTTCCCCACATAAGAAAAAGTCTCTGAAAGCATAGACCTGTAACCCTTGATGGTAACAGGCTGGAGACCCCGAGAATCAAACAGATATACCAGAAACTCCGCAATCTGTGAAATCGAAGGATTGGCATAATCAACAGAGTGATCAGCACACCATCGACAGAAGACCTTCCATTTAGCTGCATAAGCTAAACCAGTGGAGTGCCTCCTTGAAGAAGAAATGCACTCCACTGCTCGTCTCGAAAAACCTCTACGGAGGAGACAGGACCTGACAAAAGATATGCATGAAGGCACAATGAAGTCGGGTCGACGTGAAACCTCCTCGGGCGACCTTGACAAAGAAGGTCGCGACGTAGCGGGAGACGTGCCGGAACCGCCGCCATCAGCGAGTGGAGCTGATTGATCCACACCCGCTGAGGCGACAGGGGAGCGATCAGAATGATTCGACAACTGCAGGTTCGAATTTTGGCGAGAACCTGAGGAAGAATCGGAACCGGCGGGAAGGCGTAGCCGACTAGACCGTTCCAATCGAGTGACAGAGCGTCCACGGCAAAAGCCAGAGGATCTGGACACGGGGACACAAAAGTGTCCACCTGATGGTTCCAACGAGTCACAAAGAGGTCGATGTGGGGACGTCCCCAGAGATCGCAAAGCGACTGGAACACTGCCCTGTGAAGCATCCACTCGGTGGAAATAACCCTGCCCTGTCGGGACAGGGAGTCGGCTAGGACGTTCAGACGACCGGGAATGTGACGAACAACCACTCCGGCGTGAACATCCTGAGCGAGCAGTAAAAGATCCCGAGCTAACTCGTACATCGGAAGCGAGTGCGTGCCGCCCTGGTTCCAAATGTAAGCAACCACTGTCGAATTGTCGGATAGTAGAAGAAAATGGCGATTCGACAGGTGAGGGATCCACTGCCTGAAACTCAGAAGAAGAGCAAGAAGCTCCTTCTGGTTGAAGTGTAGAGCTGCTTGATCCTGGTCCCACATCCCGTGTAGGGAAAGACCGAGAGGATCCAACATCGCACCCCATCCGAGATCGCTGGCATCTGCCGTCAGAACACGATCGGACGTGGGTAAGTCCAGCGGAACACCCTGCGTAATCCACTGAACAACTGTCCAGGGAAGAAGGTGAGGATACAGAGAGTCCGGAAACGGAAGCACCTGATCCAGAGAATCTACATTCGGTCTCCAACGACTGAGAAGAAAGTGTTGGAGAGGTCTGACACGCAGCCGACCTAAAGGAATGAGAACCGTCACCGAACCGCAGAGACCGATCAGCCGGAGAAAACTCCGAGCGGTTGCGGACCTGGACTGGGACAGAGTCAGAGCAAAACCTGAGAGAATCACAGCCTTGGCCTGGGGAACAGCCACCAAATTGAATTTGGTTTGGAAAGACATCCCCAGATGACAAAACGACTGAGAAGGGACCAGGTCCGACTTCTCCTCGTTGACTTTGAATCCTAGCGACGTGAGCAAGCTCAACAGAGTGGCGACATCCGATTCCAGTAAGGCAGCATTGGAATGCCTCTGGAGGATATCGTCCAGATATGCCGAAGTAGTCACCCTGGACTGTGTGCGATGGAATGCTATCACATGCGACATCAGTCTGGTGAACGCCCAAGGAGCCAGGTTGAGGCCGAAAGGCATGGCCTTGAACTGGTAAACTCGCCCCAGAAAAGCGAACCTGAGATACTTCCGTGACGCCCGATGCATCGGAACGTGGAAGTAAGCTTCTCGCAGGTCGATGCTGGCTGCGAAATCTCCTTGGTGAATGGATTGGCGGACCGACCTGAAAGTCTCCATGCTGAACTTGGGAGCAATGATAGACTGGTTCAGGATACTCAGATCGATAACCGGTCGGAGTCGGCCGTCCTTCTTCGGCACCAAGAACAGGCGGGAATAGAAACCCACTGACTGAACGTTCTTGACGACCTCGATCGCCCCCTTTGCCAGGAGATTGGCAATCTCCGTGGACAAAAGTTCCCGACGTAAAACGTCTGAAGGAACTGTGGTTGGAAGAGGCACCCTTGACAGAGTGGGGTGCCGTCGGAAGGATATGCGCAGCCCGGACCGAACAACATCTAACACCCATGGATCGGATGTGATGGTGGTCCAATGGTCTGCGAACTCTGCTATCCTTCCTCCAACCTGGGACGAGTCGAGGTGAGGACCTTCATTTCGAGCCCTGACGAGGCCCGCGAGAGGAGAAACCACCTCCTCTGCTAAATGAAGAATCCTGAGACTTCCCTCGATTCTGCCGACCCCTACCTTTACCCCGTGAGTAAGAAGTAGAGGCGGCGGCAGAAGGACCAGCCTTTTGCTTCACAGAGGAAGCAGAAGGGTACTTGTTAGGCTTGGAACGGCCCTTGCCTCCCCGAGAAGGCTGATCAAGCTGACGAAACAGCAGCTGATCTTTGGAATGACGTAAGACGTCATCCCGGACCGTCGACACAGAACCATGGAAAAGTTGCGGACCTGCCAAAGAAGCAGATCGAAGAGTAGCACGCTGCTCCTCGGGAAGGGATCGTCCTGTGTCCAGCACAGCGTCCCTTCGAACTAATTCCAAATTGGCCGTGTTACAGGCATGCGTGTGAGTAAGGTGCATAAGCGCCTTGGACAGCACACGCAAAGGAGCCTGTACCTCGTCAAACTTATCTGGAGGCAGATAAGCAGCCAAAGCTGAGACGACGTGATCTGAGAGAGAAAGCATGCCAAGCATCTCTCTAGATAAGCCCAACGTGGACTCCAGAGTCGTCATTGGAATGACGGCAGACTTGGGCTTGGAAAGCCCGAGGGAAGTGGAGTCCTGATCCAGAACCGTCAAAGCCTGGCAGACTGACGGATTGGCGGAATCGTAGGAACGATAACGCACAGGAGGCAAAAAGGTGTCAACCCTGGTGAAGAACGAAGTCTTCAAAGCCTTGGAATTCAGCTTGGCATCCAATGCTGAAAAAGCCTCAACCACCTGTACCGACTGGCACGGTCGAAGGCGCCCAGAAGCAGGTTGCTCCATAGGCTGTTGGCGCGCGACCGATGATCGCGGCCAGGCTGACTCTGTCGGCTGGTTAGCAGGTTTGAGCTCAGGCAGAAACCCAAACACAAAGTCAAGAGCCACCCCCAAGTCCGAATACTGCTGGCCCTCGACCTCAAGCATGTCGGACTCCTCCCCAGAGTCGGAAGACACATAGCCCATCGTGGGCAAACCAGCCGACGCCTCCCATGGTGTCGGGACACCAGAGGAATCGGAAACCGGCCTGTTTCCAATCCCGGGAGGCGGTGCCAAAGGAGGCGCCTGGAAACCACCCATAGCCTCGTTGGAAGCAACAGGAAGGCTCTTAGAAAGAACCTGAGTGAGTAAGGAGAGGGCCTCCCTAAGCTCACTGCCTGTACCGACCGGTTCGACAGGGGAGCGAGCCGGCAAAGTGGCTTCACCTCTGACCCTCTTAACCAGCGAAGGGTCACGATCCTCCAAAACACCCGACGCGGGACGACGGGCGGCAGCCGAAACATCTGAAGGCAGACGTGTATAGGGGTACGATGCACCCCGAGGATCAATATTGCGAGAACTCATGAGAGTCACCGCGGACCTCTGCGGGGCAGAAGGTCCAGGCTGCACAAAAGGCGTTGGTCCCCCAAAACTGGTCGTGTGACCAGAGTGAGTAGACGGAAACGCCACAGAGTTCATAGTGTTTCCACTACGAACATCCGAATCCAAAGACACAACTGTGGTGCTCGACGGCGAAGAGACCACAGCGATGGGCTCGGCCGGCAGCCCCTTCCGACTTCGCCGAGTTGAAGTCAGGGAAGGCTGAGGCCGATATCCCACGTCTACAGTATCGGACAGTCCTGCAGCGAAAAGCCGAGGCCGGCTGAAACAGATAACGAAGCAGACGGGCCAGCAGCAGTAGTAGATACGTCGAGAGTCATTGAGGCTGGTGAAATAGTGGAGAGAGCACACCGGCTATGCTCCGAAGGAGGAGTCACAACCCTAGTGACAGCCTCAGATGTCGACTGGAGGGGGACCGTAGTCCCGGAACCAGGCATCTCTACACCAGAAAACTCAACGGCTCCCGCAGTATCCACCACAGGAAAAGACTGCACATCCCCCACGGAGGAGGAATAACTCTCACCAGACAAAGTCGACTCGGGAGGCCCCGAACGACCACGTTCTCCTTTCCCGCGGGAGCGGGAGGCACGGCCACGAGAACGAACGACATGGTTTACTGACGCCCAGAAGGTGGAAGACCATGTTCCACAGACACCACACGGCCGCTCAGCCGAACACCCATTACAGGAGGAACAAGACAAATGTACATCGTCCACATGCTTTGGCAGCAGACATTGCCCACAGGGAATTGTCCTGGGCATGATAGAGGTGAGAGGAGCAGAGAAGTGGAGATGAGAAAACAGAACACCCCCAAAGAAGAGAGAAAGGTGACAGAAACAAAGACCCCAGAAGGTCGACCGGGAACCACCCAACAGGAAGACTACTCTCAAAAGAAAGAAGAAACACTGCAGGAGTGGTACCCCGCTGACACCTAACTCTGACACAATTAGAAAATTTTGCAAAAAAAGCATTAACAATAATTGTGAAAAAATCTAAGTCCGAACCGCGTGTCACGCGAAATTCGCGAGCGACTCGAGAGAGAGCAAATAAAAATACATTATGGACATATAATAGAAAAGAGAATATATAAAACACTGTTCCTGAGAATACAAAGGATACACTGTGGTATAATGAATCAGGAATCATCAAACATCGAGCTGGTGGAACACTGATAAGCGTGCAAAAACATCTAGACACGAAGCGGATTTTAAAAAGAATGAGTCTTTAGAGACGGTATATGCGCACTGGCAACGGAAGTCGTGGAGTTGTACTTGGGAGAGAGCGTCCTGTACTGGGTCTGCGCCGGTTGCACTCGACCCAGTTTTGGCTTATTTTTATTGGTGCTTTTGCACCACTTTTCTTTCCCAACTTGCTTGGGAAAGACAAAAATAGAGAGTATTTTATCCGAGTTAGGGACTTCCACTGTAGTGCAAGCCTGTAGTAAACAATTGTGAGTAGGTTGATAAGAAAGGGCTCCGAGTCGGCCGTCCTTCTTTGGCATCAAGAACAAGCGGGAATAAAATCCTACTGAATGAATGTTCTTGACGACCTCGATCCCCTCCTTTGATAGGAGATTGTGATCAAAAGTTCCCGACGTGTAACGTCTAAAGGAACATGTGTTGGAAGAGGCACTCTCGACAGAGTGGGGTGCCTCCGGAAGGATATCCACAGCCCGGACTGAACAACATCTAACACCCAAGGATCAGATGTGATTGTGGCCCAATGGTCTGCGAACTCTGATATCCTTTCTCCAACCTGGGATGAAAGAAGGTGAGGACCTTCATTTTGAGCTCGGCAAGGCCCACGAGAGGACTAACCGCCTCCTCTACTATATGAAGAATCCTCCCTCTAGCCTGTCGACGCATACCCTTACCCCGTGAGTAAGAAGAAGCGGTGGCAGGAGGATCAGCCCTTGGCTTCACAGAGGAAGCAGAGGAAGCAGAAGGGTGCTTGTTAGGCTTTAGACAGCCTCTGCCTCCAACAAAAGGCTGATCAAGCTGACGAAGCAGCAGCTGATCTTTGGAATGACGTAGGACGTCATCCCGGACTGTCGCCACAGAAACATGGAATAGTCGCGGACCCGCCAAAGAAGTAGATTGAAGAGCAGCGTGTTGCCCCTCAGGAAGGGAATGGCTTGTGTTCAACACAGTGTCCTGGCGAACTAATTCCAAGTTAGCCGTGTTACAGGTATGCGTGTGAGCAAGATGCATGAGCACCCTGTAAAGCACACGCAAAGGAGTCTATATGTTGTCAAACTTATCTGGAGGCAGCTAAAGCAGAGACAGCGTGATCTGAGAAAGAAAGCATGCCCAGCATCTCTCTCAATAAGCCCAACAAGGACTCCAGAGTCACCACAGGAATAAGGGCCAACTTGGGCTTGGAAAGCCTGAGCGAGGTGGAGTCCTGATCCAAGACCGTCAAAGTCTGGCAGGCTGACGGATTGACAGAATCGTAGGAACGCACTGGAGGCAAAAAAGTGACAGCCCTGGTGAGGAACGAAGTCCTCATAGCCTTGGAACTCAGCTTAGAGTCCAAAGCTGTAAATGCTTCAACCACCTGTACCGACTGGCATGGTCGAAGGCCCCCGGAAGCAGGTTGCTTCACAGGCTGTAGGTGTGCGACCAATGATCGCTGATTGGCTGACACCGTCGGCTGGTCTGACAGTTTAAGATCTGGAAGGAACTCAAACACAAAGTCAAGATCTGCTCCCAAGTCAGAAGACTGTTGGCTCTCGACGTCAGGTATGTCTGACCCATCCTCCGAGTCGGAAGATGCATAGCCCATCATGGGCAAACCAGCCGATGCCTCCCATGGTGTAGGCACACATGAGGGATCAGAAAGTGGCCTGCTTCCAATTTGGGGAGGCGGCACCGTGGGGAGCGCCTGGAAACCACTAGTAGCCTCGCTGGTTGCAACAGGAAGGCTCTTGGAAAGATCCTGAGTGAGCAAGGAGAGGGCCTCCCTAAGCTTCTGGCCCGTGTCGGCCAGTTTGACATGGTAATGAACTGGCAAAGTGGCTTCACTCCTGACCCTTTTAACCAGCGAAGGGTCATGATCCTCAAAAACACCTGACGTGGGGTGACGGGTGGCAGCTGAAACATCTGAGGAGTATGACATCCCCCGAGGATCTATAGTACGGGAACTTAGGAGAGTTGCCGTGGACCTCTGAGGGACAGAAGGTCCAGGCTGCACAAAAATCGTCGGTCCCGCAAAAAGTGCATGGACCAAAATGCAATCCCCACCATGAACATCCGAATCCAATGAGAAAGCTGCTGGGCTCGACGGCTGAGAGAACACAGCAGATGATTTGGCCGGTAGCCCCTTCTGCCTTTGCCGAGTTGAAGTCAGGGAAGACTGAGGCTGATACCCCACGTCCACACTACCAGACATCTCTGCAGACCTCTACAGGGATAAGCCGAGGCCGGCTGAAACAGTGACCGATGACATAGCAGACAGAACAGCAGAAAGGTCCAGGCTGCACAAAAAGCGTCAGTCCCACAAAACTGGCCATGGGACCAGAGTGCGTGGACAGAAATGCAACAGAGTCCATGGTGACCGCACCATAAATATCCGAATCCAATGAAAAAACTGTTGGACTCGACGGGTGAGAGACCACAGCAGAGGATTTGACCAGCAGCTCCTTCCGACTTCGCCGAGTTGAAGTCAGGGAAGGCTGAGGCCGATACCCCACATCCACACTACCAGACATCTCTGCAGACCCCTGCAGCGATAAGCCGAGGCCGGCTGAAACGGTGACCGATGACATATCAGACGGAACAGCAGTAGCAGCAGATATGATGGGAGCTGTTGAAACTGGTGAAAAAGTGGAGAGAGCAACCGAGCTTGGCTCCAAAGGAGGAGCCACAACCTAGTGACAGCCTCAGATGTCGACTGGAGAGGGACCACAGTCCCAGAACCAGGCATCTCTTCACATTCACAAGTCAAATCAACAGCTCCCGCAGTATCCACCACAGTTAAAGACTGCATATCCCCCATGGAGGGGGTATAACTCTCACCAGACATGGTCGTGTTGGGAGGCCCCAAATGACAGCATTCCCCCTCCCCGTGGGTGTGAGAGGAACAGCCACGAGAACACACCACATGCTTGGGCAAAAGGCATTGCCCTAAAGGAACAGTTCTGAGCATAACAGAGGTGAGACCAGTAGTAGAAAATGTGAACTCAAAAGATGTAGAAAGTAGAAGAACACCCCCAACTACGAGAGAAAGGTGGCAGAAAATAAAGGACCGGCAGGAATACAACAGAACCCAGATGGCCGACAGGGACCCCAAAAATGCCAGAAATTCTGCCCTCAACAGAGACGAGAAATCCTGTCCAAACAGCCCTCCATTGACACCTAACTCCAATATTAATAATAATATCCAAAAGGATAACATAAATTTATCGACCGATAAAAGAATTTTATGTCCAAACTGCCCGGTACGCTAAAGTCGTGTGCGAAGACAGAGAATATATAAAATACAATGAAAATGTGGTTGAAAATAATAACGAGAATATATAAAGCACAGTCCTGTTATTATACGATCCTCAGATCCATAATTCCAGTCACAGGTAACCATTATCAACGAGTTGAATTATCATCACTGTTTCTTAATGCAAATGAACGTCTCGCCATGCAGGCGGACGAAAAAAAGAATGATTCATTAGTTACTGTCTGCACACTGGTACTGGAAACCATGGATTTGTACTAGGAGAAGAGCGTCCCCTACTGGGTGTGCGTCGGTAGCGCTCAACCCAGTTTTGCTTATTTTTTCTTGGTGCTTTTGCACCACTTTTCTTTCCCAAATCTCTTAGGAAAGAACAGAATAGAGAGTATATTTTCCAAGTTAGGGACTTTCACTGTAGTGCAAGACTGTAGTAAACAAGGTAGGTTGGTAAGAAATCATCTGTGTTGGGTAATGGGTTAAAGGACCGATAACTTCAGATAAAATTCAAGCATTTTCAAGCACTAATAAAAGTCCCATACAAAACCTGGGTTTTCAGTAGATACCACTTGAGACATATGTGTATCCTGTAAAGTCTTTGAACACTTTCCATCAGTGCATCTTATAACAACATTCTATTAGCTCAATGAAATGAACTGAAGAAATGAGCTACACTCACATCTTGCATTTTGCTGGAACCGATGATGTTAAGCCCCAAGATCAGCTGCATAACTTATTTCACAAGGCCTATCAGTATACCATGAGAAAATAACATATTATCATAAAGTTAAATGACAATAGGCTTGAATGTTAAAGTAGTCTCTTCTACAATGCCTTCTGGTAGGGCCCAACATTATTATAATATGTAGGCCCTGTTTTAATTGAGAAGCTGCTAGAACAGGCCATACCACATAACAGTAAACTCATAAGTCTCTCTCTGGTTGCCAATCAAGTGATGTTATTTATTTCAGTTTTTGCTTCAAAATTAGTGCTGAACTCCAAAACATGGTCCCTTACTGCAATGAGCTTGACAAGACACAAAAACTTAAAAATGATAAAATTTAATTGGCACTTTCTGTGTATAAGCATAGGGTATATTTGGCCAACACACCTGATACAGAGCTGAAAATCTTCATAAAATCTTCCTAGTGAAAAAGAAATATCCTTTTATTCTACTCTACCATAACAGTCAAAGGGAGGTAATTACAATAAGAAATCACTCACAGTGAAGCCTATTGTTATTTAACAATGAATTTCCCCACAAAAATGTGCTGAAATGAATATTCAAATATCCAGTTATGGAAGGCAATATTTTAATATTAAACTGACATTCATTAATTTGTCTCCCCAACACCACGGTGATTACTTACTGGGCTCCCCTGCCACAAACCACCTATCATCGCTCATGCCTTTGGCATCTGCATGAGGATGCATCTGCATCATCGTCCGACCTAGCAGCAAGATGGGGGCTAGCACAAGAGGTAGTGCTCCCCCCCCCACCAAACCCTCCCCTCCCCCTCCCCTCATTGGACGGGGCACGTTGCCTTCCCCGGGGGAGTAATTTTGACATTCATGAAGAACAAAAATACGCAATTTCCTTGACTCTGTCCATTTGTGTCCATAATTTATAAGTAATGCAAGGCGTCAATAATTATGCCACATTACCACCAAATAGAATCCGAATAAATTATGGTATACTTCACATGTACATTTGCTATTACTCACCCCCTCATACGGTTTATTTCCAACAAGACAAATGCTGAAATTGGTCATCCCAACAAGACGAATCTCAACAAAATGAATTTAATTAAGATGACTGCATGTCCATTTATTTTGAGGTGCTGGCCAAAAATGTATACAAGGAGGGTATTGTAAAGTGGAATTTTATTTTTCAAGAAAAAAACCGTCTTGCGATAATATAAACCAGGTAGAAAAACTCAATAAATTAATAATAGAGTAACAAAGCAAAGAAGTTTACATCTTGTACCATATGATATAATAATTTAGCCTTATTTTAACAAGAGGCCCTATGGGGCCTGAAGCGCTCATCTTGTACAGAACACAATTTAAACAGAGTCCAAGAATGAGTCTACATTAAGCAAGCCATCTCCATAGGCTACACTGTCAATCTTTGAGTCCCTCAGGAGTGACAAAAATAATCTGGGCATCATGCCTTTTCTTCAGTTGATCATAAAGTAAAATGTACAGCTCCCCTATGAAGCCCTTTGATACAACCTATGTGGATTACTCTTAGTACCTCTAGAGAGTACTGAATACAAATTTTTTAATTCTTCAGCAAAATGGCCAATTCCAGCTCCCATAGAGAGCCCAAATATTAACCCAGGCTCTTGATTTGAACACAGTTAAATCTGACTTCCCTAGAGATGTTGTGTACTGAATATGAAAACATTCTGACTGTTGGATCTGAAGAAGAGAAATTGTAAAGAAATTTCTTCGAATTGCACTAAGTTCAAATTTGGGCTACCATAGCGAGCCCAAATATTAACCTATGGATCCGATTTGAACAAACTTGAATCTGACCCCCCAAGAGATGTTGTATACCAAATGTGAAAGCATTCTGACAAGTGAATCTGAAGAAGAAGATTTTTAAGAAATTCCCTCATATTGTACTAAGTTAAATTTCATGTTCCCATATGGAGCCCAAATATTAACCTAGGCACTCGAATTGAGCAACCTGGAGTCTGACCCCCCTAGAGATGTTGCATACCAAATATAAAAGTATTCCGACTGGTGGATCTGAAGAAGAAGATTTTTAAAGAAATTTCCTCATATTGCACTAAATAAAAATTTGGGCTACCATAGTGAGCCCAAATATATGCCTAGGGATCTGAGTTGAACAAACTTGAATCTGAGCCCCATAGAGATGTTGCATACCAAATATCAAAGCATTCTGACTGGTGGATCTGAAGAAGAAGATTTTTTAAAATTACCCTCCATATTGAACAAAGATAAAATTTGGGCTTCAGTAGGAAGCCCAAATATTAACCTAGGGACTTGGTTTGAACAATCTAGAATTTGACCCTCATAACAATGATGTATACCAAATATTAAAAGATTCTGACTGGTGGTTCTGAAGAAGAAGATTTTTAAAGAATATTCCCCATATTACCCTATGTTAAAACTTCGGGCTCCTGTAAAGAGCCCAAATATGAACCAATGAGCTTTATTTCAACAAACTTTTATCTGACCCCCCTATGAATGCTGTATACCAACTATCAAAAGATTCTGATGATTGGTTCTGGAGAAAAGATTTTTAAAAATTTTTGCAAATATGCTGACTCAGCATTTTTTCGATGCCCATTACAGAACACCCTAACATAACCGTTGAAAATTTTTTTTCACCATTCAATCTTACTGGTCATAAGGATTCTTCATACCAAATAAAAGCTCTCTGTTCCGTGGGGTTTGGGAAATATGGGCGTTTGAAAATATTTCTATTTTTAGCTCCCAGGGTTCCCATGGGGATGCGGGAATTTTTTTTTTTTGCATGGGTCAAGTACTTATCACCCAATACTACCACAAACCAAATTTGGTTCATACCGGACCATCGGTTCAGAAAATAGAAATTTTGGGCGGGGCCAAAAATCTTACCCCTCCTATTACAAAGCCATTACTTCACGAACTTCGTTTGAACAAACTTGATTCTACACCTCATATGGAAGCTCCATAGCAAATATCAAGTCATTGTACACACTGGTTCTTGAGAAGAAGATTTTAAAAATATTTTGGAGCATTTTCCCCCACTCCCTCCCTATGGGGCTGGGCATGTTGAGTTGAACAAAAATGAAATACCCCTTTGGGACCATCACTCACACAAACTTTCACTTGAATTGGCCCAGTGGCTTTGGAGGAGAAGACCAAAACATGGTGTTGACGGATGACAGACAATGGACGCCGGACGACGGACGGACGGAGAGCGATGAGATTAGCTTAACTTGACTTTGTCAAGATGAGCTAAAAATCTATTTGCACGTTATTTATGCTTTATAAAATTGCGATGAAAATGCTCCATTCATCAACGATAGGTTGTGGTAAGGTTCAGTTTTGAACTGCGAATTATCCTCTCAATTTTATAAAGTGTAAATTATGTGGGGATGGAAATTATGACAAGGAATATACAAGAAGTCTATTAATATATTAAAATATTTTACCAGAAATATTTTAACTTTTGTGGCCAGTATAAGAATTTATATAAAAATCTCTTGTTTTGAGCATGTTTTTTCAACTATGTCTGCAATATCTTTTTTGTAAAAAACGCTTTTAGTGTCACAACTCAGTTTTCATAAAAATAGCTGACTGAAAGTTTGTACTGCATTTAGTGAACGCAAAGTATTGACAAAATAAGTTATTTATGGGTGTTTACGGTCACCCATTTCTGCACAATGGCTAATCATCACCATGACAGTTTTACGGGTAGAGGAAGCCGGAGTACCAGAGAGAACCACCATGCAACAGCAAGCAACTGTCAGCTCCCCAACATACCTTCACACATGCAGGATTAGCATTGGTTGAAGACAAGTGCACCATCGTTGTGCAGTGTGCCTGACAAAGTAAGACTTAAGGATATAACAATTGAACTCACTATAGAAATAAACTCTTGCTCAAGTCAGAGAGTGAATGTGGGCGATCAAGAGATAAAAAATAAAAATATTAACTGCTCAGCAATTACTGAAACATGTGAAACAACCACTCCCAAAAGGGCGTAATTATACACTTTATAAATCTCTTTTCATGAATTTCCCCTATAATGAATGAAAAAAGAAGTTTTCGTCTTGTCAAGATTAATCTTGTTGGGATATTTCAGTCATTTCAGTTGGCTTCACACCAAGTTCACAGACATTTTACAGAATGAGGCTCATGGGCAAGGGTGGCGCTACATGAGATGGTTGACCCTCGTAAAACAGGCTTTTATCCCACTCCCCTACCTCACCAACCTGGTTCAATGAGTGTCCCCACTCAAATAAAAAAATAAATCTATTCAGCCCCCCAACACACACACACCTTCACACACACGCACACATAGGTAAATTTTATTGTTTTCAACAACAAATCCGGAGGAGGGGTATGTCCAGCATACATCAACAGTGAATCAAACAACAGGGAACAAAAACAATTAAGCAGAAAAGAAAGAAAACTTTTTAAGGGAATAGTTCGGGCCTCAGTTTCATTGGTCGGGTATAAAGTGGAAGAAATATATTTATCTGCTCTCTTAAATGCTAGCTTCATGGACCATTTCTTGTAAGAAAAATACAAATGAACATAGTAACGCCATCATAATGGAATAATGTTGTGTTTTCAAACATTATAAATTATTGTGATGAGTTGACGGTAACATGGTCTGAGGTTTGTGGCTCGGAGCTTATGTTGAACCGAGATGCGAAGTGTCGAGGTTGAACATTTGCTCTGAGCCGCAAACCTCAGACCATGTTATTGTCAACTCATCACAATAATGTATATGTTCCAATATGACACTATCCATAGCCTAAAACCTACATTGTGAAACACGAGAGGCTTATTTACTAAACTTGTGATCGTTAAAAGTTGCCTTGTTCAAGGCAACTTTTAACGATCACAGGTTTAGTAAATAAACCTCTCGTGTATCCACGGTGGCACTGGATCAATAAGCAATAAACCAGATAAAGTCATTCCATCTAAGTTCAAATCGTAATTTAAAGAACACTTCATCTGGAACACCATCTGCTGCACAAGTGAAACATCCAGAAAAATGAAGCAGCTTGTTAGTCATTCCACTGATGAAGCAATTACGAAACGGACAACATCATTGCAAATATTTCGTATTGTGACGTCAGATGGTAACATTTGCCACTTGAGCCGTAAACATAGAATATACTAAGCGAGCTCTCGTCTAATCAGAGGAGGAGGATTTTAGTCTTATTGGAACCTATTTTTATGTTTATTGGTTGAGTTTGTGATCAAGAGTTTATTTGCGTAACTATATTATATCACAGCACCACTCGCTGCCATCCGTTGATGCATGTCGTCGGCATTCTGTTTGAAGTCTGGTTTTCTCACTCATCTATAATTAGCATCGATAGACGGGTGGTAGACCCATATATTACAGAGTGATCGCTGGGTGTGATGAAGACGGGTTTTAAATGGGGCGTACATGCAATGGAGACAAACATTTTATTATAGTTGTTACTACAGCATGCTCTTTAACTCATTTCTGAACTGCATGGCCTCGATCTACTTTATCAACTCAGTGTACCTGGCACAAATCTAATGTGGGATCAACGTCATAAACTGAAAAACTAATTTATGCATTTGTACAATAATGAATATATGGAAGAAATATTAATTAAACCACTGCACTCTGTCAAAAATACCAAAGTTTTCAGCAGCAAATTTTTCCCACAATGCAACAGAGAATTTAATAAATTATATCCTGTTTGACCGAGCTCATTGAGCTCTGTCAAACAAGATATAATTTGTTAAATTTTTCATGCTATGTGGGCCATATAGAGTCAATGACAGAAATTTTGAAATACTACCAGCAGCTTGTTAGTCATTCCATTTATGAAGCAGTTACGAAACGGACAATGTCATTGCAAATATTTCGCATTGTGATGTCAGATGGTAACATTTGCCACTTGAGCTGTAAACATAGAATATACTAAGCAAGCTCTCGTCTAATCAGAGGAGGAGGATTTTAATCTTATTGGAACATATTGTTATGTTTATTGGTCAAGTTTGTGATCAGGAGTTTATTTGCGTAACTATATTATATCACAGCACCACTCGATGCCATCTGTTGATGCATGTCGTCGGCATTCTGTTTGAAGTGTGGTTTTCCCACTCATCTATAATTAGCCCGGATAGACGGTGGTGGATCCGTGTATTACAGAGTGATCACTGGGTGTGACAAAGGCGGGTTTTAAATGGAGTGTACATGTAATGGAAACAAACATTTTGTTATAGTAGTTACCACTCAGTGTATCAGGCACAAATCTAATGTGGGATCAACGTCATACATTGAAAAATAAATTTATGCATTTGTACAATAACGTATATGGAAGAAATCTTAATTAAACCTCTGCACTCTGATATTTTTGACAGAGAATTTAATAAATTATAGACTGTTTGACAGAGCTCATTAAGCTCTGTCAAACAAGATATAATTTGTTAAATTTTTCATGCTATGTGGGACATATAGAGTCAATGACAGAAATTTTGAAATACTACCAGTGTGCTAGGTGTTAATTGTTAGTTTGTGGATTTAGAGCACATTTTATAGAGCGAGGTGGAAAAAGAGAACACAATTTTCACCCAGTCTTGCTTTGGATTTTGCAGTACCACACTGCATGTGTTATGCCAGTGTCAGCAGTATCACACTCCATCTTATACTGCAGGAGAGATTTGATGACCAAAATCATGTCTGTATTAAGAATAAGTATAAAATAAAAAAAGGAAATTGACATTTCAATACTTATTGAATTTTTTGTACAAATATTCAGATTTTACAGTTTGCTATTCAATTCAGCACTACTTTAACCCTTCACCTCATGAATCGGCCGCAGTTGCAAAAAAATTATATTTAAAAAAATATTTCAATGAAACCATATCATGTGTCCCTCATTGGAATAAGCTCATCGAGATCATCAAGTGAGGGGGCCACATGATGTGGTTTTGTTGAAATTTTTTGAAAAATCTGAAAAAACAAAAATTAAAATAATAAATTTTGATATACTCTGCATTGGGTAAAGAGTTAAAAATATATCCCTCTCTAATCCTACACTACTGACTAATATTGGTGATTGTTTCTCGAGTCAATGTCCGACACAATATTAAAATGTCATGATTGAACTGATTCACGGTCACAGATTACAGCTGTAATTAATTTCTAGGGCATCTGAGCGAAAAGGATGTACTTACTGTCGTATTTTGCACGACTCTCACATGTATAACTCAACAATCTCAACTCAACAAAATGACGTTGGCCTTACCATTACCAACATTCATAAAATATTTACATTTTTAATCAATTAGAATATTTTTTAAAAATTCTGACAAATGCAACATTCCGACACAAACAGACATAAATTTGATTCGCAAAATTATTGATGACTGGTTATCATTCTGACATTCTGTAACATCAACATGCAGTACATATAGTTTATTTGGTCCAATCTATTTCACAATTAATGCCGAGATTACGCTCTCTGGAATTAATCCCTTTCACTCCAAATGTCTCGTCCAGTTTAATTATTGCATTCATTGTCCGCGTAATATCGCGTGGGTTTAATACTTTTGTCTCACCTCGGACCGAGGATATTCATGAAACGGTTGCTTGCGCAGTAGTGTAAAACACTGTTTCTATATAAAGACAAGAAGTACACCTTTAACTGATGAGAATTTTGAAGATATTACTTACTAATTTGGCATCCTGAACCACCCCATTCTGGATGACAAACACCTGATCTACAAACACCATTAATGCTGCTGCAATTATCACCCACTGGACAGTGGCATTCAAACTTACAGTCTCTACCGTAGTGCTCGGCATCACAAGCTGTTAAAGAAAATAAAATACTATCAGCTACTCCCTGCAAATCATTTAATTGCTGTATATATCAGTGTATAAAGTGTATCTCTGTACTTTAAAAACAGAACTAAACTTTATGTTGCAATTTCTACATGTGAAACATCTAATGCGAGCTTTGCTATACAACAAACAAAAGTACTAACTACAATGAGTGAGACCATTTTGCAGACTAAAATATAAAATAACTGAATACAATTTTGTAGGGTCAGCATTGGTTGAAGACAAGTGCATCATGGACATATAGGACACCTTAGTATACAGCACCAAGATGCCCCCATGTGGGCAATTGGGATTAAGTGCCTTGCCCAAGGTCACAATGCAGTTACCCCTGGCAGGGATCGAACCATAGACCTTTTGGTTTGAAGTCCAATACCATTATCACTGAGCCACCATGCTCCATTTGACGCAATTAAATTCAGTGATTATATTCCATGTTCAATGTTGGACTAAGTTCAAGTGATTATTGTCTTTGTTCTGTAGTAAATAAAAAATCAAACAATGAACACAAGAAAATATAGAGGATATCTACAATGTTTTAGTGAATAATATTAGTGATAATTGCCAATATTCACTAAAATAGCATAGATTTTCTTTTTATTATATGGTACCTGGCATTTTACTGCACAATATTCATCCCAATTTGACTGCAAACAGTTTCAAGATGATAACAAAGATCTGCTGATCGTTCCTTCAAGGCGACGTAATGCGCCAAAGTGCGATGTCATTTAGAAAGCTACTGAGGGATATTTCTTGATATCCATTGAGTCGATGGATATCGAGAAATATCTTTTAGGATAATCTGCAATAATTCACAGACTAGCATATAATAAATGGCAATATGTCTTTAAACCCCTGCAAAAGAATTAAAATTTCAACCTGGCAATTTCTGCCATGACCTTGGTCAAACAAGACCAAATAGGTTAAATCCCTAATTGCATTATAAGAAAAAGTTGCTGCTTCAAATTTCAGTACCTTAACAGAGGGTTAAATGGAGTTAATTCAGGGAAAATTAACCCTCCTCACACTGATGTCAAATACTGAAATTTTCAAACAGCAAATTTTTCCCGTGCAAGTTGAAATTTAAAAATTCAATAAGCACTGTCTACCCAGACTGAATTGAGTAAAATCCTAGTTGCATCATGGGAAAAATCTTCAGGTGGAAATTTATTTATTTATTGGGGTTTAATGACACTTTCAACAGCCAGGGTCACCTTGTGTAGGACAGTTTTACAGGCGGAGGAAGGCAGAGTACCCAGAGAGAACCGAGCAATGGCAAGCAACTGTCAGGTTCCCCCAACATACTAACGCCACACAAGTATGGTTAGCATTGGTTGAAGCAAGTGCACCATCGATGTGCAGTACGCCTTAGTCCACAATGCCACTGTGCCCCCATGTGAGCAAACAGGATTAAGTGTCTTGCCCAAGGACACAATGCACTTGCTACAAGTGGGATTCGAACCGAGGACCTCTCAGCTTGCAGCCTGCACCTCTACCTGCTGAAATATATTTTGACATCAGTGTGCAGATGGTTAAAGAGTCACATGCAGAGGAGATAAATCTAAAATCTATAAAATTAATTGAGAATTTTTTAAAAATATAGTATTTTGAAAAGTTAACTCTTAAGGATTGATGTCGAAATAAAAAAAAAATTAAACTGAACTTTTTTCCCCATAATGCAATGGGGAATTTAACCAAATAATCTTGTTGTGTCAAACAAACCTGAATTGGTTAAATTCTTCATTGCACTGTAGGAAAAGTTTTCGCCTTGAAATTTTGGTGTTTTGACATCTGAGTGAACAGAGTTAACCCTTTACCCAACGTAATGGCCAAAACCGGCCAGCACTATTCTCAAAAATTGCTAATTAATTTTCATTATTTTTTCATTTTTTGCCACAAAAACATAGGTTATGACCCCTCATTGGAATGAGCTTGTAAAGCTCGTTCCAATGAGAGGTCAAAACCTACGTTTTTGAGACAAAAAATGAAAAAAAATAGTTAATCAAGAATTATTTTTGCAAGTGTCGTCTGCTTTTCGTGTTAGGTAATGGGTTAAAAAGTAAAGTAGTCAATGTTTTTTTCTTACCTTCTTGGCAGTATGGTGAGTTTGTATACCCAAAGTTACACAACAGGTCATCACATACACCATCTTTCTTACATTTATCAGGGTGGAGGCAGTGACATGTACCAGTACAGTTTACTCCAAACTTCCCTTCCGAACAAGCTGAAAATTAAAAAAAAACTCAGAGAGTCATGCATATATTCTATGTAGAGCATTGTGAAGTCTTGATGCAGTTCAAAATCTGACCTATCCATTTCAAAATTTCAGAAAACATTGAAACTCTTTGATCACTGCCACAAACCATGGTTAATAAAGAAAGAAAAGCTTGCCTCCTCATTATGTTAATCCAATAAATAAAAAATATGGCATTTGCAGCTCAAAATAACAAAAACATTTTAATGTTACATTTCTTTCTTTTGTTTTTTTTTAAAATCCAGGGTAGCACAAAGGAACTACTTAGGTGCATTTAAGCCAATCAATGCCTATAAACTGCTGAAGAACCTTTGTTCATTTTTTACAAACCCCTCTACCCCTGTATGGGCCAATTGAGCAAGAAGTTCTGCCTCTCTTCCAGGCAGAACTTCTTGTGCAAATGGCCCATACTGGGGTAGAAGGGTCAGTAAAAATTCAAACAATCTTCCTTATGAGAACAGATAAGCTGTATACAAAACTGAAATACAGTGTAGTATTATTGTAGATAATACAAGAATTCATAACATGATTTGGGAGGGCACTGCAGTTTATTGAGGCCAATAGGAATGATTAACTGGTAGAATGCTGGAAGCCAATATTTGGGCTATATTTTGAACAGCAGGTACGGCAACTTAAAGGCTTCAAATTCTCTGGATGTCTTTCGTATTATCTTCGAAGTGCAATTATTCTAACTACAGTGCAGCCCACTTAATTGAATATCTCTTAATTGTATATCCCTGTTAATTGAATATAATTTTCAAACACAAAACCATTTTCCATACCTTCAGTACAAATTTAATCTGTTTATTGCATATGGGTTGTAGAGTAAACTCCTGTTAATTGTATATAAATTTTTGTAACATGTTGAAAAAATTACTGTAACACGCACCAAATTCCCCTTATTTATCACCCTTTTTGGCCTCACCACATCCAGTTCAGGCATTTATTCTATTATATCTTGTTTGACAGAGCTCTATGAGCTCTGTCAAACAAGATATAATAGAATAAATGCTCAGTTTACCCCAGAACACAGGAAACTGACCAAATCCCTGTTAATTGTATACTCCTGTTAACTGAATAATTTTCACTGGCAAAATGGATATTCAATTAAGAGGATTCTACGGTACTAGGTTTTGCCCAGTTACAATTAATGGGAGAGAGTGCCGTATAAGCACTCTCCCATAAATTATAACAGGTCAAAGACACATGACCATGGTTCAACTTCATCCCCTTCAAGTTCATCCCATCAGATAAATTTTGAATTTTAGTTCATTGCACCTGAGCCAGCTGTACAGTACATGATGCCAATTGAAGATTTTCTAAATGGTCCTGGGATAACACAATTTTTTATCTTCAATTTCTTATTCATCGCATTCAAAATTACTCTTGATGCGGTAAATAAAAAAAAATGTGAACACTCTTAGACGGGGACAGCTTTCGGAAATTGTACGTCAATAGTCATGCCTATCGAATTTGTGTTGAGGGAATACTGTCACTCCACGTGGTTATCACTTAATTTAAGTTCTTTGATTATCCGATGTCGTTTAATGGGAATATAAGTTGGTTTAGAAATGGGGCAATGTTTGAACAGTAATAGAAACTGTACATACCTGGTGAAAAATGAAACCAATCAAATAATTCTCGTGGGCAGGTGATCGTGACATTTCGAATATTCGCGGAAATTCACAAAAAATCAGATTGATAATCAAATATCATGACAACCGAAAGTGAAAGTAAACACAACAGAGGTTTATAAATAGCCTGTGTTATGCTGTTCAGTGATGCCTCGTTTAACTGACGAAAGATGGCATTGTGTTACAGTAACCACCAAAATAAATTGAGATTTTGAGCAACTTAACCCGCGAATCGTCCCAAGCCAAAGCGCGTACGTTGTCACACCAGGAACTGAGGAAGTAATAAACTCTGTTGTTGGTGATGTTATGATATCCTCCATGATGCATGGAAACTAATATTTGACGGTGATATTGATAATAATTTAATGTTATTTCAGGTTAACCATTAGATTTTCTGCAGACACTTTGCCTGCACTGGTTATCTTTGTGCACCCAGGAGAGCAAAATTTCATGGACCTTAATGGTTCTTGGCACACGTTAAGGCGCGCGAAAAAATAGCGCACCTGAAAATGCCAGGCCTGCAACAGACGACCTTTCCGAGAGAGTGAGTCTGCTAGTACGTTCGGACGACCTGGTATATGATGGATAGAAAGTTGAACATATGATTCATGACGTATAAGAAAATCTTCCCCGATAGTTGGCATAACAGAAAAGAATGGGTGCCGTCCTGGTTCCCGATGTATGCTACTACTGACGAGCTGTCTGACCAAATCAGAACATGGACATCCCTTATTATGTGAATCCATTGTTGTAGCGCTAGCCATATTGACATCATCTCTTTGATGTATATGTGTTTCTACTAGAACTGAGGGTCCCAAAGACCCTGACACTTCAAGTCTGTGGGTGGGACTTAGGATCGTGCCCCAACCTGCCTGACTCACATCCGTTATAATCGCTGAAAGCCGGATCCGGCAATTGCAGCGGAACTCCCTGAGTTACCCACTGAATATCTGCCCAAATCTGAACCCTTGTTTTACTAGGACCGTTAAAACAATACTGGTTCAAGCAAAAGCGTCTTCACACTCCAATTCTGAGTAAAGAATATCTGGAGGGGACGTGTGTGCAGGCACCCCATCGGAATGAGATCCACAGCCGCTCCGCACAGCTCCACAGTCGCATGAATTCCCTCACTATTAATGCATCTGAGTGTAGACAAAAGTGAGCATAACAACTGACTAATTTCGCTCTGGGTAACGGTAGACGAACCAGATTGTTGTGAGTCTCAAAGCTCATTCTCAAGTGAATAAACGACTTGAACGAAGCTAGATCTGACTTTTTCTCATTTACAATGAAACCGAGATGTTGGAGTAATAGGAGCAGACTCTGAACATCATTCTGAAGAATAATTCTGTTGCGTATCCCTGTAGAAGGACATCCAAGTAAGCCGACATTACCGCAGACGGATGAGCTCGTAACTATGCCATTACCGAGTTCATTATTCGAGTGAACGTCCTGGGAGCCAGGTTCAGACCAAAGCATATTACTCTGAACTGATGCACCTTCCCTTGAACAGCGAACCATAGGTACTTTTAGAATGCCGGATGTACCAGGACATGAAAGTACGCATCCTTAGATCTATGCTTGCCGCATTGTCGATCACTCGAACACTTGCTTTTACCAACCGAATGGTCTCCATAAATAAATTTTTGTAGCTTGTTATCCAGCACAAGTCTATTACCGGTGGGGACGAGCCATCTGGCTTCAGTACGAGGAACAGGTGACTGTAAAAATCTTGAGAATCTTGATTCTCGACGACCTGTACTGCTTCCTTTGATAAGAGAGCCTATACCTCTGGTAGGAGAAACTCTCTTATGCAAGAATTTGATAGAAGAGTTGTCCAACGTGGACAACTTGTTAGTGGGGTTTTGGCTCGGAATGATAGCCGTAAGCCGTCCGAGACTACACTTCAAACCCACTGATCTTCCGTGATTGTTATCCAGTTGATAACCTTCCGCCAACTGGCCAGCAATAGAGATCTAAACCATCACCTGTATGACCTGCGAGGCTCAACCACGTCCTCCCCACGAAAAACTTTGTCTCGTCGGCCTAAGGGCGTCTGACCTATAGTCCTGATCAGACCTACACCCCTTTCCCAAGTCGCTATACTGATGATGTCCAGAGTAATTATAAGAGGGTTCTTGTACCCTCGTGAGGAGTTTCCTTCTGACGATTTTTGTCTGGAATGCCCTCCTTTACTTTTGTCTGCTGAAGCGGGTCGTTGATACACTGACTTCAAAAGCAGAGCACTAGACGCTTTCTTAGTAGCCTGATCATAGACTAATGAAAGCTAGTCGTCGAAAATAAAATGTCTGGAAACTGGAGCAACTCGGACAGAGCTTTTCACCTTGTCATCTTATCAGTGATGACGACGCAAGGGCAATATCATGTCCGATTAACTCCAGATTAGCCACTGTTAGGGGGGAGTTATACATGGTATACATAATTGCCCTGGAAAGAACTCTAAGAGAGGTACGATCGGCCTCAAATTCCTTTCCCCTGAGACATTGCGCCATAGCTCTGGTGAGGTGATCTGCGTAAGACATAACGTCCAAATTTGCTCTATTTGAAGAAATTGTCGTCTCAATTGTGTCTGAGCGAATAGTGAATGTTACAGGTAAGGATACCTCTAGATCCCCGGCCTGCTCATCCAACGCAGAAGAACTCTCTGAACATCTTCCCCGACCATTTTTAAATGAACGTGGTCCAAAAAACAGTATGTATACAGAAGATGAAGATTAGAAATTGCCTTCTTCCTCACACTCAAGAGGATAAACAAAGCATTGTCTATAGGGCTGATGGCCTGCAACACCTGCATAAACTGAACCGGAAAAGAAAGGACTTCCTCCTTTGTCCGGATAAAGTCTGCGTCCAACGATGCCGGTGGTTTCTCTCTTGTCGTCGCAGCATTCTGATTCGGTGGAACAAAATCAGGGTAGTATTGATGGATGAAAACCATCGCAACCATGTACTGTTCCGAAAGGAAAGGGTAATCCTGTTCCTTATCCCTTTCCCCATCCGAGAGAATCAGTTGCGAATCTCAGTCCATTGCATCTGCGTGAACAGACGACTGGACTGACCCAGCACCGTCCGACAGCTCAGATTCTGAGGCCTGTGGAGCAGCATTCTTCTCTTCCTTAACCGCATGCTGCTCCTGGGACAGTGTGTCGGAAACGGATCTTTTCTCCAAACGTCCCGATGATCGAGGCCTCGTCTACCTAGCTACCGGATGGTTCGACTTCACTGGCGAAGAGTGGTTCCTTCTTCGTGCAACAGGCTGGATATCCGAAGTTGGGTAGCTAGGATGCAGTTGTGTGTGCTTAAATAACGTAATGGAGGAAGCCGTTACTGAAGCCAACCCCGGCTGCAGACAAGATGGAGCGCCCTGAGCGGCAGGTGGACATCAGGCCTGTTAACCTCTGAAGGTGACTGTTAGTGAGATTTTGATGAGCTCTCAGTGAGATTTGGATGCTTGTCCCCCCCCCCCCCCCCACCCCCCACACACACAAATTTTTTGTGAGTGGATGCCTATCTAGCCTTTGCCTGTACCAAACCAAAATTTGTGTTTGGCCCTTAATAAAATATGCTTATGTGGAATTAAAATTGCATGAGCAGCTGGCATGCAAAAAAATTGCTTGTGTTATATTTCCATCACTGCCTAAAGTAAATGACAGTGAGGCCACAAATATAGCAAGACTGTTTAAACATTTGTAATGAAAAGCACTGTTCATGGTGTAGCCATGATATAGCTCTTAGATTCTCACAATGATCTTTACCCTTTCAATTATAAAAGCAGCAATTTTTCCCATAATTCCACTAGGAATTTAACCATTTTATTCAGATTTACAGATTGTATAGCACTGAAGAGAAACTCTGAGAACAGAAACTATTCTGTTGAGTGGCAGTTCTAAAATGAGGTCCTGTAAATTTCTTTGAAGGTGCATGTAATGAGTTAGAAATTGAGGGTTTATTGTGCTATAATATAAGCCTCACCATAAAATAGGTTCTCATTGTATTTAATTAACTAACAAGAGGCCCCAATGGGCCTTAATTGCTCACCTGACAAAGTGTTTCAAAAAAGTATTTGGGGTCACATTCAGTTAGACATGGTTCATCTACACAACAAAGGAATGAAGTCATGAAAGGCAAATTTTATGTAAAAACTCTAAGGAATGGATTTGAACAAACTTGAACCTAACCTGCTCCCCCACCCCCCAATAGAGAGCCCAAATATTAAGCCATGGACTCAAATTGAACAAACTTGAATCTGATGCCCCTTGAGATGTTATATACCAAATATGAAAGCACTTTGACTGGTGGATCTGAAGAAGGTGAAGAAATGTCCTCAAATTGCAATAAGTTACATTTTGAGCTCCAATAGAGAGCCTAAATATTAACTCAGGGATCCGATTTGAACAAACTTGAATCTGCCCCACTTAGTGATGTTGTATACCAAACATGAAAGGGTTCTGACTGGTGGATGATCAGGATCTGAAGAAGAAGATTCTTAAAAAAATTCCCTCATATTGCACTAAGTTAAAATTTAGGCTCCCATACATAGCTCAAATTAATAACCCAGGGGCTCAATCTGAACAAATTTGAATCTGACTACACATTAGATGTTGTATACCAAATATTAAAGTATTCTGACTGGTGTATCGGAAGAAGAAGATTTTAAAGAAATTCCCACATATTGCACTAACTTAAAATTCGGACTCCCATAGGGAGATGTTATATACCAAATATGAAAGGATTCGGACTGGTGGATCTGAAGAAAAAGATTTTTAAAGAAATTCCCTCATATTGCGCTAAATTGAAACTCAGGCTCCAACAGAGAGCGCAAATATTAAACCAGGGACCCAATTTGAACAAACTTGAATATAACTCTCCTAGAGATGTTGTATACCAAATATGAAAGCCTTCTGATTGGTGGATCTGAAGACGAAGGTTTTTAAAGAAATTTCTGCATATTGCACTAAGTTAAAATCCAGGCTCCTATAGGAAACCCATATATTAACCCATAAATAATAAACTTGAATCTGACCTCCCTAGAGATGTTATATACCAAATATCAGAAAATTCAGATTGCTGGTTCTGGAAAAGAAATATTTTTTAATTTTGGAAAACAATTTATGGGTGCTATCAGATTAATGCCCCTTGTGGTGCTCCCTGTGGGCGTTGCAACTTTATTTGAAGAAACTTGAATGGACACATGATAAGGAACATGAACATCAAATTTGGTTCAAGCTGGTCCAGTGATTTATGAGGGGAAGTCGATAACGTAAAGTTCATGCTGGACAGATGATTTGAGGATGGATGACAGACAGAAAGTGATCACTTAATGGCCCCTCTGACTTTTAGTCAGGTGAGCTATTATTATTATTATTTATTAGGGTTTAACAGCACTTTAACAGCAAAGGTCATATCGTGTCGGTGACAGTTTTACGGGTGAAGGAAGCTGGAGTACCCGGAGAGAACAGCCGAGCAACGACGAGCAGCTGCCAGCTCCCCAACATCGTAACTCCACACTTCAGCACAGGCAGGGTTAGATTGGTTAAAGACATGTGCACCATCAACGTGTAGTACGCCTTAGTACACGAAGCCCAAATATTAACCCAGGGACCCAATTTGAACAAACTTGAATCTGACCCAACTAGAGATGTTGTATACCAAATATGAAAGGATTCTAACTGGTGAATCAGAAGAAGGATATTTTTAAAGAAATTCCCTCATATTGTACTAAGTTAAAATTCGGGCTACCATAGGGAGCCCAAATATTAACCCAGGCACTCTATTTGAACAAACTTGAATCTTACCCCCCTAGAGATGTTGTATACCAAATATGAAAGCATTCTGACTGGTGGATCTGAAGAAGATTTTTCAAGAAATTCCCTCATATTGCAGCGAGTTAAAATTCAGGCTACCATTGGCAGACCAAATATTAACCCAGGGACCCAAATTGAACAAACTTGAATCTAACACCCCAAAAGATGTTGCAAAACGAATATGAAAGCTTTCTGACTGTTGGATCTGAAGAAGAAGATTTTTAAAGATCATTCCTCATATTGGTCCAAGTTAAAAATTCTGGTGTTGTATTGAACCCACGAGGCTTCATTTTAACACACTTGTATCTGACTCCCTATGGATGCTGTATACTAAATAACAAAAGATTCTAATCAGTGGTAATGGAGATAATATTTTAAAAAATTTTTGCACTGACTCATCATTTCTTTTGATGCCCCCCCCCCCCCCTCCCCCATAGATCATCCTGACACAACTGATGGCAATTTTTTTTACCAATCAACTCTTCTGGTTCTAAGGATGCTTCATAATAAATAACAGTTCTCTGTTCCGTGTGGTTTGGGAAATATGGACATTTGAAAATATTTCTATTTTTAGCTTCTGGGGTTCCCACGGGGACATGGGAAAAATCTTTTTGGTATTAATCAAGGACTTATGAGTCAATAATACCACATATCAAATTTGGTTCAAACTGGACCATCGGTTCAGAAAACAGAAATTTCGGGTGGGTCAAAAATCTTGCCCCTCCCATTACAAAAGCAAATATTGATCCACAAACTTTGTTTGAAAAAAACTTGATTCTACACCTCAAAAGGAAGCTCCATACCAAATATCAAGACACTGTACCCACTGGTTCATGAGAAGAATATTTTTTAAGAATTTTGGCGCATTTCCCCCACCACCTCCCTATGGGGCTGGGCATGTTGATTTGAACAAAAACAAAATTCGATGTCAGAACAAGCAATCAGCTCAAATTTAACTAAAATTGGTTCAGCGGTTTAGGAAGGGCAGGTGCAAACACCATGTTCACGGATGGCCGACGGTAGGCGATCCCTACAGCTCATCCTGACTTTCAGTCAGGTGAGCTAAAAATGTGAACCACTGAAAAAAAAGTTTTGTATGCAGTTGCAAAGAGCTTTACAAAAACCAATATTGAAGACTGACATCAAAAGTGAAAAAATGAAAGACAAGAAATATACTTACAAGTATTTTGCGAATTATTTTCACTAGTTCTATACCTGACCTGAGCATTATAAAACTAAAGAAATTTGAAAATATACAATTGTATTTCACTTCAGTTACCAGAAAAACACTCATAGAGTGGAGTTTGCACCCAGGCTTAACTGTTGACTCCTGCAATAATGCCTAAGAAGGGCAAGAACAGTTTTAGCCAATGGACCTCAAAGTTCAACCCCGAGGTCCACTGGCTGAAACTTTGCTTGTCATTCTTATGCTTTTTCATATGTAAGGAGTTTTAGTCCAGATAGAAACTCCACTCTAAGAGTGTTTAAGTAGTAGAGTGCTAAATCATTTTTGGCCATCAAAGTTTGGTTACAATTTATGGATAGGCACCCTCCCATAAACTGTAATAAGGCAAATCCATACAGAGTAAATTATTTCTTTCAAAGATAATATGATACACATCCAGTGAATATGAAGCATTCAAACTGGAGCACCTGCACTTCATTGTAAAGCCCAAATATGGGCTTCCAGCACTCTACCAAAACAAATTTCTAAAGAGGTCTAATTGCCTCGAAATTAAATACAATGACTATCACTTGCTGGTTTAGTGCCCTGAAAATGATGCTCATATTTATGTTTGAGGCCTACAAAAGTTTTAGTTACCCAATGCATCTGCTGCATCCACCCACATAATTTATAAACTGAGCAACTGATAGAAAAAAAATATGAAAAAAAAACATATCATGTGCCCCCCCCCCCCCCCCCCCCTTCCCTGGCAAGTGATCACTTTCTCAATGAGGGGTTTAAAATGGTTTTGTTGAAATTTTTTAACAAATCTGAAAAAAGAATAATTAAAATAACAAATTTTGATATCATGTGTAATGCATAAAGGATTAACAAACTAACAACTAACCTTTGCAGATTGTCCCAAATTTAAAGTAACCAATATTACATTCAGTACACTGCGCATTTCCTAATCCAATACAACTTTTGCAAGCATCATCACACCCTGAAAAAAAATTAAAAAGAAATTTGGAACAGAAAAATATAGGAAACCTATCAAAGGTAATGAAGCCAGCGGAGTTCTTTTGAAGATAGCCAGGGGTGCAGGGATGGGCATGTGTCCCCTCTCCCTTCCCCCAAATAAAAACAAGAGGGCCCAGGGTGCCTGAGGCATACATCTGAGTTGTTTAAAAAAGGATTAAATTCAGATCTATGGCTAGTTAGCACTACAGTTCAATAAGTCATGTAACTATTTGGAGCTCAATTGTCTATGTCAGATTATGTTTCTTGTATTCAGATGCCACCACAGAAATAATGACCAGATTTCCAGTATTGCAGAAATGGGTCATTTTCAAAGGATTGGGAATTCTAAATCTCTATTTCTCGATTTTTAAGTTTCCAGGATAGACTCAAAATCTTATATTCCAATAAAAAAGCTCCCTTGTATCACAAGGACAGGACAAAAAATGAGAAGGTGGAGGAGGTCCAGTGGATGAACAGTTTTGAACCCAGGGACTTGGTTGGAGAAAAAATATTCCTCATATTGGACTAAGTTAAAATTTGGGTTCCAATAAAGAGACCAAATATTAAGGCAGGGACTCGATTCAAACAAATTTGAACCTTGAACCTTATACCAAATATCAAAAGATTGTGACTGGTGGATATGAAGAAATATAAACAGAGAAGCTTGATTTTAACAAACTTGAATCTGATCCACCATAGAATGTTGTACACCAAATATCAAAAGATACGGATTGGTGGTTTGGGAGATGAGGATTTTATAATAATGCAGTGTCACAAACAGTCATCTAAACTTCATTGAATTTGGTTCAGTTCAGAGAACAAGGTTTATGGAATGTCCTATGACGGCCGAAGCGTGATCATTATAAATCACCCTGTCAGTCAGTTGAGCTAATAACCAGAATAAAGATTTTGTGGGCAAACAATTGTGAAGTTGACAACAACAGACATCCCAGTAGGTGGGGGTTAACCCTTTGCATCCTGATGTCAAAATACTGGAAATTTCAAGCAGCAAATATATCCCATAAAAACTAGAAATTTAACCAATTGACAAAGCTCTTTTGAGTGCTGTTAAACAAGATTAAATAGCTTAATCCTCTTAATACTGATGTCACAATGCCTTAATTTCAAGCACCATATTTTTCCAATAATGGAACTTGGACTTTAACCAATTCAATCTCATTTGACAGAGTTCGACGTTAAATTCCTACTTGCATTATGGGAAAAATTTGCGGCTTAAAAATTTTAATCTGATGGTTAAAAACTTGATAATTTTTGCTTGGAATATTTTACAGACCCATAATGTGCCACAAGATATATGGCAAAACATTGAACTGTCAATTGATCAGGCCGTCAGTACCCAAATACCCAATATTGTCATTACAGGTGACTTCAATAAAGACCAGTTACATTATAATAGACATTACATTCACTGCATTTTACAGTCATGCAACCTCAGTCAAGGAATCTGCTCACCAATTCACTTCACGGAAAACTCATCCTCACTACTAGACCTTTTTCTTGTAAGTAACCAATGGGTGATTAAAACTTCAGGACTAAGTGATCCTTATTTTGCTGATTTAACTTGTCCTTTGGACCTCACCCTAAACACGAGTGTACCCATTCCTAGACCTATTCATTCACCATCATATTTGGCAGTACAATCAGGATAACTATACAGACATGAGTAATGAGCCAAGGAAAGTTGACTGGAATCAAATGTATAATACAACCCAAACAAGACAGCTATGTAGTGAACTTGAACAGATTTTGAAAGCATTATCATGTGAAAATATATCTAACAAACTTCCATATCCTGACCTCATGAGCCTAAATGGATGAACAAAAAAATCAGACGTCACCACCTTCACACGACACCAACAAAATGTAACACCCCATTTATTTGGTCCGCATATCATTTAAAACGAAATGAAGTTATGTACGGTGGGGGACAGTGCAAGAAAATATTTCCTTAAAATGCATAACATATTAGGAGGCAGAGATACCTCCCAACCATTATGGTGGAATACTCTTAACCAGGAGATTAATTGTAACGTAAATGATCAGATACTGGCCATATGTTATGACAACTCTATCTTAACAGCAGATATCGATAAAGCAGAAGCTTTTAATAATTTTTTCTGTTCAATATCACGTGTCAATGATACCTAACATCATGTGCCGAAATATCCATTAAATCCAAAATAGGTCAACAATAAATACTATTCAGATCTCTCCCAATGACGTTTTCAAGGTACTCAAGTCCCGAAAGGTAAAGGTAACGCAATGAGATCTGACGAAATAAGTTCATATGTATTAAATTACTGCGGTTCTTCATTACAAGAACCACTGTCTATTATTTTCAATAAATATCTCAGTGAATCCTAATTTCCATTTGAATGGAAATGAGCCAATGCATCTCTGATTTTCAAATCTAAGGATGAGAGTGTCATTTAAAAAAATCGTCCGATCTCAGTCTTGAGCTGTATTGGGAAAGTGTTTGAAAATAAATTTTCAAAAAAATATTTGCCTTCTTGAATCAAACAGCCTTTTATCACAATTCCAATCTGATTTTTATACCCAAAGATTCTACAGTGTACCAGGTGAAAGAGACCTTCAATTCTGTCACTAGATGAGAAAAAAGAAATCAGATTTGTCTTGGCGTTATCAGTAAGGTATTTGACAAAGTCTGACATAAAGGGCCGTTGATTAAACTTGAAAAGATAGGCATCATGGGTCCCTTGCTTTCTTGGTTTAAATGCTATCTTGATCAATGAGAACAAAAAGTTGTAATTGGTTCAAAAACTCAAAATGGAGATTTGTATCTGGTGATGTTCCTCACGGTTCAATACTTGGTCCATTACTGTTTTTGATGTACATTAATGACATGGATGGAATTGAATGTGATATACGCCTGTTAGCATACGATACCTTGCTATCAATAACTGTAGAACCAATTGAGGCTGCAAGAATAATCTCATCTGATATAAAGAAAACTGAGAATTGGACTCAACAATGGCTAGTCAATTTTAATGCATCTAAAATCTTAGAACTGACTGTGTAGAGGCAAACAAGTCAGTCATTGCACCCCTCTTTGGAGCTTTTCGATGAAACTACTGAAAATGTTTCTTCCCATAAACATCTTGGTCCAATATTTAATAGCCTTGGCACATGGAGCAACCATGTGGACTTAATGGTCAGAAAATGATGGAATTGCCTAAATATGCTTCATAGGTTAAAATTTAAACTTTATTGGAAGATGGTGAGTAGCTTTTATGAATTCTTCAACTTTTTAGACAATAATATAGAATTTTATTTTTCTACGATTTCGACACACATTTACAATATTAAACTTTCGACACTTGACTACTTCCCCTATATTTCTGGGCCCCGATAAACTCATACCACAATTCTCATCTAAACTTGTACCACAATTCTCTTCTCAACATACTCCCTCTCCTCAATAAGTATTTCTTATCGAAAGTTATTAAAATCTAATATATGGTATACTGCTTTAGTATATGGTGTTTTACCATTTACAAATTTAACTATCAACTAAACGGTTTTAATTTTTACAGTCTTAGCCAGCTATTGAAATTCCGTGTCACCATCATTGCCATGATGACGGAGACCTGCAATTCCAACCTTTTCTGCAAATCGTCTTGTCTCAATTACTAAACTCACTAATCCATGTCAACAACTTCTAAAGGACATAACTTAGTTATGGGGGTGAATGAATACATTCATTCAAACTTGTATTGATACAACTCTGATGTGACCATCTTTTCCTGCGTGAATTTTTGTAATTCTTCCCAAAGGCCATTTTCCTCTACGGGAATCGGGGGATATCACCAGAATAATGTCCCCAACTTTCAAATCAGTTTTTGGTTTAACCCATTTCTTTCTCATAGTCAATCCCGGTAACCATTCCTGCATCCACGGTGCCAGAAATGTTTGGTTAGCTTTCGCGGATTATATGCAGTAGAGACAACATTTTCAGGAGCGAACTTGCCACCTATTTGTCCAAAAAGAAAATGGTTAGGGGTCAATGGAGTGTCATCGGTAGGGTTTGTCGACTGATAAGTCAGAGGTCTTAAGTTCATTAAAGCTTCTACCCCTGTAAACGCAGTCATTAATTCCTCATCGTTCACATCTGCATTTTTTAGAATTGGAAAAATCGCACGTTTGGCTGATTTGATCATAAGTTTCATGAATTCCACTGAAATGTGGAGCTTATTGGGGGTTAAAAAAAACAGTTAAACCACTTTACTGTTTCTGATGCGATTCTAATTTTTCTTTGGTCCAGTTGTTTAACCAAGCCCCATAGTTCGTTGACTGCCCCAACAAAATTACTACCATTATCAGAGTTCATAATTTGGGTCAATCCACGTCTATTTACCATGCAATAAAAAGCATTTAAAAACCTGCTAGTGTCTAGACCATAAGCTATTTCTAAATGCACCGCACAAATTTCTAAACATGTGAAAAGACACTAATATCACTTTGCACATGATTTTCCTCATCCCTGAATGGTGAGAAAGGGACCACCATAATCAACTGAAGTGGTTGCAAAGTCTCTGAGTGAACATCGTTAACGCACTTTTGGCAGTGGTGCCATGACTTGTTGTCCTGCTTTAGCCTTGCGTTTACTGCATTCCGCACAGTCATGTTCCCATACTCTTATTGCTTCCCTGCCGGCTATTATCCAAGACCGAGAAGATATTTTGGACAGGGTGTGGTTAGTACAAGACACATGAAATCCAAGTTCATGATAATGTTTAACAATGAGAGTGGTGACCCAATGTTTTCTAGGTAGTAAGATGGGATAGCGAACATCATACGATAAGAATTCGGCATATTTCAAATGACCATTGGGGTGAATTAACCCATCCTCATCTATTTTGGGTAATAGTCCAAGTAATTTAATGTTCTTGGGGAGTGCACGGTTTGAAACTAAGACCGCATACTCTTCACGGAAAAAATCACATTGAGTGTGTTTCAAAATGTTAATTTCTGCATCTAATATTTCTCCAGGGGTTAAAGTCCCTGTTCGTCTGCACGGACTTGGTAAAGGACAGTTCTCAACAAAACGTATTACCCATGCACATTGTCTCTGTAACCTAAGCCAATTTGAGAAACACGTTTGTTCGAGAAGCCATTCAGTTTTCACACCATGCGTGTTAACAGTTTAATTCTTAATTTTTTTCAGTTCATTCACCATGTATGTCTAACGTTTAGTCTTTCCATTTCCTTATCATAAGAGGTAATGTTCTCAATCATGTTTTGTGGCCACTCGGTTTGCGGTGACACAATAAAGTTTGGACCAAACCACCACATTTCACAGTTGGTAAGTTTGAAAATCAGTAATCCTCAAGATGCAAAGTCAGCCGGGTTCAAATCAGTGGGTACATGGCGCCACTGAATTGGACTTGACTCGCTTTGAATCGCGACAAATGCCTTGTACTGTCTACTACGCCTGCGAATCCACCACAACACGTTCATAATGTCTGACCAAAATGTACAGTACTGTTTGTCTATATTTAACACATTACACACAAGATTAGAGAGTATTATTCCCAATGCAGCGGCCATAAGTTCAAGTCTAGGGATACTTGTGTCTGCAAGAGGTGCTATACGAGTCTTTGAAGAAACCATGCCAATCGAAATGGTTCCACCTTTGTACACATAACAAATATATGTCACTGTGCCATATGCTTCTATGGAAGCATCAACAAATGTGTGTAATCCTACTGTGTCTACCTGTTCTTCCCCATTTAACTGTAGACACCTAGGTATCGTAACGACTGTTAATTTTTCTAGCTCATGAAACCACTGTTTTGCTTTGTCAGTTAGCGTAGTGTCCATTGGGTCATCCCAATCATAACCTGCTGCCCAGTTTTCCTGAAGAAGAATTTTTGCTCTTATTATGTACAGCGCGAGAAAACCAAGTGGATCAAAGATGGTAGTAACTTTACGGAGTACATTTCGTTTTGTGAATGGAAACTCACTACTAGGGGGGTTACACTTGAATCCAAACATGTCTGATTCACATGCCCACAAAACTCCCAAAATCTTCACCGAATGTGAAGTTCCATCATCAAGATTTAACTCTGTGGCTCTATCCTCAGCTGGAATATTACTAAGAACTTTGTGTGAATTTGAAAGCCACTTTCTTGCATGCATTCCAGCATGTTCCCAGACATGAGTTAACTGCAAATAAAGTTCAATGGCGTCATCTTCACACTCTACTGAATCCATACTATCATCCATGTATGTTGATTTTAACACAGTTTCTGCTACTTTAGGAAACTGACTTTTAAACTTTTGGGCATTTTCCTGAGTGACAAACTGAGCTAAAAACGGACTAGAATTAACACCATACACTACGCGATTGAATTCATATTCCTCCGGTTGTTTTTTTTGGTCCAAATTGTGCCATAGAAAACGATGACATGGTCTGTTAGCGAGTGCGAGTTCGATCCTTAAATACATTTCTGCGATGTAACACATAAGTGCAATAGATGACTTACGGAAATGCAATAATACGTTCAATAAATCCTGTTGTAGTTTCGGACCTGGGTTTATTATGTCATTCAGTGATACTCCATTTAGACTTGCCATGGCATCGAAAACTATTCGAGTCTTGGTAGTAGTTTTATCAAGATGAATAACTGGGAGGTATGGCAGATACCATTTTCAATCAGTTTATTCAGTTCTGATTTCACTTTTTGGATGTAGCCTTTCTTCAAATATTGTTCTATTGTCTCAGAATATGATTTAGCAATCTCTGGTTCTCTTAACAAAACGTTTTTCAGTGTTACACAAACGACTTTTTGCCATTTCAAAATTGTCCAATGGTAGTTCTTTGCCGCCCTCTTTCCATGGTATAGCCACCTGATAAAGGCTGTCTATGTACTTTAAAGAGTCATTTACAGTTTTTAAAGCAACCTTGTCTTCGACAGATAACACTTTGCAGTTGTCGTCACCACAGCTTTCAATTTCCCAGAATTTACGAAATGTCATGTTGATATCATTCAAGTCACTTCGTTGATGTGAATGGAATGTACGAACAAAATTTGTCTGTAATTGTTCACGATTCTGATAGAGAGTTCCAGCACATGTCCAGTCTAAAGGCGTTAACCGCACGACAGGTTCCTTTGGTTTTCCACACACTTCTTTTCCTTGACGCATGTAGATCGGTATAGTCCATGCCTATTAGTATGTCTACTATAGGCCTCCTGACAAGTCGCGGAAACTGTATGCCATCTAAGTGTTGCCACTTACCCACATATTTACTCCAATCAACAGTTTGCATATTACCGGTTACGCGTTCCTTTATCAATGCTTCAATTACTGTGTCAACAAGCGAATCTACACTTTCCAAACCTAGTCTGACCGGCATTGTTTCGAATGTTTCGACTTGCCCGTTTAAAACACACACATTCACTTTCATGAAATGTCCTTGAAGTCCAAGTTCGGCACCAACATCGGCATTGACGTAAGTTTTTGTGCTGCCATCATCAAGAAGTGCATTCACGCGCATTTTACAATTTCCGTTTTTTAAAATTACAGGGACTGTACGCAATGTTACATACTCAAGAGAGGTGCCATCTGAGTGCATTGTGGTATGCAAATTATTTTGCTCCCTCTCCATGAAAGACTGTACTGTGGACATTTCATTCGCGGTTTCATTAAACACTCGAGGCGTGACTTTTGGAAGCACAGACCGTACTGCTTTGCCACTTCCCAGTGTTGGGCAACATCAACTTTCTTAAAGTCATCACATGACCATATTCCATGCGGGCTACCACACATTTTACATGAACGACGACTAACACTTTTGTTTGATTTCTGTTTCGATTTGTTCACGAAGTGGGTATGGGGGTTAAAACTTTTATTAAGTTTCGCTGATGTCAGCCCCACAATTGTCTCGTGAGCTATGGTTTGGAATTTGGCTTCTTAATTAATCAATTCACGAAGTGTTTCAACAGACTCTGTTTCATTTCTCTCGAGTACCCATCTGTGGTAGTGCGCAAGCATGTCTTCAGTCATTTTTGACTGCAACTTTATGCACAGCAAACCATTTCCGAGCTCAGAGGTGCTCCCGTTTCCTTCAAGTTAACGACAGCGATATCTAAAATGTCTGCAAACTGTTCGACATCGCGCAAATTACCAAAACGCACATACTGAAATCTTTCTAATTGTTATAATTAAATAACCACTTGCCGGCGTTGTCCTCCATATTTTCGGTCCAGGCGATCATTGGCCGCTTCATATGCAACAGCCGAGTATCCCAAATTCTCTATAATTCGAAGAGCTTCACCCGACACATACTGATGTAACTGGAGCAGCTTATATTCCGAGGTTGCCGGAGTTGATCAATACATACAAGCGGTCTCCCTAATTAGCGACAAGAAGCGTCAAGAAGCGACAAGAAGCGTCAAGAAGCGACAAGAAGCGTCAAGAAGCGTCAAGAAGTGCCAAAATTTCTATATAGCGTCAAGAAATTAAAAATAATATTGATTACATATTTATAATTTATATATTTATAAATGAAATATTATATTCGTTGTTGATAGAACTCTTAGCCACGCCTATCTCGGCGTGTTTCCAGATCCCACGACGAGGACGTAGTTCCTGTGACCTTGCATAGATTAAAAGCCAAGATGGCAGTTTCGAAATTGGCTTATTTGTCGCTTTCAACATTCCGATGTCGGCCATGGTGGTACCGTTCTGATTCTCCAATGCCTCCTCTGAGTATTCATTGCTACCCACGTCCCGAACACCTGTTTTCGTCCCCCTCTTCCATTATCCATAAAACCTCGCTCTGCTACCCGAATATATGGTGGGTAGCTTTTAAGAATTCTTCAACTTTTTTGATGATAATATAGAATTTTATTTTTCTACGATTTCTACACACAATAACATTAAACTTTCGACACTTCACTACTTTCCCTATATTTCTGGACCCCGATAAACTTGTACCACAATTCTCATCTAAACTCGTACCACAATACAATTCTCTCTACAACAAATATACTTTTCTTTTGTGAGACCAGTCTTAGAATTTGTGTTGCCAGTTTGGGACAATCGTACTAACATGGAAATGGACAAGCTTGACAAAATCCATGTCAAAACTGCCAGATGTGTTACTGGGGCTACTAAGGGAGCGAGCAAAGCCAAATTATACACTGAAACTGGGTGGGTGTCATTATATCAGAGACGACAAAAACACAAACTTATCCAGTTCCACAAAATGTACATCAAATATTTGCCAAACTACCTTTCTAATTTGGTATCATAATATGTATATCAAACACAGAATTACAACTTAAGGAATAGTCAAAACCTGACTATTCCACATTCCAGTTTAGATTGAGGCAAAAATAATTATACCATCAACAGTAAAACCTTGGAATGAACTGCCATCTGTAACACCTGAAACAATATTGCCACACGCTTTCAAAATCCTAATAAATAGAAGTAACAAGCCATCTAAATTCTATTATCACAGCTTCTCTAGAAGTAGCCAAATATACCATTGCAGAATGTGTTTAAATTGAAGAAAGTTGAATGAAGACCTCTTTAATTACTACTTATCTGATAGACCATTTTGCAGTTGTGGTCAAATCGAATCAACATAGCACGTCTTATTGGAATGTCCACCACATGATAGAGCTCAACTACAAACAATTAATCAACTTTCAAACCAGGGGCAGCATTGAATATTCTTCTGTATGGATCGGAACACTTCACAAAACACAAAATTAAAAACATTTTTGACACAATTCAGCATTTCATCTCGAAATTGAACCATTTCAACTACTAAGTCTAAATCTATTTTTTCACACCTGTAAGATGAGCACAATAGTAATCAATATTACTAACAGTGTATGGAGGATCTCGGCGATATATCGGTTGGCTGCAGTTTATGACCATCTGTCTGTGATGGCACTGGCAGGATTTTGTCAAATGGGCCACCGAGTGAAATCAAGTAGGCTGTGGGCTGAGATTTGCTAGGGTCACCTGTAAGGCTTAACTAGTTTCAAGTTTATGTAAAAGTTGAGTGAGAGTTCTGTCCTGCATAGATGTGGCAGTGTTCCACCCTCTGTGTACTGCATATTGAGTAACTAAAACCTTTCTGATTGCACATGATGTAGTAGATAAACAGAGTAACCTACCCAAGGAATTAGCCTCCAAGCAAGGATTAACTTTCCACATTGATCTTGACATGAATTAATACTGACTGCCCTGTCGACCAAGTTTCAACCTATCAGATTACTGGTGCCATGGCATTAACAACTGACCCAACTTTCTTCATTGGAGTTACTTTTAATCCTTTTTCTCCAGCTCCTTAACCCTTTACCCAACAGAACGGCCAAACCGGCCAGCGCTATTCGAAAAAAATTGCCAATTCATTTTCATTATTTTTTCATTTTTTGTCTCAAAAACATAGGTTATGACCCCTAGTTGGAACAAGCTTGTTGAGCTTGTTCCATCCGAAGAGTCATAATCTATGTTTTTGGGACAAAAAATGAAAAAAAATTTGTTATTAAAGAATTTTTTTTGCAAGTGTTGTCTGCTTTTCATGTTAGGTAAAGGATTAATCAGTTTAAAAATACATGTGCATCTACTGTATTACTCAAAACCATAAAGTATCATGTTGTAACTTTACACTTTAGGAGACGACTTACATAAGCTCTAGGCTTGATGTTGAATCCTGTTATTACAGATAACTACAGTACAATACCTTCTATCGTTCATGAATATTTTATAAATTATATTTGTTGCATGTAATTACCAATCATTTTATAATAAATATTTTTTAAACTAAAAACTTGATAATAATGTTGGAAAACCGACAAGGCAGACATGCACTCTGGGACAAAGAAGTCATTTTGAATTGGGAGGGGGAACAGCCCTACAAGGGCATCCATACACTGATATATATCAATGGTGGCCCATATGCTTTATACAATACACACAGCAATGTTTTGACTCACGCACCTCTACATTGAGAAAATGCACAATTTGAGCTCCATTTTTAACAAATTTTCCCATCGGGTTGTACCAATGCTTTGACCAATGAGAAACTGTTAAATATGGAACCAAAAATGTGCATTTTTCTCAACTTTAAAGTCTGATATTATTAGTTACCCCGTGTTTGATCACGTCCGGGTTTTTACCTCCCCGAAGCCAGCCGTATCCCATTCGGCCTTCGGCCTCATGGGATACAGCTGGCTTCGGGTAGGTAAAAACCCGTACCACGTGATCAGACACGGGGTAACGAATTTATCTATTTACTTTCTGTTTTAGAAGTACAATCTATTTCATGTGTGAACACACACAGCATGAGATCTTTTATCTTCCATTGTTGAGCCATACAGGTTTCTGTGGAATTTTTGTGCAAAAGAGTTTTTGTGAAAATATGCCGATATGACTAGTATAAAAAAATTATTCAATTTCTTTTTTTCTTTTTTGTCTTAAAAACATAGCTTATTGTTACAGTGTGAAAATATTATTGATATTGGTAACAGAAAAAAATCTGAGAATCAGCAACAAAACTAAGAATTTAGCTATTCTGAAATTTAATTAAAAAAAAATAATAAAAAAAAATGATACAAAGATCTTTTACACTAATTGGGTTACAGAAAATAAAAACAATGGTATTTATCAATTATAGAATTAGTCCAAAGTACAGTTTGACAGAATCCAGTAATCCAGTGGTGAAGTATCTTCTGAAGAAAGTTACCAGCTGGTAGATGTAGTATTAAATCCAAGAATGTCTCAGTCCTCAGAAACAGTATCCCGTAGATTTGTAATAAAATTTTCACTTAGAAATTTCAGCAGTCTCCAATAAAATATAATAAAATTCTCTGCAAAATTCAAATGGAGTAAAAATCCAAGTAGTGTTGGTGCCACAGGTAATTTCCAAACAATCCAGTAGAATCCTGGCTTTTTACAAAATATTATTATTCTGTTTCACAGAAAGTATAAATTCTCTTTTCCAAGACGAACAAATTCTCTTCAAAAATTCTCTTTTAGAATCAATCTTCCAAATTCACAAAGAAGCTCTGCTTCTATAATAAATACACTGTTCTGAAACAATAATAATCTCCGATGGAAACAACTGAAGTGAGTCTTTCTGAAATGGCTTTCTAAAAAATGAGTTTTTGAACCCTGTTGACAAACCTTTATATAGTAACCAGATAGAATGTTCCAGAAGATGAAAATTCTTCAAAATTCTAACAGTTTCTAGGGGATTCTGTTAAAGTTCAAGTAAACAAGGTCATTGACCTACTTAAACAATTAAACAATCAACAGCTATATGTAGAATATATTGGTGTAACAAAGATGTAAACAAGGGTCACTCAGTGCAAATGAGTCAGACCTGTCAGAAAATGCAGAAATAAAAATATCTATCTCATTATAATTATTCACTAAGGATATATCAATCTCAATATAATATGGGGGCTATAACACTTTTGAACCCCACATTGGAGGGTACTCGACAAGCTCATTCCAATAAGGGGTCATGAGCTATATTTTGGAGATAAAAAATTAAAATATAATACATGTACACTGTAAAACTGGAATGACGCGTCTTCTACGGGGTATGGACAATTTGTAGATTTCGGAACGAAGCTTCCACTGGGTATGGGAAATTTGTCAGTGGCTGGGCAGACGTATCATGGATTTCAATGAATATGGTCTCATACCACGTATCTATCAACCAATCAAATCAAAAAATTCACTTTAGTCAATAGATGAAGAGACATATCAACCGAGGCAGACCTATGAACATATTATGACTTCTGTGCATCCACTTCATGCTAATGTCCAATAACATTGTGGGCTGGTAAAGATTTTTGTTGCCTAAACCCTCTCTCTGTTGGTGAAGTATTTCTAGAAAATGTTGGAGGGGGGGGGGGGGAGGGTTACCCAAGTTATTTTGAGTCGAATAATAAATGAACAAACCAAATGATCACTTAAGCTGTGCAAGCCTGGTAGTAGTACAATATAAAAAGGACTTAATAAATTCCCTGCATTACATGCTGGTCATAGATCTAGAATCTCATGATGTATGAACCCCATTAAGATCATGTTGATCTTGTTTGAATTTACATGCTGTTTACAAATATTTCACAATTTACTCAAACAAAATAATCTTCCAAAAAGAATGTTAATTTGTTCACTTCAAAGCACAATCAACAAGATAACTGACCCTCGGCCAAGGATGCTCCTGAACTATGGCCAAATGACCTATAATACTGGAATGAAAAAAAAGTTTTTTGTTGAATTTGGTGCTCACTTTTGTCCATAAGGTTTCAAATTTAATAAAATACATCTGAACATAGCAGCCAAAGCTGTATTGACTTTATTTCCATAAGGTCATTAGAACCACTAATATGTTGGAACTTTCTCAACAGAACTATACACATATGGATGTCATTTTAATTGGCAAACAGTACAAGTCAATATAAAGTTGGACCTTGACATTCATGTCACTTGTGCATGGTGTTGCCGACTTTTGTCACACAGCAGAATTAAGTTTTCACATTCCTGTTACAAAGACCTTTCTGTCACTTGAGTATGGTGTTGCTGACCTTTGTCCTTCAGGCTTGGTGTTGCCCGTGTGTGTTATGTTGCTACACTTCCGCAGAAAAAAATTATTTGCAGTTGCAGTCTTTTTCAGTAGTTCTGGCTGAGAAACCCAATTCTGTGAGAGAATTAAGTTTTCAGGTATGGTGATGCCCATATATGTTATTTTGCTACACCTTCATACCAAACAATTATTTAAAGTTGCTGTGTCTTTCAGTAGTTCTGGAAGAAAAAAAATGCAATTCCAGGAGAGAATTAAGTTTTCACACTTCTCTGTGACCTTGACCTTCTCACTCAAGCATGGTGTTGCCCATATATGTTATTTTGCCTGTAAATGTTATATTGAGATACCTTCATAGCAAAAAGTTATTAACTGTAGCAGTGTCAGCAGTTCAGGATGAAAAACCTGATTCTGTGAGAGAATTAGGTTTTCACATTCCTGTGACCTTGATCTTTGTCACTCGAGCATGGCATGCAACAAACCTTCCACTGGTCTTTATCCTAGTGTAAAGTTTCATGGAAATCCACCCAAGCATTATAGAATTATGGCTCCAGACAGACAAATGCAGTCTGTGAAAGAATTGAGTTTTCACATTTCTTGTCACTCAAGCATGGTGGTGCTGTGTAACAGACCTTCCATTGGTCTTTATCTTTGTGTGAAGTTTTGTGGAAATCCACCCAAGCATTATAGAATTATGGCTTCAGATGGACAAATACAGTCTGTGAATGACTTGGGTTTTCACATTTCTGTGACCTTGACCTTTGTCACTCGAGCATGGTGATGATGTGCAAAAGACCTTCCATTGAACTTCACCCTTGTGTAAAGCTTCATGGAAATCCACCAAAGCATTATGGAGGACAAATAAGGTTGGATGGACTAAAGGATGGATGGATGGATGGACAATTCGGATTTAATATGCCTCCCTATCGGTGGCACAAAAACATTAAGCAAGCATAGAAATTTGATAATTTTTCCAAGTATTCCATGCATTTCCATGAACCTGAAACATCCTTTTAACTGAACCATTGAAACACAACCACCCATATCAAAGCGATATAGTTAATCCCTCACCTCTAGGCAGTGTACACTGAAGTTTCATGAACCAAGAGCAAAGCATTGCCAATTTAGAGTATGGAACTTGGTTTCTGGTTCTAACATCTTGTGACCTTAACCTTTAAACTCCAAAATAGATAGGGTACTTCTTTTTCATTATGTTATGTACATGCGAAGTTTCACAAGACGCGGCCAAAAAAATGTCAAATTCAAGTTTCAGAAACCAAACTGCAAGCCCATTGTTATCAGGACCTTTTGACCCCACAAATCAATAGGGATCATTCATTTCCTCTAGGCAGTGTAAAAGCCCTGTTAAAGATGACATGATAGATTAAATGATTATATTGGGAGTACCTAAGCAAATGAGCCTTTAACTGGTAGAGTGCTGAAAACCCATATTTGGGCTTTATTTTGAAGTGTCGGTGCCACATCTTAAAGACTTCATATTTTGTGGATGTTCTACATATCACCTTTGAAGTGAAATTATTTAGTCTGTTAGGATTTGCCTTGTTACAATTTATGGGAGAGTGCCTTTTGGCACTCTCCCATAAATTGTAACAAGGCAAAGATATGCGAACAAATTTTGATGATAAAAAATAATTCAGCACTCTACCAGTTAAACATAGGGAATTTATTAGTTATCAGAACAAGTCTTTGATAGATCACATTTTTTATCCAATTAACAGGAGTTTACACAATGATATTAACAAGTCAAATATGCACTAAAAGCATGGTACATTGTTTGATGTGTGGAAGTTATATACAAGTAACAGGGTTCTTCAATTAAGAGATAGGGCCTATCCACTGTATAACTAGAGTTTGTCTTGTTGACTGGTTATTGAATTTGATTAAGTACTTCTTGTCATGCTCTTGTCTATTGGACATGATTTGTAAAGTTTTTATGTGAGCACTGATTCACTAGCAGAAATACATACCAATACACTGATAACCTGGACCAGTTGACACTGGCACACAAAATTCATTAGCTGCACATGGCTTCTGATCACATGCTGAAAACAAGTTAAAAAATGAAACTATTAATATTTTAATAATTAGGAAAAAGTCTTCTTATGCACACTATCCTGGACAGAAAAAAACTGATAAAAGCTATTTATTAACCCTTAGGGGGCCTAATTCCGACTTGGATTATTTCTTACTGCAATAAAACAGGGGGAGGGGGTGCATTGGCATTGCGGTAACCAGTTCTTGTCAGATCACCGAAGTTAAGCAACGTCGAGCCCGGTTTGTCCTTGGATGGGTGACAGTCTGAGCGATCGATTCTGACTCCGCGTTGTGTCCTTGGGCAAAGCACTTAACCCCAATTGTCCACATGATGATGCTGTGTACTAAGGCATACTGCACATCGATGGTGCTCATGTCTTCAGTCAATCTAACCCTGCCTGTGCTGCAGTGCGGAGTTACGATGTTGGGGAGCTGGCAGCTGCTTGTCGATGCTCAGTGGTTCTCTCCAGGTATTCTGGCTTCCTCCACCCATAAAACTGTCACTGATATCATATGACCTTGGCTGTTAAAGTATTATTAAACCCTAATAAATAAATAAATAAATAAATAAATAAATAAATAAATAAATAAATAAACCAGGACCATGCAGTCTTTTGGTAAACTTACAAGTTGCATTCTAAATATCTTGAAGTTGTTTCTAGGCAAATCGTGGCCACCAAGAATTGCCTAGAAACAACTGCGAGACCACAGGATTTAGATTACATGTATCAAAGTACAGCAAAAATGTATAAAAATCTCCATTCCTTTAATGGCTAATACTGAAATACACAACTTTCTTCAATGACATAATTTTTGTCATTATGAAATTGCACGTAGGCAGCCAACTTATAACTTTCACATTCATGATGATATATGGTGTGAATGCACTTGAGAAATATGTATTGTTAGGGTATCATATTGAATCTTGGATGAGTCTATTTTGGCTCATGATGCCACAATGTTGCACAGATTTAATCAGCTCTTTAATCCCCCCAAATGGTGTTGATAAATGCTTTGCTCAAATATGGTAACTGTGCCCAAATTATGTGGTACTTGAAACTTTTTCACAAGTTTTGAAACGCTTTGGTTATATATAGTTTGGTCAACTTTCCCTGATGCATGCAATATAGCTTAGGACTGAACTAACAATGCAACAGATAAATCATGTTCAAAAATCATAGATAAAAGCAAACTGTCAGCATTGATTGCTTTTCACTGGCGAACTCTGTTTCACTGGCCAACTCTCTCGTGATAATATATGTGTGAATGCACTTGACAACATATGTTGGGGTACCATAATTTGGATGTGTCTATTTTGCCTCATGATGCCACAATGTTGCACAGTACATGAAGATTTGATCAGTCCTTTAAATTTCCCCAAATAGCAACCGTAAATGCTGTGCTCCAATAACGCAGCATTTTTTTAAGTTTTGCAGTGTTTTGGTTATTATACTACTCAAAGTTTGCTAAGCACCAAGTATATCCAACTACCTGTTTTACGTTTTAGTTGAAATATTGTAATAAAAAGTGTATATATTTTTTATTTAATTATATCTTTAATGATTTAAGTACAGAAATTAAGATTTTATTTGTGTTTGACATTATCTTTTAGCTTTTGAATACGATAACCATGGAAAATGGATTATATTGGTAAAAGAGGAAATTTTTCAATTTGCCAAAAAGTTGACAGAGCGAACTGGTATGTGTTCAATATCAAGTATGAGACCCATTACTGTTAATTACAGCTTGACAATGCCTTCTCATGCTCCCAATCAGGTTCCTGGTGGTCCTTTGGGGGATGTTGTTCCATTCTTGGAGCAGCATGGCACCAAGCTCCTGGACACTTCTTGGCTTGACTGGACGGGATGAAATTGCTAGCTGCAACTCATTCCAGACATGTTCGATTGGAATGAGGTCAGATCTTGCTGGCCAGTCCATATGCTCAATCCCCTCCCTATGTGGGTACTCCCGGATAGCATGGGCAACATGAGGACAGGCATTATCGTCCATCAGAATGGATCTATCACCCACTGCACCTGCATACAATCTGACGTGAACATCCAGGATCTTATCAATATACCACTGTGCAGTCAATGTACCACGTTCAAGGATACAGAGCTCTGTACGTCCATCCCTGCTGGTGCCGCCCCCAGACTATGATTGACCCTCCACCATTGCGGTCATGCTCAGCAATGTTGGCTGCATGGAATCGTTCTCCTGGTCTTCTCCATACCCTAGAACGCCTATCTGTGTGGTCTAGGCAGTACCTTGACTCATCTGTAAAAAGGAAAGGTCACCAATCTTCTCTGGTCCATCCAACGTGGTCCATGGCCCATTCATATCATACCTGGTGGTGGTTCTGGGACAGTGGAATGCGAATACATGGTCTTCTCAATCAGAGACCACCTTCATGCAACCTTGCCCGGATAGTCTGCATCGAAACATTTACCACGGATGCATTCTGAAGGTCACTGCAAAGCTGGGTTGCTGTGGCATAGTGGTTTCTATGGGCCTGAATGATCAAAAACCGGTCTTCAGCTGCAGATGTTGCCCTGTCTCTGCCACCACCATGCCGTCTTACTGGTGTGCCATACTGCTGAAATCTTGCCCAGGCTTTGGTGATCACTGTATGGTGCACACCAAGGGCTTCACCAACATGACGATGGGTAGCCCCTTGCTCCACCATCCCTACAGCTTGCCACATTTCTGCTTCAGACAAATGTCTTCTTGCATTTGCCATATTCAATCATTAAATCACAGGGGTTTGTGTTGAAATGAAGATTGAATACCCTACACATGTCATGTACATGTAGACAGTACACAAAAACATCATGAAAATCAAGGGGTACATGCTTTCCATGACTGTCACAAAAAGTCTGCCTGTCTAGAGAACTAATGTAAACACTGGGGACCATCACAATACATACCTCAATCATAACCACCAAAAATATCGCAAATATGTCAAAAACCAATTTCACAATGATGTGTCAAAAATATTTGGTGCTTGGAAAACTGTGAGTAGTATATTATATATAGTTTCCCTATATTTATTTATTTATTGGTGTTTAAGGTCACATATTTATGCACAATGGCTAATCATAACCTTGACAGTTTTATGGGTGGTGGAAGCCAGAGTACCCGGAGAGAACCACCGAGCAATGGCAACCAACTGTCAGCCCCCCAATATAGTTTCCCTGATACATGCAATATAGCTTAGGACCTAAATGTCAAATCATAATTTTCAAAAACCACTGAGTTCGCTAGAGAAAAGAAATCTGTTAACATTTATTGCTTTTCGCTGGCGATCTCCATATCAGCATGTTCTTAAAAGCTTGAGATCTAATATATTCATGTTTGTGCCATTTCCTATTAACTGTCATGCATAATTTACATTTAAATAGGCTTGACACTGGAAAACTAAAAAGCCTTCTTGAGTAAACTTTAGCTCAAGGAGGAGAACCAATAATAATGGTGAAGACCCTATAACAAGAGACTGTACACTATAATTCTAAGGGGAAAACCTGATAGCTAAAACAGATGCCAAGAACTTAGAAGGAGAATATACTGGCATATTTTTCGTCCACCAGTCCACAATTGTCAGTGCAAGCCTAGAAATAAAGAACTTTCATTGTAACCTGTTAGCAGGTTAAATAGCCTGGTGGTACCCTATAGAAATAATGTGCTGAGATGCTTTTCCGTCGTCTCTGCTTTATATGCCAGTCATACTGTTTACATCTCAAGAGAATTTCCACCATTATTCTGAGATTATTTCCAAGACTGCAGTGCATCCTTATTTTCTTTTGTTCCCATATTATACTATTCTAAAGGCCTGATTTGATTAACCATAAAATGCTTAAAGAGTGGCATTTCCACTCAGTCAAAAACTCATGGTCAGGGAGAAACCCCAAGAACGATGAGGAAAGTTTCAACCAAGATGTCTCTGGATTGAACCTGGAGGTCCTGGCTAAAACATAGCGTGTCCCCAATTATCACTGGAATCAACAGTTATTAACTGGATGGAAACTTCACTCTGCGAGTATTCTGGTGGTAATCTAACTACCCATGCACTGTATTACAAAGGTGACACATAAAATCATTACATGTCCAGTCCAAGTAATATGAAGACTGACTTCCCAGTTCCCACATGCTATACTATAAGACAGGGTTTTCTGCTCTCTTCCTACCAGGTCTCAATAAATCAAGACTCCATATATGTATCTAAAAGTTTTCCATTCATGTTTGTTGTTTATTTGTTCATTGGGGTTTAATGACACTTTCAACAGCCAGGATCACATTGTGCCAGATAATTTTACAGGTGGAGGAAGCTGGAGGACCACCAAGCACCTGTCGGATACTCCAACTTACCAACTCTGCACAAGCAAGGTCATGGGTGGTTGAAGGCTGTCAAGATCGATACGAATTTGTCTGAGTTAAGGCTTAATGGTCTGGGATTGTAAATAATTAATTTGATACGTTTGCTTGTAAAAGCTGCAAATAGACACCGGGTACAAATTATTGAAGGCTAATTAATTAACTGCTTGACCAGGTGAGTGTTTATCTCTCGTTGACAGGACTAATGGTTCCCTGCTACGACATTTCGACGCAACTTATCTCTGAAAGTCCCTAATAGTAACTCGTTACTGTCAGCCGCAGATTGTGTTCCATGCTATGTGACCCTCAGATAAGTGTCATCCCCGTAGTTCTAAATGTCAGACTCATGAGCTTACAAAGAGATATCTCATCTATCTTAATAACGGTGTCCTATATCACAGAGGAACCGACTTAATGATTAATTAGACACAAAAATGCTATATAATGAGAGACTGATCATCGGTAGTCAGTCGACCTTGGATTGAGTCAGTAATCTGTCAGAAAGAAGGCTCGGAGCTCTAGCCATTGGGGCTGTCATTTGTAGAAATTAATTGTGGAGACTAAGCGAGCTCCGTTTAAGTAGGCAAGCGGTTGCTAGGTTAAGTGACATGATGCATAGGCGACGTGTAGAGTAGTAAAGAGCTGTCGAGAGCTCGAACAATTAACTTAATCCAAGCTATTGAGAGCTCGAATGATTAAACTTAATTGAAGCTGTTGAGAGCTCGAACATTTGATTTAAGCTAAGAGCTTAGAGTGAGCTTAGTTGAGACAGGCAAATTAGATACATGAACTTTATTTGTTTAAACGGTATACAGAGATCGGTGTAAACAGAGATTGGTGTAGAAGGCGAGTTGTTAAATACGTGGAGTGAAGTGACTATGATATCGAATGTGTAAAATTTAGTTAGACAGAGTTGGTTACGGTTGACTGACAATTTAAAGTATTTTGAGGTTGAGCGGCGTAAAATAGACAATACATTATGTACGCAATCGCTTGAGGAGTGAAGAGGAAACCCAGGAGTGAGGAACAACCAGAAGCATCTAGACAACAGCACTGAACACGGGGTACCTCGGAAAGAGCTCGACCTTTATGGGAGAAATTCATATCTGCTTTGTTTGTGTATAATGTATATTCTTGGATTGTTCATTGATGAGTAATTGTGAGTACATAGTGTTATTTTTATTTCCATTAAATTATACATAAATGATCCACCGTCAGTTATCTTTTTAAATATCAAGTCAACAAAAACCACAACACCGTAAGGCCGAGAGACGTATGTTCACTCGAAAGCCTGGCTGTCCTCTCTTAGTTCGGCTGAGCTCTAGTGATCATAAATCTCACATATCTGCCCCAACGTGTTGAGACAAAGGCAAGTGCACCATTGACATGCAGTACACCCTGGAACACAGAGCCACCATGTGGTCAATCAGGCTTAAGTGTCTTGTCCAAGGAGACAATACAGTTGCTGCCGGTTGGGATTGAACCATCAATTTTTGGGCTTAAAGTCCAAGTCTCTAATCACCGAGACACCATGCTCCCATTCTCCATCGCACATGCATGATTAAATCCATTAACTCTGTACCTATCATGAGTAAAAGACAACACTAGGAAACTATTCACTTCAGTAATTGAAAATATTAATTTTTTATTTAAAAACATAGCTTATGACCCCTCATTGGAATGGGTTCAAAGAGCTAAGCTTTGGAAACAATCCAAACATTGGAAATTAGTCAAAACTCAATGCCAATATCTGTGAATAGCACTGACTGTATGTGGCCATTGTGTTGGTTGAAGGGTTAAAAAACATGTTTCCATCAATAACAATATGGTGCAACCCTGTTAATTGAATAGCCACTTTGCCAGTGAGATTTATTCAATGAAGAAAAGTATTCATCACTATTCAATTAACAGGGATTTCATCACTTTCCTGTTTTCTAGAGGTTATCTTAGCATTTTTTCTATTAGATCTTGTTTGACAGAGTTCATGATGCTCTGTCAAACAAGATATACCCTGGTAATAGATTAAATGCCTGTATTGGATGTACTGGGACGTCAAATAGGCCCAAAAAACAAGGGGAGTTCAATGATCGACAAGATTATAATTTCTTGACATATCACAAGATTTTTTATTCAGTTAACCCTTTACCCAACGCAGACAATATCAAAATTTATTATTTTAAATATAATTTTTCAAAATTTTTCAAAAAATTTCCACAAAACCATATCATGTGACCCATCATTGAAACGACCTCAATGGGCTCGTTCCAATGAGGGGTCACATGATATGGATTTGTTGAAATATTTTGAAAAATTTAATTTTTTCAACTGCTCAATTTGCATATTACGCGGGCGGATGCAGGCAGTTCGTTAGGTAAAGGGTTAACAGGAGTTTACTCTGTAATCCATATGCAATTAACAGTTCAAATTTGTAGGGTGGATATAGTTTTTGTTTGAAAGTTGTATTCAATTAGCAGGACTATTCAATGAGGAGGTATCCAATTAACCCTTTACCTAACACGAAAGACAGATGACATTTGTGAAACAAAATTTTCAAATAACTAATTGTTTTCATTTTTTGCATCAAAGCATAGCTTATGATCCCTCATTGGAACTAGCTCAACAAGCTCCTTTGAATGAAGGCTCATAAGCTGTGTTTTCAAGACAAAAAATGAAAAAAATAATGACAACTCAATGGTGATTTTTGTGAATAGAATTGGCCGTAATATTGGGTAAAGGGTTAAGTGGATTTCCCTACACTGAATCTTCAACTGACTATTGGATGGTGAGCTCCTGTTCGCACAAGACACAACTAACTGTAATCAGGGTTCTACCCACAATAGTGAGTGATTGTCAAGTGTTTCCAGCAATTTTTCATTTCCGACCAGCACACTGGGCAAAAAAGGTTCTTTTAACTGCCACTAAACCTACCCAGTATCATATTTAGCACCATCAAGTCTCTTATCACCATCAGACATTTTAAAATGTCTGGGCAGAACCCTGTGTGATGGTGGTCAAATCAACCTCTACAAAACCAGTTCACTGACAAAGTGAAAGTTCTGTTTGCAGGTATAAACTGGTTGGGTGCTAAAAGCCACTATCATGACTATATTGAAAAGTGCTGGAAGCCACTTTAGACTATGCATTTGCTTGATATTTTTTACATAAATCTGTTTGATTGCAATTTATTGGAGAGTGCTTATTAGCACCATTCAATAAATTGAGACAAAACAGTTATTTATTAACAAAGTCTGTCTAAACTAAGGCTAGTCTTGCTGGTAGCATAGTATCATTGAAAAAAATACCCATGTTTCAAATCACCTTTGAAAATAGCTAGGAAATCTGGTACTCCATTTTTGATGTTTCTGACAGCTCTTGTATCAAAGAGCACCAGTTGTAGCTCATTTTAATAAAACTACGAATACATGTAGTCATTGTACCTTACACCAATCAAATCGAAGAGATTTGTGAATAAACTCTGACTGAATCCAAAAAGAGATGGAAATAGCTTTCATCATAAGCTTCCTCAGACCATTTTAAGATGAACAATGATAAATTTATTCACTTTACTTTATTTAGACTAAACCCAGCCATGTGACCACGTGTAACGTATATACACTTTTTCCAGTTCTTTGAAATTGAAAAGGAGTAAATATGACAAGATAATCAAACATGATAACTGCAGTTTTGAGTCCCTTCATACAGTACAGCCTATAATAAAGTATACTATTAGGCAACATTGTCCTTTTAAGAACTCCAGCATTAAAGTAGATGGCAGAGTTACAGAAGAGCGAGATCAAATCGCATTAGAACTAGTCAAGCACTGGGAAAAGGTAAACGATAAGCGATGGGGCATGGGGAACTCACCGGAGTGTCCGAACCAGGTCGAGGAAAATCTCTCGGACTTCGTGTGCAGCGAAATCAAAACTGAGGAGGTGCGGAGGGTGATCTCAAAATTGAGGAATGGAAAAGCTGGAGGGGTGGACGAAATTCCTAACAAGTTTATCAAAAAAGGGGGAGAGGAACTCTTGGAAAGCCTAACTGCCCTATTCAATTTAGCCATAGAAAAACAAGAGGTACCAAAGGAGTGGAGGGAAAGCAAAGTGACATTTATTCACAAAAAGGGGGAAAAAGACGTTTTGGATAACTATCGAGGGATCTCTGTCAGTAGCAACATTGGAAAGGTTTTCTGTAAAGTCCTTTATGGGAGACTAGAGGAGGTAATTGAGGAGAAGGTTTTTTTGGGAGAAATCCAGAATGGCTTCAGGAAGGGAAGGAGAGTTACTGACCATCTTTTCACACTATCCCAAATGATAGAATCCGCGAAAGCAAAGAAGAAAAAGATGTTTATGGCCTTTTTGGATATCAAGAAGGCATATGATAGAGTATGGAGGGAAGGTATGTGGCGCAAGCTGGAGGCTATGGGCTTAGGAGGCGAGTTTGTTGGAATTATGAAAGCATTATATCAAGATGTACAGAGTGAACTTAGCCTGGGAAACATTACAACGAAACGTGTGCCTATGGAGATAGGCCTAAAACAGGGGTGTATCCTTTCGCCGATCCTGTTTGCATTGTACATCAAAGGCTTAGGAGATGAACTCCTGCGTAGCGAGGAGGGGGTAGCAGTTGGTGACGTGAAGATCCCAGGGCTATTTTTTGCAGACGATATGGTTCTAGTGTCAGAGAGCGAAGAGGGGCTAACGAAAATGCTGGGAATTGTTGGGAAATATGGGAGCAAATGGAGACTCGAACTTAATGAAAGCAAGAGCAAAGTTATACCTGTGGGCCGCAAAGTGGACCCCACTCGAAGGTGGAGAGTGGGTGAGTTCTGCATTCCGGAAGGGAGCAGCAAACTTCTCAGTGTGGGAGAGACGGGTGATTACGAGTATTTGGGGGTAAATATAAACATTACAGGAAGAGGCATCTACCGGAACCACACAAATAAATTGATTCTGAAGGGGAAGCGAATCCTTAACCAAATGAAACTTATAGGGAGAAACAGTTTCAATAAGGTTTTCGTGGGGAAAACCATTTGGGAAATGGTGGGGATGCCAAGTATAACATACGGTACGGAAGTGGTACCCCTAAACCAGACGGCCGTAAAGAGCTTGGAAATCCTGCAGAACGATGCAGGCCGATGGATAACGGGGTCGAGTAATGCCGCAGCGCTAGAAGCAATCAGGGGTGAGCTTGGGTGGATGAGGATCAAGGACAGGATAGACCTGTTGAAGCTCGGTTATCTTAATTATTTGGTAAATCTCCCCGACAGCCGATGGTGTAAAGTAATGTTCCTGAGAATTTTCAACTCAAATATCAAAACGGGGTGGATGGTCCAAATGAGGGAGCTAGTAGAGAACTACTCATTGGAGATCTCGGACCTGGACGTTGGGGCAAACCAGGGTAAAAAAATCGTCAGAGAAAGGGTCATGGAAGATTGTAACCGTAATTGGCGAGAGGGGGTCAAATCAAAGAGGTCTTTGGGTGGCCTGCGTGATAAAGAGAAGCCAGGTTTTGAAGAGTACCTTGATGGCACCTTTGGGGGGTCACTGTTGTTCAAGCTGAGGTCGCGATCCCTGGAGCTGAGGGGAAAAATTGGGAAAGACGGTGAAAGGGAGTGCCAGATGTGTAACGTGGACATGGTTGAGACCCTGGAACACTTTCTTCTTGAATGCCCAAAGTATCAGCCTAAAAGAATGAGATTCACTGGGAGTATAATGGGGAAGTGGGATGGGAGAATGAAGGACATGTGGTTAGGGGGAGACTCAAAGGAGAGGGTTAATATGCTAATCGGAGAGATTGGGAAGAATGGGACAAGGGATATCATCAAGCAGAGTGTTGGGAGGAGAGGAGAAGCGTGGGAATAGGGAGGCAGTTGGGAGTACAGGGGTAACCATGGCCTTCTCGTCCGAGAACCGCGACAAATCAGCGGCTGGCCAAAGTGTTATTATTATATTATCATACAGTACAGCCTATAATAAAGTATACTATTAGGCAACATTGTCCTTTTAAGAACTCCAGATTATTACCACATTATTGCCTGACTGCAACAGCAAACTGGCAATAATGCGGCGATAATGAAAATAATATTCTTTAACTTTAAAAGCTGTTGCCTCCTCATCGGAAAAATCAATTTATAGAAATGTTTCCCCTCCTTTCTGAAAAGTTTGAAATATTATTTAAACATTTTGAGATGTTTTCTAAAAATTTCCAGAAATTTTCAGGATATTATCTCAAAAGGTCAAGATACGATGCATGCTGGCCCCAGCACCAGTTGGGGCCTTGAAGATTCCTGTGTTATTTTTTGTGGCTGATATGGTACTGGTGTCCAAAAGTGATGAGTGGCTAGAGAAAATGGCAAGAATTGTTGTGAGATATGGAAACAAATGAAGGCTCGTGAACTGAAAGAAAAAATAGCAAGGGGATATTTCTGTGGGCCTTAAAGTTGAACATTCTTGAAGGTGGAAAGTTAGGGAGTAGAGTTAAAGATATTCCAGGTTTTCTAATAACTGCGAACAGGAATAAAATTACACTTAGAACTGGGAACTTGGATATGTCGTGAGTAACAGCAAGTAAATTTATGAGAGTAACAAGACACATTTTTTGCGTGAAAATGGACATATTTTATTGGCAATCAGCCATCTCCATATGGAAAAGTTATTTTCCTAAGAGAAGTGTGAAAGCCCAAACCTGCTTCCAACTCGTCTTCATTTTCAGAATCGCAAGCTTTATCATCACTACCTCCTCTGGCTTCAACTTCTGCTTCACTGCCATCACCAATTTCCTCTGCTTGAAGGAGAGGAGACTGGTAATAGCAGTGACGAAGGAGTTGACACTGAAGGAGGTAGTGAATAGTGAATAATACTAGTGATTTTGAACTTTGAAGTGAGTTAAGATTTTGCAGTTGAAGATAGGAGTCCTCTGGAAATGATTTGTTGATTTGGTGAAAAGGGTTCTTCAAGAAACAGGATTGTAAAACATTAAGGCATGGAAGGGCTGACGAAATCTTACAAAGTTACGCTGGTGAAGATTTTTCAATTTGGAAAGCTTCAGTTCAACAGACAAACAGTACCATGTGAGATTCCTGGTTCCGTGTTACAGATTTCCCAGGTATCATGACTGCCTTTCGGAATTGGGAACCCAGGAATTCCAGTTCCTGGGATTAAACCCCATTAGGGAGTTCTCTATTTGGCCGGACAATTTTTTTGGTAAGGTGACATAAAACTTCTTAATGTTGGAGAGACCGGTGACTGCGGGTACAGGTATTTCGTGGTCGGTATAAACATAACAGGAAGAGGCACCCACATGTACAGAAGCCATTCAAGTATGAAGGGGAAGCAAATTCTTAACCAGATGAAACTTATAGGGAGGAATATTCTAAAATGTTTTTGTGGGGAAAACACTTTGAGATATGGTAGGTGTACCAAGAATGACAAATGGTGTGGAAGTGATTCCTTAAAACAAAATGGCTGAAAAGAATTTGGAAACTTTGCAGAATGATGTGGGTAGATGGATAACAGGGTTGAGCAATTCTGCAGCACTGGAAGCAGCCATGGGTGAGTTTGGGTGGATAAGGATCAAGGCAAGTAAAGTATAGACTTGATGGAACTGTTACTTTAACTATTGGTTAAACTCCCTGACAGTCAGTAGTGCAAACTAACTTTTCCAAATATTTTTTTATTTTAATATGAAGATAGGGCCTGATGGGGTGAACTGGGCAAGTGAGGGAGTCAACTTGTTGAGTGCTAGACACCACTATCATGGCTCTATTGAAAAGTGCTGGAAGCCACTTTAGATGCTTTACATTGTACACATTTCCTAGATGTTGGCTCAGCATTAGAAAAACGTTTATATAAATTGTTTGGTTACAATTTATTGGGGAGTGCCTACTGGCACTCTCCAATAAATTGTAACAAAACAATTATTTATGAACAAAATCGTGCTAAACTAAGGCTACTCTTGCTGCTAGAGTGGTTTCTTGGAGAAAAAAATACCCATGTTTCAAATTGCCTTTGAAAAATAATTTAGCTCTCAACCAGTTAATGGAAAACGATTCAACAGAGATATCAGACCTAGGCAAAAAAACTCATCTGGGAGAGAATCATGGAGGACTGTAACTAAAACTGGTGAGAAGAGGTCAGAGTAAAGAAGTCTTTGGGCAGCCTGCATGATAAAGAGATACTACCCAGTATTTGAGGAGTATCTGGATGGTACCTTTAGTCTAGAGGAGGGAGGGGAACTAGTATTAAAACTGAGATTGAGTCCACTGGGGCTTGGGGGAAATTGAGAACGATGGTGATAAGGGGTGCCAAAATTGAAATGTGTAATTTGTGAGTAATGGAGATCATGCTGGAGCAAATTCACTTAAAATGTCCAAAATATCAATCTGACAAAACAAAATACACTGCATCTATAATGAGGAACTGGAATGAAAGAATGAAGGATATGTGGCTGTGGTGACACAAAGGAAAAGGTTCGTATGCTGATCAGTGAAATTGGGAAGAAGCACATGAAAGCATCAAACCATTTGTTTCTGAGTATGGAGCAGCATGTAGGGGCAGTGGAGAGAAAGGCATTTTGGAACATGGGGATAGTTAACCCTTTACCTAACGTAACGCCCAAAACCGGCCAGGGCTTTTCTAAAAAATCGCCAATTAATTTTCATTATTTTTTTCTTTTTTTGTCTCAAAAACATAGGTTATGACCCCTCGTTGGAACGAGCTCGTGGAGCTCATTCCAAAGAGAGGTCATAACCTATGTTTTTGAGACAAAAAATGAAAAAAAAAAGTTATTCAAGAATTATTTTTGCATGTGTCCTCTGCTTTTCATGTTAGGTAAAGGGTTAAGGCCTTCAGATCTGAAAACCTGTGACAAATCAATGGGTGGCTCAAGTGTTATTATTTCTTGCACAAATGTAGCTTATGACCAAACATCTATGGAATAAGAACATCAAGTCCATTCAATTGATTGATGCTGTCATAAGCAGTGGTTTGTAAGATATAAAAGGTAAAATAAAGCTCAGTAAGAATACCAGTTTTTTTGTGCATAGTTCTAGGTAGATTTAACTAATTTATTAGGTGCCGAGTTAACATGTGATTTCTCTGCACAGACAAATATTTCTATGAAATTTTCCCATTATATTGATGTTTTCATAAAAAATCAGTGTCTCCTCCATCAGTACATTCAGCAGGCTCACAATACTTTTCTTTAGTCATATAATACTCCAAATGAAATGTTTCTGTACATTAATAATATTATTACGAAACATGACATATGATGATATTGATTTTACTATACTTATGGATTTGCATTTTGATCCATTTACTCAGAGAACAATGGCACATCACTTGTCAAGACTTCTTATTGGAAGGGTGCGTTCAGTTCTAGCCAAGGTCACCTTTACTGTGTACAAAACCTTTAACTTCACACAACTAATGGATGACACTTACACAAAAAAATTTGTTGAATAACTGAAATTTTGAATCTTTGCCTCCAAAACAGAGCTTAAGGGGCCATAAGCTATGTTTTTGAGGAAAAAAGAGGAACATGTTAAAGAGGATTTTTGTGAATGGTGATGGCCAGATATGACTGTTATGTAAGTTAAAGGGTTAAGCACATGGGTGAAAAAATAATTCTTGAATAACTAATTTTTTTCATTTTTTGTCTCAAAGACATAGGTTATGACCCCTGGTTGGAACGAGCTCAATGAGCTCGTTCCAACGAGGGGTCATAACCTATGTTTTTGAGACAAAAAATTTTAAAAAATAATGAAAATTAATTGGCGATTTTTGAGAATAGTGCTGGCCGGTTTTGGCCGTTACGTAAGGTAAAGGGTTAAGCAGAAATTTTGCTAAGATTTTAATGGAATGCCACCCTATTCATATGTGGCTGCAATGTGTATAACCTTGAAGCCGAGTTATAGTCCCCAAAGATTGTTAAGTTTGATTGGCAAAAAATATGGGATTAGAAATTTATTGTATGTTCTATTATTTTGTCATAAACTGTAGTTCGCTCCCATATAATACAAATGAAGTTACCCCCATATGACCGGTCATTCAGTGTTACAGGCCTGGCATTTTCAGGAGAGCGATTTATTCGCTCGCCTACTGCTCGCCTTAAAAAATTAAGAAGGGCGAAAGCTAGCCCTCCTGGCCTTAGAAAATAATGATTACCATAACAGCCTATTTCTAAAACCCACATCTTTACAGATCCCCGTACCTGCCCCGCACCCACCCATCTTGTTTAGGCCTATATTTCGTCCAAACCTGGCCCTACAGTCGGTAATATAATGTTTCGGTTTGACACGTTCTGCTCATAGCTGTAGAAACATGCAAGCTGGACCTTTCAACAGCGCCGACAAAATAGGTTTACAACACTCGAAAAGGGCAGTGGATAGGTATCTGGACGATTCGTCGTGATTGTTGATTCGTCGTAACGACGAATCGTCCAAATAACGATCACGACGAATCGTCTTTTGGGTTGTCGACGAAACATCCAAGGCATCGACCTGTAACACTGAATTATTTTCAAATTTTTGACTTGTTGATTTCAATGTACTTTGATGTCTTCTTCTTCTTCTTTTTAGGACCAGCCTCCATCAACTGGTTGATGATTCTGCTGGTTTGGTTTCCCGGGGTGCGCACGGATTTGCCCTCGTGGAGGGTTTATAGATTTTGTTTCATAGTTATTTTCATGTGGCAGTCAATAGTGAGGGTGGTTTGCTATACCTGAGACTGTAGGGGGTTAGCGTTTATAGTATGATGGTAGCTGTTAGATTGTTTTATCATTTGTCGGTTATATTTAAATACTTTTTAGTTATGTTTAGTGGGACAGTATAGCGGAGATAATGCTCCACTGACTGCTCCAATTATCCTGTTTTTAAATAAAAGAAGTGTTTTGCGATTTTTTACAAATTCCCTATCTATATACACATATGTATATCTATTTTGTTTAGGCTTTTAGTTGGGAGGGGCTGCAGTTTTCACCCGGGTAATCCTCTGGCATGTCTCCACTACTGTTTCCTGTTTCGTCCTTATTTGAGTTAGTTTCTAGTGCTTCTTTGAATTTATTATAATTTTCTAAGGTGGCAGTTTTTTGTGGAAGATTGTTCCAGTCCTGTATTGTGCGTGGAAAGAAGGACCATTTACGTACATCAATGCGAGATTCAAGCACACAAAAAGCATTGTGATGGGAATGGCGAGTGGTACGATGTGGCTTGTTTAGTCTAGATTTATGTTCAATTGCTACTGTATTGTGTACCATTTTATGAAGCATTTGAAGTCTAGCATTTTTACGTCTTTCTTCAAGTGTTTTCCAGTTTAGGCTAGCTATCATGTCTGAGACACTTGATCTGTTGTGATGTCGGTTTGTCACATATCTTGCTGCACGCCTTTGAGTTTTTTCAATTTTATTTATCTCATTTTTTGTGTGTGGGTCCCACACTGTACTAGCATATTCGACCAATGGTCTAACTAGGGCTTTATATGCTTGTTCTTTGATTTTAAGAGAGGCAATGCTTAAATTCCTCCTAAGGAAGCCAATGGTTTTGTTGGCTTTATTGTAGATATTATTTATATGTATGTCCCAGTTTAGATCAGATTTTATTGTTAGGCCGAGGTATTTGATGGTGTCCATATGGCTGAGTATATGATTGTGTAGTGTATATGTATTTATTTGCTTGTATTTCTTGTTTGTTACTGAGAGGATGTTACACTTGTCAGGGTGGAATTGCATCAGCCACTTTGTTTCCCATCTCCCCATTTCTTGCAGGTCATTTTCGAGCTGTGTTTTTGAAAATGGTTTGTTTATGATGGTATATGCAAGTGTGTCATCTGCAAAGTGGCGGACTGTTGATTTTATTTTGTCCGGAAGGTCGTTTATGTAGTACAGGAAGAGACATGGGCCAAGGACTGACCCTTGTGGAACACCTGATTCTACTGGTATGGGGTCAGAAGTTTGCCCTTGCACAACAACAGATTGTGTTCTATTACTCAGCCAGTTTTGGATCCAATCACAGATCTTTTCGTGGATCCCGTAATATCTGAGTTTGTGTATAAGCAGACTGTGATTTACTTTGTCAAATGCTTTAGCAAAGTCCATAACGATGACATCAGTTTGAACTTTGTTTTTTATGTTTTCTGTAAGATCATCAACAAAATCGAGTAGTTGAATTTCACAGGATCTGGCTTTTCTAAAGCCATGCTGAAGGCGGTAAAAGATATTATTTGTTTCGCCATGTTTCATGAGGGCACTTGTAATTATATGTTCAAAGATTTTACAACAGATACATGTCAATGATATTGGTCTATAGTTTCCTGGTGATGAGCGTGAGCCTTTTTTTAAAGACAGGCGTTACTAGAGCCCTTTTCCAGTCTGATGGTACATTGCCCGTTTCAAGGCTTTTCTGGAAGATCATGTTGAGGATGGGGGCTATTTCAAGAGAAAGTTTTTTTAGGATGATTGGTGGAATATTGTCTGGCCCTGGGGCTTTGTCTGGTTTTTGTTGGTTAAGTAGCTTTTGGATCCCGGGAGTAGTTATGTTTAGTGATGGCATGGATGGATAGTTTGCAGGTTGTGACATATAGTCTGATGTTTCGTACTGCTCCTTTGATATTGTAATATTTGCAGAGAATGCAGAGTGGAATTGGTCATTTAGGATGTTTGCTTTATCTTGTGGATTTTCATGTAGGATTCCATTTACTTTAAGAGACGAGACTCCTGTGTAATCTTTTTTCTTATGTTTAATAAAGGTCCAGAAGCGTTTGTTCTTCTGGGGCTTTTCACATATGTCATTTTCTTGTTTGCCCCGAGTGTTATCTGTGTTCTGACTTTCTGAATCATTAAATAGGTTTTCAACATAGTTCCAGTATGCTTGTCTCATGCGTTTTTGGACTAGCCTTTTTATGTTTTTATAGTCTAGTTGTGATTTTTCGTCTGCGTTTTTCTTCTTTATTTTATACAGGCGTTTCTGTTTTTTTAATAGGTGTTTGAGTTCGAGGTTGACCCATGGTAATTTATTCTTTTTATTGAGGGTTTTGTGCGGGATGTACTTGGAAATGCCATCGGTAATGGTGTGATGGAATGCTTGCCACATTTTATTCGGGTCTCTTTCGTGATCGATTAGGTCGGTGAGTAGAGATAGCAAATCATCTCAAAATGAACCCCAGTCTGCTTTTTTGTACTGTGGTATTTTGCGAGGTGGTTGATCCAAACTGGTTGGGATAATGTTGCATTCTGCGAAGACAATGTCATGGTCAGACAGGCCAGGGATCACATTAAGTTTTGTTACTATATTTGGTTCATTTGTGAGTAGGAGGTCTAGGGTATTTTGTTTCCTTGTTGGTTCCGTAACAAGCTGGTTTAGGCTGAGGTCTTGTATCAAATCAAGAAAGTCGAGATGTAGGTTTGAGTGTGGGGTATTAGCTTTTAGGGTGGTGTCTCGGCAGTCCCAACCTGGGAAGTTGAAGTCCCCACCAATTATGTTTATTGAGTTGTTTGTGTTTATACCTCTCTCCAAGGACATTTTTAAATGTTTTAGGCTTGTTTCGTCAGAAACTTTATTTCTGTAGTAAGAACAAATTTGGATATTTCTAGATTCTTTCAGTTTTATTTTTGCCCAGATTATTTCGCAATCAGTGTCAAGTTCTGGTATTTCTTCGCTTTCAATGCTTGCCTTGATAGCGAGCAGTACCCCACCACCGTGTTTTCCAGTTCTGTCTTTTCTAAAGATTTTGTAGTCTGGAGGGAATATTTCTGATGACCTGATGTCATTTGTTAGCCATGTTTCTGTACCAATGACTACGTCGGGGTTGCAGCTGGCAAGCATATTTAGGATCCTGTCTTCCTTCATTTTCACTGATTGGAAGTTCACATTTATTATTCTTAATAGGGGTTTATTTTTATCTAGATTTTTTCTCTCGGGAGTTGAGCTATGCAATGGTTTGATGTCTTTAATTTCAGGGCTTTTGCATGTATTTAGTGTGTCTGACAATGATGTTGATTTTGAGTTTTCAGGCAGGTAGCATTGCTCTTTTATGCTCAATGGGTCGAAAATTACAGAACTATAATTTGGATTTTGGCACACTTTGCAATGCCAGCTTACATCAAATTTTGTGTCGCTTAGAAGATTGTAAGAACTGGAAGTGACGCTTTGGCATGTGGCATGGTACCACTGATCGCAGGTGTCACAAATAATTCCGCGGGCTAACCAACTGACCGTTCTATCGCAGGTTCCGCAACTGTAGGATCTATTGTGTATTGTATCAGGCATATTGAAGAATAAGACAGTAAATATTTGTATATTTGTCTAAACTGAGATAAAATTGGTAAGTAGTGTTTATAGAGTAGATAGTGTTTGTGGAGTAAATACTATTTATAGGCACACATACCTTTAATGTTTTGGGTCCTGTGTTTGGATGGCCAGTCTAGCGCAGAAAATACTACACTTACTGACTCACAGCGGGAAAACAGTCCAAGTTTATTTGATTGTTAATTTTTCTGTACCATGTTTTGGCTAGTAGACCATGGGGATGTAATCCGTCTGCATACAGGTTATAATTGTGGTATTTTTCCTGTTCTTTATTTCTGTTGCTGCTTTTTTGTAAATTCTAGATCTCTTTAGGTCCCTAGAGAATTCGGGAGAGTGGACGTTGTTCAGTCTGTTTAGGTGGCGCATGTATGTGTTAAGTTCATATACTTGGCTTTCGAGATTTGTGTCTTGAGACTCGAAATCACTCCAATTTTGGAGACCGACACTTTTATTTTTCTTTTGGATTGAGTACACTGGTAATTCTAGGAATGTTATTTTACAGTTCGGATGATTTTGGAAAAGTTTTGATAAATTGTCTAACTGGCTGAATAAATGTGTATTATTTCCATCTTGATTTCTTAGTGATATCTGTCCATTTTCACTGCGGCTAGTAAGATCGCATGTACCCAGCCAAAGATAATACCAAACTTTATTAAGTGATTGTGTGTCAACTGGTATGCTACTCTGGATTGCGGAGCAACCGTTTGCAATGTTTCTTCCTCCCTTACAACGCCATATTACGTCTTTGTATTCTGGGTCTTGATCCTCTCAGATTCAGATTCAGATTCAGATTCTTTATTCACGGTACACATACATGTAAAATGGTTACAAATAAACATATTGCACAAATGTAATGTGAAGTATACCGTAGGAAGTGGCATAGCCAGATTGGCTGTCTACCTGCCACCCCCTGGAAGAAGATGGGGTGATTGCAAACAGACTGTGACTGAAAGAATGAACAGAGAGCCAATTATGTGACACGTGATGGAGAATGACGATCGAATCATTACCTTTCTGATATTAGAGTATTAGTGTTTCATTTTCGCCAGCGGAAAGACGGTGATTCAAGGTAGGCAAGAAGCAACCTGCCTATAGGACTCCCTCCACTACTTATCATAACACATGAGGGCGGCAACAAGTCCCATCGTGAAGTTCGTATCGTTTAGACTGCGACAAGGAGGTTGGTCATGATGTTTGGGTGTGGTGTCTACGTTAGCTGCATCATCATCGTAGGATGACGAATGTTATTGATTTATTTGTGTAGACTTTTATTTGCAAGTTCATACTTATATCCATATAGTATTTTACATAGCACCACTGTAAGGAGGAAGCGCGACAGGTTGCACAAGACGAGGATTCCAGATTTAGACGCGGACCACGACTTTGACAATTTACGAAGTTTACGAAGTGCAATCAGGACAGTAGGGATTGTTGCAGCTGACATAACTGGAATATGAGGAAATGAATGTGGAAGTTAGCTTGTTCTTAAGCATGCTTCTGTCGCTAATATTACGAGTTGTGTCGTCCAGAGCATTCCATAGTTTCGGGAAGGAGTATAAAGGAAATTTATCCAGAGTTTGGGTCCGTGTTTTTTCTATGTATAGGAGGCCTGACTGTCTAGTTCTCCTACCAGATGGATTGTCAGTAATTTTAAATATATCATTGAAAGACACCGGTAATCTGCCGTTCTGCCAGTCAAACACGAACAGTAGTGCATGTAGCCTAAACAAATCATCAACCTTGAGTATTTGGTTTTCTTTAAACAGGGGATCTGTATGAGAATTGTACTTTTTGTTATTAATTATTCGTATTGAACGTTTTTGCAGGACAGCTAGTTTTTTGATAGCTCTTGAGTTGCCCCATGCCTGGATTCCGTATACCAAATGGCTATGTATGAGGGCGTAATACAAAGTTTTCATAGCTCCGTGGGGGAGGATATTTTTAACTTTGTTTAGACTATAGTTTGCGCGTGCTATTTTCGAGCATAATCGGGATATGTGAGCCTTGTAGGATAAATGTTCATCAATGCTAATTCCCAAGAATTTAACAGATTTTTCTGTTTCGGTGGCCCCAACTTTGTTAATGTTTTGGTTATTTATTTTTATCTCTTGACAAAGATTTTTGTTCCTACCTTTATTTGGATTAAGTATGATGTACGAGGTCTTCTTAGCATTCAGCATTAACTGGTTCACAGAGCACCTTTCGAATAGTTTCTGGAGCTCGTCATTGAAATACGATGTAATGGGATTATTATCGGTGCCCGGGCAGTGTGCAGTGGTGTCATCGGCAAATGATAAAAGATTGAGTGATGTTGAGTTACTTATATCATTTATATATAAAAGAAAAAGAATAGGGCCTAAAATCGAGCCCTGTGGTACACCACAACTCTGTTTGGCTAAGTTGGATTTGTGCTCTCCGTACGTGACATATTGAGACCTGTTGGACAAGTAACTTCTAAACCAATTGTTGGTGACACCTCGGATGCCATATGTTTCCAGTTTACCTAATAGTATTTCGTGATTTATGGTGTCAAAAGCCTTTGACAAATCCAGGAACAGTGCTAAGGTGCTGTTTTTTTCTTCTTTATTATTTTCTATTGCAATGCTTTTAAGGAGCTGAAGAACTGGATGAATAGTACTATGTCGCTTTCGGAACCCATATTGGTGAGGGTATAAAATATTAAACCTATTGAGGAAACTCTCTAGCCTCACTTCCATGAGTTTTTCCATTACTTTTGAGAATACCGGAAGTATACTGATAGGTCTGTAATTTGTAAAGCTGTGCTCGTCACCCGCTTTAAATATGGGTATCACCTTCGCGATCTTCATCCTGTCTGGTACTTTGCCGTTTAGGAAAGAGTTGTTAATTACATGTGTTAGAGGATCCAATACTTCGGTTATCGTATGCTTAAGAAGACAGGTTGTGATGTCATCGCAGTCTTTAGATAATTTTGGCTTCATTTTATTTACTACTCGGTTGACTTCTGTGGGATTTGTGGGTATTAAATAGAGATTATTGGAGACATTGTTGTCCATGTAATCTGTGTAGGACTTATTAGTTTTCTGAATCTGTTCGGATGTGTTTTTTCCAATGTTGATGAAGAAATTGTTGAATTCTTCTGCGATGGCATGGGGCTCGTTTAACTCGATGTTGTCCTGGATGAAGAACGATGGTAATCTGGCTTCAGGTTTTCCTTTATTGATGGCTTCGTTTAAAATCTGCCACGTTCTTCGCATATTGTTTTTGTTTTCGTTTAGGATATCTCTATAATAGGTAGCTTTACATTGTTTTTTTACCTTGTTGAAGATTCTACAGTAGTTTTTATAGTTTTCTGAGTTCCTTTCGGTGGGAGCATGGAGTTTTTTCTTGTAGAATTTTTCTTTGTTGTTGGAGGATATTACAAGCCCCCTTGTCATCCATGGCTGTTTTTTAATAAATTTTTTGTTCTGGCTAACACGTTTGAGAGGGAATGCTCTTTCATAGGCTTCCATATAGATGTTTAGAAAGGTTTCATATGACTCATTGGGACAATTCGACTCTCAGAATCCAAGTACCTTTGCTGTCTGTGACAATAATTGGGGTAAAATGTTTTTCATCCGCTCTTGCGGTGGGTGGTTTATTTAAATATTTGTTAAGGTTGGCGTTTGACATGGATGGTTTCAGATTTGGATATGTCCGGTGTTTACATTCAGGGTGACACTGCACGAAAATAGGGAATGTGAAAGATCAAAATCATATAATATGCTAAAGAAACGTGTCAGTGTAGATACTTTTGATTTTGCCAAATGGTGGAAAGGATTTTGGCAGTTTTTTTTATACTTATCCTGTTTTAGGGATACATATTAAAAGATGTTTTAAAGGAATTTTTCCCTCCACGAGGCAGAAAAGATGTCCACTCGTGCGCACCCGGAAGTGTGGGATCTTTTGAAGTAGCACCAAAAGTGTTAAAAAAAACAAGCTCATGCTTATTGTTTTGATGAGAATAAGACATGTATGTTGATGAGTTTTTAATATCTCTTTGATGTGACATCAAAAGTGTTTATAAAAACACGATTTGTGAATAAAAACCCGCAAATTTTCATCCGAATGTCACATGTTACTCCAAAGTAAACTGCCGGGAATTCTAACCGCGTGCATGCCCCTTCAGACCCCTTTTGAGGCAATAGGAAAGCTAGGCATGTGTGATCCAAATGAAATAAAATAAGGTTAACCGGGTCGCAAGGAATTTGTAAATCCCACATTTAATATCAGAGCTGCGTGACAAAGGGTGGAAATATGTTTTATGTACGTTTCTTGTCTCAAAAATATAATTTATGACACCTCCTTGAGGCGTGATAAGTTATATTTTTCAGATCAGAAATATGATAGTTGGCGCATCCTGTCCACTTGAGGTGTGGATTGAGGGTCGAAAGGGGCTTGCCCCCCATACTGTCCCTGCGCGCCTTCGGCGCGCGAAACCATTCCTCCTCGAGGTGTGGATGTCAATCGATTTGTTTGTTCATTCTTTTCTTCTCTGTGTTTTTGTTATTTTATTTTTTTTATTTGTCTCCAATGTTGCCGTTGGGGAGAGAGGAGAGGGAAGGAATGGGGTTTACATTTTTCGCATGTTATTTTATATTGTGCTGTTGGTGTGTGTGTGTGTGTGTGTGGGGGGGGGGGGGGGGTGATTTCGCTTATTAATTTGCATTGTGTTCATGTGCTATTGTTCTGATTTATTTCAAAATATAAAATAAATAAAAATTAAATATTAAATCTTGTTATTTGTTGTCACAACCAGCTCAAATTAGCGTTAAAGATTCAAAGTCGGAATCTTCGACGAATCGTCAAAACAACCACGGAAATTACCGACGAATTGTCCATTGGACGATTCGTCGGCAATTTCCGTTCACGACGAATCGTCCAGATTCTACGACGAATGTGCAATCACGACGAATCAACCAGTTTTCCAGTGGATATACCGAATTTTGAACGTATTTACTGCAGGGGCATTGGAAGGTCAAATACATGTATACTGATTCGATATCTCCCATATTAACTGACGGTTCCCTGCCTAGTCACACTAAATATATCAATATAGACATTCTTTACTCAGACACTGTACGATCTCAAAACTGTCCGACGAAGTAACGGGTTCCATCGGCGCACTATAGTCTTCTTCCTAGAATTCACCCCCAAAAAACAATTTTTTGACGTTTTTTTATTAATTGGGTGTTAATTGGTGTTAGTTGGGTTTAATTGGGTGTAATTGGGTGTAATTGGGTGAAACGACGGACCGGAAGTAAGGAAGTAAGAATACATTATTTATACACCAAAAATATCCGAGCCCATTGTCGTCGGTAGATCAGAATTCACCAAAGATACCACATCGAGAGTGCTGTATCAACACATACAAACAGTTCATCAGTCACTTTTATTCCGAAAAGCTTGTATAAACAAACCGATTGGAGGGCGAAACGTCCAGGCCGAATCATCCCTCCCTCTTAAATAAGTTGGGTATGACATGTTTGTGGACTAGTCAAAGCATTGTTAACAGAAAGTACTTTGACTTTGTTATTAAACAAAGACTCAAAGACACATTCATACAAGATTGGCGAGCAAATATGTCAAGCTCAACGAAGTATCAATTCTATAACGCGATAAAATCGAATTTCTGTTCTGAAGATTACCTTCGTAAACTACCCATTTCGTTGGCCACACCCCTTCTTCAGTTTCGAGTCAGAAATCATAGGCTCCCAGGCGAAACTGGTAGCTGGACGTCAGTGGAATTTTCCCAAAGAAAATGTAACTTATGCCATGCAGATCTCGGGGATGAATTTCATTATATCTTTGTTTGTAACAAATTGAAAGAACTAAGAAAAAAATACATAAAACCTTACTATTGTCGAAACGTGAGTATGTTCAAAGCACAGAGTCTCTTTGCTAGTACAAATACTAAGCAACTCTGTAACCTTGCAAAATTTGTTAGAGCCCTAAAAGCAGTCGTAACTACCTTTCCCGGCTGAAATTAAATACTCCTCTCCCAACCTAGATGACTGAACCCTGTCAACCATGAACCCGGATAGAGCTCCCCAGTAGCTACCCATTATACCACAGCTCATGCCCTAAACCACCTCCCGATGATGAAGTTAAGTTCCATATTTCACCGTTCTCTCATGTAATGAAAGCTATGAACTGCCCGAGGTGGTGGCCCCCAGTCCTCAATAGAGATAACAAACACTCAATAGATTTATCAACAGGTCTATCGTTGATGCATATTTTACATATTGTTCAGCTCTGAACCGTCCGATATCGCTTGTCTAACAAGAAGTGATTTATCTGTATATACAACACAAAGCTGTATAGAGTCATGTCTCTGGGTGTGAGTGTGTAAGTTTGCGTATGGGGGAGGGGTGTAGAGGGGAGGGTGCTTAACTCGAATGAATATCTGCATGCATATATGATTGTGTATACCGAAAATATTTACTATGTTTATATGCAACGTATAGATTGAAAGTCTTAAGACACTCTCCTCCATGAAGAAGTCGGGGAAAATTGGTCAATTACCCGATAACGCGTCCATGAGTTCAACTGTATATGCATAAATGTTGTAAATATAAAAGACTCTTCGTTAAATTACTTGTATAATATCGGTTTATATTAACGGAGAGTAGGCCTATATGCCCAATCTGTAAGGATATCAAAATTAATATTGAACCCACACCGCCTACTTGCATTGTGTATTTATGTATGTATATAAGACTTTCAGAGACGTATTTACATTTACATTAATAATTATACGCATGTGTAGGCGCGCATATATAGCTGTGAATTGACTAATATTTCCCGGACTATACGAGATGCACCCCATAAATGTTTACTCACACAGCCTGGGTTGCGCAAATCCAGTAATATTAGATATACTTTCCAACATCTAGCGTTCTCTGGTTGGAGAGTCTGGTGGATGCCCGCCGTTGCTCGGTAGTTCTCTTCGGGTACTCCGGCTTCCTCCACCCGTGGGTCTGCTCGACACGATATGACCCTGGCTGTTGAAACTGTCGTAAAACCACAATAAATAAATAAATAACAACATCTAGCGTTCCCAGGCTCCCTCTCTTGCAAGCTTACGCACACCTAGATTTTTCGATGCAAGGGGTTACCCCCTTGCAACTTTCGTAGGGTGTGCCCTGCAAGAGTGGGAGGTCCTGGGTAAACGCTACATGCCGACCTCTAATGATGGGTATAATTTGCACCTCGTCCGAAAAAAGTGTCAATTCGTGTGGAGATTCGAAACCAGAAATTAGAATGCAAATTATTGCCCAGACGTGTATTTTTCATAGTCACCGACCCTCATAGTGGCCCATGGTGCCGAATACTTTAAATACATTACAGTACGATCGTTGAGTGTTCAATAGTTTCCCGACGTTCGTTACAGATGAACTGTCCTGCCCCGCCCTGCTAAGGGGGTGGGAAATGGGGCAGACTACCCGTATTCCTGTATCTACAGAGCTGCATGATTACCCCCCCCCCCCCCACGAGACTCAACGGCGATGCTCCATGAATCCTATGCAAACCACCACCACCACCCTCCCCACCTTCGCATCATATGAAAGAGAGAGAGAGAGAGAGAGAGAGAGAGAGAGAGAGAGAAAGAGAGAGAGAGACACACACACACACACACATTAATTTGTAGTAAGCACCCGCCACGGACATGTATTATAATTCTATGTACATTGCATGTATCATTGCTTTACTTTACTCCATGTAAATGGAATAAGTACTGAATAAATCAAATCAAATCAAATCCAGGGCCATCTTTGTCTGTTAATCGAGAACCTAAACAGTTCTGGCATACAGTGAAACAGTTTATGAATAATTTTACGTCAGAATCGCAAATCCCACCCCTTAAGCGAACAACTTCGTCAGGTGAGGATGAAATTGCTGTGGACGATTATCAGAAAGTTAATCTTTTGAACAAAATGTTCATTGAAAACAGTCGTGTCGACTCGTCAGGTCATCAATTTCCAGTATTTAAGAGGAAATGCACCTCAGAACTACTGTCCGAAATTAGTGTTACAGAATCGGATATTGATGAAACGATAAGTAGTCTCCAAACAAAAAAGGCTTGTGGTCACGATTGTATTAGTCATAAGTTACTAAAGATAACGCGGCTTTCTATATGCAAACCGCTGGGTATGCTGTTCAACAAATCCCTGGAAACTTCTACCTTCCCAAACGAATGGAAACTAGCTGATGTTATACCACTGTTTAAGAAGGGCAGTAAATCGGATGCCTGTAATTACAGACCAGTCTCTTTGTTAAGCGTTCTCGGTAAATTATTTCAGAGAATTGTATTCAAAAATGTTTATGCGTACTTTGCTGAAAATGATCTCTTTTATAAATTTCAGGCAGGCTTTCTCCCAAAGAATAGTACTGTTTATCAGTTACTTGAGCTCTACCACACTTTATGCAATTCGGTAGATAACCGGTGGTTCAGTTGTGGTGTATTTTGTGACATATCCAAAGCGTTCGATAGAGTTTGGCATCCAGGTCTGATCTTTAAATTAAAACAATATGGAATTTCTGGTAGTCTGCTCAAATGGTTTAGAAGTTATCTGATAGATCGGAAACAAAGAGTTCGAATTAATTCTATATTCTCGCAATATCGCGATGTGCCATGCGGTGTCCCACAGGGTTCCGTCCTTGGTCCGCTCCTGTTTTTGGTCTACATCAATGACATTGCGGAATATCTAGAGTGCTTCTGCAGATTGTTCGCCGACGACACCTGCTTAACTCAAAGTGAACGGTTCACAGCGATATTAGCCATGAAATTGAATGCTGATATCGACAGAGTTATACAATGGTCCAAAAGATGGCTTGTTAATTTTAACCCTGATAAGACAAGGGCAATGCTCTTTACCCTGTGCGAAGATTTTATCTATCCAGACGTCACTTTCCGTGGCATTTCTCTCGATTTTGCAGAAGAACACCGACATCTGGGGATCGTTCTGCAGTCAAACCTTGGTTGGGACAAACATATTGCTAATATCTGCAAACAAGCCTATTCACGACTATCGCAGCTGAGAAAACTAAAGTTCACCCTGAATCGCAAAACTCTAGAACAAATGTATCTATCTTTTATTTTGCCCATTCTCGAATATGGTAGTCAAGTGTGGTCTGGGGCTCCCAAGTTCTTACTTAAGAGATTAGACGACGTTCATCATGACGCTGCTCGCATAGTAACCGACATAACTAGATCTGTATCTCACGAGCGGCTGCTCCTTGAACTTGGGTGGCAGTCTCTTGGGGAGAGAAGATTTGTTAAATCCATGAGTACGTTTTACAATATCGTGCATGGAAATGCACCGAGATTTCTTCAAAATATACTACCATCTACCTTTCGTGACGTGACTCGGCACAATTTACGAGATGCTGACAACTTCGTACAGTATAACATGCGAACTGAGTTATTCAAACGGTCATTTTTCCCAGCCTGTATTGCTATCTGGAATAATTATTCACATGCTGTTAAAAGCAGCCCTTCGGTCTATTCATTCCGACGTCTTATATCACGAAGACCAGTTAAACCACCCTCATATTTCAATTTTGGGAAAAGAATAGTCAACGTTGTGCACTGTAAGTTTAGAAATGGGTGTAGTGATCTCAACTCAGATAAATATGAGAACTATTTAATTGATTCTCCTCGTTGTTCGTGTGGGGGCGGTTTTGAGGATGCTAACCACTTTTTCTTCTCCTGTCCAAACTATGACAATATAAGAATTATCATGTTTCAGACCTTGACAAAATTCAATATTACAAGGGTACAGCAGATTTTATATGGCGAAGGTAGCCTCACAAAAAGAAACAATGAGATTATTTTTTCTGCTGTACAGCGCTATATTTCAGATTCAAGGAGATTTAAGCAGCGTGTTAGATGAGCCGTATGTACGATGCAGCTCTTGATTGCAGGGGAGAGGGCGAGACTTCGACTGGGTCACTATTTCACTAACTTCGTAGTCTGAACAAGAACCGCAGTAGTTCATTCCATTTCTGGTCCTTTGAATTTCAGCTTGCCATTAATTTTGATATGCTTTCCGCGTCGTTCGGGGGGGGGGGGGGGGGAGCAGGGGGCTGTGGTATCAAGTTACATGTTATATATGATTTTATTATTATTTTTTCTCTCTCTTATTTTGTGCTTTTTGACAGTATTTTTGTTTTGTTTTTTCCCAATTACTAGTTTTGTTCAGTAATTAATTGTATTGCAGTTGTTTTGCTGTCATGTAAACCTATATGAACTTTATGTATGGGAGAGGAGTGTTTCTAAGTGGTAAGCACTTGTACTCCAATCCCTTTTGCGATTTTGTGAGCAAATAAAATATGTTTAAACTCATCCAGGGCCGAAACGTCCAAAGAGCGAAACGTCAGTAAACCATTCAGCTTTGACCTTCACCCTAAACACTGTTCATAACATCAACTTGAAGTGAAACACTTTTGTATTTATCAAATTAAAAAAAATATTCATGGACGCAATCAATAAAAAATCAATGATTAACAATAGACTTATGTAGATGACAACACTGTAATCCGATTAACTACCAACAAGACAAAGGATTAATGGGCTTTCTCCCTATGGTTCCTAGACAACTCGTATTGCTATTTTGTATCCGAGGGGACTTGGGGACTTATTAGGGACTTGCTGTATTTAGTACAACCGGTGGAGGGTGGGTATTTGGAATTCTAGGACAACCAGATAGGCGTACCATAAAGTTAGGTGATGCTCGAAAACTGAACTTGCGCTGTTTCACCAATAACTACCGTTACATGAAATTCATAGACATTTACTGTGACAGTTTTATTTTAAAATAATTATATACACACTCAAAACCGACAATTCCATTAGGAAAAACGTACAATTAATTTATCTGAGGTCAGATTCGGTATTTGAAGCCAGATTCGGTCAGATTCGTGTATAGGGAGACCGGAATTGTCGGTTTTGAGTGGGCCTAGTGAGTATATAATCATTTTAAAATAAAACTGTCACAGTAAATGTCCATGAATTTCATGTAACGGTAGTTATTTGAATTGAAGGAATATCAGAGGTGGAAAATTCAAAATAAACAAAATTCTATTAATTATATAGCATCTTAATGTTCATCTTTCGCGCACACCGAGGAACTTCCTCAAAGTTATTTTGCCCTACTGTAATTCACGAACATTCTGCAATTAGGAACTTAAGTTACTGCAAATAGACCGACCTGGTTAAGGGGCTATATTAGTAATGGAATTTTGTTTATTTTGAAAATTCTCACCTCTGATATTCCTTCAATTCAAATTAAATATGCACAAAATATACATCAAAATGAAGACTGAGATGTATAGAACACGAAACACATGTGTAATCAACTCATCGGGTCGTCCGTAGGCACCACTGGTTACAAATTTTACGGAGTCGGATCAGAATCCCACTTACTGAATCTCTTATATAGCCTGTCTATAGATATTTTACACTGAACGCTGTATAAAATGGTACATGTTGGGGGGGGGGGGGGGGGGGGGTGATGCAATCTGATTGAACGTTTTGAAGGCCTGGGCGAAGGTATAGCTAGGAAGTAGTGTTACAAGTCAGTAGTATAATGGTTCAAAGCTGCAACAGTGGTAGAAGACTATTGTATTGGGTGACCAGAAGTATTGTATTGGCTCACGCGGGCTGCAAGAGTGGTAGAGGACTATAGTATTTGATGACTGCTAGAAGCTAATGGCAGGACAGATAGTTGTAGACAAGTAATGGCTTTGGATATAAGATGGAAGCCGTTACTAAGACTACCTGTATAGGAGCTGTATAGAGGCAAAATAGCAGCTGTATAGGAGCTGGGTCATAGGTATCCTTAAATACCGAAATGAGGCTAAGAGGGACAGTAAATTAGACCTCACTGAGGGATTTTCTCATAGCCCTCATGGCCTCATATGACTAAAAAGGGGTGCCGAAGGCCAGATGTTTTCCAAAAAGAGGTGCTGAAATTGGGGGTGCCACGCGATATGGCTGTTAAATACCGAAATGGGGCTAAGAGGGATAGTAAATTAAGTCTCATCGAGGGATTTTTTCATGGCCCTCAACCGAAATGAGGCTAAGAGTGATAGTAAATTAGACCTCATTGGGGGATTTTCTCATAGCCCTCAAACGACTAAAAAGGGGGTACCGAAGGCCAGACGTTTTCTAAAAAGGTTAAATACCGAGATGGGGCTAAGAGGGTTAGTAAATTAGGCCTCAATTGGGGATTTATTCGTGGCACCCATGGCCTCAACCTAAATGAGGCTAAGAGGGATAGTAAATTAGACCTCATTGAGGGCTTTTCTCATAGCCCTCATGGCCTCATACGACTAAAAAGGGGTGCCGAAGGCCAGACGTTTTCCAAAAAAAAGAGGTTCTGAAATTGGGGGGTGCCACGGGATATGACTGCTAAATATAGAGATGAGGCTAAGAGGGATAGTAAATTAGGCCTCATTGAGGGATTTTTCATGGCCATCATGGCCTCAACAAAAATGAGGCTAAGAGGGATAGTAAATTAGACCTCATTGAGGGCTTTTCTCATGGCCCTCATACGAATAAAAGGGGTGCCGAAGGCCAGACGTTTTCTAAAAAGGGGTGCTGAAATTGGGGGTGCCACGGGGTATAGTTGTTAAATACCGAGATGAGGCTACGAGGGATAGTAAATTAGATCTCATTGAGAGATTTTTTCATGGCGCTCGAGGCCTCAAACGAAATGAGGCTAAGAGGGATAGTAAATCAGACATCATTGAGGGCTTTTCGCTAGCCCTCGTGGCCTCATACGACAAAAAAGGGATTCTCCAGAAGGTATCCTCGATAGGCATCCTGAAATAATACAATACCAGGTCATATGCATCCTCAAATTCCGAAATGAGGCTAAGAGTTGTATGTGCGAGTCACTCGTTCGAGTAAATACTCTCTGGCTTATTTACTCGATGGAATTCGAGTCGTTCGAGCAATGACTTATCAGTAACTACTCAATAGATTCTTGGCTTTAGGGATGATATAAGCTCTCACGGAGGTTGTCTATCAGTTGGCTATAATTCAAAGGAGGTCCCTCAGTACTATAGCACTACGTGCTACTATTAATATCCATGGTATGGCGGTCCTAAAAAGGATTCTTGAAGATTCCCTATCAAATAAAGTGGATTCTGGTGATTTGGAGGGATTGTCGGGTTGTTTGTGGTAAATCTACGAAGTATTCAAAGATTCTGCTGCAATCAGAACCCGAGAAGGACACTTATGCAAAGGGACATGCCTTTTATTGAAAACAAGTAGGCTTCGTGGGGTAATCTGAGCCAAATAAACAATTATCGGGTTGTTTGTGGTAATTCTACGAATCGGGAAATTCCTCTTGTACAAAGGAACATACCCTCTGAACATGTCCCCGCCCATTGCAGAAAATTGGGTAGCAAAACAACCACGTGCTACCAAAGAAACCAAGATGGCGGCCTCCAGTATACAAAATGGACGATGGAAACGCTATCACCCTAACAACACACGCTGTGCATGCGCACTAACACCACGTATCACTGTGGGGATGACGTCACTAGATGGCCACTCACGCGGGTTACCACGATAAACAAACATAACATCACTGGGTCACGTGCCATGACGTCACCCCCCGGGTCCGGCCAATAAGGGACGATCTCCACATCTCCTACTACTCGCGTGATATGGGCACGTCCATGGGCCATGGAACCTATCTTCAATAAAAAGTGCATAAGAGAATACAAGTTGCACGGACACATCTTGCAAACAGTGAAATCAGCAAAGTATCTAGGCTGTACTATCAGTTCAGATCTCAGATGGAATGAGCACATCAACAATATCTGCAACAAGGCAAATAAGACCATGGGATTTCTAAAACGGAACCTGAACATAAATAATACCAAACTAAAGGAAACAGCATACAAATCTTTAGTGAGACCAACCTTAGAATACGCAAGCGCAGTTTGGGACCCGTACCTTCAGAAAAACATCCACCGGCTTGAAATGGCACAAAGGAGGGCAGCGAGATATGTAACAAATCGTCACCATAACACCTCGTCTGTTAGCTCCACGATTGAGAGTCTAAATTGGAAAGCCCTGAAAGACCGTAGAAAAATAGCTAGGCTGACAATGTTACACAAACGCATCAACGGAACAGTCTATGTAGACACAACAAAAAGTCTCATTCCATCAGACAGAACATCACGTGGGACAAATGTAAAAGGGTTACAATTACCATCCTGTCGTACTGAAGTTAGGAAAAATTCCTTCTACCCCAGGACCATAAAGGACTGGAACACATTACCAAGTGCCAGCGTCACCACCAACATGAGTCTTGATAACTTCAAGTCTCAATAACACAGGATTATTTAGCCATAGATCATGATGCTTTTAACCTCTCACTGTATTTGAAATGTATAGCACTATCAAACCAAAAAAAAACAAAACAAAAAATCAAACAAAAAAACATGCGCATCTTCTCAAGTGGCAGAATAATCAATGTGTTGATGGTGGCCACTCATTGGTAGAAGTAGAAGTAGAAGTGCAGACAGTGTTGTTCTTTTCCCAAATACAGTCCTGTCACATTGTAAAGTGTTTTGAATGCCTACCTTTGTTCTTGGATATCTGAAGCACATTAAATTTTGGCCACGAGTTGTTCTCCTGAAATATTTTTTTTATTATCAGTTCTGGTAGGAATACAGATAACTTCCACTTTCGTGTTCTATACATAGCATTCTTCATTCTGCTGTATAATTTGTGTATATTTAATTTGAATTTATAGAATATCAGAGGTGGGAATATCAAAGTAAACAAATTCCCCTTAGGCCTACTTTAACCCTTTACCTAACATGAAAAGCAGACGACACTCGCAAACAAAATTCTTGAATAACTAATTTTTTTCATTTTTTGTCTCAAAAACATAGGTTATGACCCCCTCATTGGAATGAGCGCGAGGAGCTCGTTCCAACGAGGGGTCATAACCTATGTATTTGAGACAAAAAAATGAAAAAATAATGAAAATTAATTGGCGATTTTTGAGAATATCGCTGGCCGGTTTTGGACGTTACGTTGGGAAAGGGTTAATAGCACCTTGAAGAAGATGGGAAACAAAAGTTAACGTATAACGACCACTGACGACCGACAACCAGCGGTGGACGTCAAGTGACCGCAACAGACCACCCTGATTTTTAGTTCGGCCGGGCGAGTTAAATATCCAACACATTTACAACAAAATAAATACCATACTCATAATCAGCATCAAATAGCTAATTGTCCTGATGGAAATATCTTTCGCGACATGTTTAATAATCACGTGACGTCGAAAGTCAACATGACGTCCTGATATCGTGCGTGAGTTGGTTTCGGTGGAAAGCTTGAATCACCCTTCCGTCTTTTCAAAGTCATTATGAGAAAAATACACATAATAGAATAAACAGAATCTCAAATTTGTCACGATTTAGTCAGCTGATTTAGTGTGAAATTTATGATCCTCATTCACTGCAAAACGTCAGCTCGGGTCGATTTTAGTGAACTTGGTAAAGAAATTTAATAGAATCGTGACATATGAAATCCTCTAATTATTCATATTATTGTCTATTTACATTTGAAAACCCAATTTTATAAAGATACAGGAGCTGCCACTGTAAAATGAATAATATTTAGGGCCAAGTTTAATACAAAATCACCGATCAGTCTCAATTTGATTCAATGACTTGCTAGTCAAATCATACCTAACAATTGTTCTCTCAACCTAGACACTGGAGACAGTATGCTTATTCTGTTTGGTGGCTTTGAAATGGGAAAATGGTTAATCGTCCTGTTTACCAGAGAAAATGTGTTAAAATTGCAATTGAGAATTAGTTTTTATTTTTTTCCAAATTATTCAGAAACATGATACGATTGACTATTTCATTTTCATTCTACGTAGAAGTCTGGGCCCGCCCAAAGTCAAAGCCGGGAATATGGAATGCTTTGTTATCTGGTGGGCCTTTAGTGAGATCAGAAAAGCCCAAACATTTTTTTTTTTGCTTTGAGACTGAATCTCGTGCGTTTCCCAGCACGTGAGACTTTGGTCTAATTTGGAAGCTTAGGTCTCGTTACAGTTATTCAGGTTAAAACGTTGGCTTTTCAAGAAATGCGCGGCTTCTCATAAACACGACCGAGGATACTTCGCATTTAAATTATCTCCCCTATTCACAATACTCGCAATGTATACAGTTTCTGGAAGCTCTGAATATGGCCTTTTCTGGAGACAACTGCAAACAACAAAAAACTTACAACATCACTCAAATACACTCAGCTGAATGACACGGTTGATGGCTGAAAAAATAGCTCAAAATGGTCAAAGTTTTCTCATTCTGGAGATAAATTTCCAATTTTCGTGCATCGATAGTGATAAAACTGTTATAGGACTTCCTCATCCCTCCACGGGGGATTTTACAGTATAAGATGATCATTCTGACCAATAAAAAACATATGGTTTCTTATTCATTTTTTCAGAAGGCTTTCTCAAAGCAAATTCACACAAAAATTGTCTCATTTGTAACCAGCAAATTGTCAGGCCCCCAAAGAGGTCTGGGTTAGTCATTTAACACTCCCGTGTGACCTTCACCCCCAATTGAAATGCACTTGACAAAACACAGTTCCACAATCAAGACCATCATTTTGGCCACATCACTATTAATGAGAATTATTTACTAAATCCACACCACGAGGAACTAAAACTTTTGCCCAAAATAGCCATTTGGCTGAGAAAATGGCCTTTTAATAGGAAACGAGACCTTAAACGAGGAAATCGTGAAAGAAATGTCCAACCCATCCCCCACATCACATGCAAAGTGCAACGGCGCACAACTGAGTTGGGCTTCGCTACACACCTTCACTGTAATCAGAGAAACAATTTGACTTGAAGCACTTCATTTTGCGTGTAAACATTAGACACGCCAATGTTTGTTCAGCCGATTAATACTTACGTTCTGGAAGACATGAAACAACCTTCTGTAAATTTGTAAAGCGTCATGCAGTGACCCTTTATCAGACCTGTAACATCTTCATTCAAAAATGTGTGTGCGTGGAAGGGGGGGGGGGGGGGTAGCCAGGATTCGATAACAGGGGGTGCCCCGACCAGCTTTCGTGTAGGTGGCACAAGAATAAGTTCTGAATGGCCATTGCGTGGGATTTCAGGTCCTTCCCTAGTCCTAACCAGGGACCCCGGTCATTGCCCCCTCCTACAACTTACCTGAAGGGAAATGGGATGAGGGGCGACGACCGAGGGTCCATGTTAAAACCACCCCCCCCCGATAAAATGTGAACGATTTAGTGCTCCAAGGGCGAATCAGAGGCACTTGTAGCGTTGTAACCCCTATATTAGCGACCAGTTTGGACTCTGTGTTGTGTGAAACCTGCACTGGGCCAATGTTGTTTTTTTTCGGGGGGGGGGGGGGGCAGCAGCTGCGAGAATGTTGGGCCGGGTGAAGCCCCCCCCCCCCCCCCCCCCCCCAGCTACGCCACTGGGGAGGAGGGTTAACTCGACCATGACAAGAATTTGCCCGATAATTAATTCTTTTGTAGGCATATATAATTATAATGTTCAGGCCTTCTACCATCACTATACAACCCGCGGTACGCTTGATAGATGGATTTACAAGTTAGTGTGGCATCACTTTTCTTCAAAAACATGGATATCTGAAGGGCGTAATCTCTTTGATTCTAACTGTCTGCCAGTTTCTCCTTTATTTTATCGCGAATGGACTGCTGTGTGCTGTGCAAGGAGAAAAATCCGACAGTCACAGAACTCGAAATTTCCTGTATAATTTTTAGTAGAACTGAGGTGGAGCAACCGGAGGTGGAGGAGGGGGCACCCCTACTTTTCCAAAGGCAAGAAGCATGAATATATTAGAGCCCTGCGAATCTCAAATTTCGGGTAGAATCGAATCGAATCTGGCAGAGGATTCCTAATCTCGAATCGAATCTCCAATCCAATCTCACAGCACTTCAAATTGTAAATATTGCACCTTCTTACAGCCGTAAATATTGCCAGTCTCAACCCACGTCGTGTATTCAACGGCAACTCGTCTGTTTGGGAAAGTCAATAAAAAAGAGGATTATTCCACCAGAATGGAAACAAAGTTTATCATCAGGTCTCCTGTACAGGAAGACTTCAAGAGACACCTGCATCCAATACTATAAAACCTTTACAATTGTATTTTCTAGAATTGTATTTTGTATCTATTAATATAACTAACTAAAATGAATCATTAGCATTTTAAAAGATGTTACAATTTGCCAGTTGGCAAATTGCCACATCTTTTAAAATGCTAGTGATTCATGTCAACCCATTTAAAGTCATAACTAGAAAATACGATTCTAGAAAATACAATTGTAAAAGTTTTATAGTATTGGTCCCTGGTAGGACTTGAAGAACATCACGTTGATTCAAAAATTCCCAAATATGCGGGACTGGAATCAAATCCAACTGAATCATCAAGATGATTTCGAACTGAATCGAGTCTAGAAGCTTCGCTCAACCCCAGATTATACAGAAGATTTACACATTTGAGAGTGTGCAAATCTGTCACTATATGGACACTCCTGTAATATGTAATATGCAATGTAAATGTTCGAAACAGTCGGTCACTTGGGCAATTCAAGAAGACCATCTCACCACCCTTGTGTAAGCCTCCAACATATTTCCCAACCGGAATACGGAAATACATCATCACGCAAAATTGCGAACTGGATGTAGTGAACTTAATGGTGACAAATTCCGCCACATCTCAGATTCTCCATTTTGCTTATGTAAAGGTGGCGTTGAGGATGCAGAACGTTATTTCTTCCTGTGTTCTTTAAATTTTGATATTCCCTGTATCCTCATAGATGATTTGTCGAAACTCACGCCCAACTGGAATTCACTGGATTTAATTTTATATGGAAGCCCACCATTACCCGAAAGTAGCAATGTATCAGTGTTCTTATCTGTTCAAAAATGTATTCGTGACTCGCATAGATTTGATGTACAGTTGCAGAATTAGCTGCGTCTCTCAGCAAATCTGAGTGTCCCAGGGTTGTACAAATGATCTGACTTCCACTGTGGGTGTCCTCTCACGGCGGGACCTGAAAATCAATTTGTGTGAGGACAACACGGCGGATGTTAGGTTAGTATGGACGTGGAAAGAGCACGCAAAGATTAACTGGTCTCAACATGTTCTGTGAATTTTCTTTAGTGGCACAAAACTAAATTTAGAACTGAATAAAATATGGAGGGAGGGGGGGGGGGGGGGGCATCATCACTGGAATTTCTGTTGTATATGGTTTTTAGCTCACTGAAGGGAGCTTAACTTATCACTTGCCGTCCGTCGTCGTCCGTCGTGAACTTTATATTATCGACTTCTCCTCACAAACTACTCGACCAAATTGAACCAAATTCTGTGTGCATGTGTTCCTTATCATATGTCTATAATTCAAGTTTGTACAAATAAACTTTCCGCGCCACAGGGGGGCACCAGAAGGGGCATAACTCTGATAGCACCCATAAATTTTTTAGAAAATTGAAAAAAATCTTCTTCTTCAGATCCACCAGCCAGAATTTTTTTCATATTTGTTGTACAACATATCTAGGGGGGTCAGATTCAAGTTTGTTCAAATCGAGTCCATGGGTTAAGATTTGGTCTCTTTATTGGAGCCCAAAGTTTAACTTGGTGCAATTTGAGGAAATTTCTTTAAAAATCTTATTCTTCAAATCCACCAGTCAGAATCTTTCATGTTTGTTCTGTAGGAGGGGTCAGATTCAAGTTTGTTCGAATCCAGTATCTGGGTTAATAATTGGGCTCCCTTAGGAGCCCGAATTTTTAAATTACTGAAATATGAGGAAATTTCTTTAAAAATCGTCGTTTACCGATCCACCAGTCAGAATGCTTTCATATTTGGTATACAGCATCTCTAGGTGGGGAGTGGGGGGGGGGGGGGGGGGGGGGGGGGGGGGGGGTCAGACTCAAGTTTGTTCAAATCGGGTCCCTGAGTTAGTATTTGGGCTCTCTATTGGATCACAAAGTTTAACATGGTGCAATTTGAGGAAATTTCTTTAAAAATCTTCTTCTTCAGATCCACCAGTCAGAATCCTTTCATGTTTGGTATACAACATCTATAGGGGGTCAGATTCAAGTTTCTTCAAATCGAGTCCCTGGATTAATAATTGGGCTCCCTGTAGGAGCCCAAATTTTAACTTACTGAAATATGAGGAAATTTCTTTAAAAATCTTCTTCAGATCAACCAGTCGGAATGCTTTCATATTTGGTATACAACATCTCGGGAAGGGGGGGGGGGGGAGGGGGAGGGGGGGGGGGCAGATTCAAGTTTGTTCAAATCGGGGACCCCGGGTTAATATTTTGGCTCCATATTTGAGCCCAAAGTTTAACTTTGTGCAATGTGAGGTGATTTCTTTAAAAACCTTCTTCATATCCACCAGTCAGAATTCTTTCCTATTTGGTATATGACATCTCAAGGGGATCAAATTCAAGTTTGTTCAAATTGAGTCCTTGTCTTAATATTGGGCTCTTTTGGCAGAGGTGGGGGGTGGCCATGTTGGTTCAGGTTCGTCCAAATCCATTCCTTCGTGTTTTTCTATAAAATTTGCCTCTCATGACTTCATTCCTTTGTAGTGTTGATGAACCATGTCTAACTGAATGTGACCCCAAATACTTCTTTGAACCACTTTGGCCGGTGAGTGATTGAGGCCCTTTGGGGCCTCTTGTTTTTTGTTTTGTTTTTAGGGGTTTTTTTTTGTTTTTTTTTTTGTTTGTCTTCTTTTTTTCATTCTGCTTTTACCCGATTTTCTAGTCTCTCTCTCTCTCTTTTCTCTCGTTCTTTCTCTCTCTCTCTTGAGTTAACTTCTTTTTGTGTATAATGTTTAAATATTGTTATATTCTGAAATGCCTTTTGTAATCTGTTAGTCTTTGTACAGGAGCGGAGGGTTTTCTAAGTGGTAAGCACTTGTCATCCAATCCTGATTTGCATTGCTGAGTGGAAAATAAAAATATGTTTAATCTAATCTGAATGTAAATAAATTTATTTGCATTTGGCCAACGAATTCACTTCATCCGGTTCGATTTATTTATTTTACTTCTACTATCTCCAACCCCAATCTTTCGAGGTTGGGAGAAGGTTGAAGCAGAAGACACAACCGAACCTTGACCAGGCCGAGGCGTGCACATCCATAGGAGAGATGAGTGCATATGCCTATTCAGGCATTTGCTGCATGATATACGATCAAAATAGGTGGTGTGACACGAAAGGAGTAAGTTATTTAAATGAAAGTGTCAATGACACTGTAGCTCAACTTGACCAAACTTGAACTTGGTAAGTTATAAATGAAATGGCAAAATTGAAGATCATTGGTACCAATGTTATTTGATGAAATTTCAACATAACAGCATTGTGTGTGCACAACGTCAGAGTAATCCATGCATTTTTAAATGTAAACTGTAAGACTGGCTGAAGGAAGAATGTTGATACACAAATTCAGTATGTTCAGAGGTTATTGTAAATGGCAACTTTCTTCACAGAAATGAATGCTAATCAATAGCTCTTATCTAAAGGTCTTGCCTAATGAGCACACCAAGTTTAACAAACAATCCTATGATAAATGTGGCCTGTAGGCCATGTCAAAGAATGTTGATGCACAAATGCAATAAATTCAAAGATTGTTGCTAACAGCAACAGTTTTTGATGGAAATGAAAAGAAAATCAATAGCTCCTATCTTTGTCACCCTGCATAAGCATACAAAGTTTAAAAACAACCTGATAATGAATGTGCCCTCTGAGGCATGCCAAAGGAAGATGTTAATGCACAAATGCACTAAGTAGAAGGTCATTGCTTGTGGCAATAGTTTTTCTTTGTTTTTTTTTTTATAGAAATTCATAAATATACCCTGCAGAGAGTGCAAAAGGGATAAGTTGATGCACAAATGCAGTAAGTTCAAAGGCTGGTGATAACGACAATAATTTTTTTTATGGAAATGAAAAAAAGCAATAGCTCACATCGAGGGGGTCACCCCGAACACACATACCAAGTTTCAATGTGATCCGTTCATAAATGTGCCCTGAAGGGTGTGTTAAAGGGAAATATTGAGGTCTGACTAAACTAAGTTCAAATGTCAGCGGCAACATTTTTTGACAGAAATGGAATAAAATCGACAGCTCCCATATAGATGTCACCCCACACAAGCACACCACGTTTGCAAGCGATCCGATCATAAATGTGCCCTGTAGGGTGTGCCAAAGGGAAATATTGAGGTCTGACTAAACTAAGTTCTAAGAACGTTAGCCGCGGCAACATTTTTTTTGACGGAAATTGAAGAAAATCGATATCTCCCATCTAGAGGTCACTCCAAACAAGCATACCAAGTTTCAGAGCGATCTGATCATAAATGCGACCTGTGGGGTGTGCTAAAGGAAATTGTGAACGTACGTACGCCAACGGACGAGAAGTGATGGCAATAGCTCAGCTTGACTTTGTCAAATTGAGCTAAAAATCTAATGTATTCACCGATGCAACCCCCTCGCATGTTTGTATGTCAAATATGGGCGTAGAAAACGCCCCCCCCCCCCCAACCCCCTCAAAATTAAGTGTGTGTTCAAGGTGAAAACGACGCCTGGGGGTTTCAAACATGACATAAAAATACACAAATTTGATTTAAATAAGTGTTGAGGTTAGGAACTGGTCAAAGTGACTGGCAAGAATTGGTGGTATTCAGTGATGGGCTCAAATTTTCTCCTCACAAGGATATTAAATTGGTTGGTTAAATTGAATTTATCTTTTACTATTTTCACTGTTTCGACATTCATTTTATTAAAAATTAAAGCGAAAGTACTGATGGACCTTTTTCACATTCTCCTTCTAATATGTTAACTTGTTCCACTAGTACCTCTCTGAATTGGGTGTTATTGCATGAGAATACCTAGCGCACCCAGTACACGTCTGTTCACTAACATATTCACATAGCAAGAAGAGACTTTCTTCCTATACGATGTGATGTCTAGCATACGCACATTACAAATAGAAGTCCAAATTTATCATCACAGCCAACGCCCATGAGTTGTCAAGTGTTCAAATTTGCTCTCGTAGTATAATCATAATCAAGCCGGTGCATCTTAAAAGTTTGCGTCTTTCGTCCAAACGTTTATTGGTTTTTTGTCAGCTCTGTGGCAGGGGTTCCACCGAACTCAATCATCCCTATTTACGTCACGGATGAGAATGATACCCTTCCAAACGCTAAAGGAGTTTCGGTTGACTCCAATTTCAACATCCGTGCATATGAACGATCGGATGTTCGGCTCATTGTTCACTTTCTCCCTCTTTGATCTCCATCTAAATGTTCTTCTATTTGACCAGACTGACATTGTGGGACTTCGTAACATGCAGACCCTCCACAACTGTCCGACACCCGAAGGCCTGGTCATGTTCAAACCGTCAACATTCAATGATTCATCTTTAAATGTCAAAATCACAAAATCATAGCTCAAAGCTGACTCGAGAAGAGTTGATTTATTTTTAAACAAGAGCACCGCTGCCAGGCGTGGCTAAATACTCCCGTTAGCCATTCTGAATTGTACCGCAAATAACAAACTTTGAACTTACAAAGAATACTTTATACACTCCTAATTATCGATCGAAATGAAAATGTTAACAATATCAACAGAAATGCAAGTCTAAAAAGAGATCCGAATTTTAAGTAAAAAAGGGCTGTAACTCATGTAAAAATAATTGGACGGAATCCATATTCGAACTCGGCCTGTATTACAAGTTGCGTAATACACATATCAACTCTGGTTGAGATCAAATTATGTACTATGCATTTATCTCTCAGAAAGCAAAAATGTTGATAGACGGTCAAATTCTAAGTTGAGAAATGGCTGTAACCCCTGTAAAAATACCTGGACGAAATCCATATTCGAACTTGGCCCCTCTTACTAGCTGGGTAATACACATACCAATTTTGGATGAGATCAAATAATCCAAACTGGAGTTAATGACCGGAAACCAAAAATGTTAACCTAAACCGAAAACGGGCCATAGTCTTGTGTTCCAAATAAAAGTGCAGGTGGAAATAAAATTACGGAGTGGAACATTTAGCAAAATGAAATAAAAGTATAGACCCAAATAATAGTACAGGGTGAAAATCCAGTTCCAACACGCTTTCAAATTTCAGATATTGTTGTATGTCACAATATAATATTCAGTATAATTTAACTTGCTATTATTGTGTATTAAGACTCTACCACATGTGTCATTGGTAACTTGAGATTTTGGGAAACTGACAAACATCATTTTCAACTGATTTTTAATTGAGAATTAGGCAAAAATAAACAAAAAATAAATACACCATACTAACAAGGTTAGTACTTGGAGTCACTCATGGAAACAAACATACAGACTCCTGACGGAATCAAGAAATCAGGGGAAAATGGGGTTGGGCATATCTTAGGCCATCATTCATACTTTCATGGGCACTGAGCTGTTCTGGGTGAGTTTTTTTTAAAGATTTATGAAGCCTCATTTTGCAAACAGGAAGTGAAAACTAACCTTTCTAGGTATAAAGTTGTAAAAAGCCCCTGGAATCATTGGTGAAATCAAACTAATCAGCGAACTACTTCTTTCCATACCTATTCTGATGTTTGTCAAAGCACCCCCCCCCCCCCCGCCCCGCCCCGCCCCTGCCACTAGTCATTTCATTTTCAGGGTTTTGTACTGGCCAAGATGACTGCCATATTGAAAATGACAAAATACTGATTATCAAAAGAATAACTACCTGTAGTCAACAGTAATGTAACAAATGGGATCCACTTGTCATTCGTTCGTGTTTCAAGTTATTGTGCGAAGAAGCAAAAACACAAAAAGGACGGCTGATAAAGCGTCCATATTGACTAACCAGAATACTGATTATTGGTAGGAACTTCTCATAATCAACTGTAATGCCCCATTTCCATTGGTCATTCTTTTTTTTTTTTTTTTTTTTTTGTCAAATTATTGCTCGGACAAGCAAAAATCAAGACAAGTCTACCGCAAGAGCAGAGAATTCTAGGGTAACTGTAATCTGCCCAACCTTTGGGGATGCGACTACAGTTGGAATATGAAAACGACGGAGTTTTAGGCTTCGTTTTCAGACATTTTTAAATGTATATGGACAAGAATAACCAAGGACCCCCAGACGCGTTGCTTGGGGGTGTGGGTCTACTACCCCATCAAACAGTCGACAAATGTATAGGAGTTGGAAGTTGAAAGCCCCGAAAAAGTAGACATTTTCCATCTAAGTCTAAAATATGGTCAACATATGGAGTTTTTCCATTGAAAGGTAGTAAATGTCCCCCAAATATCGTGTAATTTGTTACTACTGCGCGCCTCAGGCAGACAATTTACAGCCAAATGGGTGTAGAAATGGAATTCTGCCTCTTAAATACTGTACTTGGAAAATTTTGACTCAAGGGCTTCGGGGTGGGGGGGGGTGGAATTCCCCACTTGTTGGAAATTACTAGTGGTGATCGGAATTTTGCCGACACTGAAGGGGACGGGGTGCAATTGGAAATTTTAAGGTGGACCTCCATCCATCTGAGACCATTAGCAACGTCCTTGATGGCCGACTGTTCTGTATACCCCGCTAAGTTTTCAGTCCATGTTTTTATACACTCGCGATTACTCACTCTGGTTATCCATTTTTTATTATCATTGCCGGGGTAAACACTTTAGTGATAAAATTGGGCAAAATAGACACTAGACTACATGTCCGTTAAAAGGTCAGGAACAAGTTGAGTCTTGGATTACCTTATAATGTTGTTAATCATATTATAAACTTTTCATTTACGCTGCATTGTACAAACATAATTCAAAGAAAAATAAACTTGTTCTTTACTAGTATACGGTATGATTTCTTGGAAAGATGACTGACCTGAAATTTATATTATACCACCATTTAACTACCATGTCACATTTTACGGATCTCCACTGACTCCAGATTTCATGTCGTGTTTTTGTACCGAGTTCACTAAAATTAACCCAAGCCGAGGTTTATTTATTTATTTATTGGTGTCTAAGGTCACATTCTTGTGCACAATGGCTAGTCGCGATCGCAATATGGAGATAAAGTCTAGTCCAGCCAATTGTTTATACCCAGGTTGTCCGTTTTAGAAGATTTCCATCCAAGGCATTGGTGACCGGGTCCTATTTTACCAGTAAAACAGACAGGGGCGGAGTGGGGGTGGGGACAGGGGGCACGTACACCCAACCCCACACACACTTTTTTCACCAATTATAGGTACCAGAACGGCATTTTCCGACAACCTGCACAACCCCAATGGCCACTACACATTTCTTTCTCATCAATTATCAATCGATTCATATGTACCGTATTTCTTTTCTCATTCACTTTTACCCTGTGATTTTGCAAAATATAAATTTGTATTCAATGGCAAAGAACTAGCTCAATTCAATCCAAGGTATGTGAATTGGGTGGACGCAATGTAGGTTGTATAGTGTGTACCAAAAGGTGAGATATATAAAGACGAATGCCACTCTTAATCAAAAACGAGAAAATTTAATCCACTTCCTCTACCCTAATCTGTGGTAACACCCGAAGACAGCCAATGCCACACGAAGGCATCTGCTGTTGCGGTCGCCGCTGAGGTTAGTATCTTAAATAGCGTTGGAACAAAGGGTGATAGCTCAACTTCTGAGCTTTGTTTGCAGTTTATATTTAAAATCGGATATTTATTGCTGCAAACAAAGCTCAACGAACGAAGCGATTTTTCCAATCAGTTGCACGAATTGGGAAACATGGCCACGTTATTGTTCTTCATGAAATATATACGTAGTATTTGACAAATACACAACACTTCGTGTGTAGTTTACACATTACTAAAGAAAGTGTTTTGGCCATTGTGATGTAAAACGTTCAAAATATCAAGAAATCTACATTTTTATTAATCGAGTCGGCACCGGAATTTTTTGGTGAATTCCTTCATCAAGGAATTCCACGATTGACTGAAAAATCGGTGTAGGACTGCAGAGCGAAACGAAACAGCTCAGCAGCGTGCATACCTGTGAATGGCCACTTCGAAAAATGAAGTTTACCGTTCAAATGAACCCACTAATTCATATTATGACATACATAAATCATATTACAGAGGGACTTATCTGTAATATGAATTATATCTGTCGTAATATGAATTAGTGTGTTTTAAGATTCTGTTTATGTTGATTTTGTGTGTAGCAATCTGCCTTTGTTCTGGTGTATTTGCTGAATAAATCTGATCTTATCTGAGGTGCATTTTCAAACGATCAATTGTTAAAGCCACTTGACACTGCGTCTACCCCCCCCCCCCCCCCCCCTTTGATACATTTGACCGCTTGAAAATGAAGGCTCACTCAACGAGAATAAGGGGGGGGGGGGGGTGGTAAAAAAGTGCAAGCTGAGAATGGCATACATTCGTTCGGCGCTCTCAATGGTTTCGTTGCAAAATCTGAACCTGTGCGTTTCAGCCCAAATGATTTACACGAGAATAAAAGGGATTCACAATTACGATTAGATAAAAAAAATCCTAGAGTGCTATGGATTAAAGTTACCACTGTTTTCGTTGGCATCTGCGCCAGGCCTGTTATAACACGTCTTTTGAATTTACCGGACTATAAATTACAGGGTGGAACGGGAAGGATGTGATGAGGAATAATTTGAGGGGAAAAAGGATCGAACGGAAAGATAAAATATGCAAGGAATCAGGGGAGCCGAAAGAAATGATGGGCGAGGGGGGGGGGACACCTTTCCCCAGGCAAATACATCCGCTAGTGTAATAAGTTTATAACAGCAGTGCTTGGGGCACATATTTCATTTAACCGTAATTGTTATCAACTTATTACAATAGCGGTTAATATAAACCTTTTCATCAAGAGCTATTGTAATAAACTTGTTACCATAACAGTTGGCGCGAACTTTTTCATCAATCCCAATTATAATAAACTTATTACAATATCGGTTGATGGCTCAATGCAAACATTTTGAAAGACCGCTATTGTAATAAACTTTTAACCATTACGGTTGACGCACACAATTCCACCATCCGCTATTGCAATAAATTTATTACAATAACGGTCAATTCGAGTGTCTGTCCTGTCCTTATTCTAATAAGTGTTTTTTCCATCAGTTTGATAATAAGCTGACTGTGCATTTCTTCGACAGACGAGCCAGTTTCATTCAAGATTTGATCTCTTTATCCACCACAGCAGCCAAAAAAAAAAAAAAAAATAATGAAATTGTTTATATGGCAGATTTGAAGTATTTTGCTCCGGACAATGGCCGAGAAATCATACAAATACGGATGTCACTGGCACCTGCTCCTTAAGCCTAGCTCCTTTTGTTCTTTCAAATACATCAACATTTGTACGGTAACAATTGTGGTTAAAATATTAGTAAAATACAATATGACCCTAATATAATTGACAGAGGTGGAGCGCCAAAGATGAATTGGGCGACAGATAGGAGACCGATTTCCTGCAATTAAAATTTCTTGTATAACTTTTTCGACGCTTAACTTCTGAATGAACCAACATTCGGTTCGTTTATGCAGTTTGGAGAGTCTGGAATGATGAGATCTGAGGGACGATCTGTCACATTTCAATCTAAAAGCCCATGAATGAGGTGGGAAAAGAATCTAATGAATGAATTACACAAACTAAGTAAACATTTTTAATAGCTTTATGCCATTGTGCAATTCAAGGGCAGAGAAAATGCTAATTAGCTGCTGGCAGCTATTTCGCCGGGGCCCGTGGAATAGTCGTTTGGCTTTTTCCCAGGAGCCTGTGAAATAGCCACTTCGAAAAAATGAAGTTTACTAATAAAATGAACACGTAACCGCCGCCCCCCCCCCCCCCCCCCTACACCGACATGACCACCACCACATTGCGCTTACGTGCTTCCGGTGGCGCTGTCTGTAGATCTCAAGCATATCAACATATCTTTTAATCACATGCACCCCATCTCGTGGTTTTATTAAAAAGGGGTAAATAAAACGTCTGAAGTAAATCTAAACGACCAGAAAATCAATGAAAATATTGTCATTCTCTCATACATTATGTACACAATATACGCATCATGTCGTTGTTGTAGAAACGCTCAGATATCGCTCCCAGGATGTCCTAATATAAAAGGTTTTCCTAGGGAGATCCCCCAGACCCCCCCCCCCACCCCACCCCACATACACACACAAACGGGAGAGACCTCCCTCCTCCCCAGTTCAGCGATCTGAACGTAGTGGCTACCCCCTTACAAGCGGTTAGCCACTATATGTTCAGATCGCTATCTACCTTGTCCTTATCCTCCTCTAGCTCTGGCCTGTGGCTATTGGGAGATGCCTTCAGCATGTCGACCTTGCTCCCCATATCTTACTCAGGACCCTCTAAATTGAAATACTCTTGCCTTCTGCCCTCACAGAAATAGCCCCCCCCCCCCCCCCAACCGGTGGCTGCTCCATAGAGGGTCTTCGGTGCCGCCCCCCCCCCCCCCTTTTCCCTCGGACACCCAAAATCAAACTTCAAATTACTATCTGACCGTGGTTTTCCCACCCACTGTCACACCCGCAAATGGCACACAACACACATCAGGTCATTTTTGTAGAAACGCTCAGATATCGCTCCCAGGGCGTCCTAATTTGAAAATGTTTCCTGGGAAGATCCCCCAGACCCGCCCCCCCCCCCCCTAGTTCAGCGACCTGAACGTTGTTGCTACACCCTTTCGTTGAAATGCTGGCGCCGGCACGCCCCCTCTCCCATACACTTTCAAAAGAGTCCCGCAAGTTCAGTGAAGTTGGCGTAACAGGATAAACCTGTGGCCCAAACTTTCTCTACTCGGCCCTGACTGTGTCACACAAAGAGCTCGCATATTCAACATTTTACGACCATCATTTTATTTTTATGACATATTTTAATTGTTGTGTAAATGATTTAGAAGAATCATATTCTTTTGTATAAAAGTTACACCCGAATATCTTCATATATTTAGAAACACAAGGCTCGAAAATTGTCCCGTTTTGTTGTGTGAGATTATTAGGAAATGCCAGTCCGTTTCAAACTCCAGAATTCCATATTTTGATTGTTTTCAGCACGCGCAAACCAAAAACGTCACAAATGTCTGGTATTTCCCAGTTTGCTTGTTTTGTTTTGTGAGAAAAATTAGGGGTCCTTTGATTATAATTGTCCCTCATGCATGAAATGCACCGTGCTCAGCCGTCATTTTCTTCAAAAATGTAGAAGGGATGACCAGCTTCAAATTGGAATCGAAATTACATTGTCAGGGCAGGTATTTAGTGCTTTTAACACGTCCAAACCGTTCGTACCGAAAATCTGTTACGAACGACTGCAAGCAAAAACGCGTTTAGTCTTCCAGCGGAGAATAGCACGTAAATATCAAAACTGTAAAATTAGCTGTTCTCCGCTGGAATTCCAGCTGCCACACACACATACCTTTTTGGAGCTTCCACCGCCTCTGAAAACAGAACTTGTTTATCACAGTGAACAAGCACTGCTTCACTTCCCTGGGTTTCCCCACGGGTGAGAGACGGGGTTTACCATGTCTCAGATTAATTTTAGTAAATGTGGTGTGCAGAAATTTCATGTCAAATTGTGACGAATTTGAGATTCATTTTTCACAGCACGTCTGATATAGGAATGACGTCAGACGGGAATGTTGACGTGCTAACGTTACTAGTTAGTGGGTTTCGGAAGTAGAACTAAATTAATCTTCTCTTATTTTTCTTTTACTGTCTTCCTAATAGAAATAGTAGATTTCATTTGCAGAAAACGTTTCTTGAATAACTAAATACTTTTTTCTTTTTTTTGTGTCTCGAAAACATAGCTTGTGAATCTGTTAACCCTTTACCTAACGTAACGTCCAAAACCGGTCAGCGCTATTCTCAAAAATCGCCAATTAATTTTCATTATTTTTTTCATTTTATGTCTCAAAAACATAGGTTATGACCCCTCGTTGGAACGAGCTCGTCCCAACGAGGGGTCATAACCTATGTTTTTGCGACAAAAAATTAAAAAAAATAGTTATTCAAGAATTATTTTTGCAAGTGTCGTCTGCTTTTCAGGTTAGGTAAAGGGTTAAGTACGAGCTCGACAAGCTCGTTCCAGTTAGTTCAGGATCCATAAGCTATGTTTTTGTGTCAAAAAATTAAAAAAAATAGTAAAATTTGTTTCACGCTTTTTTGTGAACAGCGCTTGCCAGCTTTAGTCTTTACATTAGCTAAAAGTTTAAATTATACATTATGTGATAACTATATTTTCCGTAATGAGATATTTGATGGTTATTATTTGATAAATAGAGATAATTATGAGAGTAAAGTGAACTGGTTTGTCACATTCCATCTCGTTGGCGATGTCAAATCGCCGGATCACACTCGCCGCCGAATACTGTCATAATTGTCTGTTTATTATATGCCGTTATGGAAATTCTCCTTTCACACGAGACAACAATATAAAATTGTTAAAAGACCAATATTAGAAACTCACGTTATTCGACGGTGCTTATTTACACATTTGAAACATACCCAGAAACGGTTGGTAACCTGGGCGGACTCGATTGACGTTCTTCAGTGGCGTTCTCGTTCTGAGACCAATCACCTGATACGGAATCGGGAAACCACTCAGTGTGATCCAGCGAACATGATTCGATGGGTGAAAAACAAGGCACACCATTGATAGGTATATAATACGAGTATTTATTATACACATATCGATGATACGCCGTGTTTTTCACCGAGCGAGCCCGCCCAGGTTACCAACCATACGCGTCATTTGCGGAAATAAACACTATCGAATAACGTGAAAGGTAAATTTCCACAACGGCATATAATAAACAGATAATTATGGCAGTAAAGTGATCTGGTTGTCGCATTCCGTCTCATTGACATAATAATCTCTATTTATCTCCATTCCAATGGTACGCAATGACGTTCTTGTGAAAAAGGGCCGCGAAGAAAGAAGTATCTTCTGAGGAGCACTGGCGTAGATAGCGTTTTTTGAAGGAGAGACAAATACTTGCCCACAACGACTGTTAAACTTTAATCTGTATTACACCATTCCGTTATATATTCAGTAAACATAAACGTGGACAGTGTGGCCACCCGCCTATTGATGTATATAGTCATTTGCTTCCTAAGAAACAGCACATACATAAACCTGCCCCTTCCCAATGGAGAATATGTACAGCTCTTGCCTCAGTCCATAAATAAAAACCTGGCGACGTCAATTCTCTACAGAAGCCGGGCCAAAGGAAAATCTCCAAGAAACAAACAAAGGCCAAGGGCTAGGAGTACGTTACTATCCTACTAAGTGAACTGTGACATTGGCACATGAAAGTGACTCCAGCCATTAATCCCAGAAATGAACGTCTCCTAACCTTTCGCGACGAGCGCTAGCTAACGTATCACAAAAATAGGTAAATTTACTGGATCCAATTACTATTGATAAAATTAAATAAGCATTAAGTAAGTCTTTTGTGCTTTTATAAGACAACAAGTAAAATCAGTTTGCTCGCTCGAGGCTTGCTCGAGGCTTCAATGGACTTTTATTTTAAGAACAGATTTGTTGAAAAGTTATTGATTGTTGTACATGGTATTCTCTCCACAGTGTACAAACAAGGCAATGTCTTTTTCACACATGCTATTTAGTCCAACCTCCAAATACATGAATATTATAAGCATCTTTTCTTTTTAGTAAACGGCAATCTCACCGTTTTAGTGCTAGTCTTTCAAAATGAGACACGTCCGGTAAAAGTGAAGCATCAGGCACCTCGCACTCTAAGAAGCCAGTCAAGCTACTACCGTTTCTGTGAGGGAGAAGGATGGTCGGCGATGTGAGGTCACCTGAAACCTCCTCTCGCCTCTTTAGCCTCAAACTGACTGATGTATGCATTTTTACTTGCAAATGGACATACCACCTCAAGCGGGTGATTTTAAAAACGAATTTGTTATGATGCAAGAATGGATGATAGAATGACTAACATCGTACCCAAGAGAGTGCTTTCCCCTGCATATAGCGTCATCTTGGTCTAGAAATCAGGTGGACCAACACCATTGTACCCAATTCAAAAGAGTAAAATACTTACGAGCTGGTGTTGTGCTCGGGTAGCCGATCTGTATTACGAAGCACAGCAAAAGAAGTATCAATAACTTCCCAACACCCATATCATGGTAGTAAGACGTTTTATTTCCGATTTCCTACACCTACAATGTGATCACTTCTCACGGCCACCTGTAATGAAAGAGTTAACAACAGTTACAATGTGTTTCAGACAAAATCGTCACCTAGAGGCCTACTTTATACACGATGCGTCCTAAACGTACGTCCAACACTGACCTAGAGCTACTTCTACGTACTACTACTACAAGGGCAACGCATAGCGTGGGCCACTGTCCTCCGTCTCGTATGCAAGTTCGAAGTAGCCTGGAAGGTATTGTGGGCCAGAAAATTGGAAAGAATGAGTCGAAGTCGAAAAGGGCCATAACTCTGGATATTGGACGGAATCCGTTCCTTGTGCATATCCGTTCCCCCATGCAGGTCTATCAACATACAAAAGGGGATCCAAATCCGAGCGATGGCTTTGAAACTTCAACGCAAAACGTTTGTACGGACGGACTGACGGCTTCACTAGATACCCCGAATCCTCATTCAGGGGTCGGGGGCATAATAGTAATATTGTAGTAAGGGCCGTAGTAGTAATACGTAGTAGAGTAGCCGACACTACACTAAGTACGTGACCTATTCTCACCTACCTTGATTGGTCCTGCTTGCAATGTCGTAAGGAATTAGAACATGCATCATGGTACATGCGTCATCGCAAGGGTCATGAAATTTTGTCGCAGGTAGTTTATACGGCGCGTGTTGGACTCAAGTGTCCGACTCATGCGATAGACACAAGCAAAAACCGCATCGTGTAAATAAGCCTTAACACGTTAAGTGTATATTGTTATTTAATAAACTGAGTAATGCAGAAGCCTGTTGCGCACTCTACGCATACGACAGGCTTCTGCATTACTCAGTTTATTAAATAACAATATACACTTAACGCGTAAAGAAAAATTTCTAAATAATTCATAAACGGAAATTAGTGGTTGAAATTGGTCAGTGTTCCGTAACTGGATGTTCAATCATGAGACATATTTTTGGGGACACAGTAAGCTATATATATGTATGTGTTTGTTTTTTGAAGAAAACAACTCAATGCAGAATGCAGATCAAGTCAAAACCGAAAGTTGCTGATGTCACCACACCTAATCAATCATCTGTAATAAAGGGAGTGGTGGGCGTTACAAACGCTAGCTCACTGTTTGGAGGAATTCTATGGTTTCGAACAAAGTTACGAACTACCGAATAAATGTGTCCTGAAAACAGGAATTGCACACCGTGACACTTCAAGCCTCCAAATGATAACATTCTTTCGGGTGCCCATTAGGGTGACAAGTGCACTGTTAGAAATTTCTGTTAAATTTATGGTAATCCACTGACAATCAGCTACAGGTCCTCTCACCGTGAATTTTACGATAACTACCGTTTCTTCTCACGGCAACAGAGAAGTGTTCATGTTTAGAGTGTCTTGTCTTTTCAGTACGATAGCATTTAATTCTTTAATTTCTACTTTTGCGTTACAGCACCACCCAGGCCGGCTTGTCTGGGAAGAGTCCACAGATAGTTGCCAGTACTTTACCGTATTTTCAGCAGTAATTTTTCACATTGTAGTACCAGTTCTGTGCCTGTCACCCCAAACAGTGTACCCATCACAGGGATTGTGACCCAACAGTACATGATTGTATGGTGTACCATTGTTGTGACAAACAATCAAACATAAATATTATGTTGGTGCTTGTCTGTACGAAGCGGCGTTAACTATATTTGGTAGTATAGGCTCTACTGGTTAACACCCGTATACTTGTTACCATATAATGTAAAGCTTTCTACTACTATGAGGCAACTTTCCAGTAAATCATAATACGCGAAAGGTAATGTTGGAGCCCAGAGATGGGCAAAATACCGAAAAACCGAACTGATACCGATATGAAGGGGGATATCGAAAAACCGAACTGAACCCACTACTGAATGCCGAAACTGTCTGAATTTTCCTGCATTTGCTGCTTGTAAGATCTTATCGAGGCTTGATAGCAATTGAGGAGTTCAGTTCATGAAAAAAATGACTGATTTCCTTTTCAGTTTGCTAATCCTCTAGAGCCTGTTAATTAACCCTTTACCCAACGAATCGCCCGCATCCGCCAGCGTAATATGCAAATTCAGCAGCAGGAAATATGTTATATTTCGAAAAATTTCAACAAAACCATATCATGTGACCCCTCTTTGGAACGAGCTCGTTCCAAAGAGGGGTCACATGATATCGTTTTGTTGAAATTTTGGGAAAAAAATTAAAAAATGATATTTAAAATAATAAATTTGGAAATCGTCTGCTTTGGATAAAGGGTTAAATTATCCTGAATTCCCACTAGACTACAACCTGTACCTACCCATTTCTTAGCAGTGATTTCCAGTCAAGTCTTGACTGCCTGGTTGACTAGAAATCACCGCTAAGGTGATTATGTATTGTTAGCAGGGTCTCCTAATGATGGAATGTTAATGGTACATGTTCGGAGATAACAAAAGCCTGAAATAGGCCTTTGAGCGTTAAGGCGCGTTTGGAACAAGTCACACAATATAATTGCAGATGTGATTTCTGTTGGTTAAAGAATGCCAATATTGGGTTCGGTGGCACTGTGGCAGTAGCATTAGTGGCGCGGTGGTAGAATGATTCAAGAACAACTTATTCTTGAAGTGAATTCCCATTTGCCACTATCAGCAAATCTCAGTCAAGTCAAACTCCGAACCGATACCGAGATATTCACCCCCTCCACCTAAAAATACCGAAACTGATACATAACTCCAAATTCCAATACCGTCCATCTCTAATGGAGCCAACTAAAATTGTACATATTATTAAATTCCAAGTGCCGAAAGGGTTTATAAAAAAGAAACATTGTTTTTGTTTGAACAGTATTGTATTTTCGAAATTATGATAAACCAAATTGAAACATTTCACGACAACTGAATGGAACTGATTACAGAAAAAAAGATACAACAGCAAGGTGTAGCTTTAGCTAGTTTTCGTCTATAGCAGGTTGTTATGAAACCTATATGCATGCAAACTTATATTCAATGTTGAAATTGAACAGGTCAGAGGCAGTCGGATACCGCGGGGTGGGGGTGGGGGGGGGGGGGTGCAGGCCGGACTTGCAGGCTGGCGTGGGACTCTTAATACAATGGACCAACCAAGGTTCGGCCGGGTGAAAATTGGTGCCGAAGAAGCAAAATCCTTCACTGTGGGAAACTAACGAGAGCAGAGCCGTAAATTCGGGGGGGGGGGGGGGGGGGAGAGGGGGGCACACACAAAATCTCTCGATCATGGGTTTCATCGGAAAGAGGTTGGCAAGAAATTATGAAATAACAAGTTGGGCAGACGTCCGTGTTTGCCCAAAGAAAATATACAAACCATTTGGAGTTCTCAATTGGGCAAAACCTCTTACTTGCCCGACAAAAATATATACATATTAGAAAGTGAAATAAATGGCCGACTCGGTATATCGGTATAATTCCACACCCGGGAAGAGAGTAACAAATAACAGACAGTGATTTTTGTGACCGTGACCTGTTGAAAGCACCCAAATTTCAGGGCATCTCTACCTAGATGGTGTGTAATTGTTGTACAATTAAAATACAGTACTTTATCAATGGAAAGTATATTGTAGCGTACAAGTCTCTGATAAAAGCAATTAGGTATGTTCCAAATAGTTGGGCGATATGACCAAGCCGTCGGGCACCGACGTCCTACAAGCACCCCCCCCCCCCCCCCACACACACCCAACTCCTCGAAAAAAAATCGTTTTAGTTACGGCCCTGAACGAGAGGTGTATAACATGTATTTCTGAACTGAATACCACATACTTTCCTTTCTGTAACTGGCGTTGCATCAGTTGCCCATATATTTGTGGCAGTTAATTGTCGGGCGATGTGATAACTGAATACGCAAACAATTCCTAACTATTTATCGACGTGCAGATACACCCGCTGCGTGTCAATAGAATGACGATCGTAAAAAAAAAACCCTGAATCAATGGGACCTCTTTCCCAATGGGACCCCCTAGGGGAGAGACCCTGGACAATCGAGCACCCTGGCCCATAGGACGAGCCGCCACTGGTACTGGTCATTGTGTCATTCTAAAGTGAATTGGTGCCTTTTAGACATTCAAACTGTATCCGTCGGTGAACACGACAGGCTTCTCATTTGCAGGATTAGGAGGTCCAGTGTCAGAAACTTACCTTGTGTTCGTCAGCACGACTAACAAATTCGAAAATGGTGCCGTTTTACTCCTTTTTATTACATTCCACCTCTATGCCCTTCTCCCGTGGACACTATCTGAACTGAACTGAGTATACATCCCAAATTTGGTGGCGATTCTTTAGACAGTCTAAAAGGGCCGAGGGAACAAACGCAGAAACCTTTCGCAAAAGATAGTATGATTTTCTGGATAAAAATACATTTGTGGCTATATCAGTCTCCCTTTATTGGAGATGGATTCGTGAGTCACATTTTTCGGAAGGTGGTGGGAAAGAAACGCTTTAAAGTGAAAAAAAAATACATTTTAGTTTGTCTCTGCCGGCTCGGCGATTTCCCAGTGTGCGGGGCGATTCTTCGTATGTTGTACGTGACATTTTGAAAATTGTACCGCTAATATATGAAATATCAATTGCGAAATATGTAAAATATTAGCACCTTTCCACGACACATCTGGAGTATTAACTTTTTACTATAAGTCTCTTTTTAACCCTTTACCCAACGCAGACGATATCAAAATTTATTATTTTCAATATCATTTTTTTGGATTTTTCAAAAAATTTCAACAAAACCATATCATGTGACCCTTCATTGGAACGAGCTCAATGAGCTCGTTCCAATGAGGGGTAACATGATATGATTTTGTTGAAATATTTTGAAAAATTTAATTTTTTCAACTGCTCAATTTGCATATTACGCGGGCGGTTGCGAGAGATTCGTTAGGTAAAGGGTTCAATGGAGAGCGATGTCTTTATGTTGATAAATTACTAAAAAGTTGACAGTAGAAAATTGTGTTGGGAAGGCGCCTATTCACAAACGTTCAGTTCCGTCACAAATAACTTGCATACCAGGACTGAAATAAACCGCATTTTGACGAAGGAAAAATATATTTAAAGGAGGGTCCGTAAGATGATCAAGTTTCTACATACCCAGTCCAGATTTGGGCCCAAGGGCCGTGGATTTCCACAGGAAGACCACACAAATACATTTTGTTACGGCCTTGAGGTCTTATTTGGGCCAGGCACGTAGCGACAGGGCCCCACCCCCCCCCCCCCACACACACACCCAATACCATCATAATTTCCAAACTGGAAGGTATAAATTCCAATAGTCGGCAAACAAAAAGAAACCAATTTTCTTCATGTTTTCAACTTTTCAAACTTTCCCGACCAGTCGATATGAATTTTCAACTCGTGATCACAAGTTTTCGATCAAATTCTCCAACATTTCTTAACCAGCTGACAAAATTTTCCTGAACTCCGACCCGAACCTGTGACCAGTCCGGTTTTTCGAATTCGTCATCATGTTTCCCTTACAAAGAGGACGCAACACAGGGACTTTTGACTGACAGATATTCAGCCAATACTTACTTCTCCCAACTGACTGACAGTCACTAGGAAGGAATTGGCATTGGCTGAATAGCTGCTGTCAGTCTAGAGTCCTTATGTAGCCTGGTCAGTGTGAGGGTAAACTCGTGGACCTATCTGGGGAAACGCATTTTTCTTGTGGATAAAATGACTATACTTACGTCAGGGGAGGGCTCAGAATCCATCTCAAGGGTCCAAAAATTAAAAAAAATTCTCCGAGGATCGGGGAAGGCCCCCGGATCCCCCCCCCCCCCCACCACCACCACCATAGAGAGGCCATGGGGATACTTCCCCCAACACGCGCCTGCGGCCCTCGGGACATGTCTACAGCATGTCGTACTGGAACCCCTATCACAGTTAGATTTCCCTCCCCTACTGAAGACCCACTAGCTACACCCCCGGTTTGGGCTAACACTACTTTCCTTCAGGACAATAGGGTCCTCAATGAAGAATTTTCTGTGGTGGCCCCGATACGTTTTTTTAAACTGACAGCTCTGCGGTTACGCGTTGTAAACTGTAACAGCAAATTATAAAAACGACAACTTAAAATTATAATGAATCCTACCTTACATGAACAAATTATGAACGTCTTCAGATCACAAAGTAGGCGATCCATATCATTTCCATGAAAATTTCTGGACAGTTCTAAAAATCACTTCTGCTAATTTATATCTCAATTTAAGCCACAAGAAAATCTTTCTCAATCTTTTATTAGAAAGTAAAGCGTCAATCCTTTATTTGTTTCATTTTAAATTAAATTCCAGTATCTGTTATAGTTACTTGGTTTAAAAAATATCCAGGTGATCAATCTGTAAATAAAAATAGTTTCAGATAAAGGTTTCCATTTGATGGAAAAACCTGCTTCAACATGATTGTTTTCTTGTAGACTCGACTTGGAGTATAGTATACACCGATGACGATTAGATTTAGCCGGTCCCAGTCGATCGATACAATGTGCAAGCGCAATGGTTTGAAGTGACAGATTTTGTTCTGATAATCACCAAGATGTGCACCCGAATTATTTGTATTGGTGATCTTCCTCATTTTTTACTCTCATCTTTGCAATAACTCCAGAAAACAAAATTATGGTAGAAATGGCTGCTTTCAAAGGTTATGATGAACCTTTGATAATTTGGCAGTCTATATTTTGAGAAGGAGCACAGGACACTGGTGTTCGACATGTGCCAAACATCATGAAAAATGGTGTATTTGAAGATGGGAAAATACTTAATTTGTCCAAAAAAACCGTTAAAAACACCATTTTTCATGATCTTAGGCACAACCTGTGACAAGGAGCGGGTCGGTAACCCGAAGGATTCGCGGAGGGGGGGGGGGGGGGGCACGGTTAACACACCTTCCCAATGAATTGGAATAAAAACCGTCCATTTTATCATTTCGCGCGGGGATTTTGCAATTCATCTTCAAATTCAGCTGTTCAGTTCGGAAAATGTCCCCACAATTTCACAAACGCTGAAAATTTTCTGAATTTGGACAAAAGTGTCAGATATCCACCATATTTACCGTCAGACCTCAAATACTCCTGCCGCTTCCACATTCGCATTGTTTGTCAGACATCATGAGTTTGAGACTATCCATAAGCACGGACGGACCCCGAAACAGAATTCATCCCGGAGCACGAAATTCCACTTGTCGGTATGTGCGGCTGTAGACTCTATCAAAGATGGCGATACAAAGGGATGGCAACAAAGGGAGGCTTTTAACCCTTCACCTAAACCAAGCTAAATTCGGTCGTACTTACAGGCGAACTAATATTCATTCGCCTCAGTTACAGATACGTTAATCTCATTTTCTCCTTACCAGGGAGCGTTGTGGATCAGTAGAAACGGCATTGAACTTCAAACCGAAAGGTCCACGGTTCGATCCCCACCTGGGGTAACTGCGTTGTGTCTTTGGGCAAGGCGCTTAATCCCGATTGCCTACGTGGGTGCACGATGGTGCTGTGTACTAAGGCGTACTGCACGTCGATGGTGCACTTGTCTTCAAAAAATGCTAACCCTGCTTGCGTGGAGTTAATATGTTCGAGAGTCTGACAGTTGCTCACCGTTGCTCGGTGGTTCTCGTCGGTAACTCCGGCTTCCTCCACCCGTACAACTGTCCAACACGAGGTGACCCTGGCTGTCGAAAGTGTCGTTAAACACCAATGAAGAAATAATAAATAAATAAATTCTCCTTCTAACCCAATGAATTTGGGCTCTCATTGGAATGAGCTTCAAACGCTCGCCCCAGTGAAGGGGGTCATAAGCTTATGCTTATGAGATGAGAAGAAAAAAAATCAATGACGATATATGTGAATTTCACTGTCGGCTGTATAAAATAGTCAGTTCCAAAAATATGTTTCGAGTACAGTAAATGATCTCTGATACAGAGAAACCCTGTTAATTAAGTGGCCACTGAAAATTATTCAATTCACAGGTGTATTCAATTGATTATTGATAGAAAACCGTCCATTTCCTATATTTTAAAGATAAACTGAGCATTTATTCTATTATATCTTGCTTGACAGAACTCCCGGAGCCCTGTTGAACAAGATATAAAAGATTAACTGCGTGTATTGGATACACACACATGCAGGCCAAATAGGTCAGTAAACATGGGGAATTTGGTGATTATCGGGGTAATTTCTCGACATGTTACAATAATTTTATTCAGTTAACGGGAGTTAACTTTATAACCTTTATGCACTTAACAAGCCAACTTTGTACTGAAGGTACAGTACCGGGTAATGGTTTTGTGTTTGGTTGTGTTATTCAATTAACAGGATTATTCAATGATAGATATCCAATTAAGTGATCCCCACTGTACGACTATTGTCAGTGTTAAATCATATGGCATTTGAAAGATGTTTTCTGCCTGCCTGTTTGTCTGTCCTCGGCATCTATTTGTTGAAAGTTTTGACTCCCAAAACATTCACACGTGCACGAAAGTGAAAAAGAGCGAATTGAAAACTGAAACTGGGCCTAGAAGGATTCCTAGTAACCCCTTTCGTTTAGTGCACTCCCGTAATTCCATGTTGCTTTTGACGCCGCAACTTTCTTTGCTTGAGGTGATCGATGGTAGTCTCTCCTGATTCCTCCCTAACATAATTTTAAAACGGAGCATTATAACCCTACCGACACTTTATCAGAGAAAGACATAGCCCAGTGCAATACAATACTATCTCTACCGAAAATATGCAAACCTATTTTTCATTTGTAGGGAGCGTGAGTTTTGCGCTGTAGGAATAATTTATTACTGACCCAAACTAAACCTTTTCCTCAGGTAACAGTAACAGGTTTATCTGACCAGCGCTTTTATACCCATAAAAATCACCCTTTAGGCAGAAAAATGATTTGGGTTCTCAGGCCATTCCTCATTGAAATTCACCACCCCCTCGTTGAATATTTTTATTGGGTTGCAGTGTCTTTCAATATAAGTAGGAAATGGAGAGACTAAAATTTTAACCTTTTTTGATCGATATATAATTTACTTGCAAATTTTTTCAAGAAAGAATAATTAAAATACTTAGTCTATTTATTATAATTGATTTGTAAACATTCAGTTTGCTGTTTTGTGGACAATAACCCAAATATGTGGACGGTATATGTTTTTCTAAAAAGGCACATAAATATAACTGAATACAAATGTATTTCATATTTATTTATTCACTGGTTGAGTGCTAATTTATTTTTGTGTGTCAGAATTTGTTTATATGTCTTTGCCTTGTTACAGTTTATGGGAGGGTGCCTTTAGGCACTCTCCCATAAATTGTAACAAGGCAAAAAACATACAGATTTAATAAATTCACTTTAAAGATAATATGAACCACATCCACAGAATATGAAATCTTAAGGTTGTGGTACCTGCGCATAATGAATGGAGCCCAAAGTTGGTTTTAAGCATGCAACCAGTTAACAAACCAAAAAATAAAAAATAAAAATAAAAGACTCCCTCTCTCAATGATTTGAAAAAAAATATTTGCTCAAGAACCAGATTATTTTTTTCCTATTTTTTTTTTTTTTTGCTTCCAAAGCGCTTTCTCTGGATTTTAACATATAACGTTTATTTATTTAATATTTATTAATTTATTGTGAGGGTTTAGATCACATTCAGCATCAAGGACAACACAACGAGTATGTGTCAAGTATATAATAATAATAATAATAATAATAATAATAATAATAATAATAATAATAATACTTTGGCCAGCCGCTGATTTGTCGCGGTTCTCGGGCGAGAAGGCCTTGGTTACCCCTGTACTCCCAACTGCCTCCCCATTCCCACGCTTCTCGTCTCCTCCCAACACTCGGAGACGAACAGCTTGATGACATCCCTTGGCCCATTCTTCCCAATCTCTCCGATTAGCATATTAACCCTCTCCTTTGAGTCTCCCCCAACCACATGTCCTTCATTCTCCCATCCCACTTCCCCCCAAAAAGTGTCCTTCATTCTCCCATCCCACTTCCCCCAAAATCATTTGTAATCATGTCACCAACTTCGGAGGAATATGTCGCTCAGTTTAGAAGACTCTCATCCCAGGCGTAGCTTCCTATTATTATTATATCAATAAAGCAGAACTTAACCACCGCAGTAATCAAGCAGGTATTTTGAAATTTTTTCCGCGTCGTTCGAGGTGTTGGGCTGTGGTATCCACGTACGTGTTCAATCTGTTTTTTTCTACATTTTTTTTGTCTTGTGCTTTCTTTGGTAGAAAATTCTCTCCATTTTGGTTTTTTGTCCAACTATTCATTTTTGTATAGAGATTAATTGCATTGCCGTTGTTTAGCTGTCATGACATTGTAAATACACGTGGTAATTTATGTATGAGAGTCGGGGGAGGAGTATTTCTAAGTGGTAAGCACTTGTTCTCCAATCCTTTTTGCGATTTTATTAGCAAATAAAATATGTTGAAATCAAATCAAGCACGGCGCCACTGCCCGGGGGCCCAAGGGGGTATTTAATACAAATGTCTCTATAAGTTTTTCATCAGTCAGTTGTACTTTATAAAGTATGTATACCGTTCGCTGATGGACAAGCGGTTCAAAATCACACCGACGCTTCAGAAAATCTAATAAAAAACGTGAAATAAGCAAACTAAACAAGAAATAAATAGATATATAATATATTGCAACAGTCGTGAATAATCATTTTAATCTAGTAAATCTGGTACCAATATCATATATTCGACTTTTTGTGTTTTTATTTGTTAGGTGGTTTAGCTCATTTTTATTATTTTTTTAAAACATTTTAATCTACAATCAAATGCAGATCTTTCAACAGATTCAGCTTTCTTCATGCCGTAGACAGGCCTGAAAATAAGCAGTCTGACATTTGCAAAATGAGGTCTCCAGGGGGTGAATTTGATGATGCTATCCCATACAGTGGGCCAATTTATCCTCTGGGTACCTCTTTCCGTTTAGTTTTGAGATACCCGATTCAGATTCAGGTTCACAGAGGGTAAATTTAGTGATGCTACCCTGCTTTGCAGGGTAGCATCACTAAATTCACCCTCTGGGGACCTCATTTTGCAGATGTCAGTCTGCTTATTTTCTGGCTTGACCGAACACAGTTTGAAGACACTAATGCAAAATAAATAAATAAATAAATAAATAAATAAATAAACAAATAAATAAATAAATAAATAAATAAATAAATAAAAATTAAAAAATAAAATAAATAAATAAATAAATAAATAAATAAATAAATAAATTAATTAATTAAAACAACAAGCCTAATTAACTCGGTTTTTCTCCTATACTCAGCATGAGATCTCTCACTGAAGCAAGCTCATCGAGCTAGATACATCGGGTCAGAAAATTTGGTTTGGAAGAAAAATAACTTAATTAAAATTTGTAGGTATATCTCTTGCGTGTAGATATAGGCAGTTTTTGACAATTTCTTGGACCCAAAAAGAACCTTAAACATCTTTATAATTATAGAGTGGCCTCAAATTTGACCCGTCCAAGGCGTTCTAAATTTCCTCTGGTGCCCTTGTATTGTGAAGAAACAATGAAAGGCCAAAACTGATTTTTTTTTCTGAACAACTCGAAAAAAGATTGAAGGTGAGCCCCATCTAATGGCCCCAATCCTCTCGTATTAATTTTCACGTCAAGTCATTCGAATATACATGGCCAGTTGTTATAATAGACTATAGAGTTTCTGATATTGGTCCATAAATACGTGGAAATTATAATTTTATAACCGTTGGGTGAAGTCAAAGAAAAAACAAGCTTTTGAACAACATTAAACTTACAGAAAACACTGTTTGACAAGTGCTTAAAGTACATACGAGAATCAGAATCGACTCTCGCAAAAGTCCATCGCAAGAACAACAATGACACTCAACTGTGATTCTCAGGGGCGGCGGAATCTCGATAAAAGTGGAGGGGCACAAATTTTCAATGCTACCATGGTTCAACCCAATGTGAGAAAGGTTACAATCGAATATCGGTTAATGTGCCATGACTCGTTATAGTCTCTCGTTTAGATGAATATGCCGCTCTGTGGTCACTGTCCGTTTCTTCTACTGCAACCACCTTTCAACCCGAAGGCCGGCCCTCGGGTTGGAAGATGGTTGAAGTAGAAGAAACGGAACGAAGCGACAGAAAGCGGGATTCTAAATATTGTTTGGACTTTCAAGTAATGTTACAGGAATGCCTGTATATTGACACCTTTGCATGCGCCCATTTTAACTCACTGTGTAACTGCGAAACATATCTTTGGAAAAAAAGTGGAGGGGCACGTGCCCCTTGTGCACCCTGTCTCCGCCGCCTCTGGCGATTCTTGTGAAATTTTAATTTGATTCTTGTCCTAGATTCTGAAAGTGTCCTAATTTATTTTTTGCTCTCTAGTAATAAGGATTAAGAAGGCCCATTGCTTCAGCAGTCTTCACTGGAAACCACAGTTGGAAACTTCAGCCAATGTTACATTGTAACTTTCACCAGCAATACCAGCAAAAGCTTGTACGTTGGAACAAATATTTTACATGAAAATGTGACAAGAAACCCACTAAAATTGAAACATGACCTCTGAGGGTTAAACTGTAGTAAATATATAAATATGAGGTTTATATTTTTACTAAGGACTATTTAGTGGGTTGTACTCACAAGGGTACAAAAGTACTCTCTTTAACTCTTTACCTAACATGAAAAGCAGACGACACTTTCAAACAAAATTCTTGAATAACAATTTTTTTTTCCATTTTTTGTCTAAAAAACATAGGTTATGACCCCTCATTGGAACGAGCTCACCGAGCTCGTTCCAAAGATGGATCATAACCTATGTTTTTCAGACTAAAAATGAAAAAAATAAAGAAAATCAATTCGCGATTTTTGTGAATAGCGCTGGCCGGTTTTGGCCGTTACGTTGGGTAAAGGGTTACAATGTTTAAGAACTGAAAATTGACTGGAATTAGCGAATCAACACAAATTCTCGCGAATTGAGACAAATTTTAAGGCCTGTTGGGCTTGCTATTGAGATGGTCTTCCTCATTCTGTGATACTATATATATGCCCACAACCTGTCCGGCGCCTGTGTGGATCCTCCGAATAAAACATTTTTAATAAGGAGCGGGTGTACCCACCTCGGAAACGAATGCGATACGCGATAACCCGCTGGTGATTGTTTGGCTTCAATACTCTGTTCAATGCAAATAGTATTGATCGAATTACCCGTTCCAAATAAAAATGTCATTATGTCATTCACACTTGAGTCAGTTACAGTTCCCGCCACTGAATACCTGCCACGGCATGATAAATTCAGATTTTATTTTAATCAGCAAACTTATCAGTTACACATGAGAAAATATCATTATGTCACATTCACATAAGTCACACTTTAAATCAATTACACCCGGGATGATCAGATGCCTGTGAATAATTAAAAAATATGGGAAACTGAAAAGACTAGTCACTGTATCCATTAATGGGTGTATCAAAGGAAAGCTGGAGTCTAAATGCGGCTGTACACATTTGAAGTAGACCGGGAGTCGCAAAGATGAACGATTAGTGGGTGTGAACATGATTTGTCCGAGTGTGATACCAACACATCTTGGAAACTTATTAGTAAATAATGAAAAATAATTAAATACATGTAATAGTCGTGACCACAACTTCTTATTCAATTAACACGTGCTGTACGGATACTACAAATTGGGTTTGTCGAGCCCCAACAGCCCGAATCGGGTACTACATACCTCTATTTGCATGACTAACTGTGTGTGTGACGCAAGTTCAAGTTTCAAATATAATCTTTCAAGAAAGTACATGATTACTAACAAGAGAGAATTGATATCTCTGACTCTAATCGTGACGAATATGTCCCAACTGGAAAATTACTGGGGGGGGGGGGGGGGGGGGGGGGGTGGAGGGCACTACACACCCAATAGTTACACCCCTCGAATGAGTGCATTGGAGAATGAAGGAATGCAGATAGGCAGGGAGGAGGATAATAGGTTACTTAACGCCCAATAACGTTAAACGATGAAAAAGAAATCCACCCTCCTTGGTCCTTATGGAAGGCTGAGTTTAGTTTAATTGATCTAACTTAACGCAGTGACTGGCTGCCCCATTACGAAGCGAGGAAACCACCGTGATCCATGGCTGAACCAAGTCGAAAATAATTAGAGGACGAAACTTGCTCAAATGTTTATTATAGAAAAACTTTAAATTAATTTTTAAAAAATCTTGACACCGGTATGGTCGTTAGGCCTATGTTAGGTAAAATAAAATTCGACTGAACTTTGAATTTCGGACAGAATCTTTGGTTGGTGAGGGGACCTCCAACCACCACCCTCACACAAGTAGCGGAACCAGGGTGCATATGGGGAATGTGCTCCCCTCCCATCACCATTTTTTCAGGCGCTAGGATATCAAAGTTAGGGTGTGGGGGGAGTAATATCTAAGGGGGGGGGGGGGGGGGGGTAATTCAGCGATCTGAACGTAGCGGCGGATAGCCGCTACATACAGATCGCTAAACTTCTCTAGGGGCATACAGAATAGGATGCGCTGCATCATCCGAGCCACGTAGCGACTAGATGGGGCAAGCACAAGAGGGGGCCTACTCAGGAACATTTTCGAAATTCGAGGCAAAAAACGCAATTTCCTTGACTGAGTCCGTTTGTGTTCATAATTTATAAGCTGTGAAAGGCATCAGTAATTAGGACACATCACGGCATGACTAAAGCCTCTCCATGGCCCCGCCACTGCCATTTATTTTACAGAAAGGCTAAAACATCACTGAACGAACATTTGCGTTTAACATTTTGAGAGTATGCCAATCTTCCAATATAGACATTCCTGTTCCAATTTTCTACCTCGTACAGCTTAGTTGGAACATGTTGGGTCTAGTACATCATCGACATTTGCCCCCCCCCCCCCCCACACACACACACACACACACACACGCGTGCGCTTTCATTTGGTTTCTGTCGCCGCTTTTGTGATCCTTATTTTTGCGATATGAATGGAACTCTTGCTGGCTGTGACTTGCACGGTGTTTTAAATGTATCTTCACAGGGTATGACCTACAGGTCATTGTCGATCTGCAAGAAGACAGCAAGTGCACACACACTACATAGGCTATATAATATTATGACACTTGGGAGATATTACTGAACCTCAAACTGTTTAGGTCCGTTACTGTAGCAACAAGAAAATATTCAACAGGAAAGTTAAGTGAGATGGATCTGTGAAAAAAACGTCGCGGTGTATTTTGCGTACAATCACATTTAAAATGGTAATGAATCACATTCGATCGAGTACGCGATTTCTCTTGTTTACCTTCCTTGTGTGTTGGCTGCTCATAGAAACAATATCGGACAAAACACCGAATGGAATATAAAAAAACACGCATGCGCCAAGTGGAATATTTGTATTGAGTTTTACACAGTACCCGAGAATAGAGAATATTGAATATGGTTTGGAGATATATCAAGTGAATAATACACTCCATTTAGAATCCATTTGCATATATTATGATATATATTACTTAACTGTGGTCTTGAAAAAATATGGACGATTAGTGTATGTTCCGTTCAGTAAACCTGGAATCAAAACACAAATGCCTTCTCAGTTATCTTCAGTCATAGCCGTTCTCTTCATCTGTGCTACAGCCGTCAACGGTAAGTAAAAAAAGTTCCATAGTCGACTATTCTCTGTTAATGTGAAATTTGATAAGTCGTGATGAAGAAATTTTACAGTTGTTTGCGGTGTGGTTTATTTCGTTTTCTTTGTGAGAAGTCGAATTTTGACTCAGCGGCAGGTACTATAATTTTTGGTGTGGTTAGTTCTGGCGTGTCCCGGCAAAAATTATATTACGGCCTTTTGGTCCACACAATTTGGAGTACAATACGTGGAGAGTGGATTGTAACTAAATCACCCGCGGAGTGAAGTTATCACCCAAGCTATAACTTTCTAATTGTGAACATATCGACAAAAACACAAGCAATGTTTCAGCCAATGGACCTCCGGGTTTAACCCGGAGGTCCATTGGCTGAAACTTTGCTTGTGCTGGTTATGCTTTGCAACAAATTTGCAATTATTGCTTGGGTGGAATCTCCACCCTGCGGGTGATTTAGTGATAATACACTCTCCACGTACTGTATGTTGACGTGAATATCTTGAAAAAAAATCATCACAGAAAAACTCCGTCATCCGGATTTAGAAAATTTAAAAAGTGTGGAGTGTGAATAATCGAAATGTTGTAAAAGGTTTTCTTTTTACTACGGAGGATATCAGAAGCACCGAGAACTGAAGGTGACATGTAGACTGAATCGTAGGGGTGGGGGTGGGGACGGAAGGACAAAATAGACGGCAGAGTGGGCGTACTTTTTGAGACGGAACCTTTGGAATATTAAAAGGTTATGCTGCGACGCTTGTAGAAAGCACAAGCACCCGTATTAGCAGAATTTAACAAAACAATGAAATATATATTAAACTAACAACACGAAATGAGGTTTTTTTATTCGTTGATAGAAAATAACATTTATTTTATCGAATATATTAAATTATCCAAATATGACGATTGCCTGTGGTAGATATCTTACCCGAACCAAGTCCCCCCCCGCCCCCCCCCCCCCCACACACACTTCTACACACACGCATGAAACCACCCAATATTTTTGACGAACACGATGCTTATTTTAATGAGTTTAAGTTGCTTTTATGTGAGTCTGTCTCCTTTTCTTTTTATGGGACATGGCCATGTGGGGTTATTGCTAGATATAGTAGACATCCTATTCAACCCGTCTATATCCACAATGGTATGAAAGTTTATCCCTCTTTCTCCCCCCCCCCCCCCCCCCTTTATTCACACATCAACCGTTTAACTCGTTTCACAATCCGGATAACAGGCGTCACTTGCAAAACAAATTTCCGAATAGCTAAAAATTTTCATTTCCTGTCTCATAGCTTTTGACATGTCATTGGCATGAGCTCACCGAGCTGGTTCGATGAGGGGTCATAAGCGATGTTTTTAGACAAAAATCCAGAAAAGAATTGAACGGCACTGATATTCGGAAGGCTGTTGTGGGGTTCGGGGGCCTCCATCTAGTCCTAACTAGAGCCCGATTTATTTATTTATTGGTGTTTAAGGTCACATATTTTGGCACAATGGCTAATCATGACCACAACATGAGTATCAACTCAAGACCAGGGATGGGCGTTAATAAGCCATGTTGCCCATTTTAGAGAGGGTTTGCACCTCCCAAGCATTGGTGATTTGGTCCTATTTTACCAGTAAAACAGTAAAACAGAGCCTGTTTACCGCCGTGAACAGACACTGCTTCACTTCGCGGGGAAACTAGGACCCGGTCATTACTTCCCAATCCCACGTCCCCATATTAAGTGGAAGGAGGAGATAAAGATCGGAGGGTTCTAGTCATTGAACTAGCCCACCCGAGAGATTTTGCAAAAATGAGTGCTCTAAGTGCGAATCTGAGGCATTTGTAGCGTGTGTCGCCATATATTGGAGATTATTTGTGGGGCTCTTTGTTATGTGAAATTTTAGGCCAATCTTTTTTTAGGGGCCTATGCCACATAGCCCCCACCCTCCAGTGACTACACCAGTGGTTTTAATCGTTACGCTGGGTAAAGGGTAAGCTACACGGAGGTCTGATAGACACGTTGTACAAGTTTGTGGCGAAAAATGGTGTTCGAACATGTCAACAAAGGCAAAACAATAGAGTAATTGGAAGAAGTGCAATTTCAACCTAACTGTTTGGCGGTGGCATGACTGGATAACATTAATTGGAAACTGCTGTTTCGAAGAAAAGGTGATTCATTTTAATGCTGTAGCCGGGGTTAGGGATCTTATCACTCGCATATCCCCAAAGTGAGAAAATAGAGAATATTTTAGAAGGTGCAATCTGAGAGGGTCTATTTTCAAAAATTACCTCGAGGAGCCGAGCAAGTACGCCGGGGCGTTACTATATCTTTTTGCCTGTGCTGAGATGCACTAAATAATATCTTTAACTCTTCACCCAACGTAACGACTAAGACCGGCCATTGCTATTTACAAGAAAAAAAAAATAAATAAAAATGCCATTCAGATTTTCTTTTCCTTTCATTTTTTTTCTAGTCTCCGGCTGGTTCCACTGGGAGGACATTAGGCCTAAAAAAGTTAAAATTTGTTTCTCAGGCCCTCCTGCATGGTCCTTTTGTCTACCGCATGCTCTCTTTTTATAACCAATGCAAACTTTAAAAAATTAGAATGGTTTATATCAGATATTTTAATTATTCAAATTGATAAATTTGCCCCTAGAGTGCAACAAGGCATTGAAATGCTTTATCATTGCAAAGCCTTCTTGCTTTCAAGGAACGAAAAACACCACCACCCATGCTATTCTGCAGATTTTGAGGCTTAAAACAAACCAAGAACATGAACTTTTGATGGCAAAGAAATAATTATGAGAATAAAAAATAAAATTAAAAACCGCCCGCCCTCAGGCAATTTTATAAAAAAATGGCCTGACAAACAGAAGAACTATTTTGTGGGGCCTTAGCTATGTTTTTTTAGCTCAACTTGACAAAGTCAAGCTGAGAGCTATTGCCATCACTTCTCGTCCGTCGGCGTACGGATGTCCACAATTTCCTTTGGCACACCACACAGGTCGCATTTATGATCAGATCGCTTTGAAACTTAGTATGCTTGTTTGAGGTGACCTCTAGATTGGGGCTGTCGATTTTCTTCAATTTCCGTCAAAAAATGATGCCGCGGCCAACGTTCTTAGAACTTAGTTTAGTCAGACCTCAATATTTAGCTTTGGCACACCCTACAGGGCATATTTATGATTGGATTGCTTTGAAACCTGGCATGGTTGTTTGGGGTGACCTCTAGATGGGAGCTATCGATTTTCTTCAATTTCCACCAAAAAATGTTGCCGCGGCCAACGTTCTTAGAACTTAGTTTAGTCAGACCTCAATATTTCGCTTTGGCACACCCTACAGGGCATATTTATGATTGGATTGCTTTGAAACTTGGCATGGTTGTTTGGAGGTGACCTTTAGATGGGAGCTATCGATTTATTTCAATTTCCATCAAAAAATGTTGCCGTGGCCAACGTTCTTGGGACTTAGTTTAGTCAGACCTCAATATTTCGCTTTGGCACACCCTACAGGGCATATTTATGATTGTGGATTGCTTCGAAACCTGACATGCTTGTTTAGGGTGACCTCCAGATGGGAGCTATCGATTTTCTTCCATTTCCGTCAAAAATGTTGCCGCGGCCAACGTTCTTAGAACTTAGTTTATTTTAGTTTATTTCCCTTTAGCACAACCTACAGGGCACCTTTATGATCGGATTGCTTTGAAACCTGGTATGCTTGTTTGGGGTGACCTCTAGATGGGAGCTATCGATTTTCTCCCATTTCTGTCAAGAAATGTTGCCGCGGCCAACGTTCTTAGAACTTAGTTTAGTCAGACCTCAATATTTCCCTTTGGCACACCCTACAGGGCACATTTATGATCAGATTGCTTTTGAAACCTGGCATGCTTCTTTGGGGTGATCTCTAGATGGGAGCTATCGATTTTCTTCGATTTCCGTCAAAAATTGTTGCCACTGGCAATGACCTTCGATGAACTTAGTAAAAACTTAGAGCAGTTAAGCATCAATATTTCCCTTTGACACACCTCCTGCAGGGCACATTTATGATTGGATCGCTTGCAAACTTGGTGTGCTTGTGTGGGGTGACATCAATATGGGAGCTGTCGATTTTCTTCCATTTCTGTTGAAAAATATTGCCGCTGACCTTTGAACTTAGTTTAGTCAGACCTCAGTATTTCCCTTTAACACACCCTTCAGGGCACATTTATGATCGGATTACTTTGAAACTTGGTATGTGTGTTCGGGGTGACCTCTAGATGTGAACCATTGCTTTTTATCATTTCCATAAAAAAATTATTGTCGTTATCACCAGCCTTTGAACTTTCTGCATTTGTGCATCAACTTATCCCTTTTGCACTCTCTGCAGGGTATATTTCTGAATTTCCATAAAAAACCCAAAACCATTGCCATAAGCAATGACCTTCTACTTAATGCATTTGTGCATTAACATCTTCCTTTGGCATGCCTCAGAGGGCACATTCATTATCAGGTTGTTTTGAAACTTTGCATGCTTATGTAGGGTGACAAAGATAGGAGCTATTGATTTTCTTTTCATTCCCATCCATCAAAAACTGTTGCTGTTAGCAACAATCTTTGAATTTATTGCTTTGTTCATCAGCATTCTTTGACATGGGCTACAGGCCATATTTATCATAGGATTGTTTTTGAACTTGGTGTGGATTACTCTGACCTTGTGCACACACAATGCTGTTATGTTGAAATTTCATCAAATAACATTGGTACCAATGATCTTCAATTTTGCCATTTCATTTATAACTTACCAAGTTCAAGTTTGTCAAGTTGAGCTACAGTGTCATTGACACTTTCATTTTTAACTCAACTTTGACGTAAATCAAATTTGAGCTTATGCCATGGCCAGTCTGTCCGTCAACAATTCAATACGGCTCGGGCTAGAGGCCGTATTTATGAACCGATCTTTACGAAACTTCTTGGATACCTTTGGTATCAGAATGAGTGTTTTGGGGTCCGGTCCAAAATTCAAGATGGCCGATGGCAGCCATTTTGTACAAAATTAGGTGCAATCAGATTTTTGCGAAGAACTTCCATATGAAAGCGCTGATTTGAATATTTTTGTGTGTGAATGTTTAGTACCATGGGATACATCACATATAATACGGGTTTTTTTCGTGCGTAAATTATGCAAATTAGACTAACTTTGATGTATTTAGTGTTACTTTCAGCACTGTAAGTGCAAATGCCAATACGGCTCGGGCTAGAGGCTGTATTTATGAACCGATCCTTACGAAACTTCTTGAGTACCTTTGGTATCACCGTGGGACGAGAACGAGTGTTTTGGGGTCCGGTCCAAAATTCAAGATGGCCGATGGCAGCCATTTTGTACAAAATTAGGTGCAATCAGATTTTTGCGCAGAACTTCCATATGAAAGCGCTGATTTAAATATTTTTGTGTGTGAATGTTTAGTACCATGGGATACATCACATATAATAGGGTTTTTTTCTCGTGCAGAAATTATGCAAATTAGATGAACTTTGATCTGTTTCAGTGCTACTTACACACAGCAAGTACACATATCAATACGGCTCGGGCTAGGGGCTGTATTCATGAACCGATCTTCACGAAACGTCTGGGTACCTTTGTTATCACCTTGGGACGAGAACGAGTGTTTCTGGGTGTGGTCCAAAATTCAAGATGGATGCCAGTGGCCATTTTGTACCGAAGTTAGGTCTAATCTGTTTTTTGTACACGACTTCTATACGGCTCAGACTAGAGGCCGTATTTATGAACCGACCTTTACTAAACTTCTTGGATACCTTTTTTATCACTGTGGGATGAGAACAAGTGTTTTGGGATGTGGTCCGAAATTCAAGATGGCCACCAGCAGCCATTTTGTACCAAAATTAGTGCAATCAGTTTTTTGTACAGAACTTCTGTATGAAAGTTCTGATTTGAATAAAGTTTTGTATGAATTTTTAGTAACATGGAATACATCACATATAATACAGGTTTTTTTCTCGTGCAGAAATTATGCAAATTAGATTATTTTTTTTTTTTTTATTTTTTTTATTTGGGTTTAACGACACATTAACAGCCAGGGTCATATCATGTCGTTGACAGTTTTACGGGTGGAGGAAGCCGGAGTTCCCGGAGAGAACCACCGAGCAGCTGTCAGCTCCCCAACATCGTAACTCTGAACTCTGCACCGCGGCACAGGCAGGGTTAGATTGGTTGAAGACATGTGCACCATTGACGCGCAGTACGCCTTAGTACACAGCGTCATCGTGCCCCCATGTAGGCAAGCGGGGTGAAGTGTCTTGCCCAAGGACACAACGCGGTTGCCGCAGGTGGGATTCGAACCGAGGACCTCTCGGCTTGCAGCCTGCACCTCTACCTACTGAGCCACCGCGCCCCATGCAAATTAGATGAATTTTGATTTATTCAGTGCTACTTATACACAGTAAGTGCACATGTCAATACGGCTCGGGCTAGAGGCTGTATTTATCAACCGATCTTCACGAAACTTTTTGGGTACCTTTGTTATCAGCTTGGGACGAGAACAAGTGTTTCTGGGTGCGGTCCAAAATTCAAGATGACTGCCAGTGGCCATTTTGTTCCGAAATTAGGTCCGATCAGATTTTTGTCAACTTCTGTACGGCTCGTATTTATGAACTGATCTTCATGAAACTTCTTGAGTACCTTTGCTATCACCTTGGGACAGGAACAAGTGTTTTTGAGTACCTTTGTTATCACTGTGCTATGAGAACAAATATTTTGGGGTTCAGTCAGACCCACTCTGGGACTCAAAGATTTCTTTTCTAGTTTAGCATCTGACTGTCGCCCACCTTTACAATACTTTACCTATACATTTGTTACAGGCTACGGTCAGTATTTATGTACAGACCGTTACAATACTTTATATGTACCTTTGTTATCAGGTCATTGCCTAGATGTTTGTCATTGCTGTGTCACATACTATACATGTACATGTCTTAACAAATTGAGCTACAGTGTCATTGACACTTTCATTTTTTTTTTTTTGAGGGGGGGGGGGGTGGGGGAGGGGGCTATTATTTTAAGTCAGCTTAGATTTATTGAAAGTGTCGTCTGTTGTTCGTGTTGGGTATGGGGTTAACCTGCATCCAAACGCCAGCCGCGGGGCCAGAATTCTACAATAGCTGTGCCTACCCATTTTTTAAGGGGGTGGGGGTGATAACCATGATATTCGGAAAGTTGTTGTGTGGGGCTCAGGGGGCTTTTTTTGGTTGGGGGAATTTTAAGGGGGCAAGCAGATTAAACCTATTTATTGGTCAACTCCCCACGACAGCTGCATATCTGCTCTCTGAAGGTAATGAAGAGAAACCAGGTGTTAGTTCCTCAGCTCCACGATAAAACAAAAAAGGTGAGCATTGTAAAGAATAGTTTGATACGTAATATTTCATGGCATAAGTAAGGCAGATAGCTGCCAATATTTTTATTGTACTTTTTAACGGTAATTCTTTGCATGTAATGTGTTCTGGATCAACCATCAGAAAAGAAATTCCACGCCAATAAAACATGGCAGACTGGGAACGTTATGGACACCGAAGAAGATCTGAATACAGGCCTGGAAATAACACGCGAACAATCGTTTAGGTTACGTGGGGGGTTACGTCAGTTGTAAAATATGCGAACGCACTACAGGTTACGATAAAAACAAACCGTAAATAACTTCCGAATATCGCATATATTGTCAGTTGGATATGACAATCTTTTGGAACAAACTCGACTCAAAGCTTGCGTATTGCATCCCTATATGACCAGAGTGGCATTCCGTTTACATCCTACTACCCTTTCCTTAAAAATAATAGCAACAACTAGCACGTGGTCTCGCCAAAGCGAGATCGTGAGTTAGTTGTTCCTATTTATTTTGATGGAAATTCTGCCAATACGTAGATAGATAGATACTTTATTCAGCAACATGAATGTTTTTTACAAAGTAACAAATTTCAGCTTATAAATAGCAACATATAGCACATATTGCTGGGAGATGGCATAGCCAGATTGGCTGTCAACCTGCCATCTCCCTCAGGTTGGAAGAATATTTCATTGAATTCAGACCAGTGTATGTCAAGTGAGGTACATTATCAATGAACTATTTGTAATATTGCGAATTTACTGAAGTATGCGACTGAGTGAATGTGTGTGGATGGGGCATTGAAATATCCCAATAACTTTGGCTCCCACATCCTCCAAACCAATGAAGACCAGAAGTAATGATGCTAATCGAAGTTGGTTTATAGGGCAGTGGGTGAGATACACTGTCCCGACACCAGCGTGACACCAGTATCACTGGTGATAGTGCTTATCAGCAGTGGCACGAGTGCCTCGCTGGAATCAGGACAGTTGTTTTGTTTGATAAAATATAGCCTCTGACGTAAATAACATAGCTTGCGTAGAAAAAAAAACAGAGAAAGCGGAAAAGCTTTACAACACTTTTTTTGTATACAGTTCGGCCGCCGTGGACTGGTCACTTTCCACGGGTGGGCAATATTTCCATGGACGCAATAATATTGGATTCCAAACACTAATTATAGGAATAATCATCAACAATTTTAATTAATGAAGCACCGGGTACAACCCGGTGCTTCATTAATCAAAATTTTGATGATGATGGTTTTGATTACCTTGTAAATGCATGCGTGGACATCACTGCCCACACGTGGATTACGACCAGTCCACGACAACTGTAATATAGGTTACCACCATATAATATAGCGTAACCTGCTAACAGGTTATGATGGAAGCTCTTTATTCCCAGACCTGTGAATACATGATGTTAACAACAGAATGGAATTGCAATGATCACCCGGGTGCCAGAACTGTCAAATTTTACCCAAGTAGAACTGCTTATAATAAATAGTTGGGATCCGAAACAAATGTTATGAAGTTATGTTTTCAGTTTCTGATAGGGGGAAATTCAGTTGAACAGACATTTTTCTGAACGAAAGGCGTTTAACTCATTCAAACTCACATATACCTACTTTGTTTCGCATATGTTTTGAAATCTTTTAGCGAAGAAATAAAGAAACAAGGTTCTACTTTCAGAGGAGACAAGCTCTTGGAAGAAACCATCTTTATTGAGCTGCATCAGTGTAACGATAACAATGAAACCGTTAATCCTTTATCCAACACGCACAATATCAAAATTTGTTATCTTAATTAATTCTTTTCTCAAAATTTTCAAAATGTTTCAACAAAATCATATCATGTATTATTATTATTAGTTATTGGTGTTTAAGGTCACATATTTATGCAGAATGGCTAATCATGACCGTGACAGTTTTACGGGTGGAGGAAGCCGGAGTACCCGGAGAGAACCACTGAGCAACGACGAGCAGCTTCCAGCTCCCCAACATCGTAACTCCGCACTGCAGCACAGGCAGGGTTAGATTGGTTGAAGACATGCGCACCATCGACGTGCAGTACGCCTTAGTACACGGCGCCATCGTGCCCCCCACGCGGGCAATGGAGATGAAGTGTCTTGCCCAGGGACACAACGCGGTTGCCGCAGGTGGGATTCGAACCGAGGACCTCTCGGCTTGCACCTCTACCTACTGAGCCACCGCGCTCCCCATCATATCATGTGACCCCTCATTGGAACGAATTCGACGAGCTCATTCCAGTAAGGGGTCGATCACATGATATGGTTTTGTTTAAAGTTTTTGAAAAAAAGATATTTTATCAATTGCTGATTTATAAACTACGCGAGTGGGTGCAACAGATTCGTTAGGGAAAGAGATCCCCCAACCCCCTCCCATAACCATCCTTATTTTCAATAGCTGTAAATTTAAAGGTGTAAATGCCAATAATTATAAATTCAAAGAAATCAATTTCTTTCATGTTTTCAACTGTTCAGACTTTTGCAGCCAGTCGATTTGAATTTTCAACCCGTGATCACAGGGATTATAGACTGACAGATATTCAGCCAATATCCATTCCTTTCAACTGACTGGCAGTCAGTTGGAAATAGGTACTGGCTGAATAGCTGTCAGTCTACAGTTCTCGTGTAGCCTGGTCAGTGTGAGGGAAAACTCATTGACCTACCTTGGGTCATGCATTTTTTCTTGTGGATAAAATGACTAGATTTAAGCCAGAGGGAGGCTCAGAATCTATCTGAGGGGTTCAAAAATTAAAAAAAAAAAAAATCCTTGGAAGCCACCCCCGGACCCCCTCCCCATTGAGAGGGAGACACCACCGCTCGACCTCTCCCCCAAACATTGCCCTGCCCTCCCCGGTACATGCCTGCGACATGTCGTGCTTGGGCCCAGCCCCAGTTAGAAATTTAACTGCCCCCCTCCCCCTTTCAAGACCCTATAGCTACGTCCCTTCGCACTCTATGTGCTGACATCAGTGACATGTACGGAATAAATCGATCGGTTACAATATTGATCAGCATCCTCTATGTTATTGGTTATCATTTAACGAGACGCGTAGTACCTGTTCTGTCATTTGATTATATTCAAATAACATATCTTTTTCTCTTTATTACATAGGTGCGTTTGACAGCAGCAAGATAAGACTTGTAGGCGGCAACGACCCATCCGAAGGTCGTGTAGAAATATTTTTCAATGGAGAATGGGGAACGGTTTGTAACGATAAAGTTTCGTCAGTAGATGCCACAGTCATTTGCAGGATGGGTGGATTCAGGTATCTTTGACATATATTCCAACTAGTGTGTCAACACGTCCTATGATGGAAAAATAGCCGCCCACCCCACCCAGTCAAGGGCAGAAAAAGAACCCCATTGCATATCAAGGGAGATAATCAAAGCTAGCTGAAATTTCTAGCTGGAATGCTGGATGGAATCACAACCTTCCCATTTATATAATAGATGTATTATAGTGGTGGCCCCAACCTATTGGGGGGGGGGGGGGGGGGGGTGTAAAGATTCAAAAGGTTAAATGTTTTGCATTTGCTGAAAAATACGCTTATTAAAAAAGTATTATAGTATTACCCCCAAATCACTATGGTAAGCCGTGGTTTACCATGGCGTTTTGGGACAATACCATAGATTTATTCCATGGTACTTTTTAAAAGTAAAGTCAGTATTTTGCATTATTATAACTCAGTAGTCCAAACAAATGATCGCAGTGCATCAAAAGACATCACACTAAGAAAGTCATGTGGGCGTGCCCAGCGTGGTATGTATAGTATGATGAAAATTGCCAAATACTTTTGCCTCCTAGCATGATGTCCCAGGTGTTCTTGGCATATTACACGGCTAACGCCTCAACATTCTCGGAAAAAATACCTAAATAGTATGACATAACAGAAGTTATAAAGTGAACTCATAAATATAGATGCAGTTGTTTCCGTCATGTACCCCAAAAAGGTGTGTGTGTGTGTTGGGGGGGGGGGGGGGGGGGCTTTGGAACTACCCCTAATTCCAATTGTTATTTGGCAGTTGGACTGAAATACATGTGAACATGTTAAAATTCACGTGGATCGGCAATTCGAATTCCACCAGCAGGCTCTTTGAGAGGATGCAGGGTGTCTGTGCCAGGTTGAGCATTGATGCCCAGGAAGTTTGAACACGGTGTGGTAGTGGTGGTGGTGGTGGTGGTGATGTGTGTGTGTGTGTGTGTGTGTGTGGGGGGGGGGGGGGTTGGTTGCCTTTGTGAGGCGTCTATCTCGAGCCTGGCAAAGGACAGGGAGAGAAAAGTCTCCCAGAAATCACAGGGTTGGGGGTGGGGCATCGAATAGACGTTCTGAAGAAAATTAAAAATACTCAACAGGATTCAGACGTTATGCAAAACTTGGAACTACCGTAGGTTTGTTTGAAAGGCATATATTTTACTCTGCGTGTGCATAAAACTAGAATAGAAAGTAAAGCAAACCAATATCTTTTATAGAATAAAATCCTGTGTATGTATGTTTGATTGTACTTGATATTTTTTAAAACTACAGGGCTGTTTGTCTTCATATTTGGCTAGCATATTTTATCAACTTTCATTGAATGTCTCAAAATTGACCATTTCTTCATTTATTCTGTCCACACTCCACAGGACACACGGTGCTCGTGCGCTGGTCTCTACATAACCACAGTTTCTAAGTTTCCGTTGTATTTCGCCCAGTAAATCTGAAATTTGCATTGAACTTCAAACCAAAACGCCCGCGGTTCGATCCTAATCAGCGGCAATTGCGTTGTGTCAATGGACATCCATTTAATCCCTATTGCCAGGGGAGGAGGAGGAGGAGGGGGGGGGGGGGTACGGGTGCACTGTGTGCTATAGTGTTCTGCAAGCCGATGGTGCCTTCAGCAAATGCCAACTCTGCTTGTGCGGAGTTAGTAGCCTACGTTGGGAGTCTGACAGTTGCTCGTCACTACTGGGTGGCTCTTTCCGGGTATTCCGGCTACCTCAATCCGTAAAGCGATCCAACATGAAGTGACCCTGGTTTATTGAAACAATTTATTTTCCCAAGGCTGTTTATTTTTAGAGATTGCATAACTTCCAATGCGGGTATTTCGTCCTGGGGTCTGGGATCATGAAATGACATAGGTAAACTACTATACTGCCTAGGGGAAAGGGATGAGCCCCATTGAGTTGGGTTTAAAAGGGCAAAGGTCAGAGGTCATAGGGTGCTGTAACACAAAAATGGTTTGGGGCATTAACTTGACAGTGCTTTGGCCTAGGATGTTGCAACACTGCATAGGGCTATGGATGAACCCTATCTGGGGGTCAAATGGTCAAAGGTCAAGTCACAGGCCACAGGATGCTCTAACCCCCAAAATGGTTTCCAGACTCTTACTTTAACAATAATTTGACCAAGGATCATGAAACCCTTCAAATACACTTCCCATATTTTGGCAAGATGAAGGGGATGAACCCTATCGATTTAGGGGGCAAAAGGTCACAAGCCTGAAAAACATTGCTTTGGTCTAGGACCATGAAATTAAACAGATACACTGCCCAGATATGAACCCTGTTGATTTGGAGGTCAAAATTATTTATTTATTGGTGTTTCAAGGTCACATATTTATGCACAATGGCTAATCATGACCGTGACAGTTTTGTGGGTGGAGGAAGCCGGAGTACCCAGAGAGAACCACCGAGCAACGACGAGCAGCTTCCAGCTCCCCAACATCGAATCTCCGCACTGCAGCACATGCAGGGTTAGATTGGTTGAAGACATGCGCACCATCGACATGCAGTACGCCTTAGTACACAGAGTCAACATGCCCCCATGTGGACAATCAGGGTTAAGTGCCTTGTCCAAGGACACAACATGGGAGTCCGAATCGATCGCTCAGACGGTCACCCATCCGAGGACTAACCGGGCTTGACGTTGCTTAACTTCGGCGATCTGATGAGAACCGGTTACCGAACGCCACCGCGCCCCCTTGGAGGTCAAAAGGTCTAAGGCCAAAGTTTTTGGCTTTTTTCTTCAGTCAGCATCTATGGCTATATTGTGACTGCAACAGAGGTATGTTGTCACTGGCCTGGCGTTTTCAGGAGAGCGATTTATTCGCTCGCCTACTGCTTGCCTTAAAAAAATTGAGGAGGACGAAAAATAGCCCTCCTAGCTTTAGAAAATAATGATTACCACAACAGCCTGTTCCTAAAACCCACAGGCTTTCAGATCCCTGCTATGTTAGTAGTCTCTGCAATATGGCCGCATTGCCCCTCCCACACCTCTGGGCCTTACCGGGTGTGGGAGGGTAATGTAGCTGTCTCACAGAGACTAGCTGGATAGCAGCACCAAATAAAATGTAAGTACAAAGCCCACTAGGCAAAATTCATTAATAGTACAACTTCATTTTGCCACTTTTAGTTTTTGTAAGCTTGAGGAGAGCTAATCGCTCCCCTAGCCCTGCTGCAATTTTAAGAATGCCAGACCTGATGTCAAGCGTAGCCAATCTTTTATATCCAATTCAGAGGACTTCCACTCTAGGCATTGGTTACCGGGTCCTATTTTAATAGTATACAGAACTTGTTTAAAGCAGTATATTACCAGTGCTCCATCTCCCAGGCTTCACACAGGGAACAGGGTGCTCTGACACTAGAATGGTTTCTGGATCCTAACTTGACAATGCTTTGGCCTAGGATCATGAAACTGCACACAGTTTAGGGGTGGGGGGGGGGGGGGGTGAATCATATTGGTTTGGGGATCCAAACATCAAGGCCACAGGATGTTCCAGTCTGAAGACAGTTTTTGGGCTCTAATTTGAGAATACTTTGGCCTAGGATCACTTGTGGTGCCTCAGTGATGCTGTCCATTACAAAATCGTCCTGTTAGTCTCCATGTCATTGATGACAGGATCTTTGTTTCAGGCTTTACTGCAGGGTACTTTTATTCTACAGCACAAAGGATTAGTTTGTGTTACCAGATTAAAAGCAGACAACACTTGCAAATAGAATTCTTGAAGCACTGATTTTTTTTTATTTTTTGCATCAAAAACATAGCTTATGACCCCTCATTGCAACGAGCTTGCTGAGCTCATTCCAGTGAGGAGTCATAAGCTATGTTTTTGTGAAAAAAAATGAAAAGGTAATAAAAACTGAATGGAGAATTTTGTGAATAGCGCTGACCGGAATTGGCCATTACATTGGGTAAAGGGTTAAACCCTCTGTACACTGATGTTGAAATTTAAAAATTCCAAACTGAATTTTTTTCCCATAATGCAAATCGGAAATTAGGAATTTAACCAATGCAATCTTGATTGACAGAGCTCATGCAATGAGCTCTGTCAATCAAGATTGCAGTTGCATTATGGGAAAAAAATGCTGTTTAATATTGTGGTATTTTGACATTAGTGTGTAGAGTGTTAAACTCATAGATACTAATTTATTTTGCACATTTCTAAGTTACAGCATATATTTCTGTATTCAATGTACATGTACATTAGGAAATTATTTAATAGTTTTAGGCAATCTGAATGAAGTGTCCACTTCTTAGGGGTCACTACCTTCATATTTCTAAGCAATTATAGGTCAAAGAATTATTATTAATATTATTGATGGGGATAAGTCAAACCATCAAATGATCTAGAAGGGGGACTGAAGCAGGGGGGTAGTTTTATCAGGGGAAGGGTGCCCGAAAAATGATGAGAATTACAACAGAAACTGGTGAGCTGGAACTTGAACCAAAAGCTCTTCAGATGGGTTATATAAAAAGATGTGCCACCTTTTGATGAGTGCCCATATGGATCGATTAGAGTGGGTGGGGGGGGATTTTTGTTCAAAGTGAAATCCAAGTCACTGGAGTTAAGTAGGAGAATTGGGAAAGGTGAAGAAAGTGCATGATAAATGCAGGGACATAGCTACAGAGGGGTGGGGGAGGTTTTTTGCCCTCTCACCATCCCCCAATATTTGTCCAAAAATCAAGACAGTTAGAAATATACCAGGCCAAAATTCCATTAGTTGGAAATTTGAAGCGTTGTTGAAACAGAGTTTTTTTTTCGAATGTGGTATTACATTTCCATAAAAATGCCATCTGCCGACTCCACAAACAGAATTCTGATCACACAAAGCAAGATTTTCTGACTATTTGGGGGCTCTGAGGTGAATTCCACAACTGCCGTCGTGTTATGTGTTTTGTTCTCTTCTATATGCAATGCATTCACAGACTGCAGTTTGTATTGGGACTCCAAATGTGCCCTCTTTGAGGCAGTATCTTGGAATTTTTAAAGTTACTACCAAAATTGTGCATACTTTTTTTTAGCTCTGTACTCTCATGAAAGACAGATATAGCCAGACGGAAAATTTTGATTTGTTCTTGGTATTGTTGAATTAATATCTCACACATATTGTGACATATTGGCTGAGTTAGTTAGCTAACTCATCACCCATACTTTGTAAGTATAAAGAATACTTACAAAGCCTAAAAAACATTCAAGATCAGTTTGCTCTCTGCTCAGCATGATCTCATATTTGAGATGATTAATAAATAAATTATTGGTTGAATACTGATTTTTGGGGTATTCTTCATACATGAAATTGACAGAGTACCTAATGAAGGCAGAAAGGACCTACTTACAGACTACAATAATGCAAGAAATTGTCATTTTGTACTGTCTTAAAACCTCATATTATGTATATAGATATTTATCTGCACTTGATCATTTAAACTGCTTGGAAATATTCTCAGAATGCCCTATATTTATTATTTATTGGTGTTTATGGTCACATACAATGGCTAATCATGACTGTGACAGGTTTATAGGTGGAGGAAGCTGGAGTACCCAGAGAGAACCACCGAGCAACGACTAGAGCTGCCAGCTCCCCAACATCGTAACTCCACACTGTGGCACAGGCAGGGTTAGATTGGTTGAAGACATGCGCACCATCGACATGCAGTACGCCTCAGTACATGGCGCCATCGTGCCCCTCATGTGGGCAATCGGGGTTAAGTGCCTTGTCCAAGGACACAAAGCGGGAGTCCGAATCGATCACTCAGTCGGTCACCCATCCGAGGACTAACCGGGCTCAACGTTGCTTAACTTCGGTGATCTGATCAGAATGCCCTAAAACCTACTGGTACACTCACAAGGAGTCAACATTTTGAAAAATTTCCACCTCCTGGGGGTGGTTTTGGAGAGAGAGAGAGGTGGGCTCACCCCTTTAATATAT